>CM042973.1:17433930-18633930 GCA_023678885.1 Pogostemon cablin | reverse complement strand
GTAAAAACAGTATATGGTCAGATATTAGACAAAATCAATTGAGAATCTCACTTAGTTTTTTTAAATCAAAGACATGAATGGCATGAGTTACCACACCCACTCTCGAGAACAACCATTGTCCTCCAAATCAAAACTGACAATTTATAACCACACAACCACCATTAGTCTAATGCATCACAAACTTCACATTTTGTACAATTTTTTCAAACTTGAAGCCAACCTCTTCACTTGTGATTATGTAGTTGCGCGTATATGCTTGAGAATCTGGTCATTGACCCACTAATATGAAGACAGCCAAGAGTGTGGGAACCTCAATTCCTTCATCTGACTTACTTCAGAAGTCATTCCAGACTTATTCCTTCAGCAATTGCTTTCCCATAAATTTATTATTTTGGTAGTCTTGGTGTCATACATTGTTTCTCTCTCTCTCTCTTTCTCTCTCTCTCTCTCTCTCTCTCTCTCTCTCTCTCTCTCTCTCTCTCTCTCTCTCTCTCTCTCTCTCTCTCTCTCTCTTACTCTCACTTTTACTCTTAGAACTTTTATATAGAACACCCATTGTCCTCCAAATCCAAACTGACATTTTATAAACACACACAACCACACACAATCACCATTGGAAAACATATAGAGGTTTTTGGAGGAGCCCCATATGTATTTGTAAAAACAAAACCCCTCGGGTAAGAAACCTACATTTTCAATTTCTTTAGGCGGGGGCATATTGGTCATTACGCTCTCCCCTCTAACCATTTACTTTATTTAAATTATCGTCAGTTTCCACAACTGTCTTTACTCTTTAGATCCCCTTCCCTCCACTCCACTCTTGTGCATACCTTCCATTTTTTACGCAGTCAAGATGTTTTCCTTCTTCTCTAAGAGGAAGGCTCCTAAGAGATTCACCCCAGACGTGAGTATTTTTTATTTTGCTCTCCTTTATCTCTGTTCCACCATTTTTCTAAGTTACTTTTTATGTTGCAGTTTGTTGCGCATGAAGTGATGAAAACTATGAAAATGAAAAGGAACAAACCTGTGAATGATCTTGAACTATCTGGTTTGAAGGAGGTTCTATTGTATGCCATGATAGAGGTTCTTCTCTCTATATAATTGCACTTTCTCTATATTTATATGAAACTCCTCACTCTGTTTTTTGTTGTAGTTCGCTGTGGAGTTTCATGAGATGAAAAAAAAGAAGGATGCGGAGGCTCCCATTTCAAAGGTGGTCATTAAAACCTGTAGCTGGGGATGAATTTGTCATTTTCTTTACCAGAGGATACGCTTGCTGTGGACCCGCTATATCTGCCAGAGTATGTTTTGGATCGTCGTACTGTAGATAGAGACATCTCAAAGGGAGAATGTTTTGGATCGTCGTACGTAGATAGAGACAGCTCAAAGGGAGAACAAGTTCTTATCAAGTGGACAGGAGGTGGGGAATTAGACAATAGTTGGGTTGATGTAGCTGTAGCCAACATGATGGGTAGTTTTCAAATTTTAGTATTAGGGTCGAGGCTGCTTTGACCAAGGAGGCAATTGTTACACCTTCTCTGAATGTATATAAGAGAAGTCCAAAAAAAATTGAAGATTAATTAAATAGGCTTTATCGCCCACTAGTAATTATTATATGGACTTTGTGCATAGCCCCACTAAGGCCAATAGGTGTAATATTATAAAAGGGTAAAAGAAAATAAGAAGGGGGATAAACAAAAGTGAAGTTTAGGGAATGACAAGGTCAAGAACGGAAGCCAAGCCAAGGCTTCAACGAGGGTCAAACAGACCAGTGACTCAAAAAAATACTAACCAAACAATATTTTTAAAGAGGGTCAAACAAACCCAAAATAAATTCAACCAAGATCATATGAATTTTACGCCATATTTTGGTTGAATTGATGAGACTGAAACAATAAAACACCAAAACAAGCATCAGCAGTCGTTAGCGCAAGGAGCAACCAGAAGTAGCCGAGCTTGGGAAAGGGACCAGGGCCCAAGACGAAACAGCCCTAGGATTTAGGACTTTCGTCTGAGTTGGAGGTTTAGATCGGCAAGATTCCAGATAAGCAAAAGAGAAGCAGGTTTGAAAATAAGAATTAAGAGTGCGGTAGGATCTGCACAATCGAACTGACTTTAAAAAGCTAGCCTGCTATAGAACTATGAGAGAAATAGAAGGAAGGTTCCTCTTCCACAAAAAGAAAAGTCACAAGAAACGTGGGGGATGGGACTTGTCATAGGAATGTAAGGGTTGTCCACAATTGCATTAAAAGCCTTCCCTAACGTCTCCATCAAGAAGTAGTCGTCCAGCAAAATAGGAAGTAGTCTTTGGCGCAAGTAGGCTGTACAAGGACGCAGCAAGATTAGTCACAGCCATGTCTTGTCTCACAACTAATCTATTAGAGACCTGCTCTTACAAAGCTTTAGAGGCCATTAGACAACTACGGAATCAGGCTAACATGACAAAAAAAAGGCATGCATGTCGTCAAAAAGAGGGTCGTGCCGAAGATGGACGACTAACTAGCTAAGAGCTCAAGGGATCACGGGAGATCGAGCTGAGTAGGTAAGAGGCAGTGGATAAAGGCTACATCCATTTGCTATTATGGCTAGATGTCAATGAAGTGACTAGAGAGTGGACCATAACCAACAATGGGTTGTGGCTTGGAGCAAATCAATAGGGGCTGGTTTAGGGCAGAAGGACATGGCCATAATTGGGCTTAGACTTTGTGATCAACAAACGGGCTTAGATTTTGGTTGGCATGCTTGCTATTGGAAGAGTATTTTCGTATCGGAGTATGTAGCCTGGCTCCCACTATGAAAGCTATATGCACTAGCACCATAAAAGTCATGGCTAATTTAAGTCAAAACCCTAAGAAAGACAGCCGTGAGCGCTATGATTCGAACCATCGTCGGCAGATGGATTATGCTAAAAAATGCATGATTGAAGATGGAAAGGAGGTCTTGAAAGACCATCCAATTGAGTATCCAGTGGCATGAGCGTCGGGCAAGGATGGTAGCATCGGATGGCGTGAGCAATGTGGTCTAAAATGCGAGGGGGCAGGTGATCGGTGTCATTTTTACCTAGATTTTAGTGTCTCTTCATTATAAATTTTGTGTATTTTATTCATTTTTTATATCATTTGTTGGTGTTATATGAAGATATGGAGATGTACGCTTTAAAATGATAAATGTGTGACTTTCATGATTAAGTGCCTTAAACTGTGCTATATTTGTGAATATTTAGAGAATTGATATTTTAGTATAATTTGTATGATTTTCAAGTGAAAATAGAGTGTAGACATGATAAAGAAGATGTGAGAAAAAACAGAGCTCGATTTGGAGTTGAAACGAGGGAGAACGAGCCAAAGCAAAACGTTAAAAAATGCACGTCCAACTTGCATAATTTTTTTGTATTTGTGTGGATCTCAAAACTTGACATGTAATATATGGTTGGAAATCCACGGAAGAGAGAATCACGTGAGTGCAAGAATCACTCGAATCAGAGTCCAAACGAGAAAGTTATACGCGAAACGGTAAGACTGCACTAAGCGTTGTACCTACACGACCAGTGTGCCGAACACGGCCCTGTAAGTGATGAGAGTGGAAATTTACGTCTTTTTGTCTCATAATACCTTATTTTTGTTAGGGAAATACCATATATTCGTATCGGATTATGTATTTTACGTATTTTACATGATTATGGTGCTACTAATGGGTGTTGTTGAGTTTTGAAGGTTAAAACAGGGTAGAAATGAAGCAGGAATAAAAACGAGCAAGAAACGGGACTGAAAAGACCCAACTTGAGTTGTATGAGCCAACTCGAGTTGCAACACGACTTGCACTCAAGTCGAGTTAGGGTTCAAAATGTCTCTAGAATCGTCCAGAGAGCTTACTCGAGTTGCAAGGTCCAACTCGACTTACAACTTGAGTCGAGTTGGAGGCATAGCAGCGTCCAAAAATTATCCAGTGAGCTAACTCGAGTTGCAAGGCCTTACTCGACTTGCAACTTGAGTCGAGTTGGGTCCCAAAGGAAGTCCAGTTTCAGAGCCTCGCAACACGACCGAACAGGCGAGTGCACGATTTACCAACACGACTCGTGTTAGGATTACACGGGTTGTATTTCAAGCAACTCGGGTCATGTTGCCAACTCGAGTTAGGTACCCCAACTCGAGTTGGGTTATGTTGGGCCAAAATTTTGAATTTTTGATCCCTTGTGCGTGACAATGTGTAAAAACAACCCAGTGAAGTCAAATTCGTGGCCCAAGGTATAAAAGGGGTCAGAACACCTGGAGTGGGGACACCAATCATTCACTGCAGAAACAGAACATGAATTCAATTCACGCACCATCCATTACCCAATTCACATCAAACCTTTCACCCATTCATCCCATCGGTCCAGATGAGGATTCTTGTGCGATTGAGAGAGCGATCCAATTGGAGAGACAGGGGAAGAACGCAAACTACGTGACACTAAGGTTTCGTATTCTTTTCTTTAATTTCTTCTTTTGTTGTTTTGATTATGAATTTTTCAGCAATGAGGGTTGTTTATGACCTCATGGGCTAAGACCTTTTACAGTTCTAAGGATTGAGGGTTAGATGTAGTTGATTTGGAAACCTAGACAAGTATTGTGAATTCATACTTTTGATAATCCTTGTTTATTTGATTTTTCCAGATTTTGTTATAAGTTTGTAACGTCTTCATAGCATATTATTAATGTTACCTGTGATGCTTGGTATATTATGTTAGCTTGTGTGCATACGTATTTAATATTTTCTAATTACTAGGGGTTATAGTAGTTTGCCCGTGAACACGATAATCCTAAGGGCTGGTAAACAAAGTGCTAGATTGTCTTAGTGGAATAATGCAATTAGGAAATCAAGTAGGAAATGAATAAGTTTGAGTAGTACTTTCAGAGAATATATGTTAGTCGAATTGGCCATCCGGAGGTTTATGAAATTTACCTTATTAGTATATAGGAAGGAGGTTCAAAACTGTTCACTCATCATCTTTTGATGTATTTCCATTAAAATAGTATGAATGAACAATAAGACGTCTAGGAGACCAAATCAATTGCACTACATCTGACACCTTAGAGCTGTTACTTCTCTCTTGATTCAATCTTGAATATTCCTTACTTTTATTTATTTTGTTATTTGCCATTTCAATTCTTTAGTAATTAATTCAATTTAAACAATTGGAAATTGGTTACCACAATTCTGATTAAAGAGTAATAGAAATTAAATAAATAATCAACTGTCTCAGTGGGAATGATATTAATATTAACTGGGGTACTTGCCATTACAATTGACATCCCTACACTTGGGAATTTTAATTGAGATGCGTAATTTTAGCCTAACAGTAAGCCAAGGTCGTGCGCGAGCATCTGAAATACCTACACGCCCACTCCCATGGCTCTGTGCAACACACGACTAATGTGCACGCACACGAGCCGTGTCCGTGTAAAAGTCAGTTTTTTATATGCACATGTTCTAGAAGCTTCCAGGGGGTATAAATGCATGTTTTGACCACAAATTACGGAAATGAATCATTTTGGATCAGTTCCATCACATTTTACACCACATTTTCACACACTAACTCCATTACATCCATCTCCATACCCTTCATCCATCAAATCCACTTGATCTCCTCAAATCCATCCACCATTTCATTTATCCACCAATCTAAGAAAATGAATTCATCATTGGTTGAAGATTAAAGTATGATCAAGGAGAAGAAAATTCACCATCAAAGGGGAGCCAACTTACCTTAATTTTGTTATTTCTTCATTATTTGGCTCAATTGGAGCATGTCATGGATTATGTTGATTTTGTTATGATTTGTAGTGGCTAGTCCTCATGTGAGGCTAGCAATATGATTGGTTAGGGATATGTAGATTTTGCATGCCACATGTTTGATGAAATGATTGTTATGAATATTTTCTATCATGAATGCTTATTTTCATTTTATGTATGATTTGTGTGGTTAAATTCTCTATTCATAGTTTTAGGATGGTCATTCCAATATTATGCTTAGTGGTTTAATTGAATGATTGATTACATGAGGTGATTATATTAGTATGTGGGGAGTTTGACCATAACCTTCATGTGCTTAGAATCTCATGATAGGGCATTATTGATAATTACTTGTGAAAGTGTTTGAAATGATGAGGGGACCCAAGTCAATTTTCACTTGACCTTAGAAAGGGAATACTAGGAAAACGTCCCTGCCTTCTAGAGAAATTTCTTCGTGATAATATCTCTATATTGGTATATTAATATCCTTAAGTACCTATGGGAAGAGTGAGGATTGGAGATACTTTGAGTGCCCTTAATATCATAACATGAAGACCTTCAATGCATGTCTGTCTGTGAGTCTACGTAATCCTTTTCTATGAATATTGCTTGCCTTACATACTTCTTAGATTGTTCACCTTCATCCATCTTCCATCACATTTGTATCCATCTATTTTTAATTGCTTTCTTAGTTAGTTTGTAGTATTAAACAACCCCCTCTTTTATTGATTAGTTCTTCTAGAGTCAAACATCTTTCAAATACGGCTACCCACTTTCGCCCTTGGGTTCGATATTTCTAAATTTTGCACTTGGTCACTACGGTCTACTACGCGATAGAGTACACTTGGTCTAATCAATTTATACCAAAATTGAAACCAAGTTCAGCAGGTCCCTACGCTTGAAGGAGAGCAGCCGGCTACGCCTGGCACCTACCCACTAAGAGAAATTAATGTCTTTTGAAACATATTTAATTGAGAATCTCTACTCATTAGAGGGCATTCACCAGATTATAGAAACAAGCTTTTAGCAGGATTCCACATGTAGCCTTTTCGAAGGAGTTTAAATCTTCTTATCAGATCTCTATCACACGTAGACCAAACATACGGTTAGAATCAATTTTTATACTCTCATAAAAACCAATGCCTACTTCCATGAACTTTTCCCACTACAAGAATTCATCCTGCTTGGCTTTGCTAATATTCAATCGATATATGAGATTATTCAGCTTATCCAGTTCCATCTTTTTGGCCTAAATTTGTTTAGTCTTGACGTTGAGTACTCCAACTACCTTTTGATTCTCATATTTTAATTTCTAGAGATGGTCTTTCATCATAGCCATTTTCCATTTCCTGTTGAACAAAGGCAAGTCCAGATTTAAGAGAATCTATTAAGTTGAGATGATAATCACAAACTTGCTTATTGAGTTTCAACTCATGAAGAATAGATAGTTTCTTTATGTTCCTTCATCAACTCAACATTCTTTATAGAGAGATCACCCACAACTTCACCAAGCTCAGTAATCTTTGTTTGAGAAACTTCATCTTTTGATTCCAGAGTTGCAACCTGTGTTTCTAATTTTTTTTTTATGATAGTGGTGGCTTGCGAGCACTTTTCCGTTACTTCTTTGTGCATTCTCTCCATTTGTCTAACGTTGGGGTTCCTTCTTCACATCAATAATCATCATGATCATCATTAAGGACCTGCAATTTAGTATTAAAGTCGAAACATGTGTTACCAATCATGAAAATCTTAAGTCAGTGAGTTTCTCCTTTGGAACTTCCTTATTTGAATCTGAAACACTCCACGTGGCCTTGAGAGCCTTGGTTCTTTTAAGAAGATTGGAAATTTACCTTGAAAATGTCCAAACCCATGGCATTCCTTGCATTGATCTTTCTCGAGTTGAAAGTTTCCATTTCCAAACTTGTTTTCTGACTTTTTTGGGGAATATTTTTTTCTCTATTCAGCTTTCTGAGGAGTTTCCTTTCTTTCCAGCAGAAGTTTTGAAACTTTCTCTTTATCTTTTCGAATTTTTTAGTTAAAAGTGCAATACTTTCCTCAAATTCTTTAAGATTGATTTGGTAGCTAGTCATTATCCTCAGATTGTTGACTTTCAGCAACAAAAGCAATGCCTATTCCTTTGGATTAGATAGCATTATATCCATTGTTCATTTCATATAAATGAAGATCACCTATCAACTCTTCAAGTTCAATTGGTTGAATTTTTCTGAATATTTTTAGATATGTTATTTTCTCACCGAACCTTTTAGGTAAGGTTCTTAGGATCTTTAGAACTCTTTTTTGTTCTAAAATTATCTCAACAAGTATGTGAGATTGATTTATGATAGATGAGTAAAATAAACATCTATCGTTTCCTCATATTCATTAACATGATATTTGGTCATCTACCTTTGAATTTTAGAGTCACGCATTGAGTATGTACCTTCAAATTGAACAGATAGAAACTTCAATGCTTCCTTGGCCTGGGTGCATATAATAATGAGACGGTATCATTGTTGATCCACTGAGGTGAGAATAGCATATAGAACTTTATTATATGCAGCATTAGCCAACTTTTCTTAATCAGTCCATTTTTCTAGTTTGGGGGTCTTCTTTCCATGTGTGTCCGTGACTACAGAATGAGTCTATCAATCTCGAATAGCCTTCCAAACACCTTCTCTCTATGCTTTGAGAAAAACATTCATCATAGATTTCTAGTACAGATAGTTGGATCAATCGAGATATGGAGGATATGTTCATCATAGATACCAGAATCGAATCTATTTATAACTAATTCTGGATTTGATATCAATTGAAAGAACTATATGATCTTACAACAAACAATGATTTAGCAATATCAGTATTTTAAAGAAGGAATGATGATCTTATAACTAGTAGTGCAGCACGAATATCAGAATTTAAAAGCGGGAGTAAACTAAAACAATTATTTTAAACAGTCGAGATGACTCCGTCATTCCCTCGTGACATTTCATTTAGCATATCACCAGTATTACATACTCAGTCTTAACACTCTCACTTTAAAGAAGTTCCGACCTTATGAACTTTTTACTATTTAGACTTCCCATCTAAGCAAATCTCATTTCTTCGAAATAGACATACTCTCTAAAAACAGAGAAAGATAATTGAAGAGAGGTAATTTCCTTCTTCCAATAATATGCCGCACGATATCTTGATTGTCATATATAGGAAGGTAACTTAAATTTAATTTATTCAGCCTTTTCTTGATTTCATTGTTTAATATGTTAATACATATAATTAGCAAGTAGTTGCCTTATTTAAATTTTTGAAAAACATACGTGTCGCAAGATGGAGAAACTTCACTACCAAAAATTATATGTGGCATTATTTTATTGGTTAAGTATTTATTATATATATATATATTATTTTTTTATTTTACATTAATTAGTTCCCTTATTAACATTTTATTCCTTTAACATTTTAATCTTTTAGTTTCTATTATTTATAATATTCTTTAATATTATGTAAAGATTTAAAAATCATATTATTTCTTTCTTGATTAATTATTATTCTATTTTAATATTTTTAATTAATTTAGTTTTTCTTTATCACCTTAAATTGAAAAAAAAAAGTTACAATAAAATCATAATTAATATAGGGTTTTGATTACTTTTATTTTTATACATTATTTTAAATTCGATTAATTTTTTAATTTATATACTAATAAAAAACTTTTAAAAGAGAATTATAATGATTATTTTAATTTTATGCATTGCTTTAAATTTGTTCACTTTTATAATATTATATAACTGATAAAAAAAATTATTTTATGTTATTCAATTAAAAGGTGTATTACATATTATGAATGATAAAAGATTACTTTTATTGTGATTTTTCAAAAATTTATGACATTATTTAAGAAAGTGCTCGGTAGTACTTTAATTTAATTAAAATTGTATGGTAAGGTAAATATCTTTTTTTCGAAATTTTTTTTTCACCAACATAAGAGTAAATCTTGCGTACCATATCATGTGAGACCATTTTATACTTTTTAAAATAGTTATCACTTTCACTATAAAACGTTATTAATTTGCTATAAAATGTTATCACTTTCATTTATTGCTATAAAATGTTATCACTTTCATTTATTGCTAATGAAATAACATCATCACTTTTCATTAATTGAATATCACTTTTCATTCTAAAAGCTATCATTTTTTTTCTGTCTCAATAAGGGCGCACAGGTCTTTACCCCAACATAATTCATATATACTTGAATCACAATATTAATACAAAAATAAAAGAAAACATAGTAATAATTTTAATTATTTTCTAAAGAGACATAAAATATTAATTATAGGTTTTAATTTTATATTTTCATTCAATAATATACGGAATTTACATTAAATATAAATATTGTATATAAATATATTTTATATTATTAAATAAAATATTAAAATAAAATTTTGTAAACCGCGTAACACGCGGGTATATACTAGTGTTGTGTATTATTAAGCATGCTTCATCCAAGTAAGCTTAGGCTTTATCCAAATGGGCGTGGCCCACTTTTAGAAATATATTTTACATAGAGAATAGTAAACCAAAAAAATATTCTCAGATATCGCAAAATCTTTATTTTATAAAACTATTAATCTTTATATCAAGGACTAATTACTCTTGAGTAAAACAAAGTATAACTATTTTAAGAGAAGTAACAATTGACATTTTAAAAAATAACATTTCCCAGAAGAAGGCGCCTTCACTCAGTTGAATGAAAATATTTCTCATATTAATATCAGGAGTATAAATGTAAAATTTTCTCATTAAATAAAAATTATTCAATTTTAAAAATCAATTATACTAATTTTAATTTTGAAGAATTTAAATTAAATTATCAAACCAAAACTCAAAACAAACATAAATTATCATTATTCATGATTTATTAAGTATACATGAACTTGAAATAAATTATATATGAAGAATTCTAAGGTGACTTTTGTTTCCAAGTTTTAAATCCAATTTTTTAATTTCAAAACCATACCTATATATATTTAAAAAAATCACATCTATATATTTCTATAAACCCTATTAAACCTCAACACACTCGCCTATCATAAATCATCTCTCCTCAAATAATATTATTTCTCTCTCATCTCTTCTCTTCTCTCTTCTTTATTTTCTCTCTCACACACACACAAACACACACACACACACACACACACATATATATATATATATACTCCCTTAGTCCTAGACTAAGGGGGTCATTGACTTTATGTTAAACATAAAGTCAACGTCCCTCATTACCTGTGATGGAAGGAATATATATATATACTCAACTCTTACACATTATTATGTCACCCTACCACAATTCGAAATAAAAAAATTATCACTATTAATAATTGTCAAACCCATCATAAATCTAAATCATAGTGAAACATTATTAATTTCTGGTCTAATTGAATACTCCCTCCATCCCATTTCAATCTTTACATAATTTTAATTTAGGTGTCTCACTTTAATTTTTATGTTTCTTTTTTTTTTATATGAAACCCACCCAAAATAATTAATGTATCATCATGGGACTCACATCCAACATTAATATACATACTCACTTTGTTATATTTGTTATATTAAATTTTAGGGTTAATTACGCTAAAAGTCCCAATATTTTCGTGAATTGCGGATTAGTCTAAACTTTTCAATATTTACAAATAAGTTCTTGACATTTAACCCATTTTGCAAATCAAGCCACTTTTGCAAATCAAGCCACCGGGAAGCTGGGGGCCTGCCCAGTGGCTGATGTGTCATCTTCCTTCCACGTTGCCTTCCACGTGTATAAAACGATGTCGTTTCAGCCTTCCACATGTCAAAAAGATAATTGTATGAAAAGTCCCAACCTTTTCGCTGATTGCGAATTAGTCCAAACTTTTGAGTATTTGCAAATAAGTACCCGACATTAAGCTCATATTTCAACTTGAACCACCGAGCAGTTGGAGGGCTGCCCGAAAGCTGACGTGTTACTGTATATGCCAAGTTATTCTACACTTGTTAATAAAACGACATCGTTTTATTTTTTAAATTAAAATTTAATTTATATCCAGAAAAATATCATCATATATCACACATTAAAATCGTCCATCAAAATCCGCCATGTGAGGGGCTGTAGCAGACAACTTCTGAATTTCAAATAAATGATCCATACGATAATTGTTGTTGCTATATACAATATACCCGAAAGCTTACGTGTTACTATATATGCCAAGTTACTCTACACTTGTTAATAAAACGGCGTCATTTTGATTTTTTTAAATTAAAATTTAATTTATATCTAGAAAAATATCATCATATATCACACATTAACATCATCCATCAAAATCCGCCATGTGAGGGGTTGTAGCAGACAACTTCTGAATTTCGAATAAATGATCCATACGATAATTGTTGTTGTTATATACAATATAAAAAAATCAAAACGACGTTGTTTTTTTAACAAGTGTAGAGTAACTTAGCATATACAGTAACATGTTAACGTCCAGGCAGCTGGAGGGCTTCCACCATCTCCAGCTGCCCGGATGCTGACATGTTACTGTATATGCTAAGTTACTCTATACTTGTTAAAAAAACGACGTCGTTTTGATTTTTTTATATTGTATATAGCAACAACAATTATCATATGGATCATTTATTCAAAATTCAGAAGTTATGTGCTACAACCCCTCACATGGCAGATTTTGATGGATGATGTTAATGTGTGATATATGGTGATATTTTTCTGGATATAAATTAAATTTTAATTTTAAAAAAATAAAACGACGCTTTTTTTCATTAACAAGTGTAGAGTAAATTGGCATATACAGTAACACGTCAGCGTTCGGGCAGCCCTCCAGCTACCCGATAGTTCAAGTTGAAATATGGGCTTAATGTCGGGTACTTATTTACAAATACTCAAAAGTTGGATTAATTCGCAATCAACGAAAATGTTGGGACTCTTCATGCAATTAACTTTTTGACATGTGGAAGGCTGAAACGATGTCGTTTTGTACATGTGGAAGGAAGATGACACGTCAGCCATCGGGCAGGCCCCCAACTGCTTGGTGGCTTGATTTGCAAAACGGGTTAAAGGTCGAGAACTTATTTGTAAATATTAAAAAGTTTGGACTAATCCGCAATTCACGAAAAGATTGAAACTTTTGTTGTAATTAACCCTAAATTTTATATCTGTCAACTCACTATCCAATAAAATAAGATATTTCTTAATCAACGTGAAAAAACAAATGTTAGCATTGAAAGGAGTATTGGTGTATAGATTCGGTTTACAATAAAATTTTCCAACTAAATAATACACATTCAAAGAGTGAATCAGATGTGAATTTACTATTTTTGGAAAATTATTTTTTAATAAATAAAAATTACTTTTTAAAGAGATATTTTATTACTCTTCTAAATAAAAAATCACTCTTCGAATTTTATTCAACAAGAATATAAAAATCACAATATATCAAATTTTAAAGAATAATATTTTCATATAAAAAAAGTAATAATTCATTTTTAAAAAGTAATTTTATATATATTAAATAATAGTTGGTAAATTATAGTACTCCCTCCGTCCCACGTATTTTTACTCACTTTCCATTTTGGGGTGTCCCACGTATTTTTACTCATTTCATTTTTGGCAAAAATACATAATATTTTATTACATACTTTTTACAATCCCAACAACTTTAATTACTTTTTTACACTTTATTCATCATTCACAATAACTTTATTCACTTTTTCTTTTTAAATTACTAATTTACCCCTACTTTCTCTTATATTATATATTAAAAAAATAAAACGTCTTAATCTCAGTGCCCGTACAAACGGGTAAAAATTTCCGGGACGGAGGGAGTATAAGAATTTGAGTAATATTTTTCTTACAAGGTGTGCCGCATTCAGAATTTCAATTTTGAATTACTTGTACTTCATATAAATCTCTCTTACTTCTAATCCGGGCATGGATATTCTGTTCCATTTTGTTGTTGTGATGCCTTATGTCATTCCGTTGAATAAATGACACATAAAAAAGAGAAGGGAAACTATATCCTAAGCCAATCAATGAACTCTAGGGGTAAGGGGTGGGCAAGAGATTTAATTTCTCCACCTCGCCATATTTCATTCCGTAAAAAAATGTTATAAAAAATGTCACACCAAAATGTCACCGAATATCCGTGTCCACACGATGTTGCCTAGTACACGATGTTGGCTTCTACTAGGCAACAAACTCTACGAGAAAAAGAAAAGGTCTTCCGGTGTCAAGATTCCTATAGATTATATTGTAAATGTTACATCCACTAGGTGATGTTCACCATCCACAAATAGCCACATACACATACGATCTAGTTCAAACAGCATATTACACCAATATTTTGCTTGATTCATAAAATGAATATATAAGTTAAAATAAAATGTACTCCCTCCGTCCCAGTTTGAGAGTCCCAGTTTGAGATGGTCATTTTTCCATTTTGGTCGTCCTACTCAAAGAGTCTCCTTTCCTTTTTTACACACATGGAACACACACACCCTTTCTAATATAATTAAAATATGGGACTCATACTCCCACTAATACAACTATCCACTACACATTAAATAATAATACTCCTTAATTTACGTGTAAAAAAGCAAATGACCCTCTTACGCCGGGACAGAGGGAGTATTAAATAAGGCGTGAGAATTAGTTTTTATTAGTTTTATCTGATGTGAAAATTTACCTTCCTATAAATTGTATTCAATAGGCAGTCCGAACAAATAAATAAATATAATTAGTGTATAAATTCTTTTATTTTTAATAAATTTTAGGGTAATTCTGGGATGCACCTGGTGCACCGGTGCACCCTCAAATTTGAGTTAAAATTATTTTTGGTCCCATAACTGTAAGGTATTTTTGAATTTGTCCCAAAAAAGATAAAAATTTCAATTTCGTCCCGTAATTCTTGAAATTGACCAATTTTGGTCCCAAAGTGGCCGGAATACCATTTTTTGGCCAGAAATTCACCGTGGGCCGCACGTGATCACCAAATTTTGGGCTTTCCGGCCAGGTAATCCTACGTGGCAAATGAGATTAACATGGATAGCTCCCCAATGGAGGAGCTCCCTCCGACGCCCTGCTCGGTGGTCGAACGCGGCGTCGACCTGGCGTTGAAGCTCTCTTGCAGATTCTCGAAGCTGCTTTGCAGCAATCTTGAGCTTCTTCTCTGGTCCAACATTGAGAGCTCTCTTGATCTTCCAAATGTGAGGGATGGAGTTGAACCTACTGGTGGATAGTTTCAAAGTAGTTTCCACAGCATCTGCAAACTTCTCACGGGGCAGAGATGGAGACAAGTATCCTGGATCATACCCGAATGAAATCATGCAAATGTTGTGGAAAGCAAACCGAGTAACGACATCCTGAAAATCGATCACACTTTCGCGTGACGCTGCGTCTTCCAGGATCGGGTTCAAGCGATCCGACAACTCTGGTTCAAGGGATCTGGTTCTTAACTCATGGATATAGAGTTTAATCTGCAACTTCCAGAGGTCACCATCGGAGTTGACGATACCATCGCCAAGAAAGTCCCTCAAAGTGGTCTTGAAGAACTCCCTCTAGTGGTATTTGTCGAAATGGGTCTTGAGGACGTGCTCCACATTTGCAGGGTTGGCTGTGAGGATCATGAGTCCACCCGAGTTGACGTAGAGGGGGAATGTTAGATTTGCAGTGTATTATATGAAGATCCAACGCCAGTTCAATGCCGTTCGACCACCGCGCAGGGCGTCGAGGGAGCTCCTCCACCGGAAGAAGCTGTCCAAATTAATCTCATTTGCCACGTTTTAATGATTGTTTACATACTTCTTGAGTAGTTCTGTAACGCCGAGTTTCTTGGTTTCCAGGTTACTAACATCGCTAAACAGGCAAAGAAACAAAAGGAATGTTCTTTCCAAAGAAGTTACAGAGATCAGCAATTATGGGATCCCTGTCTGACTCTCTCACATCTATTTTCTCTCTTATTATTGATACTTGAGCATCTAATTTCATTGGCAAGTTCCCAGTGCGAAATAAATGTTCCGATGCCAAAGCTCAGGTCGATTTCAGGAATCACTTCATCAAAATTCAGGAACATATTGACATTTTAATTTCTTCGATGATTTCACTGCCCTACATGGTGCTTAAATCAATAATATTATGCAACCCACCTTTTTCCATTATGTGCCTTAAATTTTGGTGATCATGTGCGGCCCACGGCGAATTCCTGGCCAGAAATTGGGATTCCGGCAACTTTCGGACAAAAATTGGCCAATTTCAAGAGTAACGGAACGAAATTGAAATTTTTATCTTTTTTGGGACAAATTCAAAAATTCCTTATAATTATGAGACAAAAATGATTTTAACTCCCCAAATTTAAAGGTTAAATAGGTAGTGGGGTAGTTTTTTGTTTTATAAAAAATTAATTATTTAATCTTTTTTAATGGTGGAGATGAATTTATACATTAATCTAATGATTTAAATTACCCTACTTGGACTCTAAATTTTAAGACCTATAAAATAATATTATCTAAATGGGTTCCATCTACAAATACATGCGTATCAAGAAAAATTAACTCCAGCATCACACTTCCTAATCTCATCCATCAAAAACAAAACCAAAATATGTGCCCCAGAGACAAATTTACCATTTTCAGACATTGAGAAATGAAGTAATCCAGGATTTTTTTTTTATTTTTTTTTTTTGTCAATTTTACATTCTCTTTTCATCATCAACTGGTACAATCATAGGACGCGGCGTACTCACGAATGCCGAAAGTACAACTTACATCTACTCTTGGGAAGAGTTGACGGGTGTATCAGGATCCGCTCCCCATTCTGTCCATGACCCATCATATACTGGCACATCAGTCTTCCCTAACCGGTGAAGGCCCTGAAATCCAAATATTCATGTGTTCATATCTACCACGTAAATATCTAGTAGTATAGAGTTGATTGAAACTATCTCCAACAATTTTCAGGCAATCATCAAAGGTAACAATACAGTTGTGATCAGTTAATATTTACCAACACATTTTGACACTAATAGGTAGGTGAAGAGCATGACTCACCAATGCCAAAATACATGCAGTTACACCAGTACCGCATGATGTTATCACGGGTCTGTCCAAAGAGATTCCTGTAAAAGATCAGGGGTTTAGTCACCTTAAAAATGTTTGCTGAAAAACTGAATGTAGCAACATATGTTTGTGAGGAAACAATTTTTTTTTGCACTTCCACTTTTTTGTTTTTTTGAACTTTTGACACTTCTTCATTTGTACACTTTTGGCCCATGTGCTTCTAGTTTTCCATCCCTTCTCCCCTTGGAATTTCACCTTTTATTTTGAATTTAAATTATTTAAATTTAGGTGAAAAAAGAGTAGATGGGGCAAAAGTTTTTTAAAAAAAAAAAGTACAAGAGGTAAAGTAAAAAATATAAAAGCACAGGGGCAAAATATAGAAAATAAAGTTCATAATACTACCCTTTTTTTTCCCAGAAATTGACGTCAGATGATAAACTACATCAACTTGAGGGTGTAACCTCAACAATAAACATAACACCCTAGTGTATCACAAAAAAAATTGGACTATAGAAGAGATTAGCACTGTTTCAAAAGCAAAGAAGACATAAAATCATGCGGAAAAACAATCAATAAAAGGATCCCTAACAACTGCTTATACACGAGAACTGTAAAATCTAACCTTCCTGTTCAAATCTTTTCCTGAGCTCATCTGCAGGTAAGAGTGTCTGTGACCCATCTAATACCTGCAAGTAACCTCAGAAAACCATTATAAATAACATGCAAGCAAATGTCAGCATAAGAAAAGGCAAAGTGATGAAGAATAAACTTGGAAAAATAAAAGGTTCGATTTACAAAATAAACCATTTCTCCTGGATCACAGGCACATATCAACATGTAGCAGAATCATGGCACCAGGTTGTAAATTATCACAAACAGAGTAATTGTTATGATAGAAGAAGCATTTTTATTATGCCCACAACTTTTCATGAGCAATTTAAAATTTCCCATATTCACAATTTTATGATCGTAAGGCATTAGTTGCACATGATGTGCATTCAGATTTTTGAAAGACAGGATTCAATGAATCATAACAGATAGCCTTCCACCTGGGGAAAGGGCACACATTTGCTGCCAGGTACATGACCACTTCTTATTCCCTTTCGCGGCTCTGGTGCGACTCCATCAAATCTGTGATAGATAAAAATATTAACTGATTGAGATCTATCTTTATCTACAAGCTACTGCTTTGAAGAAACTTCTTGACAGGAAAGTATCTTCCTTATAAAAGAAAATTGTACCAATCATTTATAAGAGAGTAAAATTAATGTTACTGGAGTGAGATATAAAGAACATGCATGGCATGCACTTTTTCTACAGCACCTTAGCGTGGAAGATATTAGTATACAGCAGAAATTTATACCATAGGATCACTAAAAAAGAAAAGTATCAGTAAATTTTGTACCTAGCTTTTGAACGAGCATCTACATGCTGATGGGTTTGTTCCTCAATATTTTTCTTGACCTGGATGGTGAAATATATATATAAGCTTAAATATATCCAAAAGTAAAATTGTAGTATACTAATTAAAATATATGTCCACAAGCCCCAGCAGTTAGAGGTAATCAATAAAGACAAAAGTTAACATTTCTTCAGGCTGCCAAATCAATATTTATTGATCTCAAAATGGCAGAAGGGAATCAATTTCAGAACAAGAATACACAAACTATTCTTAAAGGCACAAAGAAAAAATCTAAAAAGTCTACCAGGCTACTTGGAACACATGAATGGTGTTACCAAAGTTCTCTATTCAAATGAAATTGTACATACTACATATGACCTCCTTAACAGACCAAACTAATCTATTTGGTGGAAACTAGTAAGACCTCAAATCATCGCAAATATTTGACAAGGAACTGGTCACCTTGACAACCCCTGAAAGACGCATGTCACTAAGAAAATTACATCAAGTAGCATAGGGCATGAGCTCAAAGCTACAATCTACATCATGAACAATGGAGAGAGGGGTTGAAAGAAGGAACCTGCTCAAGGGACCAGACAAGATGAGGCCGGAAATAGGTCTGGAATGTAACTGGACCAACCTGCAGATAAAAGTGTCTTTATTTATTCTTGAAGCAAAGGGATGAATATTTAAAATCATAATAACAATGCCAACATAATGTGAAAAAAAAAAACATAAGAATGTTAAATTTGAAAGTAATATAGAGTTGGCCAGGAACTCAGATCTTAAAAGTGAGTACCAGGTTACATGTAAAAATTAGAAAAATAAAACCAACCCGTTGTCCTTGATACACTTTCTCTATAGCCTCACTGGCAGCACTAGCTTTCAAGATAGCATCGCCAGAAGCACTGGACTCCACGTCAAAACCTGAAGCACGCCAGCTTGGCAGGCCTCCATCCAAAACCCATATTCTCTCATGCCCAAATACTCTAAACATCCTGTTTATTGAAAGAACGCAGTAGTGGATTAGTTTATCAATGATCATCAAACAAATAAATTTAGTTAAAAGTTGCAATTTGCAAAACATATTTGCTATAAAATGTCAAATTGAAAAACTGACCACCATACACGAGCAGCACTAAAGATTCCCTTTCCATCATACACTATCAGACCATCTTTATTTTCAATCCCAAGAGCAGAAACAGCAGCAGCAAAGGCTTCTTCTGATGGCAACATATGTGGCAACTATATTCACCATGTAAGGAGAATGTTCATGATTCATATGTGAAAATATACATGAACTGATGAGTACAATAATGCATTTATATGAAACGACTGAAATAAATTCACAACAAATCTAAATGACACACAAAAAGGAAAAGTGACATGAACCACAAAACAATTCATTTATTCAGAGATGTGATGGGCAAGTGCAAGGACTGAAATAAAAATTGCAAGAACAATAATCCACTAGTGAGTTATATTACTTGGCCCTCACCCCCCAGCAAAATTATCTAAGTCTTTTGAGCTGATGGTATTATGAAATATTTACTCGTGATTTTCAGGCTGTTTTGGGATTAATTGCTACTCTATCAATTTTTTTTATTACTGTGTGTCGGTCATACTTGCTTCTCCTGATGATGGCTGGTCAAGTAACAAGAGTGTTATTTGTCCAGCTTGTTGAATTTGCTAAGACTGGATGACAATTTTTTTTTTCATTTTTAAGTAAAATTCATGAATGATGGATCTTCAGAAGGCAGTATAACAGATTCACAACTTATTCCTTGATCATGGACAGTTAACTTATCATAAATAACCAAAAAAAATTCTACTTGACTAACAAAAAGGGCATATTCTAAATTTCTAATACAGAAGAACTAGATGAAACTCATAACAAAAGATAATTTAGCAGAACAAGATAAAATATAGAAGACTTTTAAGTCTTATCACAAGGAAAATCTTGCTTAGGAAGCGATACTAGTATTAGAAGGATCTAATATCTTACATTTGTAGTTCGATCTGATATGCCATCGACATCAAAGAAAAGTGCACCCGGAATATGTGCAACCTGTCAAAAAAATATAGAATTCTCTCACCCAAAAAAAAAAAAAATCCAGCTAGATCATTGACCATAAATAAAGGAGTGTGCGACCTTCCAGCTATGGATTTTGAGGAAAGGGCATGGTTAAAAAGTAAAATTTCAACATTTATACATATTTTATGGTGCCTGGGGTGGTGAGAAGAAAAAGTTATGCAAAACTCAACCAGATAAATATAGATGGGTCAGCACCTGATACTCTTGAAGTGGATTTCTTTTCTCATCAGGCATGTACCAAGATGCATCCAACACCTAAAGATATTAGAACACCAATTTAGTACATTCTAACCTATAACAAAGTGTAACTTCTTACAGAACACCAAGTATAGGGAGAAGCAGGTAGCACATGCAAAAGTTTAATACTTATTTCAACTACAGTAAACTAATATTATTCTGAGAGAAAAGGCACCTTAAGGTGAATAACATAGTATCATTGACAACCAGAGGGCACATCAATATTTTTTATTCCACTACAAAGAAAATCATGAAAAAATTACCAAATATGCAATAACATTAAAATCCATTAAAGCAAAAGCAAACAATTGACATGAAAACATCTCAATCACAAAATTTGAGTTACCTCAAGTTCAATATTGTAAAATTAGATTCCTTCTAGTGGCAGTAACCTACCTGGTGTATTCTTTCTTCCTCATCTAGGTAGGAAGCACTATATGAGTGTACTATCGCCTATTAAGGTTCTTCTATTTTCTATACAGACTATGCAGACACTTCTCTTTTTTCACTAAATAAAAATAATTTACTGACCTTTGAAGGCAGAAGGAGTAATTTGTTGTCAATCAATAAAGTTTTCAAGAAGAAACAAACAAGGGTATATAAAGGTCAAAGAGAACAAAGGAAAAATTAAAGCTAGGTTCTATGTTCTTGTTTTGAGCTTGCCCATGCCATTACAGAGGCACAGTAGATGGAGGGCTTACTTAAACAGTTCATCATATTTAAGCATGGTTACTTAATTGGGATATACTGTTTTCCCTCAATGTCATGCCTAGACGGTCCGAGATTTTTAAAACCGCACTTCATACAGAGGCCATGGAAATGATAAACAGCCAATGCACTGTACAAAAATGCAAACAATCATTCAGATAAACAAATCTAAAGTATAGGTGAACCTTGACATCAGGTTCTCGGAGATTGGCATGGAGCCATTCAACTGAAACAACAGGCTCATTCATTGACAATGATTGTGCGGAGAATGAAGCTTGTGATGTAGCTGCAGAGGAAGACATGCTACAAGAAATGGATCTTGAAGTTTTATGAGCCGAAACTGACCATGTGTGAATCCGTCTATTCTGAAAAAAGAAATAAAGAAAGAAGTTTAATCCATTGAGACATTTTAACAATGCTTAGAAGAAATTGAATATTATAAATGTGACACCCATATACTCACAAATCCTCATTGAATTCAACGAAAATATCTTTCAATAAAAATAAGTGAGTTTCAGCCACATGAGAATAAGACAGTAAACTAAAGCAAACCGTTTCCATTCATTCAGATAAGAGGTACGCAAGATTGCAGAAGAGAATTGAGCCTTCAATTGAACAAGATATCATTGAATATACTACGAGACTGAACTGCATAATAATGAAATTTTCTATTTATAAAAATACAAGAGAGAATGCAACATAAGTTGATAAATCCATTTACCCTAAAAAATCTTAAATCCAAAAACATTATGCATACTAATAATTTATATTGTGAAACTCTTAACTATCTTCATCATATCCATAAATTCAAAAAATAATAATTTGCCTAAGCGAAAGACGAATTCAAGCGAAAACCCTCCTAAGAAACACCAATTACATCGACGAAAAATTAATATTGCTTTATCGAAGTAGAAAAAAAAAACAAAAAAAGCTAATTACTGTAATACAAACACCTAAGAGAAATAGAGGAAATAAACTTACGGCAAAAAAAGAAGAAAAAGATGGACATTTTAGGAGAGGCGATGAAGATGGGGAAGAAGATAGAAAGATGCGACGAACAAAGAGGGCTCTGGAGAAAACAGCAGATGCCATTGAAGAGTTGCGCAGGTCAGCTGGGTGAGTGGCAGTGGAAGTAAATCCTCGAGGTTTAACGAGTGATCTGATGATCAGTATGGTTGACAAAAGATCCCGTTTCCCCCTTTCTTTTCCAATTTACGGCGTCGAAATATGCTTACCCTTTCGTATTTCGTTCAACAATTTTGTACGCAATTTCATGTTTACCCTCAATAAAATTTATAGAGTCCGGGTGGCACTCTGGCGATCTTTATTGTTAAATTAATTTTTAATTTAATTTTTATTATTAAATAAAATAATTTAATTGTTTACGATTATTAGAATTTTTTAGAAAAAAGTTACGGTGTCGTGATAATGGTTCATTGTAGAATTTAGTACATATATCCAATACTTGTGTGAGATCAAGTAGTTATTGAAACGGACAGAAATTGATAACATGGTTAATAAGAAGATTATACTAAATCAATAAAAAGTGATAATTGTCCAGTAAATTAGTATTTTGTAAATTATTTATAATATAAATAAAAATGATAATATTTTATAGCAAAATTAATAATATTTTATAAGAAGAGTAATAATTAATTACCAAAGCTTAAAATGATCTCATCGTAAGACAATCTCACACAAAACGTATCCTTTATATATACTCCACACTTTAAAATTTAATTACATTTAATTTGAATAAAGAAAAGAAAAAACTTTCAATTACACAAATTTGCAAAAATATTTCAATAGGAAAAAACTTGTGTGAGACCGTCACGGATAAAAATTGATAATTTTTATAATGAAAAGTGATAATATTATTTTGTGAATAATTTATAATCTAAATGAAAAGGTGATATCATTTTATAACGAAAGTGATAATATTTTATAGTTAAAGTGATAACTAATTATGAAAATGTAAAATGATTTCATAGTGGGGAAAAATGCACTTTTGGTGTAGGCCTTTCATAGGTGTTGATGGGACCTTCTTAAAGAGTTCACAAGCTGGTGTTTTGCTCACAGCCGTAGGTGTTGATCCAAATACTCAGATTTTCCCCATTGCATATGCAGTCGTCAGAACTTAAAACACGGAAACATGGACATGGTTTTTAGGGCTGTTAAAAGAAGATCTCGGTATTGATAGGGATGAATTGTACACTTTCATGTCTGATAGGCAGAAAGGATTGCTGGCAGCCTTTGAAAAAGTATTTCCAGCAGCTGAGAATAGATTTTGTGTGAAACATCTTCATTCTAACATGAAGCGTGCAGATCATAGGGATACATCAATTAAAAATGCCTTGTGGAAGGCTGCTAAAGCTGAAACCATATCTGATTTTGATAAAGCAATGAAGCTATTAGGTTCGATTAAAGTGAAGGCTTTAGAGTGGTTGAAAGGAATACCTGCATCGCAGTGGTCTAGGTCCCACTTCTCTACATTTTCCAAGTGTGATTTGGTTGTGAATAATATTTGTGAATCTTGGAATAGTGCTCTTGTAGAAGCTAGACAGAAACCTATCATCACCATGTTGGAGTGGATTAGGTTGAGTTTGATGAAAAGGTTGCAGCAAAATAGAGATAGGGTAGAGCGATTGTGGGGAGGATTAGTTATTTGCCCCAAAATTAAGAAAAAATTGCAGAGGAGAAGAGATAAGGCATGCAATTGTATTCCTATAAAGTCAAGTGCTTCGCTTTGGGAGGTTGAAAGCTTTGATGGAAAGAGATTTTCAGTGGACTTGAGTGCAAGAGAATGTTCATGTAGGGTGTGGGACTTGAGTGGTGTCCCCTGTATGCATGCAATCAGTGCAATTGGAGCCCAAAAGCTAAATGTAGATGACTTTGTACATCCATGCTATACAGTGGATGCATACAACAAAGTGTATGAGTGTGCATTGGTCCCAATGGATGGTCCTGATATGTGGGAGAAAACTGGCTACATACCACCACTTCCACCAGGCTTTGGAAAGAAGAGAGGGAGACCATCAAAAGCGAGAAGAAGAGGGCTAGATGAAGAGCCAAGCGGGCGAGGTAGGAAGAAGCAACCTAATATTAAGAGAATGCCTAAACAATCATGGAAAATGATGTGCAAATGGTGTAATGAATTGGGTCATATTGAGAAGGCTTGTCAATGGAAAAAGTTCGCCGAAGAATTCCCAGCTGATGTGGAATTCGGTCAAAATGAACCTGCAACTCAACCAGCAGAAATGGCACAACAACCAGAGGAAATGACACAAGCTAATGATGTTCCACCATTCACACAAGACTCACAGCCTGATAATACCAAGGTAAGGACTGTAAGTTTTATTAACTCTTTTTTACTCTTTTTTTCATATGATTTCATAGATTGCTTAATTTGTTTTTAATTATTTTTCATTTTGTAGGATGGTACACACGAACATGATCTGTGGAATGAACTTCCAATCGTACCTTACTCATTCTTCAATGTAAGAATGACACTTTTATTCTCATTCATACCTATTTATCGGTATATATTTATATAAGAATTTTGATTTTGAATGTTGAGGATTATCAGGAGAACATGACTACAACTACCAATCATTGTGATGTTGATACAACGGCTGAACTGCAAGAGAAATTAGATGGAGTAAGTATATACTAATTGTCCATTTCTAACCCTTCAATCTACATTGTTGGCAATTAATGTGTTTTAATGGCAGGATAATCAGCTCAGCAAGCCTGTTTCCACATTTCTTACGAGTAATACAGCATCACCATTTGACGTTCCACCTGAACCTCTACACATATCCCAGCAAAGAGTGCATATCAGAATTCCTCCTCCCATGGTATTGCAACCTAATGAGTTTATTGAAACAATCAGGGCAAGATCGCGACAAGCAGGTGGTGTTCCAATAATCACTAGCGAAGGGAGGAAGTATGTTACGATGTCCAACTTACAAGCTGCTATGGGTCAAACATCCAACAAGAAAAAAGGTGACAAAAAGTGAGGGGTTGCAGTGTTTGTAAGTGGTGATAGTCATTAGCTTTTTGGATGCACAGATAGTTTTGATGCACAGTTATTTTGTGAAAAACACTTGGTTTTTGATGCACAAATAGTTTCATTTTGGGTGTGCAGTTTGTTTTTGTGGGATATATTGGTTTTAGAACAAAATGTGCATATAGTGCAGTTACCATCTATAGGTGCACTTAAGTTTTTTGTATCTGTGCACTTATTTAGTTATATTTTAATATGGACAGATTCTAGGGTTGTACCCATCATTATGTTTTGTATGGGTTTTTTGAGCATATGGAATATGTGTATTCCAAACTTAGTTTATATTGTAAGATATTAGCCCCTTATTAGAATCTGATTATTAACATGGATTGCTTTTATGGTTACATATCATTTTAGTTGCTTTCATGTTTGAATATTATTCTGGTTTATTACTAGTTTCATATGGTAGTAAAAACATTTTTCTTGCAAACATGGTTTTGTGGAAATTAGGAAATTTAGGGCTGCCATTATTTTCAACAACATTAGATTACATACTTGGTACTATTACAATATTACCTGCACTATTATAGTACTTAAAATAGCATTGAAATTAGGAATGAGAACCAAGTTACAATTAGCAACATAAGATACAAATTATTCCACATTTTGAGCCTTGCATTTTCTTTAGCTGTCTCCTTCATATTGACCTCACTTTGCTGCATCTTTTTTATTTCATCTTCTAGCTTCTTCACCTTCATCTCAACATTCATCAACTCATCATTTTTTGCACTCATTTTGTGTAGTAAACCTGGTATTATCACCTTAGATCTTTCACACATGGGTGGATCTACCCATTGAAAAAACTTACAATTATTACCTTTCAAGAAATTCTCACAGTTCAGAAATCTTCTTCCGGGATTAGCATCGGACCATGAAGTTCGTTGATTTGCAGGTTTTTTACACCAACAGTTAATGTTGGATTGTAAAGTTGTGGAGGAAGATGATGAAGTCATTTACTCTTGCTATGTGGGGTTTCTTTGTGATTTTTGTTGTTTTATAATGTGTTGTACAAGTTTTAGGTTAAGGGTCAGCTTATAAGGAGGGGGCCTGTACTTTCCCTCCAAAATTTCTTACATTTTCCCTCCTTTTTCATGCTAACGTTTTCTGTTAGGAACTTAACGGATGGGACCAAATTTGTAACTTTTGGGACCAAAAAAAAGGTTCGGGACCAAAAGTGAAATCACACTTCTTGTATGGGACCAAAAGTGCATTTTACCATTTCATAGTGAGACATATTCACATAAGACTTGTCCATTTCAAAATTACACTCAACTCAAAAACGTAGTTGCAAAAATAATGTGCGGAATGAATGTGCGTATAGTAAATATGCACAAAGTTAAAAATATGCAGAGAACGTCTTTTTAGACAATGTATTGTATGTAAAATCGATTTGCAAAAGATTGAAATGTGTACAAAAATACAACAATGTAATGAGTAAAAATATATAATATGTAGAAAAAGATGTGCAATAATACAATGTGAGAAAAAATATACAATCGTGCAGAGGTAATTAAGGTATATTATTACATTATAATTATAATAAATGGAGTAAATGATAAGTGAGTTATGTGAGTTGTAAAATATGTCAATTTTGAAATTTAAGCATATTACGGAATTACTTAGATTGTGTATTACTTTCATATTTGAGGTGTAAATGGTAAATATAAATTTGTTTATTAAGAAAAATTAAATAAAAGTATTTATAATTTGTAAGTAAAATTTTCATATGTCAATATAGTTTACACTATCACGTAAATATAAAGTAGAAGGTAAAGAGATGGTCTGGCAGGAGTGGGTGGGTCGGACAGGTTAGAAGATAGAAGTAGCAGGTAGATGGGGTTATGCTCCGGGTGGAGTGGCGAAGGTAGGTGTGGCCGTGTGGGTGGAGTGGCGTAAGGATGAGATATTCCCTTTTTTATTTTGGATTAATTCTTAAAAAATTCACAAACTTATTGAGAAGTTTTAAATTTATCACCACCTTTTATTTTTGTCAATTCAATACACGATCTATTTAATATTTTTAATTCTATCACGACCTTTTATTTATGTCAATTCAATATACGATCTTTTTAATATTTTCAATTTTATCACAACTTTTACTTTTTCAATTTGATACACCACTTATTTATATTTTTAATTCAATTTATTATTATTATTAATTGTGGGTCTCTTTAAAAAATATATATATAATAATATAAAAAAAATAATAGTTTTAAAATTATATTCTTACAAAAGGAATTATATGCACTATGAACTAATTAAAAATAATAATAATAATAATAATAATAATAATAATATTAATATTAATAATAATAATAGCGTCTGTCAAGCAGAAAGTCGTAGGTTCGAATTTTTTTTTTGGATTTTATGTTTAACTTTTAAAACTTTGGCAGTTAAATGTTATTAAATTGTTTAATTATTTTTAGTTTTTGTTAGTGTATTCAATATTGGAGTACAAATTTTATTTGATTTAATTTTTTGGAAGTCATTTTTTAAATTTTTTTAACTATTCACAACTCAAAAATTTGTAAGTCAAAGTTCGTTCATTTTCAGTTTTTTTTGCATAACGGAATAATAATAATAATAATAATAATAATAATAATAATAATAATAATAATAATAATAATAATGAATTGAATTGAAAATATAAAATAAGTGGTGTATTAAATTGAAAAATAAAAGTTGTGATATAATTGAAAATGTTAAATAGATTGTGCATTGAATCGACTAAAATAAAAGGTCGTGATAGAATTGAAAATATTAAATAGATCGTGTATTGAATTGACAAAAATAAAAGGTCGTGATAGAATTGAAAATTTCTAATAAGATGGTGAATTTTTTAGGAATTAACCTTTTTATTTTCATCTTCTCATTAAATTTAAGAGATCCCTCCTATTTAGGAATATGTGTATAGCCTAATTATTAATAAATATATTAATATAACATAATTATTAATAAATAAATATTTTTTTTCAGCATTACCCTTATTTATAAAAATTAATATTCAACGTTTACACTTAAATACTAATGTGTGAGATAATGGGGGAGAGATAGTGGGAGTGGGGGTGGGGGTGGGGGTGGGGGTGGGGGTGGGAGTGGCTGGTAGGGGTAGGCTAAGTGGTATTTTTTTTATTATTTAAGTATTAAAAATTAAAATTTTATAAAAAGTATTTTTTTGGGGTGGGTGGTTGGTTGGGTGGTGGATGCTGTGTAGGGTAGGATGAGTGGTAGGGCCTGTAGGGGTTAAAATTTTTAAAAAATTATATATATTTTTTTAATTTATTTATTAATTTTATATACTCCATATTATTTTTATATACTAATATATCAATTATACAATGAGAAGATTTCAAAAGACACGATTTGAGTAAGTATTTAAAAATCTATCCAAAACAATTAAAAAGATTCAAAATCAAATTCATAATTTGAAATCTATTAATTTAAAATTTTAAATTTATAAATTCATCCATTAATATTAAGTTGTACCCTAACATAAAAGAGGAATTTAAAGGTGAGATTTATAAATTTCTTCTCAGATCCTTTTATCCAAATACACCCTAATGACGGTAATATAATAGCCACTCGCTGCCTACAAATGATCTACTATGCAAATAACTCGCATTATTAGTATGTATAGGTGAGATTCATATCTCAAATAATCCTATCACGTATTAATTAATAATAATAATAATAATAAATTGAAAATGTTCGTCGTACTCATAATTTTATTTTATGTTCTCATTATAATACTCCATTCGTCCTATAGAAGTTGACACACTTTTCTTTTTGATTTGTCCCACTAAAGTTGACACATTTCCTTTTCAATACATGGGACCCACACAAAAACAATTAATCTATTCTCATGGCCCCACATTCTCACTTTACTTCACTTACATTAAATTATTATACTCCTTAATCTCCGTGCCCAAAAGAAATTATACCAACTTCTCCAGGACGGAGGGAGTAATACATATAAATATATCCAAATGAATTGAGATAGTTGAGTCAACCCGCTGCGTTATACCAAATTCATCCAAACTCTACTTTTTAAAATAAATAAGCCACTACACCATTGACTCGCCCAATAAATGAATTACCTTACCAATAATCTAACGAGTTAAATTCACTTATTGCCTCATAATTAAAATAAAATTCGATTTTTATCTTAAAAAAGATAAACAGTTCAATTTTGTTGCATAACTCACGTATTTATTCAATTTTTGATCAATTTTCGCTGGAAACGTTAATTTCGCACCATACGTGAGGCTTCAATTTGGAGATTTTCGGTAAAATTGGCCTAAAATTAGACAAATTCAAGAGTTATATGGGACAAAATTGAAACATTTATATTTTTTGGACAAAAATCAAAATTTGTTTTAGTTATGGGACAAAAAGTGATTTTTAACTCAATTACTTAATTCACGTGGAAAACGAGTTCTTTATCCAATATTTCTCTCTTTTTTTTAACGTGGAATCTAGCATGCACTATTTCTTGTTTATTTATACATAATTCATTTAAAATACGAGTTCTTTATCTGTTAGCTTCATTTAAAAAAGAGATAATAAATCTTATAACATAAAATCTAGCATACACTATATATTTCATGTTTATTCTTACTTAAATCATATGAAAACACAAGTTCATTATCCAATGTTTCTATTAAAAAGAGAGAATGAGTCTTGTAATGTGAAACCCAGCTAGCATACACTATTTCTTGGTTATTCTTATATACTTAACTCATATGAAAAACGATTTCTTTATCCAATGTTTCTATTAAAGAAAAGAGAATGAGTCAACTTACGTGAAACCTACAAGCACTATTTCTTGGTTATTCTTACTATACTCGTATGGAAAACGAGTTATTTATCCAATATTTCTCTAAAAGAAGAGAGAATGATTCATGTAACGCGAAATCTGGAAACAAATTCTTTATCAAATGTTTCTCTTAAATAAGAGAGAACGAGTATTATAACATGAAATTTAGCTAGCATGCATTTTTTTTATTCTTACTTATTTAAAATGGTTAATTACATTAAAATACGTGACATTTTCCTCAATTTTCAATTTAATTGTGAACTTATTTTTTATCAAAAAATAAATGATCTTTCTATTTTTTCTTAATTTAATCACGAACTCTTTTTTAATCAATTAAATACACTATCTTTTTGTATTTTCTAAACTTAATCATGAACCTTTTTTTAAAAAAATATATATGATTTAAAAATTTTAGAGTTTAATTACAAATTATTTTATTAAAATAATATATAATTATCTTAATTAATAAAAATCAAGACACATTAAATATTTAAAATATAATATATAAATCTCTGTATTATAAATATAAAAAAATTACTAAAACAATTCATAAAAACTCATTGTTGTTTAAAATTAAAGCAACTCTATTATAATAATTGTTTTATTTTGAAATTAATAATTCTCCATCACAGCAGAGTATTATTAGATATTACTACAACAATTCATAAAAACTCATTGTTTTTTAAAATTTACTGGATGTGTGTTTCCACCACGTAAGATCTTGTTGAACGAGTGCACCGAAAATGTACCAAATTTGAGAAACTGATGGGCCTCCAGTAAATTTTTTGAAAAAAATTAAAGAAATTGGACTGAAATTAATAACAAATGACCAAAATTGAACTAAAAGTTACTAAAATTAAAAATCTTAAAACATACTGGACAGTTTGTGGATTTAGTAATACTTAGAGGACCATTTGTGATAATTTCTCAACAAAAATGGGATAATTTCATATTTAGTCCCGTAAGAATTGCTCAATGTCAAAAAGGTCCCAAAACTGTTAGATTTAGTCACATATGAATTTTTCATCAAAATATGTTGATAGTTGACGAAATATTCTGAACCATTAACAAGACCAAAATAGACTATACTTATTTTGAAAGACAAAATAATATAAATCTGATAGTTTATAATAATATAAGTTAATTTGGGATGAAAATTTTCGAAAATTATGATTATAATATTCTTATGGGACCAAAATCGCTAGCTATGGGACCAGTGTATTCTTACGGGACTATAATTGAATTGAAGGAATTCTTATGGGACAAAATGTGATATTTTCCCAACAAAAATATATACCACTAAACAACCTTGATACATTTTCTTACCCGCCAACGTACAAAATTCCGTCATCTTCTCTACCAAAATTTGATGCCTTTCCTATCATCCAAATAACAATGAATTAGTAGAGAAATAAAAAAAATTTAACGTTATATGCATGATTCAACACTTAATGACATTTCTGAATAATTTGAATCTATTTTGATTTTGACATAATATATCACCATACATGCATGCTTAATCTAATTTAAAACTTAAATTAAGGAAAGGAGAGAGTAACATATTTAAAACAAATTATCATGATTTAAAGGGGAATTGAAAAAAAAAAAAGAGGATATATTGAAACAAAAATAAGAGAAACAAAGACATTTATCATGGTTAATGTTGTAATAAACAAGTCAACAGGCCCTGGAAGCATTTAGAAAAAAAAATATATATATATATATATATATATATATATATATATATATATATATATATATATATATATATATATATATATATATATATATATATATATATATATATACACATGAATAGAAATTATAATAGTAAACTGACCAAATATGTAACTAAAACATTGTAAAAGCATGCATATTATGGCTTATCAAAACTATACACTATAATATCACCTGGTACTCAGCAAACACATGGCCAATAGTTTTGCTGCATGAAGTTCTTATAGAGATCTGAGATAGAGAATCTTAGAGCTTGATTATGATTAATTCTGTTGATTTTTGTTATGGGCTCCAGCCACCTGGATTAAGATTATTAATTAGTTGTATTTATACTCCAAACTAATGTGAATGACTATTATTGTAATTAATTTTCTTAGTCTAACTAAGTATCCCCTAGCTAGGGTTTAAGCTTTTTTTAGAGTATTTTTCCCAATTTCTCCTACGTGTCATCCATCCAACGTGATACAGGAAATGATGTACCAAATAAGCACAGAGAATCCAAATCGATACTTACCCTTCTTTTGTCTTAGTACCTGAGATAAAACCATTCATACAAATCAGAAACCATACCATATACTTTGCTCAAATATGAAGTATTAGAGCCAAAAAAAAATAAAAAAACTTTAAATTTCCTTAGTTATCCTAATGTATAAGTAGAAACTGAATGATTCCATACCAATATTTTACTAATAGGTCTATAGTTCTATACACTCAAGAATCGTAAGTAGTTCCTCCTGAGTTTTTTATTCCTTTTCTATCTTGCATCATCATTAAGAACCTTTCAACTACATCTATATATAACGAGATTTCTATGACCATTGCAACAAAATCACAATTATATGTACTCAAAGAAAACGATGACTTATATAAAAAATTGTAAAGCAAGAACTCCAAGACATACTCATTCTTTAATTACTGTTGTGGCCTATTTTTGTCAAGAAGACTCAAATGAGGTTCAAGAAAATGTGCTGAATTTGGCTATTGAGCCTAAGTACTTTTTATTGATATTTTTGGTAAAGTGCAGTAACATACATTTTGTATCATCTTTCCTCTATTTATACTTCTTATTCCTTCTCTAGTGAGCCTAGATGCTTTTGATTGCTTCTAGATTGTTCTTTCCAATCATCCATTATCATGTGTCCTATTCTAGAATGATCTTATAACAAATTTGATGCTCCTTGTACCTTCTCTTCTCTCATTGGTTAATGAAGAATCTAACAAAACTGACCTCAAAGACCACTGCAGCCTCTCCCTTACTTCTTCTCGCTATTGCCTTTTGTTTCTATATCTCCTGGAATTAAAGCCTTGTTTCCTGTGGTTATCCTGTGGTGATTTCCCGGGTTTACATTTACATTTTTCCCTGGCATTTCCATATCTTTTCTGGGGATAAGCCGACAGGCTTATGATGGGTCTGGGGTCTTCCACCTCCTTCTCCTTGGGCTTCAGTTATTGGGTTATTGGGCCTACGTTTGAGGTTTCCTGGGCCGTGTATTTTGTCCCATAATATTAGCCCCTCGAGCTCGGAGAATCACACACACAGTGGGAATATTCGAGGTCGACCTATTATCTGATTTTGTGCCTTTCTTCAAACCTTCTTTTTCTTTGAACTGGGCTTTATAAATGGCCCAATCTCCATAACTGTATTATTCCCTTCTTTCTTCTTCAACTTTCGCCTGTTCGCCTTCTTCATTCAGTTCCTAAGGTTTCCGATTCGTCCATCTCCTTCTCTGCAGCTTTCCATCTGAATCGTCCTTCTTCATTTCCAGGTATTGAATTGCTCTTCTTTCATTTATGGATTTCGATAGCGACTATATGCCTTCTCCATCTCCCTCTGATTCTTCCGACGGTGATGACGAGATTCCTTTTGATGTTTCCCCTAATGGGATATGACCACTTGTGCCGATGGTTCTGATTTTGCAGCCAGCTTTTGTTTCTCCAGTCTGTCCTTGAAGAAATTGAATATTCTTCAACTGTATTGTCCTCCATCAATTACTCTTCATAAACCTGATTCTCAAGGTCGTATGTGTTGGCCTCCTCGTGGTTGTGTCGGTGCTTACGAATTAATGTTGCATAATGGAGTTCGTTTTTCCCTTCTTGTGGTTATCTCTCGTTTCCTTCTCCACTGGAGGATATCTCCTGCCCAACTCACTCCTAATGGGTGGTCTATCTTGTATTGTCTGCTCATCTTATTCCGCCAATCTGGTTACTCTTTCATTTCTTCCCTAGAGATTAATTTTCTATACTACTTTACCGCTGAAAATAATGCTCGGGGATGTTACTTTTACTCCCTCATAGCCATCCTGGCCTTATTACTGGTATTCCCGGCTCTAATAAAGGCTGGAAAAATAACTGGTTTTGGGTTTCTGGCTCTTGGGGTGGTGATACCCCTATTTGTTTAGATAGTAGTTCATCGGCCTCTTTAAAAGAGGCCCTTCCAAATTATTTTCAAGATTCTCCTCCTTGTGAGTGTTGTTTCCCGCCTTTGTCCTGTTAACCTGTCAGAATGTTTATATTATCTGATCTTCTGGTATTTTTTTATTTTCAGCTTCAGGTGTTCCCTCCTCTGATCGTCTCTCTCGAAGTTTTAAAGATCATTTGGAGATTATCTCGTCTTGGCCACCCGCGAAGCATCATGTGGATGAGCTTTTGATGGATAAAAATCTCCAGCTTTATCAATTATCTTCCATAGCCTCACCAATGACTTCTAACACTGGTAACCATTTAGTTTCTTATTCCTCACTCTTTTTTTTCTTTCCCTACTAATAACTGCCTTTCCTCTTTGTTAGGTAAATGCTCATATTTGATTCCTGCAAGTGAACATCTTGCTTTAACGTCAGCCCCTTCTATCCCGAAGAAACCTATTCTTCTCCCTCCTGGGATATTCCTGCTGCAAGAAGCCCCGGGTTAATCCTTCTGATGTATCCCAAGAAAAACGAAAATCTCTTGGGGATCCCAATTTGATTGATATCCCCGATGATCATTTACCCACTTCCGAGGATACCACTCTCTCATCTCTGAAAATATCTTCCAAGTCCCGAGGGAAATTTACCAAGGTAGCCCCTCGAAAAGCCTCAAGTAAACCTTCTGAGGGTCCTTCCAAATCACTTCCTAGGGTTATTCCTTTAGAGGGACAATTTACTCCATTCGGTACAGTGGATCCTAAAAGAAACGCCACCCTTTCAAAGATAGATATCTCTCTAGACGGGGCTGGGGCCACTTACTTTCGATATTTGGAAACTAAAATTTCTGCCAATTTTCCTTCATATCTGAAAACTGCTATGAATTATCCTTCCAGATCTTGGACCGAAGAAAATGCTACTGCTCTTTCTCAAATGAGCCCTCGAGCTAAATCCATGTGTGCTACTGGTCATTTAGGTCAAGCCTCCTGCTTCATCACCAACCTTTTTGAGGATATAGACATATTATCCCGCGACTATCATGCCTATACTTAGGAGTTAGAAGATTTAAAGGCTAAGCTCTCTTCTATCGAGCAAGAAAAGTTAGAACTTATGAAGGCTCGAGATTATTTACAGGACTAGTTTGAGTCAGAGAAAGAGAGTCGCCATCGCTCTGAGAAATCTTTCAATGACCTTTCTAGAAAGTACGATTGATGTCAAGATGATCTTTCTAATCTGGAGAAAGAATTTCAAGCTTTGTGCCTTCAAGCGTCTACTGAAAATGATCAGTTGTCTGTTCAAGTAAAGACTGCTATTGATGAACATTCCTTTTGGCATGCCGAGTACTTGAAAGTTTTTAAAGCATTGGTTTAAACATGTGAGCATACTCTTCCTCTTGCTCGGGTTTTTTTGCTTTTGTTCCGCCTTCCTAACTGTGATTGAAAGGTTTGCTAGAAATTTAACCCCTGAAGATTTAACGAATATATGCAATGATCTCAAAGAATGCTTGACTGAAGTGCACATGCCCCCTAGAGGAAGTTTAAAGAATGATCTCGATTTTGGCATTCTTGGCTCTTATTCAGATTTTATCACTGATATTCCACTGGAAAAAGATGTTCATTCTGAATATTTTATATGCTCCGTTTTTCTTGAGGATAATGCACCTGGGATTATCCCTTCTTTTGAGGTGCCTCTGTTGTCAGATAAAGCTTTCTTATCTGAGGTTCAAGAGGAAGCTGCCAACGCCAGTCTTCCTGGGGATGATCCTTCTTCTCCATCTCAAACTGCTCCTCTGAATATTTCAGCCCCTGCTCCTACTGATTCGACTGATATCGTTGATCCTTCTGAGGATCCTTCTTCTAAAACTTCTGCCGATGCAACTGATTCATGATTGTATTTTTGCTTTTTTGTTTCGATTTCTCCTATATTCCGGTTGATCTTTGAGTATTAATGGAAAATATTTTCAGTATTTTCTGGGTTCTATACCCTTATACCCCTTTTTTGTATGTGGGCCACGCTCCTTGCCCACGACTGTACAGTTACTTATTTGAATTTGAATTGGGCTGTTGTCATCAGAAACTGACCTAGGGCTTCGCAACTGCCTCTTCAACTTCTTCTATTTTCACTTCTTAAAACTCCCTTTCCCTTTTTCATTTTCTCTCTTCTTCTATTTTCTTCTGTCTTTCTCATTTTTTTTCATCCATGGCTCGCAGCAACTCCGGCTCTTCTCAACAGCTCACCGTCTCTGTCCATTTATCTGACGAGAGCCCCACAAGGCCTCGAGGTTGCTGCGTGCATCGATCTGCTCAAAATGTTAGCACCCGTGGTCATGGTCGTTGTGGCAGTTCATCTTCGAGAGTTCCGGCTACTCTCCGGCCTCGACAAGCCCCTGAGCCTCTGGTTGTTCCCATTGTACCAGACCCTTATGCTAATGGAGATGTCTACTCTTGGCCTAGCCGAATCACCCAAACAGAAATAGATCATCTATAGATAGCCCATGGGTATTCTCGTGTTCAATTTAGCATTCCCGATCCTGATGCCAAAATCAATACTCCTCCTGATTGTGCTATCCCGTTTAATGAGGTGTTATTCACCGCTGGTCTGAGATTTCCCTTGCCTGCCTTCATAATGCGTTTATGTCTTTATTGGGGGATAACCCCAGTGCAAATACTTCCAGCCTCTTGGGTAAATTCGCTTGCTGTCATTAGCTTGTTTCGAGTGTTAGGTCATTATTTCACTAAGCCCCAAGAAATTTATTTCTATTTTATCTTCTCTCACCGTCACGCCGGCAATTATTGTTTGAAAACAAATGGGCCTTCCCATTCCTTTCCAAATGTTCCTAGAGCTGCTTGCAATATTCTTCTTAGCACTAGGTCCCCTTGTTTAAATTCTCTTAGCTTCACCTTCAAATTATAAGTTCTTTCTGACCTTCTTTTCAACATCTCATTATGCATATCAGATGCTAGCCTTTTCTCCTCCAGCATGTCCAACTCTACTTTTAATTCTTCCATGTTCCCCTTTTCTGAATGATGCAGAACTCTAAAACTGGGCTTCCCAATCTCCACTGGTATTACTGCTTCTGCCCCGTATGCCATGGAAAAAGGGGTTTCTCCCGTGGCATTCCTTGTGGTAGTCCTGTATACCCATAGTACTCCTGGTAACATGCCTGGCCAGTTTCCATCAAGCCCTTCCAACCTGGCTTTGAGTGTATGCTTGATAATCTTATTCAGTGCCTCTACTTGTCCATTAGGTTGTGGATGGTATGGAGTTGAGTACAGCTTCTTGATTTTTAGATTCTCACAAAATTTTTTGATTTTGGCATTGTCAAATTGCTTCCCATTGTCTGTCACTGTGGCATTTGGGATATACCAAAACGACATACAAAAGTTTTCTATTTTTGCTTCATTAATAGTAGCTAGGGACTCAGCTTCCACCCACTTTGTAAAATAATTGACGTCTACCAATGCAAACTTTACTCCACCTTTTCCTGTCGGTAGCGGGCCAATTAAGTCTATTCCCCACTTAGCAAATGGCCAGGGACTATAGACTGACAATAGTTCCTCTAGGGGTGACCTTGCTATTGGGGCAAACCTCTGACAATTCTTGCAAGCCCAGGCATATTGCATTGCCTCCCTTTTTAGTGTTGGCCAATAGTACCCCTGACGCATGACCTTATATGCCAATGCTCTTTCCCCAGTATGATTTCCACATATTCCCTCATGAATTTTTTTTAGCACGTATTCTGCTTCATCTGGGCCAAACATTTGAGCAAGGGTGTAGAGTATCCCCTCTTATATAGAACTTCATCCAGTATAGTGTATCTCGCCGCTCTTAATCTTAGCTGCCTTGCTTTAATAGCATCCCCAGGTTGTTATCCCGTATTTATGAACTTGATGATAAGAGTCATCTAATTGTCCTCCTTCTCACTATTTACCGCCAGAATCATATTATCGCTGGGTTTGTCCTGGCGAGTAATATTGATATTATTCCTTTCATCAGCGTTAACCGTCGTTGCCAACCTGGCCAATGCATCTGCTTCCGAATTAATTTCTTTTCCTATATTTTTTATAAAAATCTGTTTGAACATCTTCATAGCCTCTACCACTAAATTTCGATACTTCTCCATCTAGCTATCTTTTGCAGTATAATCTCATCTGATTTGGTTTACTACTAACTGAGAGTCACTGTAGACTATCAAGCATTCAACTCCCATTGACATGGCCATCCTTAGTCCATTTAGTAAAGCCTCATACTCGGCTTCATTGTTTGTAGCTTGGAATCCACACTTTACTGCTGATGAAAATCTTCCTGATGATGGGCTTTCCAAGACAATTCCAGCCTCTGAAGCTATGGCTATAACTGAACCATCCACGTAAAGTTTCCATGGCTCCCCGACCTTATCCCCTAAAGGAATAGGTAAGGTCAATTCTACCATAAAATCTTCCAAAGCCTGTGCTTTTATAGTGGGTCTTGGAGCATATATGATATCATACTGCCCCCAGTTCCACAAACCATTTCAGGAGTCTACTATCTGCATCCGGCCTTTGTAGTACCTGACGTAATGGTAACGCCATTAGTACCTCAATTGTGTGCTCCTGAAAATATGGTCTGAGCTTTCTCGTACTTACAACCAATGCCAATGCCATTTTTTCTAACACCGAGTATCGGAACTCAGACTCCCTCAGCCCCTGGCTTACATAGTAGACTGGAGTACATTCCTTTATCTTCAGTTTTAACTAGGATAGCGCTCACCACTGTTTCTGAAGCTCCAATGTATAACTGCAATTTTTCTCATGGCGATGGATTTGATAATATTCTTGGGATTGACAGTTCCTTTTTGATATTATCGAACGCCTCCTGGCTTTCTACGGTCCACTTAATTTTTTTCTTTTTTCTCAAAATGTCAAAAAAGGCTTGCATTTGTTAGAAGCTTTCGATATGAATCGATTTAATGCTACCAACCTTCCCGTCAAGTTCTGAACCTCCTTTCCATGTTTTGGTGGTTGCATATCCATTATGGCCTTCACCTTGCTTTGATTCATCTCGATTCCCCTTCGACTGACAATATACCCTAGAAATTTTCCCGAAGATACTCCAAAAGTACATTTCCTGGGGTTTAGTGTCATTCCATACTCTCGAAAGATAGAAAATATTTTGATGAGATGTTCAAAGTGATCTTTTCTATCCAAACTTTTGACCAGGGTATCATCAACATACACTTCTACAAACTTTCCAGTTTCCTCCTTGAATATTTTGTTCATCAACTTTGATATATTGCCCCTGCATTCTTTAGACCAAAAGGCATATTACACCAACAATATATACCCATACCTACAAAGAATGATGTGTCTTCCTGATCATCTGGATGCATGAGAATTTGATGATATCCAGAAAAAGCATCCATAAAACTCATGATTTCATGGCCAGCCGTGGAATGCACCAACATGTCAATAGCTGGTAAAGGATAGCTATCCTTTGGACATTGTTTGTTGAGATCTTTGAAATCCACACACAATCTTCAAGTGTTGGTGGTTACTTTCTTGATCAATACCGAGTTTTTGACCCTTTTTGGATTTTCAACTTCTCGAATTAATTTTCTGCCAACAACCGTGTAACCTCAGCCTCTAATGCCACATTCTTTTTAGGGCTAAACTTTCGTTTCTTTTGATAAAAAAATGATTGAGCTTTGGGATCAATGTTTAAACGATGACATGCGTGCTTCAGATCTACCCTCGGCTTTGAGGTTGGATCCCATACAAAGACATCTGAGTTTTCCTTGAGTAACTCTATCATCTTATCCTTGTATTGCCCTTGGAGTGTAACTCCTACCCTTACTTTTATTTCTGGGTTCTCCTGATCAATTTTCACCTCCACAGTCTCTTCCCTTGCCGATGAGATCTTTGGTAAAATAACCCGAGGATCTATCTCCGGAATTACTGGATCTTCAAGCAATTGAAAAATATCCTTGTGAAAAGTATATCCTTCCACAATTTCTTTTTCTTGAGGATGTATCCTTATATCTCCTTGATTTTCTGGTTCGATATCCATTGTATCCTCTTTCTCTCTTCTATCTCCAACATCATTATCATCCCCTTCCAACATGTCCTTGAAAGCAAGCATTTCAAAATTAGAATCATAGCAACTTAAACCTTCTATTTTTTCTATGAATGAGCATTCTCGGGCACTCTTCTGATCCCCTATCAAAGTGGTTATACGACTATCCTTTGTTTGAAACTTCAAACATTGGTGTAATGTAGATGGGACTAGTTTCAAACATTGGTGTAATGTTGATGGGACTGCTCCGAATTTATGAATGAACGGTCTTCCCAATATACAATTATAGGATGAAATCTGATATACTACCTTGAAATTTATAGAATATAAGACCTGTATTTTTCTATCTGAACTTTTGATTTGAACCATTAGATCCACCTCTTCTAGATGTTTGGTCAGAGCATTACAAAACCCTCTGATTTTATCACGACATGGGTGAACTGCATGATGCCTTTCACCTCCCAGCTTGTCAAAGACTGGTTTAAAAATGATATTGGCATATGCCCCTGTGTCTATCAAGCATCTGTGAACTTTTATTCCTGAGATATTAGCTTAAATGACCAGGGGATCCGTATATGGATTCTTAACCCCATAGAAATCCTCCTCTGTAAACGTAATGTCTGGACCTTTCACCGGGTACATAGAATAAAACCTGGGGCTCTGCTGATCTAGATCTCTTAATTCTGCCTTTCTCTTCTTTTGAGATAGCTCCGTTATTGCCTATGAAGTTCCAACATATTTTTCCTTCAATTTGGCTTTCCATCATGAGAATTTCCCCAGGACTATTATTCCTGGGTGTCTGGATTTGAGCTGCTCCTGGCTGTGGTAATCCCGGTGGTGGCAGTGCTAATTTCTGTCCCTCCTAATGTTTTTCTTGATGTCTAATCTGAATTTGGGGGTAATTCTCCCCTAACCAGGGACACTGTTGGGCTGGTGCCAGCATTCCTTTCCACCTTCCACTCTTGAACAATCTCCACAACTTAAATAATAAATCCCGGCATTGATCTGTGTTATGCCTGGAATACTGATGGTATTGGCAAAATCTTGTTGGATCCAATTGTCCCGGGGGTGCCCAAATGGGACACGGTTGTCGAAGCACTTGCCGATTTCTCACTTGATAAAAAAATTTCTTCCACTGAAAATCTCAACTCCTCTTGTAAAACCTGAATATTAGGTGGCTCATCTGGACTCGAGAATGGCCGAAAATTAGCCGGAGCTTTGTACTCCCTATTTCTTTGACTCATTGGCTTTTTCTTACTCTGTTCCTTCGCCTTTTTCGCCAGGGTTAAAGTTCCTCAGCTTGGTTATATTCGTTGGCTAAAGCTAGGAACGCCCCATACGTGGTTGGTGGCTTAAACTGCACCGCCTTCCAAAGTGCTGACTTAGGGTGTAATGCCCCCATGGTTGTAACAAGATAAGCTTCGTCACTCATGGATTCCCCTTTAGCCCTCTGATCATTGAACCTTTTCAAAAATACTCGGATTGGCTCTGTTGATCCTTGTTTTATACTTGCTAATTTATGCTTTGGTTCCTTTACCACACCCAGATAGGAGTATTGCGTGATAAATACATTCACCAAATCCACCCATCCTCCAATTGAATTTGGAGGTAAGGTAGAAAATCAATCATTAGCTTTATTTCCCAAAGTTAATGGAAACATGCGAAATTAAGTTGCCTCTGAACTTCCTTGAGCTCCCATCCATAATAAATATGTATTGATATATTGATATGGATCTAACTAACAATTAAACAAAGCATCATTAGGTACCTTGATCTTCATTTGTCTGGGAGCTAGATGAATTTTTCCGTGAATGGAGTTTTTCCCAAATCAAACTGGGAAGGTCCATCTTTCCCAACTCGCTGCTTTCTTTCCAGATCCTCTACTCGTTTGAGCAATCGACTAACCAGCATGATATCTTCATACTCTGTTCCTCTTTCTCCCGGGACTGGAGCTTGAGCTATCTGTTCTTCATTTGGGACTGGCGATGGGGGAGTACTGTATGGCCTTCTATCTAGTACCATTTTTTTCTTCCTTGAGGTTTCCCCATGCTCTCTTCTATGACGAGTTTCTCCAGATCCTTCGGTGAAAGGATGATGCTTTGATCCGTTAGGACCCAAGCGATCATGGGTTTTCCCCTTGAAACATTGTTAACACTCTGTTCCGGCGGGCTTTGCCAGGCCCTTGCCTCATTGATAACTCGCCTTGCATCATTTGGTGGAGGGTCAGCTCACCGTTGCTCTGAAACTTCTTTTCTTCGATTGATATTTTCTCAAAAATCCTCCACAGGAGCCTGTTGTACCCCGTCAAAGTTCAACCTAGTTGGAGGAACTTGATGAGCTGCATACTCCTTGAATAATGACTGGAGTTTTTCTTGCATTTCTCTAGTCTTCTCTGAATCGCCTAAGACAGGCACCTTCAGTATTGTGGGCCGCTTACACACTGTTGGATCCACAGCTGGTTGTGCATTTGGTGGATTTGGAACTTGGACGTGTACACTGTCAGTGCTCCGTACTATCCGTCTCCGGCGATGAGTACCTCTAGGTGTGTGAAATGATTCTTCTCCTTCCATGATCACTTAGATTTGCTTATAGAGAAACAAAGCAGAGTTTTCCACAGATGATGCCAAATGTTGTGGCCTGTTTTTGTCAAGAAGACTCAAACGAGATCCAACATGAGCTAATCAATGGAAGAAGGAATAGAATAGAGAAAATGTGTAGGATTTGGCTATTGAGCCTTAGTACTTTTTATTGATATTTTTGGTAAAGTGCAGTAACGTACATTTTGTATCATCTTTCCTCTATTTATACTTCTTATTCCTTCTCTAGTGAGCCTAGATGCTTTTGATTGCTTCTAGATTGTTCTTTTCAATCATCCATTACCATGTGTCCTATTATAGAATCATCTTATAATAAATTTGATGTTTTTTGTACCTTCTCTTCTCTCATTGGTTAATGAAGAATCTAACAAAACTGTCCTCAGAGACCACTGCAGCCTCTCCCTTACTTCTTCTCTCTATTGCCCTTTATTTCTATATCTCCTGGATTAAAGCATTGTTTCCTGGGGTTATCCTGTGGTGATTTCCCGGGTTTACTTTTACATTTTTCCCTGGCGTTTCCATATCTTTTCCGGGGATAAGCCGGCAGGCTTATGATGGGCCTGGGGTTCTTCCACCTTCTTCTCCTTGGGCCTCGGTTATTAGGTTATTGGGCCTACCTTTGAGGTTTCCTCTACCGTGTATTTTATCCATAACAATTACCTGGAATTTTCAGAAGAAAATGCAATGCCAGAAAAGTTCTTTTGATCATTAAACTCATGCATTGACAGTGATGTTGGGTCTCTTTCTAAATACCTTTAAATAGAAATACAATATAAACATCAAGTATGATGAGAATAGTCAACATGGAACAAGCTATATAAAAAAGAAAAATGAACATAATGCCTGATAAATCAATTTTTATTTATTTAATTGCTCATGCCATGGATAAATGAACATAAATATTCACATCTCAAGTTGATCAATCAAATTAAGTACCCCAGATAATTAATGTTCCAATCATCATATAAAAAAGCCTACAATAGCAATAAGTTAGGAATTATTAAAAATAAAATTATGTTTTCTTTGTGCAAATTGAAAATTTAAGAAAAGAAATTAGGAGTAGGATTGGAGAGGCAGTGAGTCTACCTCAGCAAGAAGTAGAATTTCAAACTATATATGAACATGCATGAAATGAAAAATTCTTTTGGATAAATATCAAAATTAGTCCTGTAAGTATTATCGATTCCAACTTTAGTCATTTTTATTTTGCAATTCTCAATTTTGATCATTTTTATCTAATTTTGGTTCTTTTTGCCCAATTTTGGCCCTTTTTTCAAACTTTGATCATTTTTAGTTTACTTTTGGTCCAAAATTTATACATATAGGACCAATTTTGGACTTTTTTTAACATAAAGGACTAAATTGGACTAAAAAACATGATTTTAATTTGATAAAAGGACTAAATGTGGACTAAAAGAACTAATATTGGACAAAAAACTAAAATTGAACAAAAAAGAACCAAAATCAAAAAATTGTAATTGATAAAGGACTAAAATTAGAATCGGCCTACCCATCTCTTTTAGCCTCCATAAGCAACTACTAGACACTTCCTTTTTTTTACTTATGGGTTCCTCTTGCAGTAGCACCATTTTCATATTTAAAGTAACACAGGCAACATAATAGAATAGGCATAATCAATCAAATTAAAAAAATTGAAATAAAAAATTGGAACGATTACGCTAATATTGATGGCAATCGGATATTATGTCCTAAGTAACTCGTTCGGGATCCATGCAAATTTAACGCAGTAACGAACAGAAAAATTTACCTTTCATCGAAGACTGCATATGTAGAACTGAAAAATTGCAAAAATGACCTCACATCTTCTGCTGTATTTCTATACCTTGTCTCGATGTCGTGTGGTGATAGATCCTCCACATGATCTCAATCCGCAGTCTCTCTTACTCTCTCACAATTTTCTCTCTCTCACCTGTGAAATAATTAATTTCACTTTAAAACTTTATTTCGGACGTGTAGAATAATTATATGAGGCAGTTGAGATGACTTTATATAGGATACAACAGAGAGATTGAGGAAGGAGATATTAAGTTAGGTTTTCCTTGGGCTTATGCATCTAAATTTATTACCTAAAAAAACTATAATAAACTTTAAAGTCAACAAAGTTGATAAAAAAAATAACTTTTTTAAATGATGTGAAATAGTAAATATGAAGCTTCTTGTGAGACGGGGAGAGTAAATATTTTAATAAAAATATAAATAAATTTAATTTAATTAACAAATAAAATTTAGCAGGTTTTGTGGAATTTTAAAAAAATATTAGATAATCACTACAAAAAAATATTTTTTACCAATGGAATACTTCGTTGATAAAAGTCTTAACTTCATTGTTAAATTGACTTACCAACGGATTAACAATGGAATTCATTGGTAAAGTGGTGGTTGGTAAATTTTTAGCAACGAAAAATCAATTCTGTTGGTAAATAATTTCGTTGGTAACCCGTTGCTAATAATTCCGTTGGTAATTTATATAATGATTCACTTGGTAATCCGTTGATAATCCAACGGATTGAATTCCATTGCTAAAATAGAGAATAAATCTGTTGGCATTACGTTGCTAAAATAAAAAAGTCATTTTTGTTGTTAATCCATTGATAATTACCAACGGATTGAATTCCATTGATAAATTCGGTTGCTAAAAGATATATTTTTTTTTGGTAGTGAATAATTCATAAATACTCCATTTAACAAGCAAGTAGTATCTAAATTTGGGTATTTTGAAGTATAAAGTGATTTTAGATTAATTTACTAGTGTTATCTATGGTGGTGATTTTTTTTTCTACCACAGTAATACTCCATAAACGAGTAAGTAGTGAGTTGATTAGTTCAAGACACTATTAAAGAAAAAAATTCCTTTTAGCAACGAAATTCAATCGGTTAATAATTACTAACGAATTACCAATAAAAATTATATTTTTCTTTTAGTAACGGAATATCAACAGAATCATTATATAAATTACTAACAGAATAATTAGCAAGATATTATTCCCTCCGTCCACTGTCTATCTATTCATTTTACTATTTTGGGTCGTCCACTCTTAATCTATCTATTTCTACTTTTAGACACATGGGACCTACACACCCCACTAATACAACTACCCACTATACATTAAATAATAATACTCATTAATCCACGCGCAAAAAGCAAACGGATAGATTAAGGATGGACGGAGGGAGTATTTATCAACGGAATTAAATTTTCGTTGATAAAAATTTATCAACCACCATTTTACCAACGAAAAATTATCAACGGAATTCATTGGTAATCCAATAGTAAAATAATTTAACAATGGAATTGGTAAAAAACTGTCTACTACATTTTGATTCTGAGTGTGAATTGTAATTTATATTATCTTTTGTTTTCTTAAAATGTGAATCTTTTGATCTTTGTTTTAAAACCCCCAGTATTGATGACGTTATCATGCAAAAATGTTGTGTTTTGGTAGCATTAGAGTAAAAGGTAGCAGAAAATTTGAACTAGAAGAGATTCTAGCAATCAATCTTCAAAATTTGTAATATTGATTGCCCAGTTATAATACTGTAATAACATTGTTCTTTATTTCCTAGTTCAACATCAAGTAGTGTTGAGTTGTTAGTGCAAGCAAGAATTAGGCTCCTTACTCATATAACATGTTAAGATCAAACAAATCTTGTGATGATTAGCATTGGAGTAAAAGATATAATACAATTTGAGGATTCTTACTCATATAAGATCAAATATCAAATGAGCAACTAATGGTTTTCTATGTTGTGTTTATTAGCATTGGAGTAAGAGATTTGATCTAGAAGTTATATAAACTATTAGAGTAGTTGACACATTGAGTTAATAATATTATATGAACTTTAAAATTTTTTACTAAAAATAAGGGGTTTACACACTCTCAACCAAACTTTTTTTTTTTAAACAGACACTTAACCAAACTTACAGTTGGATTTAAATATTATAGTACATAAATTGAATCATATCTCGCTATAATATACTATTTTGAAAAGAAGAAAAAAAATGAAAACATGGCAAGACATGTCAAAATAGGCATCAATTAAAATAGTTGATAAAGTTTATTACAATACAAAAGGGAAAAAGCTACAAGGCATCAATTAAAATAGTGGGGCGATGTATACTACCCTTGTGGCTAGAATCTACACTACATCTATGGTTGCTATGACAAAATTCGGATCTATTAATTTGGAAGAACTATGAATTCATTGAAATTTATTCTCATGTCTTCATTTATATGGCATGCCTCAAAGAGATCATTAATTTTCATCAGTGAAATTGAACTCCAGCTTGCAGAAACAGTGTTTCAGCTCTTGTGGATCTATTGCACCGTGTCCATCCTCATCTGCCAAGTGATAAAAAAGTTTCTTGTAAATGAACTTTTATAATAGGGAAAAAGTGCACTAGAAGAACTTGGGACTTAATCTGCAAAACTTGAAGGAATTATATAAGAATGAGAAGGAATAAGCCTTTGGTGAAAGAGAGTGTCAACCAGTCATCTCTCAAGCTTCCAAGTCTTCAAGAATAAATTGGTATTTCTTTATGTCTACGTATTCTTTTTCAATAAAGGCAAACAACAACACACACACACACACATATAAACCTTCCAAGGAGAATCAGGAAAAACAATAGGGTGTTTGCAATCTTATTTAGAATAGTGAGAATCAGAAAACAGCCAAACACCCACCCTAATGATCCTGAATTACACTACTCAATCTCATGACTTCAAAAACCCTCACCATGGGATACCAAAAGGAACATTAATAAGTACAGGAAATATCATGTTCATTTTGAATTGATTAGAGCGGTTAGTTTGGATTAAATCAAATTTAATTCATTTCATGTTCTTGAATGAACAAAAGAAATTTGATAGTCTGGAAATGGCCTTCTAGCATTAAATACGCATTTCTCATTAACACCATTTTCTGAGCTGCTGTTGTTACATTGCAAAATTCGATTTATAGTATCCCTCAATGTTTTGTTGGGCAAAAGATCATCCGCCAAAACACCTCTAGCCCCACAAACACACATTGATTTTGAAATAGTGTAATCTCTTAAACATTTATCACAGAAGCTACTGAAACAACATTTGCTTGTGAGGACATCTTTCATCACTTGTTTACACAGTGGGCACTTCAATTCTGGTGGAACTTCACCAATTGATCGACTTGATGATGGTATCCCCGACATCTCTTTCTCAAATGCACCCTCATTTGGCCGACATCTCTTTCTCAAATGCACCCTCATTTGGCTTCAACGCTGCAACATCTCCACTTGGTAATGCATAACAACCATCTGGGGTGGCCATCAACATGGATTTTGGAATTCCAGTAGGTGGTCTGAATAAAATGCCTGGGAACCTTGCACCTGCAACATATATAGCCTATTAGTGGTCTATTCTGAACGCACCTCGACCAGAATCATTCTCCCCGTCCAAAACCTCTACCAGAAACAAAGCCATCAGAATATGGGGCTGCAAATCTAAGGCTGGCGTGTCGATCAAAGCTTTGATCTTGCTCTCCTCATCCTCCTCTTTACAAAGAGGGGTAGCAGGGTTTCTAGATACGCAGGTTTCTAGATACAGTTTCAGGCATTGCATAAAGCTCATTTACAAATTCATCCCCATTCTAAGTCTTTGGCAGATTGACCACCAAAGCTACCTTTCATGGCAGATTCAGCATCATCAGAAATTTTCTCAACATTGGACTCTTCTTGCTCAGTAAAACCTGCAATAACTATGCGATTGCAAGGAACAGGAATTCGGCGAACTAAAACAGAAGTATTTCTGGGAATTAACATTTTCATCGGGTAGTCTTCATTGGTGTGGGCATTGGAGACCAAGAGGTCATTATTGCTTTCAGGTCTCCAACGGATACAAAGTGGCCATCAAAGGCAACTGATTCATAATCTTTTGCACTTTTAAATTTATAGTAAACAGCCATATTTTCTTGTACAGCTGAAACTTAACAATATTGATCAACGATTGAGAGAATATATACGATTGAGAATGATTGATCAACAAATGGATGGAACTCGCAAAATCAGAATCCAATTCGAGGCGAATGATAAAAAGAAATAGGGTTTTAGGAACGAATCGATGGAACTCGCAGAAATAGGATTTAGGAACGAATCGATGGAACTCAGCAAAATCGGAATCCAATTTGAGGCCCCAATGATAAAAAGAAGAGAGGATTACTACTAGGTACACAAAAAAAACTCTTAATTACTATGAGATATAAACATACAAAACTATTACTACTAACTACAAAAATATATAGTGATATTTCAATATTATCCCTACAATGTTCTGCACATAAATATTGTGTGCAGCAAAGTGTGTGCAGTAACAAAAGTGTGTGCAGTAAAAAAAAAGTGTGTGCAGCAAAAAAGTGTGGTGGTCCGGCGAAGCCCCGGTGGCGGCGGCAGCGGTCCGGCGACGGTACAGAATTTTTCGGCGATCGGCAACCGGCGGTACGGGATTTTTCGGCAGTACGAATTTTCCGGCGGCGGCAGTTTCCGGCGACCGGCCGGCGGCGGCGGCAGTGGTGGTCCGGCGGTGGGTGGAGGTTAGGTTTGTGGTTTAAAAGTGTATGAATTTAGGGTTATAATTGGTATTTTACTTTAATATTTTGTATCAAATAATAATTATTTTAAATCAATGTATCTAGTAGTAATTAGGGTACAAAGTGTGTACCTATTAGTAATTAATTCTAAAAAGAAATAGGGTTTTAAAGAAAATATTTAATATATATAGAGCAGGTCTAAGATATTTAAGTATGGCTAATTACAGTGTGCACCCATATACAAATATACACAAAAAAACATATACAATTAAGAGTAAAAATGTATACAATTTAATTATTAATTTTTTTAATGAAAAATTGAGTGTAAAAAAATATACAATTATTAAAAAATATGTATACACTATTGAATAACATGTAAACAAAATAAAATAAAAAATTATACACATATGGATGCACCCTTGTACATGGGCGCACCCAATATACACTCTTTTAAATGTAAGATATTTTAGGTAGAACCTCTTATTAGTTAATATATGCTCTCTCTTCCGTTAATGCTATTTTCTATTTCTCTCTCTTCCGTTAATGCTATTTTCTATTTGTTACTTTGTTTTAGTTTTTTTAATTATTATTATTATATTTAAATGATTATTTTACCCTAAATTTAACATCAAAAGTTAATATGTGCTCTAAACCTATAATTATATCATAAACCCTAAACTTACACTAAAATATATTCTACTAAACCAAAATAATAAAATTACAATTATCCAATTAGAATTAACCATAAACTAGGAGTAAAATATAACTTAAATCATAAGAGTAAAATATAACTTAAATCTTAAATCATAAGGGTAAAATATGTCATAAACCACAAAAGTAAAATTACAATTATATTTTTAAAAGTAAATAATAAACCTAAGGTAAAAGGGGGCGGCTATGTACACACCCAAATCTACTAAATGAACCTTGTTATGAGTATTATATCCCTCATGCCAAATGGGCCGAAAGCCCAACAAGTAGGCCCGTCACGAACAAAAAGTCCAATTACAGAGAGGCCCAAGAACAGGAAAAAATGATAATTCATGAGATGATTGCGGCCCAGAAGAGAGCCCAAGAGACATCAAGAGGTTCAAAAGGCAAGCCCATAAGCAGGGTCGAAGAACCCAGGAGGACGAAACAGGATAGGGCGGAAGAGCAGAAAACCCACCAAAGGAATCACTTGGCAACTCCTGCACCCGCCTCAAAGTCGCGGTGTACCGTTCAGCTCCCATTTATGACTGTTTGTCTTTATCCAACTGGCAAGGGAGGATTGATTGACCATTAGGGTTTACTGGAAGTATAAATAGCTTGTCTCACAAGAGAAAAGCATGTTACTCATTCTCATACTTGATATTACACTTGTAATTGGGAGGATCTTGATGAGTGTTGTTCTTAAGGAGAGTAAAAAAATGGGTTAAAGTCTTTGGTCGGATCCCATCTCTCACAAATTTATTGGTTTATTATGCTTGTTGTGATCGTTCTTAGTTCAGTTAAACAATCATCCTTTCTTCCCTAACCCCAAAATTAACTAGCTAAGAATACACCATTTTACCCTTTTAATTGGAATTATGATGCTGCTAATCATACTCTCTATTTTACTAAACGCACCCAATTATTAAATGTACTCCACCAAAATTAAACAAAATATAACGCCGCCACTGCCAAGCAGCAGCGTAATGATGATGAGTCTGAGCGAAATGAAGCGGCCATTGGATCTATCACCATAACTTGAAATGAAAGATCTGGTGGAAAACTTTATAATCACAATAGGGAAATTTAAGTCCCTCGTATAATGATCTTACTCAATGTTCTCAACCAGATCTCACTCTAATTCTTAATCGTATTTGAGATGCTTGGCTCATTCCACAATTTCCATGTTTGTTAGTTCTTTGTCATCTTCGTTCTGTGATGAATTAATTCACATATATAATCCATGGACATTTTGGCGAAATATTATTTAGCATAATTTAATGACTTAAATATTTAATTTCAGTTTCGTGAAAAAATAAATAACTAAAATAATATTATGATAGATTTTCTTTTTTCTCCTCCAAACGCCAGTAAATAAAAACAATACGCACAATAAATCCTAGCTTCATCAAGTTCTTCAAATATTTGCCAAAAAAAAAATATACAGCAATCCAGGCAACTTTTGAATAAATTTACATTGACTAAAAAGAAGGGGGAAGAAGAAGGGGGAAGAAGAATGAAGAGAAGGTGATGGTGTCATATTATGTTTGATGCTATGGATTTCAGATAAAACCAGATCTTTGCTTGCCATCAAAACTCTCGTTGAGAAGGCCATATTCAAAGCCATTGATTTTTCGGTATGTATATTACTCCATTAATTTGGGGTATGTACAGTAGTATTTACTAATATAATTTTAGTGAGGGTATTTAAGTAATTTTAATTATAAATATTTTAATTTAATTATTTTTTGGATATGTTTAATAGTTTTGGGTGTGTAAATAGCCTGTCCATAACATATATTCTAAACCATTAAAGGTAATATATTCCTAAATCGTAAAATAAGGAAATTACAATTATAGCTTAAAAAAAAGTTATAAGAAAAAACACAATAAATAAATAATATAATAATTATTGAAAGCTGAAACGAAAGAGGAGGGCGGTGTGCGATATTGGAGTAATTAAAAAAAGGAAGGCCGTATCTACTCTAAGAATGGTAGGATCGGACTAAGCTTTCTCGTGAGGTTGTGTTTGAGGTTTTGTTTGAATTGATTTATTTTAAATTTAATGGATTTTAAAATTTTAGATTTTAAATCAATTCATTTAAATTCTACTATTTAGATGAATTATGAATTTATGAAAGGATTTTCAAATTTATAATTCAATAATTATATTTAATTTTTAAAGTAGAATTTTATACTATATGATAAATAAAAATAATGAAATTTTATTATATTAATTAAATATTAAAATCTAAAATTTTAATATTTTTTTGGTGGGGGAGAGGATGGATGGGATAGGTTGGGTGATAATATTTTTATTACTTAAATATTAAAATTTAAAATTTTATAAAAAAAAATTGGGAGGAGGGGGGGAGGGGTAGGATGGGTGGTATTTTTTTATTATTTAAATATTGTGAATTAAAATTTTATAAAAGATATTTTTTTTTGGGTGGGTGGGTGGGTGGGTGGGTGGGTAGGAAGTAGGATGGGTGGTAGGGATTAATATATATATATATATATATATATATATATATATATATATATAAAAGTTTATTAATTTATTAATTTTATATATTATTTTTATATACTAATATTCCCTCCGTCCTGCGTTAAGGTTTACGCTTTGCATTTTGGGTTGTTCTACATTAAGGTTTACATTTTTTTTTTCAATTTGGACCCACATAAAATAATTTATTATTCTATGCATGGTCCACACACAACACTAATACAACTATCTACTTTACATTAAATAATATTCTCTCACCTCACTACACATTAAAATATTATATCTCTTAATCTCCATGCAAAAAGCAAACGTCAACGTTAACGCGGGACGGAGGGAGTATATATCAGTTATACAACGGAAAGGTTTTAAATGATACGGTTTGAATAAGGATTTGAAAATCATCCAAAATAACTAAAAAAAATCAAAATTAAATCCATGATTTGAAATTATTGATTTAAAATAAAATTTTAAATTTATAAATGAGTTGGTTTTTTGTGTCCCAGGGATATACCGTACCCGGAACACAAGAGTTTTAATGAGTTTTTGCTTATATAAATCTATTGATTTTAAATTCCACCCAAACATGAAGGACTGATTTAACTAAATCCTTCCATCCAAACACATAAGGGAATTCTTTCTTTAGGTGCAAGTGATGAAAGTATTTCAATAGAAGATAGCAAATTCTTAAAAAGGCATATCCAATAATGCATTTCTTCAATTTTAGTTTGTAGATTTTTTTTAATTAGGTATTGTTTCTAATTTCATAGAAATTCTTCAATATTATGTTCTCAAATTCAATCCAATATCTTTTGAATAGATCCTTTTAGATTTCTCCAATAATACAATTTTAATCAACTGACCAAAAAAAATAATAAATACAATTTTAATCAAAATTCAAGTATGATAAACTTGATTATGATTATATCATCAATTCATATACTTCAAAGATGTTGGTATTGTTAGAAAACTCACGATATCATAAACTCAACAAACATACATAGAGAGTAATTTCACTTACCTTTCTCCGTAGAGTTTATGTTGCAGCGGAATAATTGAGTTGATCGTCTGTGAACCGATTGGTACTCACGGATATACTGTGACCTCTGGATCAAATCATACAACACGGGGTTGTAGATTGTATTCCACGATATGGTATTAATCTAGAATATGAAGAACTGAATTTCGTATTGTGAATCAGAAGAGAAAACACGAGAGAGAGAAAAATATTTTCGTGTTCTGTATCCAGCGTTCTATGTTCTGCAACACGCATCGGATGTACGAGATAACTGCCTGGCGCAGTTTCTTTAATCCCCAAAAGATAGGAGTTAAGAAACCAACTCTTAACTCCTTTCTCTCTCTTATCCACAACATCATATCTGGAATATAATTAAATAATATTAATTATTGTTTACATCTCCCACTCACATATGAAGTCAAAAGTCGTCTGACTCATTTTCTTCATTAATCTTATTCTCGTACAAATTAATACATTTTGTGACCCACGAGATATGAGTTTTAATCGCTATACACTTGTTAGAGATATATAACAATTCAACCAGTTTATCAAAGAAACTCAACAAGCTCGCTATACCCCAAAACTCTTGAACATTTTCAATCCCTGAACTTATCAGAGCATATTCAACCTTTTTGCAAAAAAACTATGTATTCATAATCAAGACCTTATTTGATTGACTAGTCAATGAATCACAATAATATATGTTAGATTAAGACGTTCTTCTCATCTCACTAAGTATCTACAGTCTCCCACTGTAGCTGCTTTCCTAGACATGCATCGCATTGCCGTTATTAACCATAGCTCTTTTGGTAACATGCTAAAGTAGCAACACTAAAGTGAAGACTTAGAATATAGTAGAAAGTCATAAGAGTAACCACTAGATAAGGACTCAAACTTTTGAGAAAAAAGGGATAATTTTCTCAATCCTGTTGGGATTAATTTAGCACATGTCGTTTTCCTAAAACACTTGTCACAATGTCTTTAACTTCCTTCCAAGAAGCGTATGTCGTATTTTATTTAATTTAGACATCGTGTAAATCATAGTTCAAGTGTGTCCCATACACTTAACCTGGATATCCTCCCTTCAACGTATAGGATCTCCGTCGATTTAAATTTACAGCAAGTTGGATTATTTCGTGGCGAAATTTATTCGATTACATTAATTATCGTAATCTCATCTCTGCGCTCCCACTTAGCCAGAGGCGATTGCTCGTATGAGAGATCCAATCATAACTTTCCGACATACTATTATATATTAATCATCACATATAATTTATAAAATATATGTGTAGTTAAGCCATTAACTATTCTATTAACATACACAAACATATTCAATATATCGTTTTAAATCCTTTGCAAACTCAATCCCTTTATATGTCCTATGTATACATCTTTGGGAATTAATTTGGTAAAAGAATCTGCTAACATCAAACGAGTAGAAATGTAACTAAGAATTACTTTCTTCTTGTCTATAATATCTCTAACAAAGTTGAACTTCGTGTCAATGTGTTTGGTTTTTCCATGATATTTGGGGTCTTTTGTGTAAGTAATAGATGCTTGATTATCACAATTAATTAAAATAGCTCCCACTGGAGTGTTTGAGACCTCCATGTTGGATTGTATACCAAAAGCCTAGCTTTAGTATGAACAATGTTATAACAATATTTGAATTGAGAATCATATGATCAAATGATTGCATCTTATAATTTATTTTATATGCATGATGCAATAGTCCATTTACTTTATACTGTAGATAATATGTTGTGCGACAACACGCGAAAGATCATATTATCGGTTTCCTTATAAAGTATAAACAAATGCTCACAACTGAGATAGACGGGGACTCTCTATCGGTATGGTTGTAGTGTGATTTGGTATTAGCTTGTCTTGGCTATAGAATCACACTAGTGCACTTGGGTGTATTGAGCAGGACTGCTTGAGATCGTTCAACTTATACTGACTTATAGAAGAACTTGATCTCTGTTATTATGGAAGTTCGTGCTCTTAATCCCTATACAATAACCTCGACACATAGGGCAGTATGTATTTCTTTGATTCATCAATGGGTGAGATTTATAAGTATTAAATCAACAAACTCGGTGAGTTGGGAAGTAGTGCTGTATCTATGGTGTGCTGTTGATTGTAGAAGGAATCCATGTCCGTCATAGGTTGATGATGTCCCCTTGAGGAGCTCATAAGGTTTATCATGTAAATCTTGCAAGTGAATTAATTTCCGGCATGATAATAAGGTTGAGTGGTACTACTCTCGGATGAGATATTAATTAATTTGAGTTGTCAGTAACTTAATTAATTAATGGACATTGTATATCTTAAACATTGGGAGACCAACGGGCTTATAATAAGAAGGAGCCCAGAACATAATTTGGGATTGGACGGGTAGTGCAGTAATAATATTTTAGTGGACTATATTATTATTATTGAATTTAATTAAAAGCTTTGGGCTAAGCTTGGTTAATTAAATTCAATTGAGGCCCAATCCAATTTCTCCTCCTGGTTCCTGCTGTAGCCCAATTATATAAGTCATCTCAGTTCCTGTTAAACCTAAGTCAGTGCCTCATTTGACATACGGGAGATAACAGAGAGCAGATTGAGAGAACTCTGGGGATTGTTGACCACCCAACACCAGAGTTGACTTGGGACATACAGTAGAAGATCAGAGGTAGTTCTCTGCAGTGATTTATCATCTACATCAACCCAGAAGTACGGTAAACATATTTTAATTGCTTCCGCTGATTGTTTGCCTGAAATCCTAACAGATCACGTTGAACCACACGATCCAATTGCCAACAATTGGTATCAGAGCGTTGGTTTCGTGGTGAGACGTGAGACGTTGGTTAGGGTTATTGTGATTATATGATTATGTGAATGATCTAGATGTGATCACAATTATTTTTGCTTCTCGTGTTTCTATTATCTAAATCATAGCATGAGATTAGGGTTTCATATGTGTTGATTAATCATATGTGCTTGGTCGATTATTACGGCGTGCGATCATTGTTAATTGTACACGCTGATTCTCACACACGATTGCCCATGAGCGATGGGTGACGGAGAACGCCACGCCGCTGGATCATCGGAGGCCTGGCTGCATATCACCAGCGGCAACGGCTGTTGATGGCGTGAATGATGGAGAAAGGCAGCGCTGGATAGGGAAACCTTGTCTCGTGGGCTATCGCGATGAATGGTACAGGCGCTGATAATCGATGGGAGGCATGTCGACTGACCGGCACTAAAAGTTGATGGCAAGAACCTGGAGCACGCCAACGATGGGGTTAAGGCGGCTGTGACAGGAACTGGGTGGCGATCGAGACATTGGACCTGCAATACTGGTTTCAGACGAGTCGACTGGTGATTCCAGTCGAGTCTGAGGCCACTTCTGAGAAGGTTCTGAACGAGTCCTGACACTTCCGAGCGCGTCTTGTGGAGCTTCTGACTCACGACCGGTGATACTGCAAGACGGCGGGTTTGGTCTCGGCTGTTGAAATCAATCGCTAACGACGATGGGTAAAGCTGCGACTCCTAGCAGCAACATCCCTGGTCAAGTCGACGGAGGTTTCTGGGTGGGTCCCCTAGTTATTCCAAGCGTGTCATCGTCTGCAGCCTGGCGTGGCTGGTCGCTGTCAAGCGCGCTAGTGGGAGCATGGCAGGTGGCTGGCGGTCTTTGGGCACGCTGGATCGACGCACGGCAGTGGGCTGACGGCACTACCGCCGAGAGCAGCAGCACCTGTTCGTGGCGGTTGAAGGTGGCGCTGCGGATGCCTGGGCATGGTTGAAAGGCTGATCACTGTCGACACGATGGATCGTGAGACCGGCAAGGTGTTGTCGTGGCGTGCCGGCACTGCTGCAATGTCTGGGCTGTCGAGGCGACTCTGGTTGGTTGACGGGACGGCTGCCGGCAGCAGTGGGGCCATAGTGCGCCGGTGGGATCTGCTGGTGGCTTCTTGTGAATGCTCCATTTTGTTCGTTGTAGCTGGAAGAATCATGAAGCCACGACGGCTGTTATTAGGGCAGCAGTTTGGAGATTTGGGCTGTCTAGCTGGGCTTTGATTTGGGTTGTTGGGCCCAAATTTTTAATAGTGGTTCTTTTTGGGCTGCTCAATTAATTTTAATTTGGTTTTGGGCTATTGGGCCCAATTTTAATTAAAATGGTAAATGGGCTGCAGGGCAATATTAATTGCTGGATTTAATTAAATGTGGGATTTGTTTTGGGCCAAGTTTATAGCAAAAATTAGCGGGATAAATGGGCTTAATTAATTTATTAATGGGCTGCTCATTTTATGTTGTTGTTGCTTGAGTAGATTGGGCCCATTTCATTGACCCACTAATTATGCAATTAATTTTGTTATATAACTGATTAATTGACTTAATTGTCAATTATTGTTGTATATGTGAAAGGCATGTTCTATGTGATTTATTTATTTAAATTGCTGTTAATAGAAGCATGCTAAGATGTATATTTTATTTCAAAATATTATATGCATGTTAAGAACCCTCGGTGTTAAATAACTAAGTGGGAGAGGGGATTGGTAATAAATTCCCACGGCCTCCATTATTGGTTTGTAAGTGATGTGAGTAAACTTGCGTGTTGGCAATAGGCCTTCCTCCCTAACGGATGAGTTTATTTACGGATCACTGGTACAAACTTCATTAAATAATTATTGTTTGTAATGTGGCGCATAAACTTGCGTGTTGGCAATAGGCCTTCCTCCCTAACGGATGAGTTTGTGTGCGGTTCACTAGTACAAACTAATAATAGATGATTGTAGGAAGCTATCCGAGCGCGTGTGTACTTCTCCAACTGTAAGGCACACAAACTCGCGCAGTGGACTTGGGATCAAATAATGGTGTACACTCAGGTGTAAATAATTAGTATCCTCCCCAACGGAGTCAATGCTATTATTTGCATGGCTAAAGAGGAACCGACTATTAATTATTTTGTCATAAAGTTAGGTTGACAAATGAAATTAATGGGTAAAACCTTCTCTTGTAAATGTTCGGGTTTGTAAACGTCCACACTAACGTGGCTTGCAGACTCACGGTGCTTGAGATGTCGGTGAATTTTATTTTTATATTGTTTTGAGGGAATCAATATAAAAAGATAAAATTCGAAGATTTGATCGGAATATTTATTTGTGATTCTCTGAATTTCGAATGGTTTTATTTCACTAATTATTAACTAAAAGAAATTATATTTACTTGTCCAAATTAGATGATTGGAAAAGAATCTTGGTTTTGAAAATTACTGCTTAAGAAAATACATGTGTATTCTCACAAAGGACGTCTCATGATGCCTATTAAAGTCTCTAGTGAAGAGATGAGAGGTTCATAGAAATATGATGGTCTCATGTAACTCTTCGGATACTAGAGTAAATTAAAAGGCATAAGATCATGGTTGAATTGATGAATGAATTGGAAGAGCTTGGAATAGAAATTGAAAGGGAAACCTAAATCAATTTATTCTTCACAATTTGCCTGGATGTTTTGTGCAAGTTCTACCTGAAATACGGAAGGTTGTATATGGTGGGAAACTTCTAATAAAACATGTGGCAAAAGAAAGCCAATTTTCATCATGATGTGAACAAATTTAATATCTTATTTACTAATGGTTTAAACATGATTAGTGATGGCATCTACTGACACGAAGTATGTAGATACTGGAATCACTAAATGTTTATCACTGAGTAAGGATAAGATTGTTAATAACATGGGTAAAACTACAAAGGTAGTGGCTATTGCAGTGGGAGTTGTTTATTTATCTCATGATAAGAATAAACGATTGATTATGAGAAATTATCTTTTCGTACGTTTCATTGAAAGAATTTAATTTCGGTTTCTATGCATTAACGGATGGACACTTCATTTCATTTAAATGACATGGTCATAGTAATGAGGAATGAGGCTATAACCCGTTAAAGTACGTTGATGGATAAAAAGTATACTCTTGAATCATGTACATCCCACAGATGCAATAAATAGTAATTAAATAATGCATCTTCTAATATGAGTAAGAGAAAGGAACCTTCGGAGATGAACTAAACATATATTTGGCGTCTAAGACTAATTCATTTTACTTGAGTAGGATTCAAAAGTTGATAGCCGATAGACTGTAAGGTTTATCTGAAGTGGAAACTATCGGACTTGCGAGTCTTGCTTGGAAGTAAAAATGATTAACTGCCTTTTCAAGGCTGTGGGGTTTAGAGCCAAAGATATATATGTTGGAATTAGTTCATTCTGATTCAAGCGAACCTAACAATATCCAGGCGAGAGGTGGTTATGAATATTAAAAGATTATTCTGGAAATCGATATATTTATTTGATGCACTGCATGTCTAAGTTCTTGGATTAATTCAAGAATTGTAAGGCTGGTACAGTGAAGCGTCATGGAAAATATATCATATCATTACGATTCAATCGTGATGATGAAAACCTCTTAGGATAGTTAGGAACTAATAATCAGAAGTTGAGATTAAATCTCAAGTTAACTACACCGGGCATGCCCCAACTGAATGGTGTGGTGGATAGAAGGAATAAGGCTCTTATGGTTATGATTAGATAGATGATGAATTATTTGGAATAATTAAATTCATTTTATGGATATGCCCTAGATACAGTAATTCGTAAAACGTTTTGTCTGTTTATGGGACATCCTAGAAAAATGAAGGGTGATTTATTTAGTCCAAAAGATCGAAGGGTAATTGTTAACACAATAACTAGATTTTTGGAAAAGGACTATGTAATAAATCACGAACCCATGTATGAGTTGTTCTAAAAGAAGTGAGAGGAAAACACGAAGTAGAAGTACCAAGTGTACAAGAGGATATACCACAAGGTAGACTGCAACGCGTGTCACGTCTGATACACAATTACATGTAGTACTTTGTCATAGTGGGAGGGTTGTTCGACAACCCATAAAATATATGTTTTGGGAGAGTCGTGAGACTTGATCCCTAGTGAACATGGTAATGTCCCACGAATACTACGTAGCACTACAAGATTAAATGCGGAATCTTAGTAAGTTGCAATAAAAGATGAAATAGAATCTATGGATTCTAAATTATATATGGGAGCTTATAGGACCACTAAATGGTGTAAAAGCCATTGCAAGTGGTTATAGGAAATAAAAGAGGATCAAACGGAAAGGTGAAAACCTTAGAAGCAAAGCTTGTTGCGAAAAGGTGTACTCAGAAAGAAATGGTTCGATTATGAGGAAACATGTTCGCTGGTAGCTATGCTTATGTTAATCCGGATTCTTTTATTCATTGCTGCTCATATTGAATTATGAGGAACAACAAATAGATGTCAAGACAGCTTTCCTGATTGGAAGTCTTGAGGAAAACATCTATGTGAAGCGACCAGAGTGATTCATTGCAAAGTACTAATAGCATTTTGATAGTAAGCTTAAAAGTGTCCAGCGATGGACTAATGCAAGCTTTGAGATCGTGAAACATCTGTTTTGATTAGGTAATCCAGTGGCATGGATTTAAATCAATAAGCGGATGAGTCTTGTGTGTTGTAAAGAGTGACGGAAACGTGGTGGTGTTTCTTGTACTATATGTAGACAGTATCTTGCTCATTGGAGACAATGAAAGAGTATTATCGAGCGTATGTGTATGATTAATAAAGCGGTAAAGATGAAGGACTTAAGAAAGGCAAAATATATCCTTTTGATCACGGTAATACGGATCACAAGAAAGGATGTTATGCTTATCTCAAGTTTCATAAATGATACAGTCCATACTCGTTTAGCATGTGAATTTATCTAAGTGAATGTGTCTTTGAGACATGAAAAGAAGATAAAGAAGATGAAAGCGGTTCCTTATACTTCGGCGAATAAGGAAGCTTAATCTAAGGAATGCTATGAACGAATTTGGATATCTGTTTTGCTGGATGTATGAACAGTGGGTATCAACGTAACTCGGAACAAGAATGATGAACTGTGGTAAGACATATATGAAGTGTCTGAGAAGGACTGGAAATCATATGTAAACTTACTGAGCAGATTCACTGCTTCTTGTGGATTGCGTAGATTCGGATTTTTTAGTCAGATTGGACGGTAGTAAATTCTCCTCAAAGGTTATGTGTTTAATCTTAGGAAGTAGAGACATAATGTGGAGGAGTGTTATATAGAAATATATTTCAGACTCCAGACTCCATCATGGAAAGATGATAAATTGGAGCCTATGAGGCAGCCAAGTATCTATATGACTCTAGAGACTTCATGATGGACTTTGAAGTGTTTCTAAGTTTACCCAACGTTATCACAATTTACATTGATGATATTAGTGCAGTTGCAAACTTGAAAGAATCACGAGTCCATAAGTCAATTAAACACATGGAGCGCGAGTACCACCTATTACGAGAAATCGTATGATGAGGAGAAGGTTGTTGTCACCTAGATTGCATCGGATGATGACCTAGTAAACCATTTAGAAGGACCTTAAGACAAGAGCTTTTAATGATCGTGTAATGGGAGTAGGAATCAGATGTATGGCAGAAGACATGACAGCATAGTCTTTTAGTATAAGTGGGTGATTGTTGGATTGTATACTAAAAGCCTAGATTTAGTATGAACAATGTTATAACAATATTTGAATTGAGAATCATATGATCAAATGATTGCATCTTATAATTTATTTTATATGCATGATGCAATAGTCCATTTACTTTATACTATAGATAATATGTTGTGCGACAACACGCGAAAGATCATATTATCGGTTTCCTTATAAAGTATAAACAAATGCTCACAACTGAGATAGACGGGGACTCTCTATCGGTATGGTTGTAGTGTGATTTTGTATTAGCTTGTCTTGGCTATAGAATCACATTAGTGCACTTGGGTGTATTGAGCAGGACCGCTTGAGATCGTTCAACTTATACTAACTTATAGAAGAACTTGATCTCTGTTATTATGGAAGTTCGTGCTCTTAATCCCTATACAATAACCTCGACACGTAGGCAGTATGTATTTCTTTGATTCATCAATGGGTGAGATTTATAAGTATTAAATCAACAAAGTTGGTGAGTTGGGAAGTAGTGCTGTATCTATGGTGTGCTGTTGATTGTAGAAGGAATCCATGTCCGTCATAGGTTGATGATGTCCCCTTGATGAGCTCATAAGGTTTATCATGTAAATCTTGCAAGTGGATTAATTTCAGGCATGATAATAAGGTTGAGTGGTACTACTCTCGGATGAGATATTAATTAATTTAAGTTGTCAGTAACTTAATTAATTAATGGACATTGTATATCTTAAACATGGGGAGACCAACGGGCTTATAATAAGAAGGAGCCCAGAATATAATTTGGGATTGGACGGGTAGTGCAGTAATAATATTTTAGTGGACTATATTATTATTATTGGATTTAATTAAAAGCTTTGGGCTAAGCTTGGTTAATTAAATTCAATTGAGGCCTAGTCCAATTTCTCCTCCTGGTCCCTGCTGTAGCCCAATTATATAAGTCATCTCAGTTCCTGTTAAACCTAAGTCAGTGCCTCATTTGACATACGGGAGATAACAGAGAGCAGATTGAGAGAACTCTGGGGATTGTTGACCACCCAACACCAGAGTTGACTTGGGACATACAGTAGAAGATCAGAGGTAGTTCTCTGCAGTGATTCATCCTCTACATCAACCCAGAAGTACGGTAAACATATTTTAATTGCTTCCGCTGATTGTTTGCCTGAAATCCTAACGGATCACGTTGAACCACACGATCTAATTGCCAACACTCCAAATGTTTCATAAATCTTCTTAACCAAATGGTCTCTTGAACTGCAGATGCGCATGCCACAAACTTGGCTTCCATAGTGGACAGTGCTATGCAAGTCTGTTTCTTGCTACGCCATGAGATTGCTTCATTATTGAGAAAGAAAACATAATCGAAAGTTGATTTATGTTTATCTAAATCACCACTCCAGTCAGTGTCTATATACCCATTTAGTATACTGTTATTCCCTTGATAACAGAGAGAATAATCTGCAGTTAATCACATTGGCATATGGTACTCTGGCCATTTTATCCTTTTCATCTTGAGTCTTAGGACACATCCGCTGACTCAATGATTTTCCTATCACAATGGGAGTATCAATAGGTTTGCAGGTGTCCATCTTGAACCGTTTTAAAAGTTTCTTGATGTAAGTCTCTTGAGACAATTGAACGATCCCTATGGATCTTCACACCAAGTATGTACTATGCTTCACCCATATCTTTCATTTCGAAATTCAAAGACAACCATCATTTTATGGTTTCAAGATACTCTTTGTTATTTCCAGCTAGTAGTATATCATCCACATACTAGGATAGAATCATAAAACAACCATTGAACTGTTTAATGTAAACACAGTGGTCTTCGTTTATCCTAACGAAGTTATATGAGATGATCGTAGTGTGAAATCTCAAATACCACTCTCTAGAGGATTGTTTGAGTCCGTAGATCGACTTCTTCAACCTACAAACTTTATCCTCTTGACCTCGAAGAATAAATCATACAGGCTGTTGCATGTAGAATTCTTCTTCTAGTTCTCCGTTGAGAAATGCAGATTTCATATCCATTTGGTGTAATTCTAAATCCATGCTAGCCACCATAGCCAACAGTAGACGAATCGAGGCAAACCTCAGTACAGGTGAAAAGGTTTCTTCGTAGTCTATACCCTCTTGTTGAGTATAACCTTTTGCTGCCATACGAGCCTTATATCTCTCTATTGAGCCATCAGAGTTTCTTTTGATTTTGAGAATCCATTTATTCCCAATTACCTTCCATCCATTCGGAAGATCTATAAGTTCTTAGACTTGATTTAACTTCATAGACTCCATTTCCTCTTTCATCGCTTTAATCCATTTCTTCTTTGCCGGACAAATCAGAGCTTCTTTAACATTTCTGAGCTCTTCCTCATCAACAGGAGAAACATCTTTATTTTCTGGTGAAACAAAAAAGGCATGTCCTTCAATTTTCATAATGCCTTTTAGGCACACGTTTCCTAGAACTTTTCCGAGATAGCTGTTGATGGTCTTCTGTAGATAAAATGCTCTCAATGGGAATCGCCTGATCCACAACTGGCAAATATCTATCAAGATCCATACCATCAACTAAACTACTCCTTGAATCTTGTAGGTATTGGTTATCTACTACCTCGAAAATAGGTTCACCATCCCTGATGCCCCCTCTACTAGGAAATTCAGTTTCCAAAAAATGAGCATTACGTGATTCTGTCTCAGTTAAGCTCCCATCCTGATCTCCTATGAACACGTAACCCTTAGAATGTTGGCAGTATCTTATGAAGATACACTTTTTGCCTCTAGGAGCCAACTTTATTCCATACTGACTCGATGAATCATGTACGTAAGTTGCTGATCCCCAAGCTCTAAGGTTACTCAAGTCAGGTTTTCTACCAGTCAAAAGTTCATATGGAGTCAAAGCAACTGACTTAGAAGGCACGTGATTAAGCACATAAGCTGCCTTAAGTAACGTATCTCCCCAAGAAAGTGGTCGATAGATTAGCTTGTACCATCATGGATCTAACCATCTCCAACAAAGTCCTATTCCTTCTTTCAGCAATACCATTTTATAGTGTATAAGGAACGGTTAATTGTTGGATTATGCCCTTTTCATTAAAAGAATTTTGGATACAAACCAAGGGTTCGTTTACTTTGTGGGGTAAGGATAAGGTTTATAAACCTTTGGTAGAGGTTTATTAAAGTTTGAGTCAATATTAAGCAATCGTGGTTAATGTTTAAGCATGTGTTTACTTTAAAGGTTTATTTTTAAGTGATTTACTAAAATACCCTTATCTAAATAATTTTAATATCCACCAAATTAAAATAAATATAAAAATGCTTATTCTAAATAAATAAATGTTAAAATCCAATTTATTTTTCCCAAATATATCCTGATTATAATATTAAATAAAAAGAATAAATCATCATCTTCTCCAACTGGCCACACCAAGAACCTTAACTCCTAAATCACATAAAAAAATATTTTATAAATATTTGATGGCCATTAATTTGAACCCTATCAAGAACAAATCACGCCCCATCAATAAATAATCATCAAAACACTTCTATAATTATCATCACACATTTTTGCATCCGTCTTCATGAACGAAAAATCAGTGCTAGATCAAGAAATGAAATACATGTCTGAAATTAGTGGCGACCAGATCAGATCTACGTTTTGGAGAGTGGGATGCAGGTTTGGACAATGAGCTCTTGGATATCGGCGAAGGTGAGGGGACGATGTGGTAGGGAATGAGGAAGGATTGAAGGAGATTCCGGTGGTGGTGATAGAGGCGGAGTGGGCGGCGTCGACATGGTTGGTGATGAACAGATTGGGGGAGGGGGATGTTCAAGGGGGGATTCACGACTCTTCATTTTTTTTTATATTGTAATAGTGGGGGCAAAATTATAATTTCACAGTTTTAACACTGGGTTTGAGAATTATCCCTTCAGGGTTTGAGGGTTGGGCTAGCCCCCTCTATCAACCTTAAATTAGACCGGGCCGTAAAAAGCCCGGAGGTTATCCTTTTTTTACAACCCTCAAAGTAAACAATATTTAACCAGAGTTGAACGGGGGATAACCCCCGTTAACCATCAATGTAAACACACTCCAATTGTACACGAAGAAGTTTACAACAAAAGTTTTATACATAGGAAATTTACATTAGCATAATGTTACTTGTAGTGAGGTCTATGTATATAGTGCTGTAAAGGCCATAGGGTAACATCACTACAAAATGATGTATTTAAAATACATAAAGGGAAGCATGGAGTGAGAATTTGGAAGTGGGAAATGACGTGGATAACAAGTAGATAATAGGGGCATCAGGACGACAGAGCAATTGTTAATCTAGCTTGGTGTGTTTCACTTCCGGTTGTGTCTCATCTATTGCTGGATGTAATGTTCTCTTAGCTGCTATTGATGAACTTTCTTCGGTGCTCGTCTCCAAGCTTTTGTCTTCCATCGTCAGTGATGCGGAGGATGATTCGGTGGAGTGAATCCATGATATGATTTTGTGTTAGGTGGGTGCTGTTATTCTGACGTGGAATAGCAGTGATGTGTGACGGTATTTCTCATTAATCTATTAAGGGTCTAAATATTTTCCCTATTAGAAATTTAAAACTCTAATTAGTTTTGTATGTAGAAACTCGTATACGTGAACTAGAGTGGGCAATTTGATAAACAGATTTGTGATGATCATAAAGTACCTGTGATTCAGCCTCAATTATTTGGTCCGCCGTTACCCCTAGTAATGCTTCTCCTTGTTTTTGATCTACAGTCACATCCAACGTGCCGGTACCATCATAGAGTTCGGCTTCAAGTCGTACCCTATATGTAAATTTGTAGTGCAATATAAGTATATATTTATATATATGTATCATTAATTTTTAATATTAAGGAATGGAACATTAGACGTGTAAATAACTTACAGTGGTTTTGGGTGAAGTCTTATTACAGTGTAGACAGTCGAACTCCATACCGTAGATAGCGCCGCACTTTCCCGAACAACTTGGGCAAACTAAGAAGTAAAAGTCCTGATTTTGCTTTGCAATTTGTATTGTTCCTTTTATCCAGAAAGATTTTTTTAACCTGCAAATTAGATTGTTAGTGTGTTTGATGGCAAACGTACTGAAGTTGTGGTGTGATGACGAACCGAGCTTGGTAATAGTTAAAGCTGGTTGATTTTTTGAACTTGGGATGGATGGGCTGTTCTTTCGGCTGGTGGTCGCTCTGATATAGTTTCTGAGCAATTACCATTGCTACATATCCTTTGTGTTCCTGCAACCTAAGAACAAATGTGTGTTACATGAAAGGTAGAATGTACCTGTTAATACATTTTTCAGTCTTATGCATACTTACACGTACGGAAAAAGTAGTTATTGAGAAGGGACAACACTTTTTATGCCCTATATCACCCATGCAATATCTTTTTTGCCCTACCCTTTTTAAAACATCTAATTTGCCCTGTTTTGGTATATATTCCTAATTTACCCCCTGACACATGTCATATTTTTTTCTTCTTTTTGGAATCTCAGAATAGTAGCCCAGCAGTTAAAAGTACCGCTTTTAGAGGCATTGAAATTGGGGAGAGAATCTTTGACCCCTTTTTCTCAAAATTTTTGTTTTTTACTCTCTGTCTCTCTCTCTCTTTTTATCGGCCCTCATCCCACCCTTACTCTCCCTTTCTCTCTCTCAAACTCTCGATTTTTCTGGCAGACACAACGCTCCGTCCGGGCCTCCGGCGTGTCGTTTAATCCATCATCATCTCCACGTCAAAAATTAGCAGCAGCAAATATGGATAACCAGGTATTCCATCTTTAGGATTTTAGGGTTTTGCAGAATTGCGATTTAATTAAAGTATAGTGAATTTGGAGTTGTTACTGTAGAGTCTGAATTTGGAGTTGTTCTTGTCCCCGAGGAAGTAGAGTCTGAATTTGGAGTTGTTACTGTATGAATTTGCCGTGTCCGACGAATTTTAAGTTTACATGTTCGACGATAATTATTTGAGTATAATTGGAAATTTCAGTGTAATTTGTAGTGTAATTGAACTTGTCGGCATATTTTTCTAATCTCTTTGAGCTTGTCCCCCGATGTTTCTAGCGTAGTTGCCGATGTTTCTAGCGTAGTTGAACATGTCCGTCGATAATTGTATGTAAATTGACCTTGTCCGTCAATATTTGTAGTACAATTGAGCATGTCCGCCAATTTTTTGGCCCTGATTGAGCTTGTCCGCCGATTTTATGGGTTATATGAGCCTGTCCGCCGAATTTTCGAGCATTATTTAGCATAATTTTGCCATTATTTCTGTATAAAATAGCTTGTCCGCCATTTTTGTGCCTTTACTGTGCTTGTCCGCCGAGGAATAAGTCCATAATTTGTGTCACTGGTGATACCCGAAGCAATAAATAGCCTGTCCGCCGTGTTTCTTAGCATTATTTAGCTTATTTTGGCATTATTTCTGCATGAAATAGCTTGTACGCCAATGTTATGCCTTAAATGAGCTTGTCCGCCGATGAATAAGTGTTTAATTTGCATCACCGCTTATTCCTCAAGCTTTAAATAGCTTGTCCGCCGAATTTCTTAGCATTATTTAACATAATTTGCCATTATTTCATCATAAAAAAAGCTTGTCCGCCGATGTTGTGCCCTAATTTAGCCTGTCCGTCGATGAATAAGTGTTCAATTTGCATCACCGCTGAATATTCAAGCCTTAAATAGCCTGTCCGCCGAAGTTCCAAGCATTATTCAGCTTAATTTGCCATTATTTCATCATAAAAAAGCTTCTCCGCCGATGTTGTGCCTTAATTTAGCCTGTCCGCAGATGAACAAGTGTTCAATTTGCATCACCGCTGAATATTCAAGCCTTAAATAGCCTGTCCGCCGAAGTTCCTAGTATTTTTTAGCTTAATCTGCCATTATTTTTCATAAAAAAGCTTGTCCGCATATGTTTTGCCTTAATTGAGCCTGTCCGCCGATGAATAAGTGTTTAATTGAGGCTGTCCATGGAATTTCTTAGCATTATTTAGCTAAATTTCCCATTATTTCTTCATAAAATAGCTTGTCCGCTGATTTTGTGGCTTAAGTCCGACGATGAATAAGTTTTAATTTGCATCACCGCTGATACTTCAAGCTTTAAACAGCATGGCAGTTGGTAAATTAAGGCGTAATTTTAGTGTAATTTGATACCTATTCCTAAAAATGTAGGAATATAATAATATTTTCAATTATTTTATATCAGAAATTTTTATGTATAAAATGTAGTCACGTCTTATATCTAATCGAGTTGGCATACACTGTAGTGGAGCTGGAAACGACGTGGACTTCAATCTCGAAAAGTTGGGATTGAAGGTTATTGTAGGCCTTCCAAAGCTCAGAATTGCATACGCGAGGTGCTTACAAAGAGTGGTGATCAAACAGTGCGGAGGTAGAAGATCTTGTTTCGGGCATTTTTGGGATTTGGATTCAGATTATGGGTCTCCTAAAGCTTTATTTCAGCTGATGGCTCAGGAGATTGTAATCCCTGGTTTAGATATGTACTCCCGGTACTTCAGGGTGTCTGATACAATTCTTAGCTTCACACCCATGGAGTTTATGCGTGTTATGGGACTAGGGTTTGAGAACCGTGGGGATATTGACCCGAATAATTCATTTCTGCCACCAGCAGATAGTTTGTTTGCTATCTTTCGTTCGAAGAGGGTCTTGGTTGATGAGATTATGAAAAGATTCAATGAAAACAAATATAAGGGCCAAAATACGGTGAAAGCGGCCAATATTCTACTGCTGTACTACCTTTTGCTAGGCCGAGATACGTCAAAAGTATACATAGAGCCCTGGGTATGGTATTTAGTTGAAAATGATGACCTGTGGAACTCTTTCCCATGGGGTAAGTACACATACCTAACCCTACTGCACCATATGGACTCTGTAAAGACTACGGTGCAAGAGTTAGGCAAACAGCAATGCATCAACTTTTATGGATGCTCATTTGCCCTAGCAGTAAGTGATACCGACTTTATTTCACCATTTTTATTCTTATATTAAATGCATTTAAAAAGATATATGTTGACATGAAATTACTTTGATGTTTGGTCACAGGTTTGGGCCTCTGAGCGCATCGCAGGTTTTGCAGCAATGTTGACCGATGGACAACCAGAGCCGGATGTCAGACCTCTGTGTATTCGCTGGACATATACTACAGCCAAAAAAGTTGACGACACTCAATTTTTTAGACAGGTTTGTCACTTTTATGTTTACGCGATTAAGCTTTTGATTATCTAACTTGGATGCATTTGGAGGCCTTTTTTGTCACCTGAGTATATGTGTTTATGTTTTATTGTTTTACTTTCAGGACTCAAGAGTTGTTGATTTACCTGCCATCCTCCCTGAGGAGTCCCGCCGATCATATTTCAGGGGAATACATTCTGATTGGAGTTCTGGTTTTCAAGTTCAGTTTAGGGTCTTTGGGGATCCAAAGCCAAAAGGGAAGGCTAAGGGTAAGAAACAGGTGGTGCGCTCTAGTTCTGATTCCGAAGATGAAATTAGTGGTCAGGGTGCCATTCCGGTGAAAGTGAAAATTTCTTCAAATTATGCTGGCGGCGAGCAATACTGTGGAATGATAGGTGTTGAGGTTGCTGATACAGCATTATGGGGGCAACAAAGAACAGCAGCACTAGAGGACTTACTACGTGATTTTCATGCCGTCGGAGGGGACGACGAAGATGATGATGAGGTAATGGGTGATCAGGATGACAGATCTTACATACCATCTGAGGATTCACCCCCACGGCCATCTCAGTTTGGTCCAGAGTATCGCACGCCCATGCCTCCTAGCCATGGCCCCCATAATGCTGTAGTTCCACACCCGATAATGGCCATTCTGGAGAGATAATATCCTCCCGTGTTTGGAAAACCATATTTCCCTTCAGCTGGATTTCAGCCACATCGTACTCTTCTCCTTTTGGTGGATATCAGGGATCATATCAGTTTAACTTTGGTGGATTTCAGGTCCCACATCAATCACATCCGTATGGTGGAAGTGAAGGGTCTCAGCAGGGTCAGTACAGTGGGTATGGAGGATATGTCTATAGCCAAAGAGGTCTAGGGTTTCACGGATCACCTGGTAGCCCTCCATCTACCCAGGATGATTTCCATCCTCAATCCAGATCAAGTCCACAGTGGGAACACTCCGTGCCTCATCAGTAGAGAGTAGACAGTGGGGGTCTGTCTCAAGAACAGTACGATCGAATTATGAGGAGAATGGATGATCATGATCAAAAATTTTTCGAACATGAAGCCCTTCTCACTCAGCTGTTAGATCGAGACGACAGACGGGAGAAGAGGTTTGACAAACAGGATGCAGAGCTAGCTGATATTCGTAGAAGACAGGAGGAGGGCCACGGTGAATTAAAAGGGTTGCTGGACGGTTGATTGGAGCACAGACCCATGTGCACCGTAGCCACGAGAGGTCAATTCTTGGTAACATATATAAAATGTTTAAGGAGGGATTCAAGGGTCCACCACCTGAGCCATCTACATACGAAGTACCAAGTATTCCAGCTACCTTTGAAGAACAACAGAGTGCACAGACTACATCCCCACCTAGTAGTTATGCAACACCAGGGGGCCTATTTGCCGGAGATGTGGAATTGGTACCAAGTGGCTCAACAAGATTCCCTGAGGCACCCGGATCACACAGACAGCCTAGTTATTTTACTCCCGGAGTCTCAACTTCTGTAGGGCCTAGTTATTCTACTCCCGGAGACACTGGTTTCAGTATGGTGTCACCTGAAAAGCATTTCCAACGTCGTCTGCAACGTCTAAAGAGAAAAGCGACAGCAGTCCAATTCCCATAAACAACTGTGTATGACGTCAAGGTCAACAGAGCATGAGAAAAGTTCATGATATCCCTTGTAATGTAAGAAATGTCCTTAAATGTGTTCTTCTTTTACGGTTTCGTTATTTATTATGTAAAGGTTTTAACATACATATACAGGATCGATGTCGGTATAGGGTTCCAAGTGAGGAATGATTTCTTCGTGAGAATGATGACGCCAAAAGTCTGGATGGAGGATGAGGTTTGTAAATACAGCTTAAATATATTTAGACACTAATCTCATATATCTCATTGTTGAAATATTTTTTTCCAGCACATTGATGCGTGTTTGGCTATACTAACACAAGCCCCTGACTACGTCGGAGTTCACCCGGATCATCGAATGCAATCGTATGCTATTCTACCATGTCAGTTTACGGTAAGTTTTTACATGCAATACGGCGTATGATTTTTTCTTATAATACAACCTTTTATTTTGTAATTCTTTCTTTATCAGGCGATTTTAAAAGCAATTTGGGATGAGCATGTTACGGCGGAGTTTTCTTGAGGTAAGTCGGCCAACTCTGAGGGGTCATCGCCATGTGCCGTAACATGCTCATCCCAAATTACTTTTAAAGTCGCCTGATAAAGAAAGAATTACAAAATAAAAGGTTGTATTATAAGAAAAAATCATACGCCGTATTGCACGTAAAAACTTACCGTAAACTGACACGGTAGAATAGCATACGATTGCATTCGATGATCTGGGTGAACTCCGACGTAGTCAGGGGCTTGTGTTAGTATAGCCAAACACGCATCAATGTGCTGGAAAAAAAATATTTCAACGATGAGATATATGAGATTAGTGTCTAAATATATTTAAGCTGTATTTACAAACCTCATCCTCCATCCAAACTTTTGGCGTCATCATTCTCACGAAGAAATCATTCGTCACTTGGAACCCTATGCCGACATCGATCCTGCACATGTATGTTAAAACCTTTACATAATAAACAATGAAATCATAAAAGAAGAACACATTTAAGGATATTTCTTACGTTACAGGGGATATCATGAACTTTTCCCATGCTCTGTTGACCTTGACGTCATCCACAGTTGTGTATGGGGATTGGACTGCTGTCGCTTTTCTCTTTGGACGTTGCGGACGATGTTGGAAGTGCTTTTCAGCTGACACCATACTGAAACCAGTGTCTCAGGGAGTAGAATAACTAGGCCCTACAGGAGTTGAGACTTCGGGAGTAAAATAACTAGGTTGTCTGTGTGATCCGGGTGCCTCAGGGAATCTTGTTGAGCCACCTGGTACCAATTCCACATCTCAGGTTGCATAACTACTAGGTGGGGGTGTAGTCTGTGCACTCCGTTGTTCTTCAAAGGTAGCTAGAATACTTGGTACTTCGTATGTAGATGGCTCAGGTGGTGGACCCTTGAATCCCTCATTAAACATTTTATATATGTTACTAAGAATTGACCTCTCGTGGCTACGGTGCACATGGGTCTGTGCTCCAATCAACCATCTAGTAACCCTTTTAAATTCACCACGTCCCTCCTCCGGTCTTCTACGAATATCAGCTAGCTCTGCATCCTGTTTGTCAAACCTCTTCTCCCGTCGGTCGTCTCGATCCAGCAGCTGAGTGAGAAGGGCTTTATGTTCGAAAATTTTTTGATCATGATCATCCATTCTCCTCATAATTCGATCATACTGTTCTTGAGACAGACCCCCACTGTCTTCTCTCTGCTGATGAGGCACGGAATGATCCCACTGTGGACTTGATCTAGATTGAGGATGGAAATTATCTTGGGTAGATGGAGGGCTACCAGGTGATCCGTGAAACCCTAGACCTCATTGGCTATAGACAGATCCTCCATACCCACTGTACTGACCCTGTTGTGACCCTTCACTTCTACCATACGGATGTGATTGATGTGGGACCTAAAATCCACCAAAGTTAAACTGATATGGTCCGTGATATCTACCAAAAGGAGAAGAGTACGATGGTGGCTGAAATCCAGCTGAAGGGAAATATGGTTTTCCAAACACAGGAGGATATGATCTCTCTGGAATGGCCATTATCGGGTGTGGAACTACATCATTATGGGGGTCATGGCTAGGAGGCATGGGCGTGCAATACTCTGAACCAGACTGAGATGGCCGCGGGGTGAATTCTCAGATGGCTAGGTGCTGCTGTTCTTTGTTGCCCCCATAATGCTGTATCAGCAACCTCAACACCTATCATTCCACAGTATTGCTCGCCGCCAGCATAATTTGAAGAAATGTTCACTTCCACCGGAATGGCACCCTGACCACTAATTTCATCTTCGGAATCAGAACTAGAGCGCACCACCTGTTTCTTACCCTTAGCCTTCCCTTTTGGCTTTGGATCCCCAAAGACCCTAAATTGAACTTGAAAACCAGAACTCCAATCAGAATGTATTCCCCTGAAATATGATCGGCGGGACTCCTCAGGGAGGATGGCAGGTAAATCAACAACTCTTGGGTCCTGAAAGTAAAACAATAAAACATAAACACATATACTCAGGTGACAAAAAAGGCCTCCAATGCATCCAAGTTAGATAATCAAAAGCTTAATCGCGTAAACATAAAAGTGACAAACCTGTCTAAAAAACTGAGTGTCGTCAACTTTTTTGGTAGTAGTATATGTCCAGCAAATACACAGAGGTCTGACATCCGGCTCTGGCTGTCCATCGGTCAACATTGCAGCAAAACCTGCGATGCGCTCAGAGGCCCAAACCTGTGACCAAACATCAAAGTAATTTCATGTCAACATATATCTTTTTAAATGCATTTAATATAAGAATAAAAATGGTGTAATAAAGTCGGTATCACTTACTGCTAGGGTAAATGAGCATCCATAAAAGTTGATGCGCTGCTGTTTGCCTAACTCTTGCACCGTAGTCTTTACAGAGTCCATATGGTGCAGTAGGGTTAGGTATGTGTACTTACCCCATGGGAAAGAGTTCCACAGGTCATCATTTTCAGCTAAATACCATACCCAGGGCTCTATGTATACTTTTGACGTATCCCGGCCTAGCAAAAAGTAGTACAGCAGTAGAATGTTGGTCGCTTTCACCGCATTTTGGCCCTTATATTAGTTTTCATTGAATCTTCTCATAAGTTCATCAACCAGGACCCTCTTCGAACGAAAGGTAGCAAACAAACTGTCTGCTGGTGGCAGAAATGAATCATTCGGGTCAATATCCCCACGGTCCACAAACCCTAGTCCCATAACACGCATAAACTCCATGGGTGTGAAGCTAAGAATTGTATCAGACACCCTGAAGTACCGGGACTACATATCTGAACCAGGGATTACAACCTCCTGAGACATCAGCTGAAATAAAGCTTTAGGAGACCCATAATCTGAATCCAAATCCTAAAAATGTCCGAAACAAGATCTTATGAACCTCCGCACTGTTTGATCGCCACTCTTTGTAAGCACCTCGCGTATGCAATTCAGAGCTTTGAAAGGCCTACAATAACCTTTAATCCCAACTTTTCGAGATTGAAGTCCACGTCGTTTCCAGATCCACTACAGTGTATGCCAACTCGATTAGATATAAGACATGACTACATTTTATACATAAAAATTTCTGATATAAAATAATTGAAAATATTATTATATTTCTATATTTTTAGGAATAGGTATCAAATTATACTAAAATTACGCCTTAATTTACCAACTGCCATGCTATTTAAAGCTTGAAGTATCAGCGGTGATGCAAATTAAAACTTATTCATCGTCGGACTTAAGCCACAAAATCAGCAGACAAGCTATTTTATGAATAAATAATGGAAAATTTAGCTAAATAATGCTAAGAAATTCCATGGACAGCCTCAATTAAATACTTATTCATTGGCGGACAGGCTCAATTAAAGCAAAACATATGCGGACAAGCTTTTTTATGAAGAAATAATGGCAGATTAAGCTAAAAAATGCTAGAAACTTCGGCGGACAGCTTATTTAAGGCTTGAATATTCAGCGATGATGCAAATTGAACACTTATTCATCTGCGGACAGGCTAAATTAAGGCACAACATCGGCGGACAAGCTTTTTTATGATGAAATAACGGCAAATTAAGCTGAATAATGCTAGGAACTTCGGCGGATAGGCTATTTAAGGCTTGAATATTCAGCGGTGATGCAAATTAAACACTTATTCATCGACGGACAGTCTAAATTAGGGCACAACATCGGCGGACAAGCTTTTTTATGATGAAATAATGGCAAATTATGCTAAATAATACTAAGAAATTCGGCGGACAGGCTATTTAAAGCTTGAGGAATAAGCGGTGATGCAAATTAAACACTTATTCATCGACGGACAAGCTCATTTAAGGCATAACATCGGCGGACAAGCTATTTCATGCAGAAATAATGCCATAATAAGCTAAATAATGCTAAGAAACACGGAGGACAAGCTATTTTTTGCTTCGGGTATCACCAGTGACACAAATTATGGACTTATTCCTCGGCGGACAAGCACAGTAAAGGCACAAAAACGACGGACAAGCTATTTTATACAGAAATAATGGCAAAATTATGCTAAATAATGCTCGGAAATTTGGCGGACAGGCTCAAAAAACGCATAAAATCGGCGGACAAGCTCAATCAGGGCCAAAAAATTGGCGGACATGCCAATTGTACTACAAATATTGACGGACAAGGTCAATTTACATACAATTATCGGCGTACATGTTCAGCTACGCTAGAAACATCGGCGGACAAGCTCAAAAAGATTAGAAAAATATGCCGACAAGTTCAATTACACTACAAATTACACTAAAATTTCCAATTATACTCAAATAATTATCGTCGAACATGTAAACTTAAAATTCATCGGACACGGCAAATTCATACAGTAACAACTCCAAATTCAGACTCTACTTCCTCGGGGGACAAGAACAACTCCAAATTCAGACTCTACAGTAACAACTCCAAATTCACTATACTTTAATTAAATCGCAATTCTGCAAAACCCTAAAATCCTAAAGACGGAATACCTGGTTATCCATATTTGCTACTGCTAATTTTCGACGTGGAGATGACGATGGATTGAACGACACGCCAGAGGCCCGGACGGAGCGCTGTGTCCACCAAAAAAATCGAGAATTTGAGAGAGAGAGAGGGAGAGTATGGGTGGGATGAGGGCCGATGAAAAGAGAGAGAGACAGAGAGTAAAAACAAAAATTTTGAGAAAAAAGGGTCAAAGATTCTCTCCCCAATTTCAACGCCTCTAAAAGTGGTACTTTTAACTGCTGGGCTACTATTATGAGATTCCAAAAAGAAGGGAAAAATATGATATGTGTCAGGGGGTAAATTAGGAATATACACCAAAAACAGGGCAAATTAGATGTTTTAAAAAGGGTAGGGCAAAAAAGATGTTGCATGGGTGATATAGGGCATAAAAAGTGTTGTCCCAATCGAAAAATTTAGCGATTCCAACATTCAGTTTGCTTTTGACCGGGCTAAGGCAGTTCCTAACACTAAAAGAGTCAGGCGGCATCTGTATCTGTAGCAATATTCGCTGCATAGTCTAGTAAATTGAGTAACTTTTCTTTTATATGGAGAACTTTGTGAAAGATCGGTGCCCACTGTGGGTTGTCGAGAAATCTTTTCATCATGTCTTCAACTTCTTTTTGGAAAACATAATTTGTATAGTACGTGGACGTAAGAAGTAAAAAGAATATGAGGGGATATAAATGATATAAAGTGAGCGCCATGTCAATGGATTGTACGCACAAAAAGATAACAGAAATTTTACAAAGTGAGAAGTGTCAAGATGGAGCTCATATTACTGTCCTTGTTGGAAATGGAAATGAGAAGTTTATACCTGCCGTGGTGTAGAGCATTTGTACTGCATTAGTCATACAAATAGTTTTAATTATGCACTGAGTTGAAAGTGGAGGAGATGTATTCGGTAGTTTTGTTAAAAGCATGGACTATTATACAAATAATTTATAAACTAATTTCACACACAAACTTTTTCAATTGTTAGTGCAATACATTTATATAATCAAATAATTCTTACCTATCTAAAAATAAAAATAACAATATTGCTTGAATTTTATGTTTAATGTTTTGATTATAAACAAAGTAGATAACCAGAAACAATTAGAATCAGGAATTAGTATAAATTTTTGTCAGTGTAGCCTAAGGTTGGCACATATGATTGAGATACATGTGTATTATACTTGGCAAAATAGATAGTTAAAGAAATTGATAAATAAAGTGTACCCGATAATTGATATCTATTTAGGTTATTACCTGGTGAAAAAGTAAGTAAAGTTGGAAACCCATGGAGAAAGGAAATGTTAATCATGAAATATCCTTGTAGCCAAATCGAAGAAAATAATAAAAGAATTGAATTGAGAATAGTACGTGTATTTTTATTTTGTGATTTAATTAGGACAATGACATAAAAGAGAAATGAACGGGGCATAAACGCGAATAATTAATCTCATTCTAAGACTTACAAGTTTAGAAATATAAATTGCAATTTGTAAAGTTTTCGGAATACCTCACGGGTGTTATCTATAAAATAATTATATTGATGGAAAGTTTTATTATGTCCTCCTGTATTTTTATGTTGTTTATTAATAAACAGCATGGAAATGGTCCTGTATGTTATGAGCGTCTGTTATTTCTAGCAGTATAATCAGTTGTCCCATGTGAGGTTATTGTAAGATATGAGGGTGTACAAGTAATCTTTTATGTTAAGAAGTTCACATAAACATATAAACACTCGAGGAATGAATACATATTTACACTGCTATTGTACACCTTGAATCTTATCTCATAACAAAAGAATTAATGAATCATCACCCATATGCTTTGTAATTGACATTTCAAAATCAAATGGCACTCGTGTGTATAAGGCTGTCACAATTGAAGTTCCCACATCAAGCTAAAGAACATGATTTCTAAACTAAGCATTTCATCAAGCACATTGTATATGTATAGTTGAAATTTGCTTAGGTTTCAACTTGTAACATTCTAAAGCTAATTCTCTTTTGTACCAAAAAGGATGTAGAACAATTGGAAATAAGATGAATAAGTTAACAAGTTTTATTGTCTAAGTGTGCTGTTAAAAGTGTCACACAATTCATGGCGTATAACAATTGCAGCGTACCTCGAGTAAAAAGATAGCTATGCGTCAACTTAAATGGCATTGAATTTTTTGAGAGTTTAAGTGAGAGGCCATCGTACAATGCAACATTGGGGAAGCCAACGCACACGCTTACTGAATATCAATCGACAGGAGGAAAGGCAAATGTTCAAGCTTAATTTTGTAAAGGAGCTTAAGCGACTTCAGACTGCAAATGTAGTGAAGAAATGAAACAACTTTTTGTGAGAGTGAAAGGGAAAAAAGGAGATTGTGCCACGTATAGAGGAAGGGAGACAGCTTGACGAAAAAAATAAACAGAAAGGATTATAACCACGACGACGTGAATACAAGAAATAATTAGACAACAACAAATAATTATAATTGAAGTAAGAATCATCATAACCTAAGTTTTATAAATTATGGAGTAATGATTAGACCCACAGTGAATATTCGAGAAATAATTAGACAACAGGCAATAATTATCCATTGAAATAAGAAAGATTTTTTTTCTTCTTAAAATTAGGCTTTAATCATGTTTGTATAGATGGCAATGGCATATTTGTTTCATTTCATTCTTATATATGTAAATAATATAGTTTTTTTTTTTATAGTAGAAACCTTTAGGAGCAACATTCAGGTATCCTCTTTGGTTGGCTATGGTGGAGGAGGGAGGAGTTTTGGTTACTAATCAAATAGACTAAGAAATTGCTTCATGTGAACAGATAACAATTTGAAGGTAAATTGTTCTTAGTTCTTAACTTATAAAAGAGTAAAGTAGTATGTACTTGACTCTAAGTTGTATAAAGTACAATTTATTAATAAGAACAACGTAGAAGTTAACCAAAAATTTTTTTTTTTACATGTTTGCTTCATGATGTTTTATTTCCATAGCTGTTTTGTAATTTATTTAGTTATAAGATGATAGGAAGAAGTTCAATAAATAATACCAAAATCTGTCACTTAAATCTCAAATGTATCACTTAAAATTATGAAATGTAGTATTCAAAGATAAGTAGATAAATGAAATTAACGTGGATTATTTTTCTATATTTTATAATTATAAGTTATCCTGGCATAAGCTTCATTTTGGTATCGCATATATTATTACACTATAGTAAGATAAAATTATTCTCCTATGATTCTTAATCTTCCAATAGCTAGTAAAAATCACAAAAGAATAATAGGCTTCTTATAATTCTAATCTCCCAGTAGCTAGGAAATATTACAAAAGATTAGTGGTGCTCTAAGTTAAGAGGTGAAAAGAACACACATTGGAAAGCTCGATAAGAATAATATTCCAAGTTTAAATAGTATGTGTAAGAACCTAAAATGTATCCCACGCAATGCGTGTAAGATTTACCGTAATGAACATATCATCGTTGCAGATTAATCTGGAGTTCGCTGAAGCGCTACCTTCTGCATTTGATAAAGAATAAGACTTTTGTTGTCTAAGTAGTGAAGAACTTTTGGACATCTCTCTGCATAGGAGCATGAGAAAATAATCAGCAGTTAAATATAAGAGATTTCATGTTGATTAATTCAGTAAAAAAAAATTGGAGTAAAAGCTTTCAGCACAGTATAATTCCTGCAACTCATTACAAATGGAGACTAAAGGATAGCCAAATATGAAGGTAACGGTGACAAGTGACAACATATCTAACCACAAAGGTTCTTCATAGGAGAGGAGTTAATTCTTTATATTATTAGTCAACCTTTACTTGAAGAACCAGAGAGCGATGTGTAACAGAGATTCTTTTCTAATTAATAGACAGAGTCCATAGTACATGAATAAGTATAAAGAAAGTTACAGTGGGTAAAAATTAATCTGCACTTGAAACGCAGTGATTATGTCAGCTATATTAAGAAGAAGCAGTACTCAAAGCACAAAATATAGGGGGACGGAAAATATTATGGGAGAAGTTTTACAATGTATGGAGTAATTCGTATAATATAATTCTTGCTCATGTGGGGAATGAGTTTGATCAGTAAAGTTAAATGTGGTAGAGAATAAGCTTTGTCCTGCTGTATATGAAGTATAATAGGACAATAATATTAAAATAATCAATAGTAATAATGCTATATATCACTAATGTATTCCTAACAGCTATGGCATATTGGCAGCAGTAAAGATTTCTTGGTAAACAATGATTTTGGTGTAGCTTGTGGTTTGTACTATTGGTGTTGGGGGTCTAATGAGAACTTGTAATTGTTTTGTAGTTTTCGCTCTTGATAGGGCAACGTATAGTTGGCCATGTGAGAACACCAGTTCTCTCAAGTACACACTAACAAAATCTAACGTTTGACCTTGTGCTTTGTTAATTGTCATAGCGAAACATAAATGAATGGGAAATTGTTTTCTTTTAAAAGAAATGGAATGGTAAATGTCTGATGGAGCGTCCAATGTAATACGAGGAATGAATACAGGTTTTCCAGCATGTGTTCCAACCGAAATTTCTGCATAAATAATGTTTTTGTCGAAGCCTTTGCAAATAAGGCGAGTTCCATTGCATAGACCTTCGGGTGGATTAATATTTCTCAGCAATATTATGGGTGCATCTATTTTTAAAGTTAATTTGTGTGGGGGAAACCCCTGAGGAGTTAATGAGTGAAGTAGTTCTTGTTGTCCAAGTGTAATGTCAATGCATGAGCTCTCGTCATAACTATAGTAGATAGTTTCCTCACATGGATATCGGGTAATTAAAATATCATTTATTTCATGCACAAAGTCGTTTCTCGTAGTAAGTATGGCGCGCGTGACAAATGAATAGCCATCTAATTTGGGTTCGGTGATATTTGGGAAGACTGTGTGGATCAGTGTGTTTAAAGATGTCACATCGTCTACGAAAGGGATGTTTATTGTCGATGGTAACTGAATTTTGCTATGTTCATTGGTGTGCTCGGTGCCTGATCCAATCCTTAATAAATAAGATGAAAAATCAGGGTCAGCCGCAGTCCGCATGTTGTGAGTTAACCATATTTTTTTAAATTGGCTCCACAATGGGGAAACAATAATAGGTGCATTAATAATGTCGTCCTTTGAACCTTTGGCAACAACTGGTAAAGTTTGGCGAAAATCACCACCAAACACTATAACTTTACCTCCAAATTGTATGTTCGACTCCATTATATCTTTAAAATTTCGTCAAATGTTTCAATTGTTTGTCGTTTTGCCATGGTGGCCTTGTCCCAAACAATTAATTTTGCCATTCTTATCAAATGATCCAATGCACTTTGTTTACTAATACGGCATGATTTGAATTCAGTTTCTTCTAATGGAATCTTAAATTTTGAATGTGAGGTTCGCCCTCCGGGCAGCAATGATGCAGCAACACCAGATGTGGCAGTAGCAAGCGCAATATGACCCGCTTTTCTTATTGTAGAAAGTAATGCCTTATATAAGAAGGTTTTCCCAGTTCCTGCAGGGCCATCTATAAAGAAAGCTTTCAGTAAATTGTTATTTATGTGGTGTAATATCAGATTATAAGCATTTTTCTATTCAGGATTTAACTGTTCAGCAGCAAGAAGGTCAGCGTCAGGTATGGCTGCAGTTTGTTCGCTTTGGATTTCTTTAGTTAAAGAATTATGCATATCAACTGATAACTCATCTTTTATAGAGAAAAAGTTTTCGAGTTTTTTCCCCATTGAATGAACGTAGTAATCAAGAACGTTTAATACTTGTGCTTGGATTACATTTTTGGTTAATGTCTTGTTTTGCAAAAAGTCTTCACACAAGATATTCTCAAATTGTAACCATAAGTCTTTTGGGTTTATTGGATTATAGTGTACAAGCACAGTAGCAAATAGTTGTCATAAAGCACCAGGCATTAGGTATGTTGTTGCTTCTTGAATGTACATCTGGGAGACATTATCCTCTTCCATTAGTCCCATTACTTGTGCAGTTTCTCGGTATGAAGCGTATGTTTTGCCTTTCAATGTTCTTAAGCTGTTGAAAGAAGGAGGGCCTCTAATATGTAGTAACAAGGTCTTTAAATGAAACGGTTCACCTCGTGAGGGCTGACAACTTACAATACGTGCTATTGACTGGCCTTTTCGATGGGGTTTTCACTCTTTTGTGTCGTTATACCAAGTAAAATGTTCGGGGAATTCAGCGTATAAACAATTAAGGGCTTTAGAATGGGCATTATGTTCATTCATGGTAAAGAATTCTGTAAGCATTGTTTTCTTGGCAGCAGGATTGTTCGCAATGTTATGTAAAGGTTCATCTGCGGGAAAAGTTACTGATTGCTCATTTTCTAAGTGAACTGGTAAGCTGATGACTGGGGGAAATGTATGACTGAGTTCAAATTTAAAATTCGCCAGGCTGCCTTCGGAGGAGAAATCCATATAGCACGCTGGAAATTAGTTATTTCATCAATAGGAGTTTGGTTATCACGGGCGAGTAATGTATACGAAATTCGATTGTGTCCTTTATAAATATATTTATACAGATATTTCACGGCCTGTACAGTAGAGCAAATTTCTACATTGATGTGACAGTTGAATTTACCAAGCAAATATGGATTATAAGGTACTACCCAACGGTTGTTAAGTCGGGCCCCTCTTACAATAACAGTACGTTTATTGTGTGTACAACGATATAATGGGTATGCATTTTTTCCGATCTTCGTAATTTCTGAAAAATCTTTGGGGTAGTTAAATTTGCATGACCCATTTTTCATACATGCACACAAAGGATTATCTGAGCCACAAAGGCCGTGCATCATGTGTTTCATTACCAAAGAAAACAAATATGGGTCGGTGTGTGGGTCAGGGAGTCCAGCAGAAACTATTCTGTCAAAGGCTTTCGGGGCATAAATCTTGTCCTTTTGATCTAGGATAAGTAGAATATGCGCATGCGGTAAACCTCGCTTCTGAAATTCTATTACATAAATATAAGCTACAACAAGACCAAAAATTTCTTTCTTAAGCAATTCATTTTTCAAGACCTGGAATTTTGCGTGGAAGATCCTCGCTATTAAGTCTGGTCTATTTTGTATCTCATCAGAAGGTATACTTAATGCTTTTATCTCAGGCCAATTTGGGTTTGAAGTTATTGTTAGAAAGATGTCAGGTTTTCCATATTTTTGTACTAAAGCCATAGCATCTAAGTACCTTTTACGCATGTCTCGAGGTCCTCCAATGAATGACGCGGGTAAAAGCATACGTGACCCAATGTCAAAGCCCATTTTATAGCCATGGTTAATGCCTTCTACTATTTTAGAATAAAGATCATTTCGCAACCGTTTTTGCATATCAGGAGTTCTGAAAAAGTCTAGTCGCGACGTTTCAATTTTAATGTACATATCAACGATGTATTATTGTAAAAGTATTCCAACATGCAGCAAAAATGATTTATCGTGTTCTCTAATTTATATTTATAACAGTAATATTGACGACAAGATACCATTTCTCTAGGGCAACCGATCTTTTTGGAGCATATGCAAAAATGTAGAATGTGAAATGAATTTAACGTAACGAAGATATTATTAACTTTAACTAATAATGTATAAGGTTCTAAACTTACCTTGGTTTTTAGAAATTATAAGTTCGTTTGCATTTGTGCAGTTTTGAATGCAACAAACAGAGTTGCTGTGAGAAGTTGGATAGGGGTCCAAGTCAACTTTTCCACGGCGTGTTTTTTAGTTGCTCGGTGCCAACCAGGTTCTCCGTTAGGGAATATAAGAGGATATTGCATAGGGTCGTAACAGCCAAAGTATTGCTTAATGAGCTGAGGGTGATGGCCTTTTGGGTATACCTGAATTTGTTGAGTTGTGTGTGTCTCTTTAGTGGGTTCTAGCCAAATTGCAGCTATTTGGGATGTTGTTGGTCTATTAAACACATTGTGGTCTAATGTAGGGTATTTAACGCAATTTTGCATTCATCTAAGTTTGGAATTGTGTTTAGACTCTTGAAAAAAACACTGTAAGGGTTTATAGCTAGAATTTGCATTAATTTATTTGTAGTGTCTTCCCTGAATTTGGAGCTAATGGACATTCTATTTGAAAGTTCATGGTTTGTGTCGAAAAAGTAAAGCTGCAAATTTTTTTGTTTTTGTGTGTCTAGCGGTGTTAATTGATCCATGAAATGATGGAGTTGTCCCTGGACACGAAAGGTGTAAACTCCAGCATTCCTTCTAGCTAGGTTTTTATCACAGTGGACACCAATAGATATGAAAGCAAACATATTATTATAACTGCGGGCGCAGTTGCGGAAATCTTTTCCAATGTCGGTGGAGCTGACGTATAAATTCACCAGCTCAGCAGGCATCTCAGATCCAAGCAATCTTATATCTCCTGACGAACAACAAAAACCAGGGGGTTCAAGGTACACACGTTTAGCATCACAAAATTTACAGTTGGTACTATTGGCAATAGGTCGGGTACATTGACTACACGTTGCAAAGGATCATGGCATATTTTTGATGACTCGGCTGATATTAGAGCGGATGATTGCCTTCTTTTTTGGCGTCTTATATTTTTAGCTTCTCTACGTTCTTCTAGACATGTATATTTTCTTTTATTTATGTTAGGCTGTTTATGAGCGCCGTGTGTGTAAGTTTTACTGGTCGAGGCCACTGAATTTAGAGTAATTTATAAGCAAAGTGAATTACTAATTATAGGTATTAATGCAAACTGGCTATAACCTACAGACTGTACAGCAAATGGGAAAAACATCATGCAAAAGTAAAACAGTAAACAAGTACTATGGCGATATATACACACAAACACTATGTAAAAGAGAATGTAATAAGTGTAAAAGATGTAAGAACGCACATAGGAAGTAAGTGTAGTAGGAGGCAGCAAAACTTGTTTCCAAAATTATTATTAAATTAACAAAATACAGAGTACAGAAAAGGTAAGGAAAAGCACATAACCTTGGTACCAGCGAGCAGTGAGAACTCAACGCTCTAAATATGCATGTGCTCAGTACTACTAAGTGCAACAGTGATACTGCATCGTGGTGTAGATACCACATTAATGTAAGGTAGTGTAATTTCGTTTCTGCAAGCAGTAAAATTTGTACTAATTTTCACATAAATGATCAATAAGAATGGTAATAGATTTTATAAGAATATTTATAAGAGTATAATAGAGCAATTGTAGAAAAACATATAACCCACAGTTGAAAGGACGATGAAATTCCACATAGAGAAAGATATCACTAAGAAGATCAATTCGTTTAAATACTGTAAATTAAAGCAAGCAGTCGATTATGAATTAAAAGAAGCACTTCCTTTAGAAAGCACAGCAATGACAAATGACCACCTTCTCTAAGTAAGCCATCAGCGTCACGTTCGTAACAACACGCAATTTAATTTGAATGAATTGATAAAATCATTTGAATTGTGTTCATAGACTTTCTTATCATTCATGAAGGAATTTTTAATATATGTTATCCTTTAATAAAAGCGAAAATTTAATAAAGTATTCATCGATTTCCATATTTCAGGATTTAGAAATAATATTTAGATTCCCATGTTCTTTGAAGAACTAAAAAACCTGTTTGTCTGAAAACAAAATAAAATTCATATTCAACAAATGATACAAGAGCAAAAACACAGGAATGACAAATAATAAGAATGAACTAAATAACATTACCTATTATTTAGTCATATCTTATGTTTCAATGATTCCTAGGATTAATAATTTTTATACTAACATGCACCTACCATCACGTCGTCTGCAGTTTGATTCCAAATGGTAATAACAGTAAGAGTCTCTTTTTTTTTCTAATATCATTCTTCTTTCCCAAATTGCTCCTAATTCACAACATTCCTACATCAGCCAGACTTGGCTTGCAGAAAAATAGCAGCAATGTTACTGTTTATAGTATCAAGACAAATGAAGACAGAAGGGAACTTTGAGAAACCTGCGATTCCTGTCTTTGAGAGTCATTATGATAATTGGAATATATTGATGGGGGAATATCTTAAGATTCAAAAGGTGTTAGAATCTACTGAAGGGTGGTAATGTTAAGCCCAAGTATAATTAAGTTAAGAATTTATGATGAAAAGATAGAAGACATTCAATGGTAGAAAAGATGTGATGATCTTTGAGTGAAAGTATTAATTAATTATTTGCTCTAATAAAGAATCAAATGTTACTTATCATCCATACATTGGTGGACTGCAACAATCTTGATAAATAATTGATGAGTAAATAAAACATGATTAGGCACATGGTGGAAGTGAATATGAGATGAGGAAAAAGGAGTTAATCATATTTCAAATGTAACAAAGTTGATGATGGGAGGAAAAGAAGTTGCTGTTGTCCTGTATTGAGATCAACAAAGATAAAAGTAGGAATGTTTGGACAGCTGTAGTATCATATTAGGGAGAAAGAGCTAATATGTAAATCTCCAACTTATATTGATGGAAGGGTGAACACATAACATGTCATACCATTAAAATAATGATAATAACAAGATCAGAAACTCAAAATTAAAATTTCAGAATATTACAATCAGAGAATAATGAGAAAACATCCACGAAGGGGAAAACTTACCGAAGTGGAGCTCCGAAGGCAAAAGGGCGGAAATAGTCGGCGGAATGGCGGCGAACGAGGAAAAACTGACGACTTTGGAGGGGATTAGATCTCTGAAATGAAACTGAAATTGGGATGATGCCCGAGTGAGGGTACTTTCATTAACAAAAATTACAGGACACGACAATCAAGGGAAAAAAAGAAAATATTCTCCACGGCAGCGACTCACCGAAGGAGAACTCCGAAAGCAACAGCGGCAGCAGTAGTGAATGAATTGGCAGCAGCGATAAAAGGGGCGAGGGCTTCAGGGACGCGTGAGATGAAACGCTTGTGCACGAAATTAGGATTATGCCGAGAGAATCCAGAGTAGCTATAGGCGGCGGTGTTCAGAACAATCACCGGTAGCGCACTGAAGCAGGTGATGAGTTGGAAGCCATAGATTTGTCTGAATCGAGACGTGGCTGTAAGAAGGAGAAAAGGATGACCTAGCATCGAGAAAAACTGGCCCTTAACAGCTATTCTCCTTTTATACTATATGTGTATAGATAGATAGATTTTTATCATTATAAGTAAAAATTACACGTCAAAATCACAAATAAACAAGAAATGTTTTTGTTGTAGTATACTCCCCCGTCCCACTCAAAAAGTTCATTTTTCTATATTAGGCATCCAAAGAGCCCTTTCCTTTTTTACACATATTGGGCCCACACACATCCACTAATACAATTAACATATGAAGCTCACTCTTCCACTAATACAATTACTTGTACACATTAAATAATACTTATATTCTCTATTTAGTAAAAAGGTACACCACATGACCACCACTTTCCTCTAATACAACTACCAACTACACATATAATAATATTTTTTAATTTACGCATAAAAAGCAAATGATTTCCTATTACCTGTACACATTAAATTAAATAATACTTCTTCCGGCCACTTCCAAGGTATCCATTTTACCATTTTGGGCGTGCACCTCAAAAGTATTCATATTCCCTATTTAATAAAAAGGTACACCACATGCCCCACCACTTTTCTTTAATATAACTATCCAGTATACATATAATAATACTTATTAATTTACGCGTAAAAAAATAAACGATTACCGCTTTAATCGGGTAAAACAACTCTTGGACTGAGGGAGCACTTAAAATATACTCCCTCCGTCCCAAAGACAAGTTTCCGGTTATTGTAGATACGGAGTTTAAGAAAAAATTATTTTTTGATTTACTTTTAGGGGTAGTTTGATATTTTTAGGTAATAAATAAATTATAAATTAAGTTTATGTGAGTTGTACAGGGGTGACAATTTTGAAATTAAAGTGTGTTGTGCAGTTATTGATTTGTGTGTATTTCCTTATTTGAGGTGTAAACTTATTTATGGGACGGACAAAAATAGAAAGTGTGAATTTGTCTATGGGACGGAGAGAGACTCCATGTCACAATAAACTTTCCATCAATGTTCTGAAAACCGGACTGGACCGGCCTGTTCAACCGGTTGGATCGGGAACCGGGTCGAAAACCGATCCGAAACATCCATAAAATCATTTTTGATGATAAATCGGAAAAAAACTGGATCAAACCGGATCAACCGGGGAAATCTAAAAACCGTAAACCGCCGGTTATTTAATTTTTTAATAAAAAAGCTGAGATTTGTGTATTCCTCGTAATACTCTGCTCATCCATTGATTCCTCGTAATACTCTGCTCATCCATTGAAACTCCCTTCAACCTCTAAGATATTGATTATATACCCAATTCTCCCAATAATAAATGAGAGAAAATAATAGAGAATATTAAAAAAAAAAAAAAAAAAGAAGAAGAAAACCTTCTACGCTGGAGAAAGAGGGTCAAACCACCGCACCACCACAAACTGTAAAATCACCGCAGCAATGACTAAGAGGAAGAGATGGATGTTTGTATGGAGAAAGAAGAATACAAGTTAGAGAGAGAGGGTGTGTTGCAGAAGTGGAGTTCTTTTGGAGTTATTTCTGGAGCAGCGCAACGTTCTTTTGATTAATGATGATGAGGAAGTAATTTGAAAACCTAATAAATTAGGTAATTATATTTTATTAAGTGGGCTAGGGTTTTATTAAAAAGATTGAAGTGGGCTGCGGTTTGCATTCAAACACCTCCATCCTTTACTTTAAAAAAAAAATTATATTATATAATATTTTTTTAATATTTATTATAAAATATAATTAAAAATATATTAAATTTAATTTTCCGGTTGAACCGCCCAATCTGATCGGTTGGACCGATCGGACCTTGAACCGTTAGATCACCGATTTAGCTTCTAACTCGATTTTCTAATCACTGCTTTCCATTACTAATAAGAAAGAAATAAGTAAATAAAGACGGTAAAAAGTAATCCTAATCACTGCTTTCCATTACTAATAAGAAAGAAATACAGTAAATAAAGACGGTAAAAAGTAATCGGGTAAAACAACTCTTGGATGAGGCCCATGAGGGAGCACTTAAAATATAGTACTCCAATGTCGCAATAAATTTTCCATTACTAATAAGAAAGAAATACTCCTTCCGTCTTGGAGAAGTTGATATAATTTTTTTGGGCACGGAGATTAATGAGTATAATAATTTAATGTAAAGTGAAGTGAGAGAAATAATATTTAATGTGTAGTGGGTAGTTGTATTAGATGTGATATGTGGGGTCCATGAGAATAGATTAATTGTTTTTATGTGGGTCCCATGTATTAAAAAGGAAATATGTCAACTTTAGTAGGACAAACAAAAAAAAAAGTATGTCAACTTTTATGGGACGGAGGGAGTAAATAAATAAAGACGGTAAAAAGTAAAAAACACATAGTAATTCGAAGTGTGAAGAGAAAAAAAAATGCCATTTTTCTCTTTGAAGAGGCGTTGGTGTCTTGGAGATGCTGGTGATTGAACAGTTGGATCATATCATACTATACTATCATATGCTTAACCAAAACGAGAATTTATTTCCGCATACTTTGTAAGGTATTTTCGTCGTCGATGTTGTCTTTTGATTTTGGGAGTGCCTTTTTGGGGTTTCTAGTGCTGTTGTTTGATGGGTTAGATTATTTTTTTCGTCATCTTCGGTGAGAATTCACTGATTCCACTGAAAATATGTTATGCATTTGATCGTATCACACATCCTTAATTTAGGATGTGAAAATTTTATGCTAGGGCTAGTTTGAATTTCTATTCAACTTATGCTGTGTTGTCGAATGGTTGGTGCGTTTCCACTGAAGAAGTTATCTTCATTTCATTTTTCTTTAATTTCTTAGGGTTTGATTTATGTGATTTCTTTTATAAATTGATTGTTTTCATTCCTTGTTTTCAGATTAATTATACTCCTCTGTTATTAAACAGAAAGAAAGATTTCACAGTGAACTGAAAATCTACTTGAAGGCTTCACTCAAGAAAGCTATCACCATTAACTAACGAGATAAGGTATGCTTAACTTTGGGTTTAAAATTTTAGGGCTTAACGACTTCGACAATTTGGCTTTGGTAAAGGTTTTATACTTTGTTTTTTATTCGAAACTGAGGTTTCAACAATTATATATGCACTGTTCGTAAATGTATATACAGGTGGTGTTGAGGATGTCTGACTCAGTGGAAGAAGATACGGATATCAGTGAGTCTGAGTTAGACGCGTATGCTGACTCGTGCTATGATCAGTTGAGTCGAGGGGATCAGATGCTGAATGTTTCTGGGGATGTATACAAGTGCCCCTACTGTCCCGGAAAAAAGAAGCAGACCTTCGGCTTCAACGAGCTTTTGCAACACGCGGCTGGGGTAAGCCAGGGATCAATTAGAAGGGGAACAAGAGATAGGGGAAGGCATTTAGGTTTAGAGAAATATATGCATGAAGCAATTAATGGAGAGAGATCAACAACAATTACGGTGGAGAATGATGTGTGTAATCAAAATGAGCTCTTTGTGTGGCCATGGGTGGGAATTGTGGCAAATATTTGTGTCCAGTGGAAGGATGCACATTGTGTTGGAGAGAGTAGCTGGAAACTTAAGGATGAACTTATCAAGAAAGGGTTTAACCCGGTGAGGATTCGCCCTTTGTCGAACTCTTGGGGTCACTCGGGATATGCAATAGTAGAATTTAGGACTGATTGGCTTGGACTCTTTGATGCCTTAAGGTTTGAGAAGGCTCATGAGGCAAATTATCAAGGAAAGAGGGACTATTTGGGAGTTGCGGAAAAGGGAGATAAGATATATTGTTGGGTGGCTCGGGACGATGATTTCCACGCACAAAATAAAATTGGTGAATATCTACAGACAACTGGAAATCTGAAGACAGTCGCACAATATCATGAGGAAGAGAAGATTAAAAATAGCAGACTCATCTCTGCGTTGACCGATAAAATTGAAGTTCAAGATATGCACATCGTAGAAGTCGAGACCAAATACAAAGAAACTTCCATATCCCTGTGCAGTTTGATCAGCCGAAAAGATGAGATGGCTCGAGCTTTTAATGAAGGTTTTCATAATTTTCACCATTGGTTACAGTTATCTAACATAAACGATTTCACAGTGTTGCTATGATGTTTTCCCCTTTAAAGTGAATCTTATATGGATCTTTTTTAGAAAGGCATAAACTGCAGCAGCGTACCAGCGATGAACTAAAGAGAATTTTCGAGGAGCATGATAAAACCACAATCGAGCTGGAATTACTGAGGAATAAACTCGAGCAGCGAGAGCAAGATATGAAGGAACTTGAGGATCAGAATGAAAAAGAGAGACGAAGGCTCTATCATGAGAGGGAACAGGTAATTGAACCCACATGAGTAAATTAGCAAACTCATCTCTTGTTGAGATTGTTTGTGATATCTATTTGTGGACCAAACTAATACTTTTATGCTTATTTTGATTTTGTATAAATAATAACATTAATCACCAGATCAGTTAATGGTATAGAAGCTCACTCAAATCTTACCTGAGCTCATGCAGGGTATATAAATTGTAACGGTAATCTTGTTTAAGCCGGTTTATTTTGTCATTCGAAATTTTGTCTCTAACTTATACATTTGAAGTAAATTTTTTTTAGTCTTATAATTAACCTTACAATTGATACGAAGGGTTGATGTTTCTTCTTTGCATACAGATTGAGAGGGCAGTCTTGGCGCAAAAGAGGGCGGATGAAAAGGTTTTGGAATTGGAGGTACGTCGGGTGGTATATTTTTATCACTCCCATCATTTTTGTATAAACTGACCATTTAACTTATTTATCATTACCTAAGATCCCACATTATTTTGTAGAGAGAAAAGGAAGAACTTCAGGGGAAAATTATAAACTTAGAAAAGGAACTACATATAAAGCAAGCACTGGAGATGGAGACTCAAAATTTCCGAGGAGATTGGCTAGTCAGAAAGCACACAGAAGACAATGAGGATGATGAAGTGGGAAAAAAGGCGCATATTCTCCAACAGGAACACCAAGAGAGGAAAGAAGAAGTTCAACATTTTGAAGATATCAGTCAAGCTCCCATTGTTGAAGAATGCAAAAGAAACGATGAATTACAAGAAGCTAGAAAGGAGTTAATAAAAGTAAGCACTCGATATTTAGGTTAATATTTGATTGATTCATATTTACATCCAACGAATGTGTGTCTGAGTGCTTTTTTGTTTCTCTGTTTGTGCATGCTTCTATACTTAAGTTTTAAGAGGAGGATTCATAGTTGGCAAACTCAATCTGCAGATAGAAAGATTGAATTTGTTTTCTCATAATTAGTGTCAAAATTTCTATTGGTCAAGAATGAAAGTATTAATACTCTTTCCATAACTCCTTTTGATCCTTTGTTGAAAAGTGCAAGAAAAATCCATTCAAGGTCCTCACAGGAGAGTCATCCGACGCATTGATTGGAAACAAGAGAATGTGCGAGTTAAAACCCTTGAGAGCAGAAGCCAAGAGGAAGTATTTAGATGAAGGCACTGAGGTCGAAGGGGCTGCTGAGGTATGTGTTGATCGGGATGGTCTCGTTTCAATTTAACAATCGGCACCCTTCCAGCATCGTTCCTTTTGGAGATGGTACCTGTTACAAGGTACAAACCCTAGTTATGTAACTAAGTCTCGAGTTTTCATAAGAGGACGCTTTCCAAGATACGCAGTTGTGAGCTGTGGAACAACAGCAAGCAAAAAAGAGCAAATCCTATGTATTTTGGTAGAAGTAAATATGTATGGATGCGTTCCTAAATCGTAATGCATTATATTCAGACACCAATTATTTACTGAATTCTAGTAAATATGTATGGATGCGTTCCTAAATCGTAATGCATTATATTCAGACACCACTTATTTACTGAATTCTATTACTGCTGGCCTTATTTATTTCCATTATAAATATACATACTTCATCTGATTTGGCCACTGATAATGATTGAGAGCATTTAAAATCATGAGAATATTTTGTGTTCTCACACCTTAAATGAGCACAAGGAGGAACTATGGTTACAAGTTACAGTTGCCAAGCTGGAAGACTTGCTTCGTCTCCATTCATGACACTGTTTGGGCTCCATTCACCAGACTCCCAACTAAAACCACAATCTGCCAGTTCAACTGCTGCCGATTTAAGAGTTTTTTCTTGGCTTCCACGGGGATGACGAGGCTTTCGATGAGGTTTCATATGCTTTCTTCATTAACTGCTGGTTAGCTCCTTGAGCTTCTCTCGTGCGGCTGTGGAACACCATATCTTTGCATTACCTAGGCATAAGCTGCTTGTGTGAGATTCATTACGTGAGACGGATAAAAAGTGATAATATTTATAACTAAAAATGATAATCAATTAATCAAAAGTGATAACGCTATTTCATGAACAATTTATAGTATAAATAAAAAGTGATAATACTTTTATAATATTTTATATAAAATTGATAATTAATTACAAAAGCGTAAATTGATCTTACCGGTCTCACAAAAGACTTGTCCTATCTATTATAATTGAACTTTGAGCTTAAATGCGATGAGGCTCCATTTGCAATTCCACAATTCCCTTCATTATTTTCAAAGTCCATTGGATTAACATTGTAGGGCATATCCAATTTCTCCAGCCTTAGTTTTCTGATTACATTTGTTTGAAATTGGATCAACACCACTTTCAAAGTAAAAACAGCACATTAATTAGCCACTATATAATTGCTTCTCACCTGTTTGAAGAAACCCAACTAAATGTATCCGCTAGCGGAAGATGGGTTCAGACCTCCCTCGAATTAATTTGTCTATTAATAGAATGCCAGTGCATAAAAAAATTATGTATATAATTCAAAATCCACTAAAACGTTGTTGAAAAGAGTGAAAGAATTTTGAAACTAAATTTATTTTTACCAACGTACCTCAGTCACATAAAGGTTAAAACTTTTTCCAAGAGATGTCACAAACTCTTGTGGCCAATTAACATTGAACTTGGATGTTTTGCTACATTTTGTATTACATCTCCTGTTACACGCACTAAATGAGTGACAAGTGTACGTAGAAGAAAATCACAACCATTTCCCCTAGGGCTTAAGCTTTACTTTTAGGATATACTCGCTCCGTCCCATAATATTTTTCACATTTATTGTTCCACGTTATTTAAGAAAAGTTGTACTTTTTGATCAACTTTATTGATTTTGTATGATATATTATAGTATTTTTAGGTAATAAAAAAGTATAAAGTAATGATATGTGTGTGAAAAATGAGTGACAAATTTGAAATAAAAGTAACTTTTGAGGTTGTTAGATAAAGTGATGTTTCATTTTTTGGAGTGTGAAAGCTTTAGTGGACAAACAAATGAGGAAAATATGAAAAGTATTATGGGACAGAGGGAGTATGTTTTATGATATCACATGTGACAATTATCCAATGGTGCACAATAGGAGATATAACACCAAAATGTAACAGGAGAACTGAATTAATTAACATCAAACCATATGTGGTTAGCTGGTTTCTAACAGCTCCAGCAAACTTTCTTGAAACTTCAATTTGAGATAATTTATCCTCCTCTACATAGGCTGTAAGTAGGGATGTAACCAAATATCATTCGCGAATTATTCTAGCATTGGTTCGATAAAATATTCGTTCGAACTCGTTCATTGACCTTAACGAGTCAAGGCAAACTCAAAATTTGAGTTCGAATAGTTTATTAAATTAAATTCAAGCCTAAGGGTATTCGACTTGAAAGCTCGCGAACATATTCATAAACGGGCTTGTTAATGGCTAGCGAACGCGGTCGTAAATTTTATTATTATGTTTAAGTAGTACTCCCTCCGTCCCGACACAAGAGGTGCATTTCTTTTTTGACATAGATTAAGGGATAAAATATTTAATGGGTAGTTGAGGTGAAAAAAATAATATTTTAATGTATAGTGGGTAGGTGTATTAGTATGATGTGTGGGTCCCATGAAGATATATTAATTGTTTTGTGTGGGTCCCATTTACTAAAAAGAAAAATGCACCTCTTGTGTTGGGACGGACAAAAATAGTAAAATGCGCTCCTTATTGTGGGACGGAGGGAGAATATATTACTCCCTCCATCCTAAGTTAAATTTCATACTTTATGTTTTCGTCTGTCTCACATTAAACTTCACCATCAAAAAAAAAAAATCACATCAATCCTAACCTAAAAGTACATCTTAATTACAATTTTATTACTCTCATCTAACATACATAGCACACTCTATAATTTATTTATTAACTAAAAATACTAGATTAACCTCCAAAAGTCAATAAAGTTGATCAATTTTTTTTCTTATACTCTTGTGTCTAAAGTATCGACGGAGAATAAGTTGGATGGAGGGAATATTATTTATTTATAGTATTTAATAATTAAATGTTTATATTTAAAAAAACACAAAATATAATAATAGGGTTAAGTGATCATTTGTACATTTAAATATGTTTTTTTATTAACTTTTATTATTATCTTTTGTGAGTTTGTTAATTAACATTTATAAATAATATTAAATGTTCATCAACAAATATTATTTTAATGTCTATTAATAAAAATATTTAATAATAAGTTGCGATTTATTAAAGGGAAAATGAAAATAAAAAGGGAGGGAAAAGATTGACATAGTCAATAAAGAGAGCCAAAACAATCGGCTTAATAAAAAGACCAAAAAGACAGCCTCAAAAGAGAATTCAGCCTAACAAATTTAATCCAATCAAAGCATATGAGGCTGAAAGAAAAGGGAGCCAGTGCTAGTCTAATAAAATGGTCACAAGACCAAGGAGAAGTGGCATCAAATAGATATAGCAAGAGCTATCACAAGCCAATTTTAAATATCCAAACATATGACATAATCCGCAATGGATTATCAGCAAACTGCTTCCCAACATGATTAGTAAACCATCAGCAAAAGAAGCAGGAATAATCAGCAAATAATAATCTGAATTCAACACAATAAACCATCTATAACCGCAAGCTGCTTGGAAGCAACATCATCAATAAACCCATCAGCAGATCAAGTCTTGGTGGCCCAAAGAATGATAGGAATTCCAAAACAGTGGCAAATGCTCAATGAGCAAACCCAAACCAAGAATTAAATTAGAAAGGACTCCTACACATCTGATTCTACCCAAAATCGAACAGAGCCCATCACATCTTGAAAAAATTCTGAGTTAAAGAAAGATTTCCCATGAAAATTCAACTCCCATGAAAACTCCAACTACTGAAATCAACATAAATTGGAACAATGAAAATACTCCTATCAATATTATTAAGCAGAATATGGAAAATTGAGCATGAATAAATATTCATGAAAAAAATTATCTTACGTGTTCGTGAACATATTGCAAACCTTAACAAACAGTCACAGTTAAAGCACGAGTTTGATATTTTTTTTTTCACGACGAGTGCGAGCTCGGCCTCGAATTTGATTATTCCTTAACAAATGATACTCAAGCCTAGTAGTGTTCAACTCGATTCTGTCCGATTACATCCTAATGTAAGCAAAATTTGTTATTTCCTTCATATTGTTGTGGGTGGAAGCATAAAAACATCCAAAGTGTATTAAAAACTTGTAAACTGTCTCAAAATAAGGTTCGCATGTTGGAAAATTTTATTTCCAATATAAGGGCAATATATTATTATACAATTATATTAGCTATTCAATTATTTTATGGATTTAATTAAGTGATCCAATTAAGTTGATAAGTTCATGGGCTATAATATTTTGATATGGGCCAATTGAGTAGATACCCAATACTACGTGACTATGTGATTATGGGTGGTCTAGTCAAGTAGTATATAAAGGCTCCCAGGTTATTGTCCCCAACATATTAAGCCGTACACAGTCTTCTCTTTTCCCATCAGAAGAGATTACGACGGTCCTGAGGGAATTAAGAGGCTTAGTTGAAGAAGACCTTACACCTATTGATCTCGAGTTTGTATTCCGCCATGAAAGCTCAATGGATTGAGGTACGCTTCTGCTACACAGTTTTAGATCTCATTTAATCGTAATAGGATTAACGTTTTAGGATTTATTGATTAATATCAAAATAAATCCATAGATCCATCAACCTTAACCCTATTATGATTAATGAGATCTAAACTGTATATCGGAAGCGTACCTGATCCAATGAATCCTTTAGGCGGAACACAAACTCGGGTTTCAGTGATTTTATGGTCTTCCTCAACTAAGCCTCCTTATTCCTTTATGGGGACCGTAGTAATCCCTCCTGATGGCGAGAAGGGAAGACCATGTGCGGCTTAGTATATCGGGGACCATAACCTGTGAGCCTTTATATACTACACAATTGAGTCACCCATAATCACCCAGTTAAGTAGTATTGGGTATCTACTCAATTGGCTCATATCAATATTATTATAGCCCATGGACCTTTACACCTTAATTGAATCACTTAATTACGTCCATAAAATAATTAAATAGCTAATATAATTGCATAATAATTATTGCTCACAATTAGATTATACAAAAAATTAAAAATTTCCTAACAATCTCCCATTTAGGCTATATATTATTCCCAAAGCAATTATATCAAGAGTCATTAGTTGTGCAACTTTATGCTATTTCTCTTCAGGCTATACTTAACAATCTGGTCCATCTTATATACTAATATGGAATCACCGCGGCATTCACCGTATTATAAATTGTGGTTAAACCCCGACAATCACCAATATCAATATACTTAATGACATAGATAAAATATGGTGAGTAGCATGGAAATTACATGCAATGTGATCAACATCATGTTTATTTCCAATTGGTCCAACTTAAATCTTTAGTGAGATCAATCACAATGTAAAATATTACAAAATGAAAAATTAACTTTAGTGAATTCACAATGAATTCAAAACCATCAACTTTATTCTGCAGAAAACTGAATTATCCAAATCAAAGTGTCTTAAAAACTTTAAACATCAATAAATATAGGCTCCCACTAAACCAATGTATTCTAAAATCATATAATACCCAAATGAGTAGCTAGCTCAAATACAGGGCATTGAATACATAAGTAGCGAATCCTCATTTGGAGTCTATCACAATAAGCTCTACTAAAATTTTATCTACACAAAATACTTTCTTTAACAACCAAGAATTCTATGTCAATATGCTTGACTTATAGTCCCTTTTCGTTAATACTTTACTGCAAACTAACTATCTCAATAAACTTTATGTGACAAAACTTCGCAACCTTTATTTCATGTTTGAATGCCCCTTAATGTGCTAATGATTCTATTATCATGATTAATGAGCTAAAGTGTTTGTTTAATACTTTTACTTGTATAGCTCTTCAGACCAACAGAAGATATAGCATGAAGTGGATCTTATACTGTATTGGCATCCAACAAACACAAAATCTGACTACTTTATGATCTCATACTAATCTGATTTCTTATGTGAAAGCATGTTATCCTTAGTTCTCTGTAATTACTTTATAAAGATCCATACTAGAGTTACTTAATTATCTGCTTAATATACAAACAACAGAAGCCAAATTAGGTCTTGTGCAGACCTCATCATAAAACAACTTGCAACAATCAAAACATATAGAATATTTCTATATTTCTTAAATCTTTAGTTTAACTTTAGGGCATCTGGTTGAGACTGCACTTGTCTCCCTTAGTTTAACTTAAACATTCTCCAACTGAATCACATAATCTTCTACATTTGTCTCAAAACCAAGTAAAATAATTACATCATGATGATAATTGTGATTCCTCTATAGGAAAGCTTGATTGAATGTATAGATGGATTTCCTTTAGTTCTTAAAATCATTGAGATCATTTCAATGTTACCATCAAAGTACAATTACTTTACATCAATCTAATTTAATTCAATATCTAAATGTGCTATTAATGTTACGATTATCTTAAAAGAATCTTCTCAATTAACCGGATAGAAAGTCACTTAAAACAATGCATTCCTTCCCTTTTGAGTATAATCCTTTAACAAGATGCGAACCAAATCATCTTGTATTGATTTAAACTCATAACTTATAGCATTAACCCACTTTCAACTATTTGGACCTTGCATGACTTGATGAACATTGTTTGAATGTTCCACCATTAATTTCATAATGTCCTCATTATTTAAGAGAAAAACTACATAATCATCCGAATTGTCTTTCTATATACTCTTGTGGTTTACTTAGTGACATTAATTCTTGAGATTGTTGAATTTGTTATTCCTTAAATATTATTGATATTGTCATATCGTTATTCTGAATTTGCACCATTCTTAAAAGCATAAGTGGGAGTCGAAATAAACTCCTCCTTAAAGATAATGTCTCTAATATTATTATTTCCCCAAATCAATATTCTCAAAGAATACCGTATTACCCATCTCAAATATCAATATTTGGCATTTAAATTGCGTGTTTTCGTTCTTAGTCATTAGTGTGATTAAATTTTGGATTCAGTAGCAATTGTCTAAATTTACGTGAAGCGTTATAATTATTCTTTATGAATACTATAAAGATTACCATGTGAATTGATATTTAATTACTGTTCACATAATTTTGGATATTTAAATAAAACATATTTCTCTAATTTAGTTTATCCTAAATTAGAACTTTGAATTCATAATTAATTTAAAAAATCTTTTATTTTTTATGAGAATAATTTAATATTCCCATTTGTTTGGTGAAATTTAATTGAATTAAAATTGAGGAGATATTTTTAATGTCGTTCAATTAAACGTAATATTTGTTTAATTGGTCTAGTAATTTTCAACCAAGCTAATCAACGCAACAAGTTGCCATAGCAGCCTCTATTTGTGGAGTGCCACTTTATTAAAATTACATAGATGAGTGTGGAATTATTTATGTGTTCTGTGTTCGGCCCATAGGTAGACACAGTTTGACAGAATAATAACACACATGTGATAATAAGTGTGTGATAATTATTTGAATTGTTCATGTGAACATTAGTCGGTCCAAAGATAGACTTTTGTTTGTCAGAACTTATTATCAGTACTTGATTATTACACCAAGATTACCCCTGCAGTTATTTTTTATCCATAGAGAGGTTAATGTTGCACAAGGTGTCTTGTGATGGGTCCCCAATGAATAATATTGTGCGAGTGTATCTACATGCTGGTATTGATCGGCCCAAAGGTAGATTAATATTTAGCCTGAAATACACAAGCACCTGTGGTGGTGAATACGTGACAATTATTTGTTTAACATGTGAGTAATAAGTTGGCCCAAAGGAAGGCCATTGCTTGACAGTTTTATTGTCAGTATTTGACTACTATGTAGAGGGTGTCAATTACAAGTTAGTATTGTTGTCCAAAGACTTGATACTAATGTTTTGCTCGAATCCTCGAGATGATTCTTAAATATTATTCAAGTTGTGAAAGATTATAAAGTTCAATGCAAGCTTGATAATTATTTTAAATTAATTCTCGATACAATTAAGAAGTCTGCTAATTAAGTTTTCCTATATCAACAACATAATCATACATGATAAGTGAACTTCAACAATAAGGATGAGACTAATAGTTTTCTAACAAACTTTGTCTTAATAAAGTATAAGGGCAATAAAAGACAACCCATTAAGAAAGCTGCTAAAGACAACTAAAATACAATATTTTGTTTACGCCTCTAGGTTTGTGGAATTATTTTATAATACACCGCATTAAGATTACTTAGCATGAATGGTGTTGTGGTGTAGTTAAAAGACAAAAATAATACTCCACAACATATTGTTACTAATTGGAGAAATACTAAAGATTGCAGCTTATAGTCTCAATAAAGTTCAAACTAAAGTAGTTGTGGGAACTCTTTGAGTTTCACATATGGTGATGTTCAACTAAGGCTAGATCATTGGGATCTACTAAAGGAAATTGGACTCAAATAAATACAAGCTACTTATTGGTTATGAATAAAGATAAAAGTTTATGATCCAATTAATCAGAAGATATTTGAGATGGAAAATACGGTATTCTTTGAGGATGTTGATTTGGGAAAAAGAATAATATTAGAGACATTGTGTTTAAGGAGAAGTCTATTTCGACTCCCACTTATGCTTTTAAGAATGGTGCAAATTCAGAATAATGATATGACAATGTCAAAATATTTAAGGAATAACAAATTCAACAACTCCAAGAATTAATGTCACTAAGTAAACCACTAGAGTTGAGAGAAAGACAATTCGGATGATTATGTAGTTTTTCTCTTAAATAATGAGGACACTATGAAATCAATGGTAGAACATTTAAACAATGTTTATCAAGCCATGTAAGGTCCAAATACTCGAAAGTGGGTTAATGCTATAAGTTATGAGTTTAAATCAATATAAGATGATCAGGTTCGCATCTTGTTAGAGGATTATACTCAAAAGGAAAGGAATGCATTGTTTTAATGGATTTTCTATTCGGTTATTGAGAAAGATTCTTTTAAGATAATCGTGACATTAATAGCATATTTAGATATTGAATCACATTAAATGGATGTAAAGATAGTGTTTCTTAAAGGTAACGTTGATGAAACGATTTCAACAATTTAAGAACTAAATAAAAATCCATCTATACATTCAAGAAAATTTTTCCATAAAGGAATCACAGTTATCATCATGAAGTAATTGTCTCATTTGATTTTGAGACAAATATAGATGATTGTGTGATTCAGTGGGAGAATGTTTAAGTTAAGTTAAGGGAGACAAGTGCAGTCTCAATTCAGTGCCCTATAGTTGAACTAAAGACTTAAAAAATGTAGAAATTTCATATGCTTTGGCTGTTGATAGTTGTTGTGTGATGAGGTCTGTACAAGACTTAATTTGGCTTCTGTTATTGGTATATTAAGTAGACATTTAAGTAACTCTAGTATGGATTTTTATAAGGTATTTACAGAGTACTAAGGATAACATGCTTGCACATCAGGGATCAAATTTGTTAGAGATCATAAGAAATTCTGATTCTGAGTTTGTTGGATGCCAATACAGCATAAGATCCACTTCAGGCTATATCTTCTGTTGGTCTGGAGAGTTATACAAATAAAAGTGTTAAGCAAACACTTATAGCTCATTAACCATAATAACCGAATTAGTAGCACACTAAGGGGCATTCAAACATGAAATAAAGATTGCGAAGCTTTGTCACATAAAGTTTATTGTGACAGCTAGTTCGCAATAAAGTATTTGGTAGCAACATGAGTTCTTATAAGTCAAGCATATTGACAGAGAATTCTTGGTTGTTAAAGAAAGTGTTTTGTTTGGATAAAATTTTAGTAGAGTATATTATGATAGACTCTAAATACGAATCCACCAATTATGTATTCAACGCCCTATAATTTTATGAGCTAGCTACTCATGTGGGTGTTATATGGTTTTAGAATATATTGGTTCAGTGGGAGTCTATATTTACTACTCTTTAAAGTTTCAAGACACTTTGATTTGGATAATTCAGTTATTCGCAGAATAAAGTTGATGGTTTTGAATTCATTGTGAATTCGCTAAAGTTAATTTTTCATTTTGTAATATTTTACATTATGGATTGATCTCACTAAAGATTAATAAAGTTGGAACAGTTAAAAATAGACATGATTTTGATCACGTTGCATGTAATTTTCATGCTACTCACCACATTTGATCTATATCATTGAGTATATTGATATTGGTGATTGTTGGGGTTTAACCACGATTTGTAATGTAGTGAATACTGCGGTAGTTCCATATTAGTATATGAGATGGAGCAAATTGTTCAGTATAGCTTGAAGAGGAATAACATAAAGTTGCGCAACTAAGGTCTCTTGATATAATTGCTTTAAGAAATATATATCCCCAAGTGGGAGATTGTTGAAAAATTTTATTTCTAATATAATCTAATTGTGGGCAATATATTATTATATAATTATATTAGTTATTCAATTATTTTATGGACTTAATTAAGTAATCCAATTAAGTTGATAAGTTCATGGGCAATAATATTTTGATATGGGTCAATTGAGTAGATATCCAATACTACGTGACTATGTGATTATGGGATGGTCTAGTCAAGTAGTATATAAAGACTCCCAAGTTATGGTCCCCAACATATTAAGCCGTACACAGTTCTCTCTTTCCCCATCAGAAGAGATTACGACGGTCCTGAGAGAATTAAGAGACTTAGTTGAGGAAGACCTTACACTTATTGATCTCGGGTTTGTATTCCTCCATGAAAGCTCAATGGATTGAGGTACGCTTCCGCTATACAGTTTTAGATCTCATTTAATCGTAATAGGGTTAATATTTTAGGATTTATGGATTAATTTCCTACATTACAGTGAGACTAAAAGGAGCAAAAGAATAAGAAAGTGAGACTAAAAGGAGAAAAAGAACAAGAAAAGTGCCAAAGATTAAATGACTAATTGATCTTTCATATATAACTAGGTACTATGAAACCACGTATTACACGAGTTGTTGTTGTTGTTTTTTTTAATATATTAAAATTTTATAAATTATGTTGAAGTAATATAATAATTTTTATAATGTTGAATAAATAGTAAAAGGGACGGCTATTTGCACCCCGAAATTGCAATTTATAAAATTAAAATATGATAACGTGAAAGACATTAATATTCTTTTATAAATACTAAAATAAGATTAATTATAATTAAACTTCTAAATGCACCCCAAATTGTCAGATCTAAGATCCAATAACTGCAAAAATATGGGGAGATTTTATCATTTTCATGAAATATTTTGTATCTCTTCCTGTATACATTCCAGGGAATGAGGGAATGCTTATTCAAAGGTTGTCAAGGTAAATTAATTAGCATTCTCTAGAAATATAATTAGTGGAGTAATTAATTAATTAAATTTTTCGTAATTTATCTCCAGACAAGGAGGAGGATTTAGTGTATTTTGAAAGATATTATAAGAGATAGGGAATTAAAAATGGAGATTAGAGGAGATTTTTTGTATTAAGTATGAGAAAACGTAATTTATCTCTAGACAAGGAGGAGGATTTGGTGTATTTTGAAAGATATTATAAGAGATGGGGAATTAAATATGAAGATTAGAGGAGATTTTTTGGATAAAGTATTAGAAAACACCTTGTTACAATCGAACAGGCTATCTGTTCGACTGCAGCAGTCGAACGAACAATGTTCAGCGGGTTTTTGGAATTCACATACCAACTGTTGAGAAACCTGTCTAATTGCTTTTAATTCATGGAAAAATCAACCCAAAATTGCAAGACAAGTACAATCACATATTATAGAAACACAAATTCAAATTACCCATGCTTAATTTTCAAATTTGAAACTAACCTAAACCCTATAATTCGTGTCAACTTCAGAATGAAGAAGCGAAATGGCTAAGACAAAGATCACATGGTATTTACTTGACTTTGACGAAGCCTTGACGGTGGATAGAAGGTGTTATTCCCTCTCCTTTCTCTTCTGAAGAGTCGCGATAGAACACACCTGCGTGTAACTCAGTGTAAGTGAACGTTTTCTTTTCTTTTTTTTTCTAAATTTTGTGATTAATTAGTTTTTTTTAAATTTGGGTATAGTTAATTAAAAGGGTAAAATCGTCTTTGTATAGGGTGTATTTAGTAGTTTAAATATGTAAGTTTTAATTATAGTGGGGTACATTTAGTAATCGGGGTTCGTCTAGCAATTTTGGGAGTGAAAATAGCCGTCTCACAGTAAAATTCATAGATATATAATATCATTAGTTTTTTTTAAAGTGTGTTGGGATGAATAGATCTCCATTCATTCCTAAGGGACAAATAAAGAAGAGCATAAAAACACAACATAAGAATTTACGTGGAAAACTCCAAAATTGGAGAAAAATCACGGACTGAGAAAATATCACTATGTAAAATTTTTTTACAATCACACAGAATTTCTCTCTCTCGACCCCAATTCCTACACTATTATAAATCTTTTACTAACTCACACTTTTCTTCCAACTCTCACAACCAAGAATAGAAGAAAGGAATTTAAAAGAATCAAACACAAAGATTAAAGTGTACTTGATTGGTGCACTGGATATCAAGACCAAGGGCCTCCTTAAATAGCACTAATGATCCCTCTCATTTTACTTTTCATTATGTGGGTAAAAGAAATAAAAGATCTTTTGTCTTTGACAAATCCAATATATATATATATATATATATATATATATATATATATATATATATATATATATATATATATATATATATATATATATATATATATATACCATTGAAACTTTTTGTTAAAACACATTTTATATTATATTTATCACAATATTCTAATAAATAAACACCGGCTTCAATGCCTGCTTAGTTGTCTTTAGCAATTTGAATAGATCATTTTGTCTTATTAATGAGATTATTAAGACCAATAATTAGAAAATCGGACTGGAGCGGCCGATTCAACCGGTCGAATGTGGAACCGATCGAATTGGGAACCGACAGAGAAACCGGTCCGAAAGCACCCTAAAAACTAGATTCTATGTCTTACCGAAAAAACTGGATTGAACCGGTTTAAACCGGAATAACCGGCTGAACTAGTCAAACCACTTTTTTTTTGAAAATTTTCGTATTTGAGATTCGAATCGTCGACTAATTTTTGAACCAACATCTCAAGATAGGATGGATGCAAAGAAAAGGGAGTAGTGATCATTATATATAGAATCATAATATTTCTCTTTAATAAGTTTTCAATGTGGGATTTTGAAGTTGTGGGAAAAAGGGAGAAAATGTGGTCTTTATATATAGATGTTCAAAACCTCTTTATCTCTTATAATTAACCAATGTGGTATCTTATTCCTTCCAATAAACATATACTCCTACATTCAACTACATGTAATTTATCACTCAATAATTATTTAATTTTGTAATAAATAAATTTATTTGCTTAATTGTATCCAAATAATAAAAAAAATATTTGAATGAATATTAATCAAAATTAGAGTAAACAAATAAAAAGAATTAACAATTTTCTTTTAATTTTTATTCCAATTCTAATATTCTTAATTAATTTTCTTTCAATTTCAAAGTAAATTTGAATTAAATAAGATATTATTATAAATTAAAATTTAAAAATTATTTTATTTTCACATTTAATTTTACTCTTTCAATCCATTATTTTTCATTACACTAAGTATATTAATAAAAAATTATTTGTAAAATAATAAAATATTATTAAAATTTAAAAATATATAATTTTTGTTTTTCCGGTATAACCGACCGGTTCGACCTTGAATCGTTAGGGTCATCGGTTTGGCCTCCGGTCCGATTTTCAAATTACTGATTAAGACCATTTCATGATATTAATATATGCTCATACAATTCATATTTATAATATTTAAGACGCACATTTTTATTGGATTCAAGTAATGTGCAAAAAGGTGGTTTCACCCACCCCATGCGCTCCGCATTCCAGCCTAACAGATTGTGAGGGAAGTAAATCATGGTAACTCAACTGACCAACAAGAGTCAGACCTTATAACCCACTACACAATGAGCCCCCTTAATTAAGAGGTTGCTCCCACGCTGCGGGTGGGATTCGATCCTTAGTTATTGTTGATTCAAGTATTTGTATACGTATGTTAATTTCCATGGTATACTGAATACTATGACATGAAAATACTTTAGTAACATTGAACTTATTACATTTTGCAATGTGCAAAGGAAATGAATATCCAAAATAGACATGCTTTATTATGAAGTGAAATAATATTTTATTTAATGAATTTTTTTTTTAAAGTGTCAATAGAATATAGCTACAACAAAATGATTTTCTTAATAATGAGCACCAGGAAAATAAAGGAATAATAGAATAACAATCTTTACTTTGAAAATTTTATTCCCCTTTCTTGCATCCTTATATTTTTATCCCCATTGTACTTAATCAACAACTTTTACGATTGTTGTTTCACCATCTCTTGCTCCTGCAAAGTTGAAGAGTTAAATAATGCTTGTTGGTGATACATACTTGTGTTTCTGTGGAGTAGATGTATGGAATGAGGGTTATGTCTTTTTAAGTAATTTTCAGTTTTATAGCTTTGACATCAAGACCATATGAAGGGGTATCATATAATTACTACAATTGCTATATAAAAAATCAAATACTTTTTCACTATTATAGTTCTACTGAAATAAACTTGAACAATAGACTAAAGAGAAATGGTGAACTTCCCTATGCATGTTGATAAGGAACAATAAACAAATGAATTGAAGAAAAAAAAGATAAAATATTTAAAGTTATCAACAATTCTTGGAAGCTTCTTTGAGTATTTTTTAGAGTTGTAGCCCCTAAACATAAGAACGGATAAGTTTTTATTTTGGTGCTAACGTGTAATTATAAAAATATTATTTAATATATAAGAAAATAAAATTAAAAAATTTTAATTACTGTTGACATCGTAAATTTTCATTTGTAAAAAGAAATTTAAGACATTACTATCATGAATATATAGCATAAATTTAGAAATGTAGTAATGAATTAAGTGTAAATTTGTGTCGCAATTAATAATTTAAATTAAAAAATAAAGAAAATGTGAATAAACTTATGAAACATGACGTATTAGTGAAGCAATAAAGAGGTTTAATTAAAATGAAAAAAGAAGAAGAAAGAGTAGTGATATAACATTAGGGAGTGAGTCTCATGTAAATTAGATTTACATATAAACTCTATTTTTTAAAATTACTCTTTACTATATAAAAAACTACTCTTTGAAGATTAATAATTTTTATATAGAAGAGTAATAATTCATATTTCTAAAGAGTAAATTTTCATGTACTAAAATGTAATCGATAAATCAGGGTTTACAAGAATTTGAAGAGTAATTTTTTAATTTAGAAGAGTAAAAATTTATGTGTTTAAAGAGTAATTTTTTATGTACTAAAGAGTAACTGGGTTTACATTAATATATATGTAAACTCGGTTTACACAAGTATTTAGGAGGAACATGTTTGATATATAAAATAAAAGAATTATTATAAATATGAATAAAAATCTTAATAGTGTCATTTAAGGATTAAACCTGAGCTCCTTAACTCAAAATGATTGCTGCTCAACCACTATGGTACAACCATTGATAAAAATTATCATCTCTAAATCTTAATCTTTAGATGAAGATCTTGAAGAGTAGAGATAAAAGAAACACAATCCATTTGTAATAAATCACAACCACTAATAACAATTATTTTCTTTTAAATCTCAACCATTGGATATGGATCTTGGAAGAGTTGAGACAAAAGAAGCACAATCCATTTGTTTTAAATCACATCAGTTGATAAAAAAACATCATATTTAAATCTCAACCGTTATATAATTATCTAGGAAATGTAGAGATAAAAGAAGCACAGTCCATTAATTTTAAATCACAACCATTAATAAAAATTATTTTCTTTAAATCTCAACCGTTGTAATGGGATCTTGGAAGTGTGGACACAAAAGAAGGACAATCCATGTGATTTCAATCACAACCACTGATAATAACTATCATCTTTAAATCTACATCGTTGGATGAGGGTCTTGAAAATGTGAAGAAAAAAGAATCACAATCCACGTGCTTTAAATCACAATCATTGATAAAAAAAATTCATCTTTAAATCTTATCTGTTGGATGAGGATCTAGAAAGTGTGGAGACAAAAGAAACACAATACATGTGTTTTTAATTACAATCATTGAAAAAATTTATCATCTTTAAATTTGAACCTCTGGATAAGGATCTTGGAAGTGTGGAGACAAAGAAGCACAAATCATGTGCTTTAAATTACAACCATAGATAAAAAAAATATCATATTTAAATTTCAACCGTTAGATGATGATATTGGAAATGTAGAGATAAAAGAAGCACAATCCATGTGTTATAAATCACAACCATTAATAAAAATTATTTTCTTTAAATCTCAGTACACCAAAAATATTGATAGACATCACCGAATAAACATCGGTTTTGCATAAAATATGATGTCTTTTCGCTAAAAACCGAAGTCTTTTCCTAAACCAATATCTATTAGCGAAAAAATACGCTGATAGACATCGGTTTTTACTAACCGATGTCTTTCAATCAATATCCATCAGTAACTATTAAAAAAATACGCTGATAGACATCGATTTTAACCAACCGATGTCTTTTACCTGATGTGTATTCTTTGATAGACATCGGGTTTGCTTAAAAGTACGCTGATAGACATCAGTTATAAGAACTGATGTCTATTCACAACTCTTAAAAATACGCTGATAGACATTGGTTATAAGAACCGATGTCTATTCTGCGATGTCATTGTAAAATATTTAATTATTTTTTAATTTGATGATTTGAAAGGTATTAGTCCATCGTATTGCATGCATAAGATAAAGTTGTTAGATGAAGCTAAGGAATGTATTCAGAATCGGCAGAGAATTAACCCCGCGATTCAAGAAGTGATTAGGAAGCAAATCTTAACGTGGTTAGATGCAGGAATTATTTATCCCATTAGTGATATTCTCCATGTGAGTCCACTGCATGTTGTAGCTAAAAAGGGGGACATGACTATTGTGAAAGCAGATGATGGGGAAACATTGACCACTAGAATTCCTACAGGATGGCGTGTGTGTACTGATTACAGGAAATTGAATGACAATACATGCAAGGACCATTTCCATCTTCCTTTCATGGATCAAATGTTGGATCGTCTAGCAGGATACGAGTTCTATTGCTTCTTGGATAGGTATTCGGGTTATAATCAAATCATGATTGCACTCGAGGATCAGGAAAAGACTACTTTTACTTGCTCTTACGGAACCTTTGCTTTTAAAAAATGCCTTTTGGATTGTGTAATGCTCCTGCTACATTCCAAAGATGTATGATGGCCATATTTGATGGGTTGAGAGAGAAAATCATGGAGGTTTTTATGGATGATTTTTCTGTTTTTAATTACTCCTTTGATATTTTTTTATCTAATCTATCTACTGTTTTGAAGAGATGTCAAGAAACTAATCTTGTCTTGAACTGGGAGAAGTGCCACTTCATGGTAAGAGATGAGATTGTTCTTGGGCATCATATTTCGACTAAAGGATTGCAAGTTAATAGAGCCAAGGTGGTGGCGATTGAGAAGCTTCCACCACCCACTAATGAGAAGGGAGTGAGGTCCTTCCTTGGACACGCAGGATTCTATAGAAGATTTATTAAAGACTTCTCAAAATACTCCTAGCCCTTATCTCACTTACTTAAAAAGGATGTTCCTTTTGTTTTTGATAATGAATGTCTAATAGCTTTTCAGGTTTTGAAAGAGGCGCTTATCACTATACCTATCTTGATCACACCGGATAGAACTCAGTCGTTTATACTTATGTGTGATGCAAGCGATCTAGCACTTGGAGTGGTGCTCGGGCAGTTGAGGGAAAAGAAGTTCTGCGCCATGTACTATGCGAGTAAAACTTTTGATGCAGCACAAAAGGACTATACTATAACTGAAAAGGAGTTTCTAGCTGTTGTATATGCATTCAACAAGTTTCGTCAGTATTTGGTTGGCATGAAGACTACAGTGCACATGGATAATTCTGCGACGGTACTTGATGGAGAAGAAGGAAGCTAAGCCCAGGATTATTCGATGGATTCTTCTTCTGCAAGAGTTTGATATGGAGATTCGAGATAAGAAAGGAATGAAGAATGTTTAGTGGATCACCTATCAAGATTAGAAACAAGGGAACATTGTGATGAGCCGTTCGAATATATAGAAGAGGTATTCCCGGATGTGAAGATTATAGCAGTGTTTGCTGAAGGAACGGAAAGAGCTTATGTGGTAGCTGCTCAAGGAATGAATCCATGGTATGCGGATTATGTCAATTACATTACAATCGGTGAAATTCCTAAGGGTCTCAATAGGTATCAACTTGCGAAATTCAAGAGAAATGTTGAGACTTTCATATGGTATGATCTGTTCATCTATAAAATTTGTATGAATTCTATCGTTCGTAGGTGTGTACCCGAGACGGAGATGGAGAATGTTCTTAATTTTTGCCATGCACAACCTAATGGGGGGCACTTTGAATCCTAAAAGACGGCAGCTAAGGCACTTCAATCCGCTTTATATTGGCCTATCTTATTTAAAGATGATGAATCCTATGTAGTGATATGCGATATATGTCAACGGATGGAACATTAGTAAGAGGGATGAGATGCCACTTCAGCCAAGCATTGTGGTAGAGATTTTTGATGTATGAGAAATTGATTTTATGGGACCCTTTTGTTGGATTGTATACTAAAAGTCTAGCTTTTTGTATGAACAATGTTATAACAATTAATTTGAAATGAGAATCATATGATCAAATGATTGCATCTTATAATTTATTCATATGTTCGATGCAATAGTCCACTTACTTTATACTGTAGATAATATGTTGTGCGACAACACGCGGAAGATCATATTATCGATTTCCTTATAAAGTATAAACAGATGCTCACAATCGAGATAGACGGGGACTCTCTATCGGGATGGTTGTAGTGTGGTTTGGTATTAGCTTGTCTTGGCTATAGAATCACATTAGTGCACTTGTGTGTATTGAGCAGGACCGCTTGAGATCGTTCGACTTATACTGACTTATAGGAGAACTTGATCTCAGTTATTATGGAAGTTCGTGCTCTTAATCCCTATACAATAACCTCGACACGTAGGGCAGTATGTATTTCTTTGATTCATCAATGGGTGAGATTTACATGTAATTAAATCAACAAACTCGATGAGTTGGGAAATAGTGCTGTCTCTATGGTGTGCTGTTGATTGTAGAAGGAATCCGTGTCCGTCATAGGTTGATGATGTCCCCTTGAGGAGCTCATAAGGATTATCATGTAAATCCTGCAGGTAGAATTTATTCCGACATGATAATAAGGTTGAGTGGTACTACTCTTGGATGAGATATTAATTAATTGAGTTGTCAGTAACTTAAATTAATTAATGGACATTGTATATCTTAAACATGGGGAGATTAACGGGCTCATAATAAGAAGGAGCCCAAAACGTAATTTTGGGATTGGTACGGTAGTGTAATAATAATATTTTAGTGGAATATATTATTATTATTGGACTTAAGTATAAGCTTTGGGCTAAGCTTGGATACTTAAGCCCAATGGAGGCCCAACCCAATTTCTCCTCCAGGTCCCTGCTGTAGCCCATGTATATAAGTCACCTCAACTTATCTGGAACCCTAATCTAATCTAATCTAACTGATTATTCATGTGTGATGAGGGTTGAGAGCAGATTGAGGAGGTCTCGTAGATCGTCGCCCACACGACGTCGAGATCGGACTTGGGACATACAGCAGAAGATCAGAAGGTAGTTTGCTGCTGCTGTCCGCAACCTTGCGAAATTTGTATAAATTGGTACAGTGCTCAGAATTTGATGATCAATATACTGACGAAATCCGTTGAAGAGAGGATCGTCTGAACGCAAAGATCACTCAATTTCAATATCAGACGAGGAAGTTATGGCCATTCTCGTGGGACTGCATAGGCTGCCTGCGAGAATTAATCTTCATCAACATAACGGTAATCGTTTCTATGATTTATTGCTTCCGCTGTGTTAGAAACACATGGTATGCTAACGGTTCACGTTAACCAAATGATCGAACGCCAGCAATTGGTATCAGAGCTTCGGTTTCGTGGTGAAGCGTGACACGTTAGACTAGGGTTTATGTGGTTAATTTTTCGAAATTAGGATCGCATGTTTAGGGTTTTAGTTTTACTGCGCAAACCATGAATATCCCTATGTGAAATATACCCTATATCATATCTGTTCGTTGATGGTTGTGTGTGAGAGGATTCGACGAAAACTGTTCGTCAATTTCACATGGAAGGAAGAAATTGAGAGAAAATCCAGCGCAGTGATATTGCAGAGGCAATAACCAGAATTTCAACCGTCGGATCAGGCTGAATTTTGGTCAGCATGTTCGGATTTTGTGGATGTACATTCTGAATGGTGAAGATTGTATTTGGAGCTTTGCGTTGTCGGGAATAAGCCGAAAACAGAAGCAGTTTTTTGGGCGATTCTGTTCTGCGCAGTCGAGGGAAAAGAGCTGTTTCTCACAATCTAACCGTTGGATCGACCTGTAATTTGGACAGCATGTTCAAAACTCACAGGTGTAGAGTCTGGACGGTGGAGATTGGATTCTCAGGTCCCTAAAGTTGCGAACCCTGAACGACAGTTGGTGTAGTTTGATGTTGCGTGTTGGGCTGAACTTGGTTCCGTGCAAGTAGGCCCTTGGACGAGCGGATTTGCATCAGGTTTGATCGATGCTGCACCAGGTTCGAACGGATTTGCATCAGGTTCGATTGGTCTGCATCAAGTTCGATCGATGCTGCACCAGGTTCGAACGAATTTGCATCAGGTTTGATTGGTCTGCATCAGGTTCGATCGATGCTGCACCAGGTTCGAGCGGATTTACATCAGGTTCGATTGGTCTGCATCAGGTCGATCGATGCTGCACCAGGTTCGAACAGATTTGCATCAGGTTCGATTGGTCTGCATCAAGTTCGATCGATGCTGCACCAGGTTCGAATGGATTTGCATCAGGTTCGATTGGTCTGCATCAGGTTCGATCGATGCTGCACTAGGTTCGAACGAATTTGCATCAGGTTCGATTGGTCTGCATCAGGTTCGATCGATGCTGCACCAGGTTCGAGCGGATTTGCATCAAGTTCGATTGGTCTGCATCAGGTTCGATCAATGCTGCACCAGGTTCGAGCGGATTCACATCAGGTTCGATTGGTCTGCATCAGGTTTGATCGACTCTGCACCAGTTTCGAGCGGGTTTGCATCAAGTTCGACTGGTCTGCATCAGGTTCCGCGTGAGTCTTCACAATATGATCGAGCAGGATGCCAGAGTGGTGGAGCAAGCTGCGGGGAGGTCGATCCCCATCGCAGTTGTCCGCATTCGTGATTGGTGGCGAACAATCGAATTCGCTGTTATATAACTGTTATAATTGATTTATTAATTGATTATTGTTATATATGTATGCATGATTCTCTATGATTTATTGCCTTAAATAGAAGCATGCTAGATTGCGTATTATATTTGGTATATTATATGCATGTATGTTGGAGTGTTGATCAAGTCAACTTATTTTTGGTAATTTATTTCCTTATATATAACTGCTATAATTGTTTTATTGGTCAATTATTGTTATATATTTGGAAGTATGAGCATGCTAGGTTGCGTATTTTATTTTTAAATATTATATGCATGTAAAAACCCTCGGTGTTGAATAACTAAGTGGGAGAGGGGATTAGTAAAAATTCCCGCGGCCTCCATTATTGGTTTGTTAGCAATGTGAATAAACTTGCGCGTCGGCATTAGAGCCTTCCTCCCCATCGGATGAGTTTATTCATGGATTGCTGGGACAAACTTCTTTAAATAATTATGTTTGTAATATGATGCATATGAACTTGCGCGTTGGCATAGACCTTCCTCCCTATCGGATGAGTTCATGTGCGGATCACTGTACAGACTTATAATTGATGACTGTAGGAAGTTATCCGAGCGCGTGTGTACTTCTCCATCTGTAAGGCACATAAGCTTGGGCCGCGGACTTGGAGTCAAATAATGGTGTACACTTAGGTGTAAATAATAAGTATCCTCCCCATCGGAGTCACTGCTTTTATTTGCATGGCTAAAGAGGAACCGACTATTAATTATTTTGTCATAAAGTTAGGTTGACAAATGAAATTAATGGGTAAAACCTTCTCTTGTAAATGTTCGGGTTTATAAACGTCCACACTATCGTAGCTTGCAGACTCACGGTGCTTGAGATGTCGATGAATTTTATTTTTATATTGTTTTGAGGGAATCAATATAAAAGGATAAAATTCGAAGTTTTGATCGGTATATTTATTTGTGATTCTCTTATTTTCAAATGGTTTTATCTCATTTATTATTAACTAAAAGAAATTATATTTACTTGTCCAAATTAGATGATTAGAAAATATTCTTGGTTTTGAATTTTACTGCTTAAGAAAATACATGTGTGTTCTCACAAAGGACGTCTCATGATGCCTATTAAAGTCTCTAGTGAAGAGATGAGAGGTTCATAGAAATATGATGGTCTCATGTAACTCTTCGGATACTTGAGTAATTTAAAAGGCGGTAGGTCATGATTGAATTTGATGAATGAATTGGAAATACATGGAATAGAAGTTGAAGGGGAAACCTAAGTCAATTTTATTCTTCATAATTGCCTAGATGTTTTGAGTAAGCATGAATTACAAGAGGTTGTATATGGTGGGAAACTTCTGACAAAACATGTGTTAAAGGAAATTCAATTTCATAAAAGGAGTGAACAAGGATAGAATCTTACTTACTAGTTGTTTAAACATGATTAGTGATGGCATCTACTGACACGAAGTGTGTAGATACTGGAATCACTGAATGTTCATTACTAAGTGAGGATAAGATTGTTATGACATGGCTAAAACTACAAGACTAGTGGCTATTGCAGTGGGAGTTGTTTATTTATCTTACGATATGAATAAACGTTTGATTTTGTAAAATTGTCTTTACTTACGTTTTCATAGAAAGAATTTGATTTCGGTTTCTATGCATTAACAGATGGATACTCCATTTCATTTAAATGACATGGTCATTATAATGAAGGATAGAGTTGTAATCTGTTATGGTACGTTGATGGACAATTTGTATACTCTTAAATCATGTATATTCCACAGATGCAACAAATAGTAATTAATAATGCATCTTCTGATCTTAGTAAGAGAAAGTAACCTTCGGAGATGAACTAAACATGCATTTGGCGTCTAAGACTAGATCATTTTACTAGAGTAGGACTCAAAAGTTGATAGCAGATGGACCGTAAGGTTTATCTGAAGTGGAAACTATCGGACTTGCGAGTCTTTCTTGGAAGTAAAAATGATTAATTATCTTTTCAAGGTAAAGGGGTGTAGAGCCATAGATATATATGTTGGAATTGGTTCATTCTGATTCAAGCGGACCTAATATTATCCAAGCGAGAGGTGGTAATGAATAATCGAAGATTATTCTAGATACCGATATATTTATTTGATGCACTGCATGTCTAAGTTCTTTGATTTATTCAAGAATTGCAAGGTTGGTACAATAAAGCATCATGGAAAATATATCAAGTAATAATGATTTAATCGTCATTACGAGTACCTCTTAGGATAATTATGAGCTATTAATCAGAGGTTGAGATTAAATCTCAAGTGGTCTACACCGGGCATGCTCCAGCTGAATGATGTGGTGGATAGAAGGAATAAGACTCTTATGGTAATGATTAGATAGATGATGAATTATTTAGAATTACTTAATTCATTTTATGGATAAGCCCTAGAAACAGTAATTCATTTGAATGTTTGTCTGTTTGTGGGATATGCTATAAAAATGACGGTGATTTATTTAGTCTAAAAGATCGAATGGTGATTGTTAACACAAACACTAGATTTTTGGAAATTGACTATGTAAAAAATCACAAACCCATGTATGAGTTGTTCTAAAGGTAGTGAGAAGAAAACACAAAGTCTAAGTACCAAGTGTACAAGAGGATATACCACAAGGTAAACTGCAATGCGTGTCACGTCTGATACACAATTACATGTAGTGCCTTGTCGCAGTGGGAGAATTATTCGACAACCCGTGAGATACATGTTTTGGGAAAGTCGTAAGACTTGATCCTTAGTAAACATGGTATTATCCCAGGGATACGGCGTTGCACTACGAAATTAAAATACGGAATCTTAGTAAGTGCAATGAATATTAAAATAGAATCGATGGATTTTAAATTAGGTCTGGATGCTTGTTGAACCGCTAAATGGCGTAAAAGCCATTAGAAGCGGGCATGCAAGAATAAAAGAGGATCATAGAATAAGGTGAAAATCTTGGAAGCAAGCTTGTTGCGAAAATGTATACTCAGAAAGAAAGGGTTCGATTATGAGAAAACCTGTTCACCGGTAGCTATGCCTAAGTTGATCCGAACTCTTTTATTTGTTGCTACTCATATGAAATATGAGGGATAGCAAATAGATGTCGAGACAGCTTTCCTGATTGGAAGTCTTAAGGGAAACATCTATGTGAAGCAACCAGAGTGATTCATTGCAAAGAGCTAAGAGCATTGTGATAGTGAGCTTAAAAGTGTCCATTAATGGACTAAAACAAGCTTCAAGATCATGAAACATCCATTTTGATGAGGTAATCCAGTGACATGGATCTAATCAATGATCGGATGGGTCTTATGTATTGAAAAGAGTGATGGAAATGTGGTGGTATTTCTTGTACTATACGTAGATAGTATCTTACTCATTGGAGACAATGAAAGAGTATTGTCGGGCGTATGGGTATGGTTGATAAAGCGGTATGAGATGAAGGACTTAAGAAGAGCAAAAATATCCTTTTGATCACGGTAATACGGATCACAAGAAAGAATATTATGCTTATCTCAAGTTTTATATAATGATACGATCCTTACTCGTTTAGCATGTGAATTTATCAAAGTGAATGTGTCTTGTGACACAAAAGTAGATAAAGAAGATGAAAGCGGTTCCTTATGCTTCGGCAAATGAGAAAGCTTAATCTAAGAAATGCTATGCACGAGATTGGATATCTGTTTTGCCGATGGCATGAACAGTGGGTATCAAGGTAACCCAAAATAAGAATGTTGAACTGTGGTAAGACATATACTTATGTACCTGAAAAGGACTAGAAACTATATGTGGGCTTACTGAACAGATTCACTGATTTATATGGGTTACATAGATTCAGAATTTTCAAATCAGATAGGGACGGCAGTAAATCCACCTCAAAAGTTATGCGTTTAATTTTAGGAAGTTGAGTCATAATGTGGAGGAGTGTTATATAGAAATATATTTCAGACTCCGGACTCCATCATGGAAAGATGATAAATTGGAACCTATAAGGCAGCCAAAGTATCTATATGACTCTAGAAACTTCATAATGGACTTTGAAGTATTTCTAAGTTTGCCCAAAATTATCACAATTTAAATTAATGATATTGGTGCAGTTGCAAACTTAAAGGAATCACGAGTCCATAAGGCAATTAAACACATGGAGCGCGAGTACCACCTGTTATGAGAAATCGTATGATGAGGGGAAGGTTGTTGTCACCTAGATTGCATCAGATGATAACCTAGTAAATCCATTTACAAGGACCTTAAGGCGAGAGCTTTTGATGGTCGTGTAGTGGGAGTGGAAATCAGATGTATGGCAGAAGACATGACAGCATAGTCTTTTAGTATAAGTGGGAAATTATTGGATTGTATACTAAAAGTCTAGCTTTTTGTATGAACAATGTTATAACAATTAATTTGAAATGAGAATCATATGATCAAATGATTGCATCTTATAATTTATTCATATGTTCGATGCAATAGTCCACTTACTTTATACTGTAGATAATATGTTGTGCGACAACACGCGGAAAATCATATTATCGGTTTTCTTATAAAGTATAAACAGATGCTCACAATCGAGATAGACGGGGACTCTCTATCGGGATGGTTGTAGTGTGGTTTGGTATTAGCTTGTCTTGGCTATAGAATCACATTAGTGCACTTGTGTGTATTGAGCAGGACCGCTTGAGATCGTTCGACTTATACTGACTTATAGGAGAACTTGATCTCAGTTATTATGGAAGTTCGTGCTCTTAATCCCTATACAATAACCTCGACACGTAGGGCAGTATGTATTTCTTTGATTCATCAATGGGTGAGATTTACATGTAATTAAATCAACAAACTCGATGAGTTGGGAAATAGTGCTGTCTCTATGGTGTGCTGTTGATTGTAGAAGGAATCCGTGTCCGTCATAGGTTGATGATGTCCCCTTGAGGAGCTCATAAGGATTATCATGTAAACCCTGCAGGTGGAATTTATTCCGACATGATAATGAGGTTGAGTGGTACTACTCTTGGATGAGATATTAATTAATTGAGTTGACAGTAACTTAAATTAATTAATGGACATTGTATATCTTAAACATGGGGAGACTAACGGGCTCATAATAAGAAGGAGCCCAAAACGTAATTTTGGGATTGGTACGGTAGTGCAATAATAATATTTTAGTGGAATATATTATTATTATTGGACTTAAGTATAAGCTTTGGGCTAAGCTTGGATACTTAAGCCCAATAGAGGCCCAACCCAATTTCTCCTCCTGGTCCCTGCTGTAGCCCATGTATATAAGTCACCTCACCTTATCTGGAACCCTAATCTAATCTAATCTAACTGATTATTCACGTGTGATGAGGGTTGAGAGCAGATTGAGGAGGTCTCGTAGATCGTCGCCCACACGACGTCGAGATCGGACTTGGGACATACAGCAGAAGATCAGAAGGTAGTTTGCTGCTGCTGTCCGCGACCTTGCGAAATTTGTATAAATTCGTACAGTGCTCAGAATTTAATGATCAATATACTGACGGAAAGCCATCGAAGAGAGGATCGTCTGAACACAAATATCACTCAATTTCAATATCACACGATGAAGTTATGACAATTCTCGTGGGACTGCATAGGCTGCCTGCGAGAATTAATCTTCATCAACATACCCTGGTGAACGGTAATCGTTTCTATGATTTATTGCTTCCGCTGTGTTAGAAACGCATGGTATGCTAACGGTTCATGTTAACCAAATGATCGAACGCCAACACCTTTCTCCCATCTAATGGATTCCTATACATCTTGCTTGCCGTTGATTATGTTTCTAAGTGGGTGGAATGATGAGAGTGAAAATAAGCGTGTTTTAGTATCCAATTTAACACCTTGTTGATGGGAATTATTATTATATATTAGAACAAGTATCTTATATTCAATATATGTGAGAAAAAGGTGCACTTGAGGTGTTTCATTGTGTTTTAGGTGGAAAAAGGATCAAAAGTGCAAAGTTGGAGAAAATGTGCAACTTGTGCAATGAATGCTGAAAAATGCACGTCCAACTTGTGCAATTTTTCTGTTTTTGTGTGGAGATCAAAACTGATGGTGTGATACATAGTTGGAAAGTCACTAAAACGAGAATCGTTTTGCGTAAAGAACACCTCAATCGGGTTCCAAATAAGGATGTTATGAGCAAAATGGTGACGTCGCGCGAGCTGTGCCGAACAGAGCGGATATTCTACTTTTCATGGCTTGTTACAGATTCAAATCTTAAAGATTTTATGATTTCTTTATATAGATAGAAAGCCAAGGAAGAGAGGATCCCGTGAGTACAAGAATCACTCAAATCGCGGATGTGGAAGTTATACGCGAAATAGTGAGATGACGCAAGGGTGATTTGACCATGACAGCCTAGTTCGACCAGACCTCTTGGTCGAACTAAAGCCATTTTGGTCGAACCAGAAGCCTGAAGTGTGAATTATTCTCGATTTAGATTCGACCAGGGTTCGACCAAGACCTAGGTCGAACTCCATGCCTGGGATGCGTTCCAATCCGATTTTTACTCTCGAAGTACGTGTTTATGTGTGTTTCAAGAAAAAGCCCATGCAAGGTCCATAAGGAGAGCTTCCAAGTATAAAAGGGATGTAGATCACACGAAGAAGGAGATTAGATTAGAGAGAAAGGGAGAAAAGTACCACACAACCATCCTACACCCCGCAAGGGGGGATTACCCCCCCAACAATCATCCATATCCTTTTCTCCATCCATCCATCACTTTGAAGATTCGTTTGTGGAATCAAGACGAGAACCAAGAGGAGGATTCAAGATGGAGAAGGACACGACGACTCCGGCATCTAGGGTTTTATTCGTTTCCTAATTTATCTTGTATTTTCTGGATATCTGGGTAAGATCTATCCAACACCCATGATTGTTCTTCGTAACATCATGGGCTAGGCCTTTTTGGTAGAACTAGGGTTGTGAAGGTTTTTACCAATTAATTGAACTTTTGTATGTAATCTCCGTACAATACTACTTGTGGATTTATTTTATATATGATTGTCCTTTTTAATTCATACTCACAGTTGTTTTGTGCATTATTAACTGTTATGTAGAGTCTGAATTCATATTTTGATTATTGATTGAGTGCGTTCACTGCTGAGCAGGATTCCATGTTATGATTCTAAGTGAGGGCACTCCGAAGCTTCATTAGAACTATCATATATGAATACTTATTAATTGAATTGAATTCGAGTTATTAAGTAAGATAAAGAGGATAACTTCATAGTACATATAGAGGGAAATCATATCGGGTTAGAGTACCAATTGGTCAGGAAACTAATTGATACTGATAGTACCTAGAAAGGGGGTGGAATTATATCTCTTGCTCCGAGGTTATTCATACGTATTACACGCATGTTTACTTGTGTCTATAGAGTAGATATGTATGGTTTAGTGATGCGTCCATATTCCACAAGGTAGAGTCGGATATCAACACACGGAAGGGAAGTTAAGTAATAAAACTGGATTACCCTAGAGCTACCTATTATCCTACTTGATCTGCTTTCGTATTCTTCGAGTGATATTTTATTTAATTTGTTATTTTACTTAATTTTTTATTAGTTAATCATTCAATCCTCAAATGTTATTGTCTTACGTCTTAATTAATTTAGTAAATAATTAAATTGATAATACGCCGTCCTTTGGGTTCGATAATCACTTAGTCGCTTGCTTAAGCTGCAACTGATATCCTTAACACTTGAGGATTAATTTTGTGTGCAAAAAAAATGCGCATCAAGTTCTTGGCGCCGTTGCTGGGGACGACTGTTATTATTAGTTTATTATTTCTAGTTTGATTAAGACCTTTATTTGTGATTATTTATTTCTATCTAACCTTAAATTTTTCTGAGGTACTTGTACACTAGGAAAAGGAGAGGAAAGAAAGGAAGAAGTAACACACCGAGCTAAACATGACCGGAGTAAGGAATAATTCGGATAATGTTGCCATACGTGAAATAACTATGGGATTAGCAACATGGGGTTGATAGGAGCAATGGGGGAAGATGATGATTTTGAGATACATCCCACTCTTATTAACATGGTAGAGAATAATCCCTTTTCTGGAGGACGTTTTGTATATCCATATCAGCATCTCAAAAGATTTCTTGGTTATGCAAACACTCAAAAGGGTACTGGAGCTAATGATAATGCTAGGCGGATTGCCCTATTCAAGTTTTCATTAATTGATAAGGTAGAAGCTTGGTATGAGACTCTTGATGCCACAGATTGCACTACATGGGACCAACTGCAGCAGAAGTTCTTGGAGAGATATATGCCACCCTCAAGGATCTTAAGAGTGAGGAAAGAGAATGAGGGAAGAGATCACCCAATTTGTTATGAATCAAGGTGAGAAATTTCATGGGGCATGGGACATGTTCAAAGACATGCTCAGGCGGTGCCCACAGCATGGAATGTCTAAGGCTCATTACATAAGCATCTTCTAATATGAATTGGATTGTGAGTCGCGTATTCTTATTGATGCATTATCAGGAGGAGCGCTGTTATCTAAGACAGCACTTGAAGCAGAAAATTTGTCTAAAGACATCTCTATGAATTCACGTGACTGGCCTACGGAAAGGGTAAGAGGATCTTATGTACTTGGTAAGGTGGCGCAAGTTGAACATCAAAAGGTGAAGCCGAATAGGGATGATGAGATCATCTCTAGTCTAGCTAACATCAACAAGTTACTAGAGTCCCAGCAGAAGAATATTACAGAGTTGATACAAAGGGGGTCTAGTATGCAGCAGCACGAAGTGAAAAGTGTTGAAGATACTTCAATCGATACATGGCTGAGAATGATGCAAAGGTTGACCGCATCAAAGCGAGAATGAATGTTGATCCTGCAGATTTATCTAAGTAGTTGAAGGACCTTATCTTGATTATAGGACAAATGACCGTGAATGTGAATCAATTTACACAAACGTTGGAGAATAATGCCATCACATTGAGATTCAGGACACAGTATGAAGGTCCGATGAAGTCGGTGTCTGAAAATAAAGGAAGCAGCGCTCCCGTTTGAGCAACCCCACACAGTTCGACCAGACCTAATGGTCGAACTATGGTCGAACAAGTTTTGAAAAAATAGAGTTACGATGCTCTGTTTTCAGGCCCGCCATTCGAACAAACCACCGCTGTACTTTGGTCGAACAGAGGTCGAACAAGCATCTACGGAGAAGATAGATCGCGCTCAGTTTACAAGGGCTCTGTTCGACCAGACTCTTCCCGTTCGATCAGACCATCTTGGTCGAACGCTGGTCGAACAACAACTGGAGAATTTAAACTCGCGATCAGAGACATTGTTCGACTAGCCACAGTCTATTCGACCAGACCAATTTGGACGAACAGAGGTCGAACAACTTCGTTCAACACCCATTTCGATACCAAATATTACACCTGTTGATCAGAACATCTTAGTACCATCTCAAGAGCAGAATAATGAAACAATAGTTGAGAAGAAGTGGGAAAGAGCAAAGAAGTTGAGAGCCGAGAAGCTTAGACTGCAAATGGATAATGAATATGTGATTTTCTCTCTTGATCAAGCAATGACATGGAGACTCAGTCATGCAAGAGCATAGATGTAGTGCCGTTTTATTAACAAGTGTAGAGTAACTTGACATATACAGTAACACGTCACCTTTTGAGCAGCCCTCCAACTGCCCGGTGGTTCAAAAGTTGAAATATGGGCTTAATGTCGGGTACTTATTTGTAAATACTCAAAAGTTTGGACTAATTCGCAATCAGCGAAAAGGTTGAGACTTTTCATACAATTATCTTTTTGACATGTGGAAGGCTGAAACGACGTCGTTTTGTACACGTGGAAGGCAACGTGGAAGAAAGATGAAACGTCAGCCACTTGATCAAATGATTGCATCTTATAATTTATTTTATATGCATGATGCAATAGTCCATTTACTTTATACTGTAGATAATATGTTGTGCGACAACACGCAGAAGATCATATTATCGGTTTCCTTATAAAGTATAAACAGATGCTCACAACTGAGATAGACGGGGACTCTCTATCGGTATGGTTGTAGTGTGGTTTGGTATTAGCTTGTCTTGGCTATAGAATCACATTAGTGCACTTATGTGTATTGAGCAGGACCGCCTGAGATCGTTCGACTTATACTGACTTATAGAAGAACTTGATCTCTGTTATTATGGAAGTTCATGCTCTTAATCCCTATACAATAACCTCGACACGTAGGGCAATATGTATTTCTTTGATTCATCAATGGGTGAGATTTATAAGTATTAAATCAACAAACTCGGTGAGTTGGGAAGTAGTGCTGTATCTATGGTGTGCTGTTGATTGTAGAAGGAATCCATGTCCGTTATAGGTTGATGATGTCCCCTTGAGGAGCTCATAAGGTTTATCATGTAAATCTTGCAAGTGGATTAATTTCCAGCATGATAATAAGGTTGAGTGGTACTACTCTCGGATGAGATATTAATTAATTTGAGTTGTCAGTAACTTAATTAATTAATGGACATTGTATATCTTAAACATGGGGAGACTATCGGGCTTATAATAAGAAGGAGCCCAGAACATAATTTTGGGATTGGACGGGTAGTGCAGTAATAATATTTTAGTGGACTATATTATTATTATTGGATTTAATTAAAAGCTTTGGGCTAAGCTTGGTTAATTAAATTCAATTGAGGCCCATCCCAATTTCTCCTCCTGGTCCCTGCTGTAGCCCAACTATATAAGTCATCTCAGCTTCTGTTAACCCTAAGTCAGTGCCTCATTTGACAGTTAGAAAGAACAGACGCAGATTGAGAGAATCCTGCGGATTGTTGCCCACACAACAGCAGGATTCGACTTGGGACATACAGCAGAAGATCGAGAGATGGTTCTCTGCAACGATCATCCTCTACATCGACCCAGAAGTACGGTAAACAATTCTATTTGCTTCCGCTGTTATTGTTTGCCTGTTAATCCTAACGGATCACGTTGAACCGCATGATCCAATTGCCAACAATTGGTATCAGAGCGTTGGTTTCGTGGTGAAACGTGAGATGTAAGATTGGGGTTTTTGTGATTATATGATTATGTGAAATAATCTGTTAATAATTGCATGTGAGAATAGGGGTTAGTTGTTATTATTTTAAGCAATAAAACCCTATCTGCTGTTCATGTGTTTGTCCAATCCCTATACTTGGTTGTTTATCGGTGGCTGCATGAGAACGAAAAAAAAATATATCTTTGCTATTTTTTTCTCATCGAGTACGTCAACTGTACACACACGATTGTCCCTTTGCTGCGAGACATCAACCCACGTCAGCTGCAAGGTGAAGGGAGTGTTTTAGGGCTGCCGACTGTTAGAGTTTCATCGATTGATAAAAGCCATGATCAACAACGCTCATCCACAATGGCAAGCAAGCGTCGCTGATGGCTTGCGATGGGACAATCTGGCGTGAACAACCACAACAGGATGGGATGATCGACAAGCAATGGATTTCCATGGAACTCGCCGGACAGCACGCTGATTGCTGAATCTTGAAGCCGTGACTGAGCAGATCGGAGGCGCGCGATTTGGGGTTCACCTGATGGTGGCCGGCCTAGCGTGAGTCGACGGAGTGGACGCGTTGCTTGACTGAAGCGGCGCTGTTGCGAGAGAGACGCCGGGCAGATGCTGGCTGCAATTAGCATCTGTAGCGGGATTGATTTCACGACGGCGGATGTTGCAAGGTTGTGCGGCTGCGGGCTGGTGATTCTCGTCGATGGCTGTAACGGCTTGATTGTCCAACGTTTTGGATGTCGTCGGATCGGCAGATTGGCCAGGCGCTCTGCGGAGACGTAGGCGTTGTGATGCCGGTGTTCTTCTCGGCTGGAGTTTCCAGCAACAGAAATGACTTGGCTATAGGCGGCCGACGAGACTGGCAATGGGCGGAAGCTGGGCGATCGGCACGACTACTGGAGAGATGTTCGCTCATTTCCGGTGGCTGTGGCTCGACCGCCGGCAGCAGCTGCTTGAAGACTTGCCGGCCATGGCTAATGAGTAGAAGAAGATTGCGGCTGGAGAGTTTTAGGGTAGCATTTCAAGGGCCCAAATTTCTTGGTTTTGGGCTTTCTTGATGGGCTGTGGATTTTGGCTCTCCTTTGGACTAATTCAGTTTGGTTTTGGGCTGGATTTAAAGGCCCAATTTTAATTGAAACCTTAAGGGCTGTCACAGTTGGGCCTTTTATTTTAATTAAATGGTTTTGGGCTGTGGTCATGGGCCCAATTTTAATTAAATGCTAATGGGCTGCTGGGCTAATCCTATTTTAATTAATTGTGGGTAATGGACCAAGCATAATTAATTAATTATATTAATGGACTAATTGTGCTAGTGGGCTTGGTGGACTTAATTTGATTTTGGGCTAAGATTATGGGCCATGGATAATGGGTTTGATTAATTATTTAATCTGCTGCTCATTTTGTGCTAATTTGTTGCTCTTGTGCCTAAATTAATTGATCCACCATTTATGCAATTAATTAATGTTATATAACTGATTAATTGATTTAATTATCAATTATTGTTGTATATGTGAAAGGCATGTCCTATGTGATTTATTTATTTAAATTGCTGTTAATAGAAGCATGTCTTAGTTGTATATTTTATTATGGAATATTATATGCATGTTAAATACCCTTGGTATTAAATAACTAAGTGGGACAGGGGATTGGTAATAAATTCCCGTGGCCTCCATTATTGGTTTGTTAGCGATGTGAATAAACTTGCGCGTCGGCATTAGAGCCTTCCTCCCCATCGGATGAGTTTATTCATGGATTGCTGGAACAGACTTCATTAAATAATTACGTTTGTAATGTGATGCATATGAACTTGCGCGTTGGCTTAGACCTTCCTCCCTATCGGATGAGTTTATATGCGGTTCACTGGTACAAACTTGTAATTGATGACTGTAGGAAGTTATCCGAGCACGTGTGTACTTCTCTATCTGTAAGGCACATAAGCTTGGGCCGCGGACTTGGGGTCAAATAATGGTGTACACTTAGATGCAAATAATAAGTATCCTCCCCATCGGAGTCACTGCTTTTATTTGCATGGCTAAAGAGGAACCGACTATTAATTATTTTGTCATAAAGTTAGGTTGACAAATGAAATTAATGGGTAAAATCTTCTTTTGTAAATGTTCGGGTTTGTAAACGTCCACACTATCGTGGCTTGCAGACTCATGGTGCTTGAGATGTCGGTGAATTTTATTTTATATTGTTTTGAGGGAATCAATATAAAAGAATAAAATTCGAAGATTTGATCGGTAAATTTATTTGTGATTCTCTGAATTTTGAATGGTTTTATTTCACTAATTGTTAACTAAAAGACATTATATTTACTTGTCCAAATTAGATGATTAGAAAAGAATCTTAGTTTTGAAAATTACTGCTTAAGAAAATACATGTGTATTCTCACAAAGGACGTCTCATGATGCCTATTAAAGTCTCTAGTGAAGAGATGAGAGGTTCATAGAAATATGATGATCTCATGTAACTCTTCGGATACTTGAGTAAATTAAAAAGGCAGAAGATCATGGTTGAATTGATGAATGAATTGGAAAAGCTTGGAATAGAAATTGAAAGGGAAACCTAAATCAATTTATTCTTCACAATTTGCCTGGACGTTTTGAGTAAGTTCCACCTGAATTACAAGAAGATGTAAATGGTGGGAAACCTCTGACAAAAACACGTGGCAAAGGAAAGCCATTTTCATCATAATATGAACAAGTTTGATATCTTATTTACTAATGGTCTAAACATGATTAGTGATGGCATCTACTGACACGAAGTATGTAGATACTGGAATTACTAAATGTTTATCACTGAGTAAGGATAAGATTGTTAATAGCATGGGTAAAACTACAAAGATAGTGACTATTGCAGTGGGAGTTGTTTATTTATCTCATGATAAAAATAAACGATTGATTATGAGAAATTGTCTTTACGTACGTTTCATAGAAAGAATTTAATTTTGGTTTCTATGCATTAACGGATGGATACTTCATTTCATTTAAATGACATGCTCATAGTAATGAGGAATGAGGCTATAATCCGTTAAAGTACGTTGGTGGATAAAAAGTATACTCTTGAATCATGTACATCCCACAGATGCAACAAATAATAATTAAATAATGCATCTTCTAATAAAAGTAAGAGAAAGGAACCTTCGGAAATGAACTAAACATACATTTGGCGTCTATGACTAATTCATTTTACTTGAGTAAGATTCAAAAGTTGATAGTCGATAGACCGTAAGGTTTATCTGAAGTGGAAACTATCGGACTTGCGAGTCTTGCTTGGAAGTAAAAATGATTAACTGCCTTTTCAAGGCTGTGGGATGTAGAGCCAAAGATATATATGTTGGAATTAGTTCATTCTGATTCAAGCGAACCTAATATTATCCAGGCGAGAAGTGGTTATGAATATTCGAAAATTATTCTGGAAACCAATATATTTATATGATGCACTGCATGTCTAAGTTCTTTGATTAATTCAAGAATTGTAAGGCTGGTACAGTAAAGCGTCATGGAAAATATATTAAGTCATTACGATTCAATCATGATGGCGAATACCTCTTGGGATGGTTAGGAGCTATTGATCAGAAGTTGAGATTAAATCTCAAGTTGACTACACCGGGTATGCCCCAGCTGAATGGTGTGGTGGGTAGAAGGTATTAGGCCCTTATGGTTATGATTAGATAGATGATGAATTATTTGGAATAATTAAATTCATTTTATGGATATGCCCTAGATACAGTAATTCGTGAAACGTTTGTCTGTATATGGGATATCTTAGAAAAATGGAGGGTGATTTATTTAGTCCAAAAGATCGAAGGATAATTGTTAACTCAATAACTAGATTTTTGGAAAAGGACTATGTAATAAATCACAAACCCATGTATAAGTTGTTCTAAAGGAAGTGAGAGGAAAACACTAAGTATAAGTACCAAGTGTACAAGAGGATATACCACAAGGTAAACTGTAACGCGTGTCACGTCTGATACATAATTACATGTAGTGCCTTGTCGCAGTGGGAGGGTTGTATGACAACCCATAAATATATGTTTTGGGAGAGTCGTGAGACTTGATCCCTAGTGAACATGGTATTGTCCCACGGATACGACGTAGCACTACAAGATGAAAATGCGGAATCTTAGTAGGTTGCAATGAATGTTGAAATAGAATCTATGGATTCCATATTAAGTTTGGGAACTTGTATGACCACTAAATGGTGTAAAAGCCATTGCAAGTGGTCAAAGGAAATAAAAGAGGATCATATGGAAAGGTGAAAACCTTGGAAGCAAAGCTAGTTGCGGATAAGTGTACTCAGAAAGAAATGGTTCGATTATGAGGAAACATGTTCGCTGGTAGCTATGCTTATATTGATCCGGATTCTTTTATTGCTATTATGAGGGACAGCAAATAGATGTCAAGACAGCTTTCCTGATTGGAAGTCTTGAGGAAAACATCTATGTGAAGCAACCAGAGTGATTCATTGCAAAGTACTAATAGCATTTTGATAGTAAGCTTAAAAGTGTCCAGCGATGGACTAAAGCAAGCTTTGAGATCGTGAAGCATCTATTTTGACTAGTTAATCCAGTGGCACGGATTTAAATCAATCAGCGGATGTATCTTGTGTATTGTAAAGAGTGACGGAAACGTGGTGGTGTTTTTTGTACTATACGTAGATAGTATCTTGCTCATTGGAGACAATGAAAGAGTATTATCGGCCGTATGGGTATGGTTAATAAAGCGGTAGAGATTAAGGACTTAAGAAAGGCAAAATATATCCTTTTGATCACGGTAATACGGATCACAAGAAAGGATATTATGCTTATCTCAAGTTTCATAAAATGATACAGTCCATACTCGTTTAGCATGTAAATTTATCTAAGAGAATGTGTCTTTGAGACACAAGAAGAAGATAAAGAGGATGAAAGCGGTTCCTTATGCTTCGGCGAATAAGGAAGCTTAATCTAAGAAATGCTATGAACGATGTTGGACATCTATTTTGCTAAATGCAAGAACAGTGGGTATCAACGTAACTCGGAACAAGAATGATGAACTGTGGTAAGACATTTATAAAGTGCCTGAGAAGGACTGGAAATTATATGTGGACTTACTGGACAAATTCACTGCTTCTTGTGGATTACGTAGATTCAGATTTTTTAGTCAGATTGGACGGCAGTAAATTCACCTCAAAGGTTATGTGTTTAATTTTAGGAAGTAGAGTCATAATGTGGAGGAGTGTTATATAGAAATATATTTCAGACTCCGGACTCCATCATGGAAAGATGATGAATTGGAGCCTATGAGGCAGCCAAAGCATCTATATAACTCTAGAGACTTCATGATGGACTTTGAAGTGTTTCTAAGTTTGCCCAAGGTAATCACAATTTACATTGATGATATTGGTGCAGTTGCAAACTTGAAGAAATCACAAGTCCATAAGGCAATTAAACACATGGAGCGCGAGTACCACCTGTTACGAGAAATCGTATAATGAGGGGAAGGTTGTTGTCGCCTAGATTGCATCGGATGATGACCTAGTAATCCATTTACAAGGACCTTAAGGCGAGAGCTTTTAATGGTCGTGTAAGTGGGAGTAGGAATCAGATGTATGGCAGAAGACATGACAGCATAGTCTTTTAGTATAAGTGGGAGATTGTTGGATTGTATACTAAAAGTCTAGCTTTAGTATGAACAATGTTACAACAATATTTGAAATGAGAATCATTGATCAAATAATTGCATCTTATAATTTATTTTATATGCATGATGCAATAGTCCATTTACTTTATACTGTAGATAATATGTTGTGCGACAACACGCAGAAGATCATATTATCGGTTTCCTTATAAAGTATAAACAGATGCTCACAACTGAGATAGACGGGGACTCTCTATCGGTATGGTTGTAGTGTGGTTTGGTATTAGCTTATCTTGGCTATAGAATCACATTAGTGCACTTATGTGTATTGAGCAGGACCGCCTGAGATCATTCGACTTATACTGACTTATAGAAGAACTTGATCTCTGTTATTATGAAAGTTCGTGCTCTTAATCCCTATACAATAACCTCGACACGTAGGGCAGTATGTATTTCTTTGATTCATCAATGGGTGAGATTTATAAGTATTAAATCAACAAACTCGGTGAGTTGGGAAGTAGTGTTGTATCTATGGTGTGCTGTTGATTGTAGAAGGAATCCATGTCCGTTATAGGTTGATGATGTCCCCTTGAGGAGCTCATAAGGTTTATCATGTAAATCTTGCAAGTGGATTAATTTCCGGCATGGTAATAAGGTTGAGTGGTACTACTCTCGGATGAGATATTAATTAATTTGAGTTGTCAGTAACTTAATTAATTAATGGACATTGTATATCTTAAACATGGGGAGACTATCGGGCTTATAATAAGAAGGAGCCCAGAACATAATTTTGGGATTGGACGGGTAGTGCAGTAATAATATTTTAGTGGACTATATTATTATTATTGGATTTAATTAAAAGCCTTGGGCTAAGCTTGGTTAATTAAATTCAATTGAGGCCCAGCCCAATTTCTCCTCCTGGTCTTTACTGTAGCCCAACTATATAAGTCATCTCAGCTCCTGTTAACCCTAAGTCAGTGCCTCATTTGACAGTTAGAAAGAACAGGAGCAGATTGAGAGAATCCTGCGGATTGTTGCCCACACAACAGCAGGATTCAACTTGGGACATACAGCAGAAGATCGAGAGGTGGTTCTCTGCAACGATCATCCTCTACATCAACCCAGAAGTACGGTAAACAATTCTATTTGCTTCCGCTGTTATTGTTTTCCTGTTAATCCTAACAGATCACGTTGAACCGCACGATCCAATTGCCAACATTTCTAACTTGTTTAATCTTGATTTTTCTAAGACAGATGATTCTGAATTCGAGTGGAAGATTGACAAGGAGGTGTCTAGATAGCCATGGGAGGTAGGTAATTCCAATGATCACATTTTTGTGACCAAGAAAGGTGAGGTACTGAGTGTAGACAAGAAGAGGGAAAGAAAGTATTTGAAGGTGAGAATGTGAAAAGATCGCCCTCCGATCCAGTAGCCTACAAAGGTTACATCCATCGTGACTCTCTGACGTTGAACATGAGTGCCTGTTGGGGGCTTGTCCTTCCATTTTATTGCTTTATTTCTTTCGTGTGAGTAAGAAATTTTTACGATTGCTTGCAAAATCAGTACTCGTTGCAATATATCCATACGAGAGAGATTTATCAGGTTTGTTTTCATCCATCATACATATATAAAAAGGCAAACTTCCCTTAATACATACACAAACATCATCAAATCCAAATCATCCATAATAACAAATAATATTCTTATTAGTTAAAGAGAAACAATTTGTCTAAATGTGATGAAAATCCAATTGACTTATAGATCAGTCACAATTTTACAATAAAGGCACCTCAGCTTCCATAGATATCAATCTGATGATAAAATGACAAAAGTCAAATTGAATAAACTAAGAAAAAAAAAGGCAACATTTCTCAGAGTTAGAACCTCACAAATGATTGAAGAAACTGATTGCAGATTCAACAGTCAAAGAAAAAAATATTTCAAGTATTAAATCAAAGAGTAATCCTATTTATTACAAAGGGTAATCTAATTATTTTCAAAGAATACTCTAACTATTTCTATAGAGTAATCTATTAACTTGACTTTATTTTAAAATATAAAAGTATTAAATCAAAGAGTAACCCTATTTATTCTAAAGAATAATCTAATTAATTTCAAAGAATAATCTAATTATTTCTATAGATAAACTTATCAACTTGGCTTCATTTTAAAATATCAAAGTATTAAATCCAAGAGTAACCATATTTATTCCAAAGAGTAATCTAATTAATTTCAAAGAATAATCTAATTATTTCTATAGAGTAATCTATCAACATTGCTTCATTTTAAAATATATAAGTATTAAATCAAAGACTAACCTATTTATTCCAAAGAGTAATCTAATTATTTCAAAGAGTAATTTATGAGAGTGAGAATAAGCATGTTTTAGTGTCCAATTTAACACTTTTATGAGAATTATTATCATATATTAGCACAAGTATCTTATATTTGATATATGTGAGAAAAAAATACGTTTGAGGTGTTTTATTGTATTTTAGGTGGAAAAATGATCAAAAGTGCAAAGTTGGAGAAAACGTGCAACTTGTGCAAGAATGCTGAAAAACGCATGTCCAACTTGTGTAATTTTTCTGTATTCTTGTGGAGCTCTAAAGTGGAAGTGTGATAAATTGTTAGAAATCCACATAGGAGAGGGTCGTTTTGGCATAAGAAACACCTCTATCAGAGTTCAAACGAGAAAGTTATGATCGAAATGGTGACGTCGCGCAAGCTGTTTCTACTTAACACTACTGTTCCACTTTACATGATTTATTACATCTTCAAATGTTGGACTTTTAGTGAGTTTTTTATATAGATAGAAATATAAGGAAGAGAGGATCGCATGAGCGTAAGAATCACTTAAACCAGAGTTTGGACGAGGAAGTTATGCTCAAAATCGTGAAGTCGCGCAGGTGGCAGCAAGAATTTCCAAAAAATTTCGAAAATTACCTATTTCTTGGAGCACAATTAATCTTTTTATCACATAATCCTCCATGATTTAACCATATCTTTTATTTCCTTATTTAATTCCCTTCTCACACCTATATATTTTTTACATCATTATTCATGTGAGGGACAAGCGCAACACAATCATCCTACACCCCACAAGGGGGGATCACCCCCCTACCATCATTCACATACTTTCCTTCATCCACCCATCACTATGAAGATTCATCTGTGGAATCAAGAGGAGAACCAAGAGGAGGATTCAAGAAGGAGAAGGACGCGACGACGCCCACATCTAGGATTTTATTCGTTTCCTAATTTATCTTGTATTTTTCAGACATATCGGTACGATCTATCCAACTCCCATGATTGTTCTTCGCAACATCATGGGCTAGAACCGTTTTGGTAGATCTAGGGTTTTGAAGGTTTTTATGAATTAATTGAACTTTCGTGTGTATATTCCGTACAACACTACTTGTGGTTTAGTTTATATATGACTATGCATTTTTAATTCATATTCAGAGTTGTTTTGAGCATCATAAACTGTTATGTAGAGTCTACATACATATCTTGGTTATTGATTAAGTGCGTTCACTGCTGAGCAGGATTTCATGTTATGATTCTAAGTGAGGGAACTCCGAAACTTCATTAGAACTGTCATATATAAATACTTATTAATTGAATCTAATTCGGGTTAATAAGTAGGATAAAGAGGATAATTTTATAGTGCCTATAAAGGGAGATTATATCGGGTTAGAGTACCGAACGCGCGGGAAAATAATTGATACTGATAGTACCTAGAAAGGGGGGTAAAATTATATCTCTTGCTCTGAGGTTATTCACACGTGTTACACGTATATTTTCTTATATTTATAGAGTAGATTTGCATGGTTTAATGATGTGTCTATATTCCACAAGACAGAGTAGAAAAATTCATTTTTGTTTGCAAAAATTTCATATGATATTGTAGCAGTTTTCTCATCCCAAAAAAATCTTCCTTATAAATAAACTTACATGCTCATTATTCAGTAGTAAATAAAGGAGGCGATAGAACGCCATTGAACTGGGAGATGAGGGCATCTATAGCCCTTGGAGCAACGCGAAGGGTGTCCCACCATTACTCACAAAGTTCCTCCACCTTCCACAGCAACATTGAATCATCCAACATTCTCCTCATAAAATCAAACAAATTTCGTGTTTTTTACTTTGGCCTAACTCATCTCGCTAGCCCTAACTGTATGGCTGGCTACCTAGTGCGCAATATGGAGAGGATACGTGGTGTAGTAGCTAAAAGAAGAAGAAAAAAGAATGTGCTATGTTTAAAAAATGTGGTTGCAAGATACTTCAAAAAGAATTCTTATTGTTAATGCAATTAGATTATTTTATTGTTGATTCACAATGTTACTATTTATAATGAAATATGTTACTATAAACAAGTTTTTGGATTACTCTCTATGTTAATTTGTTTGTATATTGTTCTATTTGGATAACATCTTTTATGCTACTCTTTTCTATTAATTGGGTTACTCTTTTTGATAATTTGTGTTACTCTTTCATTTGAGACCCTGATTTGTTTATATTCTGTTTTGTTTGGTCAATATTTTTTAGGTTACTCTTTCTATTAATTGGGTTACTCTTTATAATAATTTGGGTTACTCTTTCATTTGTGACCTAAATTTGTTAATATATTGTTTCGTTTGGTCAAAATTTTCTAGATTACTCTTTTCTATTAATTGGGTTTCTCTTTGTAATAATTTGGGTTATTTTTTCATGTGAGACCCAGATTTGTTTATATATTGTTTTGTTTGGTCAACATTTTCTAGGTTATTCTTTTCTATTAATTGGGTTACTCTTTATAATAATTTGGGTTACTCTTTCATTTGAGACCCTGATTTGTTTATATATTATTTTGTTTGGTCAATATTTTTTAGGTTACTTTTTTCTATTAATTGAGTTACTCTTTATAATTTATATGATTAAAAGTCAATGGACAAAGTTCTCTCCAAAATTGTAAGTCCATACAAAACAAAAAATTCTAGGGTAATTCTGGAGTGCACGTGGTGCACCCCATGGGTTAATGAATAAAAGTAGGGTATAATAGTAATTATTTAATTTAAAAGGTTAGTTACCTATTTGAATCTAATGACGAAGGTTTAATATTATAATATTTAATGGTTAAGATCTTACAAGTGCACCCGGTGCACCCTAATAAGACTCAAAATTCTAACTTAAAAATAATTCTGACCTCCCTCATATTATCAGAGCTCAAAAGGGAACTTAAAAAGAATTCTGGTCTCCCTCTCTCAGATTAATAGAGTTTGAAAGGGAATCAGGCAAGAAGACATGAGGGGCCGTTTACTATATGGGTCAGGGTTAGCAAGGGGAGGGTCAAGTTAACCCATTGACCAGATGCTAACCCTCAATATCCTTCAAACTTATTTTTGTTTACATGGAAGGTTAATAAAGATATATAATTACTAGAATAGCCTTATAAAATGTAATTTAGTTTAACAAAAAAAAAATATCGGCCCAATATTGTACTGCTATTCATTCTGTATTTCTTCAACTTGAAACTGATTTCATCATCAAAATTTTTGCAAAATTACTGCAAAAAATCCTCCCACTAATTAAATCCTCCTCAACTCAATCAAATTATCTAAAAGAAAGGTTTAACAAGAAATTTCATAGATGGAAATTAACGTAAATTTATGCCACAAACAATTGAAAAAAAAATCATGATTGTTGAAAAGAAAAAGCCAGAGAATGGCCTAACTGAGATCTCGACAGAATCCTTCTTTCTAGAGGCCTGTAAGGACAAAAGCTTTAGAATTCATTGTCATCTTCTGATCCAATGTATAATTTTGGGAAAATAGCACACAGAGGTGCTCTTTGCTACTGTATCCAAGATGTTCAACAAATCGAACATCAGATCTATTGTTTGTGGAGCATTTCAAGGGTTTCATCTAGGGATCTATCCATCCAAAGACTTGCGATTGGGAAAAGGAATGAAAAAGAAGGGGAAAGATGTTTTTGAATGAAAGAACTGAACTACAGCGCAGAGGCACAACGGGCACTGTTGAACTTCTACACACCTGCTCGAGCAGAGCCTTCATCTCCACGAGTCAGTCTCTTAGATTCTTCGTAACTACTCTTCCAATTCTTTCTGATGGAATTTCGACGAAGTCGACGAACAATCAAAGCATGATTCCAGGATTGAAGAGTTGGGAAAAACGAGCACCAGGTTTTCGAGCATCAAAATTTGAGCGGTGAAGAAGAAGAAGGATGGAGGAAAAGAAGGGCAAATGTGAAAATTCTCAACCTAAACCCGAGGGTCACGATTTATTCGCCCAAAATGGACTGTTAATTATTAAACCATATCAACAGTGTGCTTAACACCGGTCCAACAAGGGCTCGGGTGTTAACCCTTCCCCCTTTACCTGAAAAGTAAACAACCTGATCAAAGAATACTTTAAGTGATAACCCAATTTAACTATTGAAGTAAACGGTTCCTAGTTTTTCTTGAATTATTCAATTTATAAATTAAATATTGGTGCATGAGAAAAAAATAATAAAAAATGAAAGGGGTGGTATTTAATGATTGAGGAGAGGAACATGTGGAATGACAGAAAATTAAAATTAAAACTAAAATCGCATGGAAATTGCATCTGCCCACACCCAATCACTCCCCACACATGCACATTCTCTCTATAGTTTTGCATCCATTGACTTTGTTCGTGTTCTGCGAACTCTGTTCATTGACTTTATTCACGTCGTCTGTGATGGCGTATGAAGACGATAGCGCAACCAACAGTGTGTGGAGGGACTCCAGTCACGATTTCTCAAACATTGTTGTAATGAGAGCCCTCCGACTCTAAAGCTGACCTAGTTCTCCCCATTTGTGGTCTAGCAGTAGCGTAACGGCGAGGCAATTTTTGAGAATCGGGCGGAGATGGGCGGCGGTGGAAGGTGGAGGGAGTAAGAAAAGGGAGAGAAGGGGGAAAGCGACATGCATATTTAGATCTGGTGGGAGAGAGCAAGATTGCATATTTAGATCCCTGTGTGTGTGGGGAAGAGAGAGGATCCGCGAATAAAGATTGACCCATTTAACTTAAAAAATATATGGTCTTAAATTTGATTCTATAGGACTGGTTCCACTGCAGTGGTTCTCAAATAATAATATAGGTTGTGAATTAATAGTTTATTTATTTTTCAGGTCTTGAATTGAAAATATTCATATTATGACATATCACATTCATCTATATTAATAGAATGTTCATCTTTTTTAATTCGGAGATAAAAAATAGTATATTTAATAATTAAAGTATGATGAAAAAAAATTATATACGTTTAATAATAATAATAAAACATAAAATCCTAAAAATATATTTTTACAAATTATATATTTAAAATAAAAACATCATACATAATATAACTTGTACCGCATGCGGAGACAAAACAAATATTTTAATAAATCTTTTAGTAAATGTAGAAGCAATCTAAACTTTATGAAATTTTAACTTCATTATTAGTAAATAATAAATTTATTTGTATATTATATAGTTTAATTATTTAAAATATATTTATATAATAATAGATTAAATTTATAACATCTCAAATAATTTAAATTAAATAAGGAAATAAAGAAAAAATTGACACGTGTCTGTATCCAAAATATTAGAAAGAATAAATAAAGTAAGTGATGAAAGAAGAATAAATAATTAATATATAAAGGACTTCCCCATTCATTTACCAAAAAAAGCAGGTATTTTGGTTGCCACGTCAGCGCCAACTCAAAAGTAAAATACCTCTACCTCCAAAACAAAATTCATCTCCAACCCTCTACCCAAAAAGCAAGGTATTTTGGGGACCCACTTCATTTTATTTAATTCTCATATATTTTATCAACTACATTTATTTAGTTTCCAAAACTATATTTATTTAATTTTCAAAATGAATTGTAAATAATTAAATTTTCATATTATTTAATTTAATAAATTTAAGAAAAAAATCAAAAAACATGTTACATTTTTTTTCATTACATAAAATATAAAAACACAAAATGACAAATAACATAAATTAAAATGACACACAAATTAAAAAATTAAAGCAAAGCTTCCAAAAGAAACAATGTAAAATTCGATCCGGCCAATTTTAATGTGTAAATAATTATTATCCAAATTGGGCCCAAACATGATCAACTAAGTCTTGTCGAAGCTGAAGATGTTTCAGTTTATCTCGTAGTTGAACACCCCTCCTAACGTAGTCATTGAATACTCCGGCTGATCCTTGACTTACTTGTGGAGGCAGAATGGCCACATTTAGATCGTCGGACCAATCGATAGATGCATTTCCTTTAATTTTGATTATCATATTGTGCAATATAATGCAAGTTAGCATTATATACTTCAAGTTATTCTTGTACCAAAAACGAGTTGGACCGCTAATCATCATCCAACGAACTTGAAGGACTCCAAAGGCTCGTTCGACATCCTTTCTAGCAGCCTCTTGCAATCGTTTGAAGAGCTACCTCTTTGGATCTTGAGGACATGGAAAGCATTTTACAAAAGCAGCCCACTCTGGATAAATTCCATCAGTAAGATAATATCCTTGATTATACTCCCTACCATTGATTGTAAAATTAACGGATGGAGTGCGTCCTTGCAGATTATCCGTAAATAAAGGAGATTGGTTGAGCACGTTGATGTCATTGTTGGATCCTGCTACTCCAAAGTAGGCGTGCCATATCCATAAATCTGCAGATTGTTGGAACGCCATGATCACCGCGTGTGAATTGGCCTTTCAAAGCTGTCGGACAGTTCCTCCAATCCCAATGCATGCAATCAAGGCTCCTAAGAATTTCGGGAAATCCGTATCTTTCTTCGTGCATTTGTAACAACTTCTGACAATCTAGGGCACTAGGCTTTCTCAAGTAGTACCCGCCAAATACTTCGATCACACACTGACAAAACTTAAGAGGCATTCTATAGAGGTTGTTTCATCAACACGTAGATACTCATCCCAAAGGTCGGTAGGTCCACCATATGCCAATTGGCGAATGGCCACCGTGCACTTTTGTAGTGGAGAGAATCCTTTTTTTCCAATTGCATCTACCCTCCACTGAAAATACTCATCGTGGGACTCTAGTGCATCAACTATGCGCTGGAACAACTCTCTTGACATACGAAAACGTCGACGAAATATCTTACTTCCGTATATCGGATCTTCAGAGAAGTACTCGAAGTAGAGTCTTATATGCCCCACCTCACGATTTTGGTCCACATACGTTCTTCGCTTTCTGGTACCGCCAGCAGAAGTCCCAGCACGACCAAGTACGTCTTGTTGTTTTTTGAGCAATGACTCTATTTCTTTCTCGATGGTATCATCGAATATGAACTTATGAAGACTATCACTTTCGGAAGATGATGAATGTGTAGAGGAAGACATGTATGAGAGAATGAAAGAAATTGAAGGATAATCAATTACAAGACTGTGATGTTCTCAGGTAGGAGTTCTAAGCATCCGATAACATCCTTTAAATAGAGTAGTGTTCCACAACGGCTAGTTTTCCAACGGTTAGTTTCCAACGGCTACTTTTCAATGGTTAGTTTCCAACGGCTACTTTTCAACGGTTATTAATTATTTTTTATTAATAAATGGCCAATTCCAACATAAAATATTTTATTAAAACTAAAACACACCGGTGTGTTTTAGTTAAAACTACCTCCATTTTGAATCTCAAATATTTTAAGTGTGTTTATTCTTTTAATTTAATGTATTTTTGTAATTTATGATTTTAAGTGTTTTATTTATGTAAATGTTTCTTTATTAATTATTTTTTATTAATAAATGGCCAATTCCAACATAAAATATTTTATTAAAACTAAAACACACCGGTGTGTTTTAGTTAAAACTACCTCCATTTTAAATCTCAAATATTTTAAGTGTGTTTATTCTTTTAATTTAATGTATTTTAGTAATTTATGATTTTAAGTGTTTTATTTATGTAAATATTTCTTTATTAATATTCAAAGAATTGAAACGGTCATCTAACCAACGACCATATTAATAATACATTCTAAAAATAATACAAAAGAAATAAAATAAAAATATAAAAAAAGCAGAAATATGTAACGGTAAAATAGAAAATAAAGGAAAGAAATCTGTAGAAATCTGTAATAATACAAAAGATTTTAAATGGAAAATGATATCGCCAAAGAAAGAAGATAACAAAAAAATGTGGGCCCTATGCCACGCGCGCGTGAGGGCCACATACTGGGATATTGATAGGTAGAAGACACGCTCCACAATCCCACTCTCCCACTATCTAAAAAACCTGAGTAGAGCAATCTCTACCCATGGATAAATACTCACTCTCCCCCATCACAATCTACCTCATGCCTGGGGTTTTTCTTCTGCCACGTCAGCCAAAATCCTAACAACTATCCAATATTTATTCATAAAGTTTAGCGTTAATTTTAATACAGTATAAGTGTGAAATCTCACAGTTTGTGTAATATTACCCTCATTGTTCATATTCCATAATAGATCATAATTCACAAGAATATATTTATAATTATATTTTTAGAATTAAGATTAAATCTTAAGAATAAATATTAATCTTTAGGCAAAATATATAAACCATAAAAATAAAATTACAATTATACTGTTAAAACTAACATTAAACTCTAAAGATAAATATTAAACATTAGAGGTAAAATAAACTATGTACCAGTGTTTGGTTCACTAAAATTAATAAGTAGGTTAATAAAGCTTGTAAATGTGATAAACAATGAATGACCATTTTAATTCTCTTAATTTCATATTAATTTCATGAGATATTGTAACACACCTCTCCTCAAGGTTGTATTTCACCGGGCCCCTTGCTATTTACTAATGGGCTTAGATGAAAATCAAGCCCGCATAGGTCCAATTAGTATATAAATTCTCTAATTTTTAGTAATTTTTTAAGGCCCAATGAGTATTATTAACTCAATATGAACCAAACACTCCTAAGAGTATAATATTACCTAAAGGGTTAATTGCAAAAAAAAACTACAAATTTTAGTCCTATTGCAAATTAATCATCACCTTTGAAAAATTGAAAATTAATCCCCACATCTAAGCATTGTTGCAAAACCCACCAAAAAAACTTAACTTTTAGTCACAAATTTGGTGCGTTTTGCAACAATACTTAAATGTTAAGATTAATTTGTAATTTTTCAAAGATAAAGATTAATTTGCAATAGGAGTAAATTTCGTAGTTTTTCTTATCATTAATCCTTACATAAACGTCTATAAATATGAAATTAAATTGTATTTTTAAAATTATAGAAAAAGAAATTTAAGCCTAATATATTAGGGAAAAACTTGTGTGCCCCGACACACTGTGCCTCCATGAAAACATAACCCTCTCATTCCATATTTTATTTAACCTATTAAATTGTACAGGGGCACGGTGTCCCTGAAATCACAATATAAGTCGTGTAACATACTCTATTTAATAATATTCAGTATAATATGAGGATTAAAATTCTTACTATTAATTAATTAATTTTATTGTTATAGAAACCTTATATAAAAGAATACTATTAATTAACCTTATATAAAAGAATACTATTAATTAATTAATTTTATTGTTATAGAAACCTTAGATAAAAGAAGAAATGCGGTAGTTTATCTCAAAACCTAAAATATTATTAATAAGTCATTAAAATTCTTTACTATTAATAAAATTTACATAATAATTCTTTGACCAAAAATGCTGATAGATCAATAATTCAAACCTAAACATTAATATGTGATAAAAACCTTAAAAAAAACAAACAACAAAATAATTCCCACATAAAAACCCTAAAGAAAAACCAACAACAAAATAATTCCCCGAACAAAAATGCTCTAAATGATAATTTCAGCTAAAGAAGTCAAACCAACCAAGTAATTCTCTTAAAAAATTCAGCTAAAGAAATCACTCGACTGACTTCATTTGCGAAAAGAAATTCAGCTAAAGAAGTCACTCGGACTTAATTTTCGAGGACATACGTGCGTAACTGATACATCAATCTCTTCGTTTTCAGTAAATACCGTTTCCACGCTCTTGAAACATCATCAATCTCGCGACAAAAGATTTGTAAAGTATGATATAAGTACCAATTTTTTAAAATTATGATTTAAAAAAAAAGTGTTTTGATTTTTCTAAATTTAACTTATTTAAGAAAATATATTTATAAATTAATATCAATGAATATTAACTAAAAATAAATTAATATCAATGTGCTAAAAGAGATCATTAGACAATGATCGATATTTATTAGAGTATATCAAATATAATAGATAAATAATTTATTCAATTTATCTGTTTTGCCGTATGAATATAATATAATCTTAATTTATTTATCATTCTATATCTCTCTTTCCTTCCATCCTATTCAGAAGTGATCTTTTTCTCATTTATAGATCACATGTTCTTCTTATTTATATAATTTTCTTCTTATTTATATAATTGCAAATCTCATGAAAGGAGTAGATCATTTATATTTTACGTTGATAGATGTTGGTATCTACCTAATCACAAACATTAAAAAAAAAAACAAGTATATATTTTTTCATCTTCTATAACATTCTATAATATTTACTTTTTTGGATCTTTCTAAATCATTCCTTTTCTTCTGAAATATTCTATGTACGTCATTCTATACAATTTTAATCTTGAAGCAACTATTGGGGTGTGGAAAAATATTAAAGATTATATGCATTGTATATTTGTATTCTTAACGTCAAATTTTCGATGAATACACTCAAAATGAATTTAAGCAATCATATACTATAGGACGATATCATTCTCGAATATGAATGTGTTGCAACTTTTACTGTCAAACATGTATTTGTATAACCCTAGCTATTTTATTTATACATGTCATGTGTAATTAATTTGAAACCGTCCCATATATTTTAGAATTGTTATAATGTAAAATAGTTGTATTTTTTTTATCGGACAAAGTTAGTTGTTAGTATAGTTAGTAGTTAGTTAATCAAGTTTCCACACTTTTATTTCTCCAAGCCTCTCCTTATAACGTCCCCTATTCGTCCCCCAAAGGAATGTAACTTGATCACTCACCTTATTGAGGAGGCCAGTTGTATATTACGTTATTAACCAATCCATATATGGAAAACAAGTAGTACTTAGTTAAAAATATATACGTCAATCTCATTCACTCTCTTGCGTGACGTTTCCTTCTATAGCATTTCATCCCTCACTCCGCTACTCCTCTCCTGCCCTCCTTCCGGCATTTATCTCTCACTCCATCGTTTCACCTCCCTCACTCCATCCAGTACTCCATCTGCCGTCTCGGAATCATATTATATACTCCCTCCGTCCGCTCGAAAGGTGGACATTTTGTCATTTTGGGCGTCCCCACCAAAGATCCACATTTCTCTTTTTAAACACATGGGACCCACACACATCACTAATACAATAAATTTATGGGACTCATACACTCCACTAATACAACTACCAACTACACATTAAATAATAATACTCCTTAATCCACGTGCAAAAAGCAAATGTCCACCTTTGGGGCGGACGGAGGAGTATAAGTTAAAATCACAATTTTGTCCTTTTGAGCTTTGAGAGAATTTGGTGTTTTTGAATGTAAATAAAGTGGAGTATAAAACATGTTATTTGTTATGAAATGGAAGTAGCAATTTTGAAACTAAGGATTTTTTTTTTTTTGCTAGTGATATCATATATTGATATCATATATGGTAGATATATAATTATAATTATTATAATAATAAAAGGAGAAGTATTGGGTGAGTCGTTTTTACATCTATTAGTTATAATTTTTTTATTACAAATGTTGTTATTTTTCTTTAAAATATTGTAATTTTTTTTATACTATAATTTGTTCGTGAAATAATTCATTGCATTATTATTTTTTACTTGGCTAATACTCCTGTGCAATTGGGTGCACTCTAGGATACGGTGCACCCACTTTCACAAACATATACAATTATCAACAAAAATATACTACCTCCGTCCAGTGCAAAGGTACTCGTTTGTTGTTCGCACGTGAACAATTCTAAGGTCTTTATTTACTTTTTTCACGTGGATTAAGGAGGATTATTATTATAGGTAAAGTGGGTAGTTGTATTAGAGGGAAGTGGTGGGTCATATTGTGTACTTTCTTTACTAAATAGAGGAAATTGATACTTTTGAAGCGGACGCCACGAATAGTGAAATTGTTACCTTTGCAGTGGACGGAGGGAGTATACAATTATGAACAAAAATGTATACACTTTGTTAGTGAATTTTTTGTTAGTTTTTTTAATGAAAAATTGAGTCTAAAAAACATGCAATTATTAAAAAACATGTATACACTATTGAATAAAAAGTTATACACATATAGATGCTAGTTTTTTAATGAAAAATTGAGTGTGAATAAAGCATACAATTATTAAAAAATATGTATACAATATAGAATAAAAAGTTATACACATATGGCTGCACCCTTACACCCGAGTATACCGGATATCCACTCTTTTCACTTTCACCAATTGAGTATCACTTTTTCATTAAAATATTATCGCTTATTGTTTCTTGAAAGTCATTCCATCAGACGTCTCACATCCATCTTGCCGAATAAAAGAGCACAAAACCGAATACATGTTCCTTGCTTTTTTTTAAAATCATAATTAGCTCAAAAAATATTAAACAAAAAAGATATACTCCCTCCGTCCCATTTTAGATGTCACACTTTCTATTTTGAGTTGTCCCACAAAAGTTTGCACATTCCTAAAAAAAAAGTCAAACACAATTATCATTCCTCATATACTTTATTTACAAAAAAACCATCATTTCCTAACACACCTAATATATTTTATCATTTATTTATTACCAAAAAATATCATAATACCTCTAAAAGTTATCACTTTTCTTAATCTCCGTGCATGAAGAGGCATGAAAACTTTTGTGAGACGGAGGAGTAAATTAAAAAATTGAATATACTTCATTAGAATATTATTTTAATAGTGGTTATGAGAAAGAGTTAGCTCGACAAGTGGTGAGTGATTTAGTACATAAGTTTATTAATCAAGCTTCTTATATTCTATTCATTTAGCACCAAAGGACCATAATTTCATTTGAGTAGTTCTATTTTTCAGCCAGTGCCTAGAGACTTACAGTGCCGTAGATTGAACAATAGGGGTCTTGAATGTCATCTGGTATTGGTACTTTAATGTAACATCTCTTATTTGAAAATGAAGGAAATTATACCCGAAATCAACATAGAAATTCTATGGGTAGGATTGGTTTCTCAATTTCACCATGTATCAAACTATAAAGAGATATTATAAGATATATCACACCAAGTGTACAGAACATACGTGGCCAATCACAATAGGATTGTAAGTCATTAAAGGGTGAAGAGTAGTTATTGAATCTCCTTATATATTAAAACAAAATAACTTGCCTAAATTAGTTTTTAAAAAATGTGATGTGTCATGATATGGTGAATTGTGTATTTATGATTTGTATAAAAATGTGATGTATCATGATAAGGTCAATTGTGTATTTATGATTTTTATAAAAATGTGAGGTGTAATCATATGGATACAATTATTTAATTCCATGCAAAATTCAATAAGTTTCAAAACTTTATTTCTTCCATTAACCAAATTTTTTGCAATCTTTTTTAAGTAATAAGCTATGAATTAAATATTCTTTTTATATATTCTTTTTAGATGTGATTGTGTATTTGTCATAATTACTAATTGTATTGATACTATTTTTTAATATATTGCATACAAAATTTAATAAGTAACGTAATGTTTTTTATAATTTTTTAATTCTTGGTATTTATAATGTTTTAATTACATTAAAAATGGGTACAATCATTTAATTACATGCAAAATTCAATAAGTTCTAAAACTTAATTTCATCCATTTATCAAGCTTTTTGCAATCTTTTTTAAGGAATAACCTATTAAATATTCTTTTTAAATGTGATTGTGTATTAGTCATAATTAATTCTAAAACTTAATTTCATCCATTTATCAAGCTTCTTGCAATCTTTTTTGAGGAATAACCTATTAAATATTATTTTTTATATTCTTTTTAAATGTGATTGTGTATTAGTCATAATTACTAAAAGTATTAATACTATTATTTAATATATTGCATACAAAACTTAATAAGTAACGTAAGTTTAATTTTTTTCGAGCTATAATTTCACCCACTAAAAATAAATTTTGCAACAAAAATCATGTTTTTTCCTCTTTTTATTTCTCTGTCTTTTTTTAAATTGTTGTGTATATATTCTATATGTATATATATGTATATGTACAGCCAATTTTTAGTATATTCTTTCATTTTGAACTTTTTTTTCAAAGTTATGTCGTCTTTACGATTTAATTCTATTCCTGAAGTAGTGTTGGATAATGAAACATTACGTATCAAGGTTAAGATTGTGAAGCGATGGGATACATATGAAGATGGTATTAGTGGTCAAAAGTAGTTTGTCGACTTGATTTTAATTGATGAGCAGGTATTCTTAATTTCTGATTAAATATCTTTTAACTATTTTTTCATTCCAATTTTATTAATTTAATTTGTTCTAATAAACATAGGGGAATACAATTCAAGCTACCATATATAAGAAGTTTGTTAAAAAAATTCAATTCTATTGTACGTGATGGGAATTCATATCATTATAAATTTTGGCATTGGTGATAACATCGGAAAGTTGATGATGACATTTCATCCTTTCAAGTTAAGCTTCCACAATTACACAGTGCTTAAACAAACAGAAGATTTTGTTTCAGATAAGAGTGGCCACATGTTTGTTAATTTCTCTACAGTCAAGTCTCAGAGCACCCATAAAAGTTAGGGACAAACTCTCTCAAGTTTTGGTGTATTATTGACGAGGCCTGTTTTCACACATGGACAGCTGTATGTAGCAATTTCTAGAGTGAAGAGCAAAAGAGAATTGAAGATATTTTGTCTTAATGATGAAGGAAAATCAACAAATAAGGCCCTCAACGTGGTGTATAAAGAGGCTTTTCAAAATTTAATTTAAATAATTTATTGAGTGCCATTTCATTTTTTGAGGTGCACAATTCATTCCTTAATAAAACTTTGTATGAAGTTGGACATCTAAGTTAATTTATTTATTTAATTATAACAAGTAGTATGCCGTACATTTATTTTCTTTATTAATATAGAAAGTCTTAAATTTAATATGTCAAACTATAAAAAAATTTATTTTATTACGTGCGTAGAATGAAAAAATAAAATTTTGTAACAATATGAAAGTTATTTATGAAAAATGATAAATGTATCATCTACATAAATTATAATAATTTGAAGTGTATTAATGTGAAAAAAATAAAGAATACATGTTTTCACTTAATTGAAATTATATATTATATATTAGCCGCCCCTAATAATAAATAACAAACACAATAACCCGCGTTGCACGCGGGCATTGTACTAGTATGAGAAAGATTTAGAAATTTTGATTCCTAATAGATCAAACAAGCATCAACAATAAGAATTAATATACCTCAACTCGCATCAACCCCACCCATTACTCCCAACCAAACACTTATTCGGACATCTTTCTCATTCCCTTTCTTACTTCTCTCACAATTACCAATTATACGTTTCTTTACTTCATTTCATTTCCTTTCGAGTAGTTTCACTCATCTTCACTCTTTGCTTACAAATTCCATTCTCACTTTTTCTTCACTAATCAAGTATGATTTGATTTTCATTTAGGTTAATTAGGATACCTCACATTTGTAAGAGAATTGCTTAATTATATCGAAAAAGTACCTGTGCTTATATAAACAATTAAAAGAGAAGTACACATGGAAATGTGAGTAGATGGTAGATGTATTTAGTGAGTATTTTCTTCTTAAATTTATTAATAATTTAATGGTAGATGTATTTAGTGATTTTTTTAAAAATTTATTAATAGTACAAGAAATTTTAAAAGAATTCATTATTAAAAAAATGAATTTACAGTTTCAAATCAAATCGAATTCGAATATTCAATTTCGAATGTTTAAATTCGAATACTCGAATATATTCAAATAGTTTATTTATTACTTTCGAATCGAGTATGAATCTGATTTCGAATTCGATTAATAATCGAATACGAATATTAAAATATTTTTAATCAAATACCATTCAAATATCTTAGTATTCAATTTGATTCGTTTACAACCCTATTAATGAGTGATTCTACAATTATTTTCAATAACATTCCCATGCAACCAAGCACCTTCTTTCACGGGCACCAACTCATCTATTTAACATGGTGTTTCATCTTATATTCTACATTCTAAATAATTGACATGTGTCATGATATTTTTTCAAATTAACGTCACATGCTACAAGGATTTAATAATCATTTGTAGAGTAATTTTTATATGTAATGAAACACAAACAAAACACCAAATATGAAATAGGGAATTCAATATGTCTTCCACGTACCTCTTACATGCCATTTGAAATATAGGGAAATTATCACAGTTCTCCCTGTGATCAATTTAAACTTTAGTTTTTTTTATTTGTAATGCTCAAATTAAATTCTTTTTGTCCAATTTTGGCCCTTTGTTCAATATAGACTTTTTTTTCTAAATTTTGGTTCAAAATTGGACAAATTATGACATCAAGGACTAAATTTTGGGGAAAAAAACTAAATTTGAACAAAAATGATTAGAAAAAAAAAATTAATTGAGAATTTAAAAAAAAGTAAAGTTAGAATATTTATCTTTTCTCTTTGAAACAATATACTCTTGCTGGTCTCATCAGTTCTAGTAAAATTCAGTTAGTTCACTAAGCACTCGTACTCTCTCATTTAGGCTCATAGGATTTTGGAGCACGATATTCCCTAAAATATGCAAGTTGTAGCCTATTATTTAGTTACCAGGATAAATGCAAATTCATTCATGTATGTGCTTTAATTAAAGCTTTTATGATACTCCCTCCGTCCCTCCCAAAGAGTTTCTTTTTTTTTTTTTTGCGCGTTGATTGATCGTTAATAGTTGGGATGACCAATTAAAGAATTTATCGAACCATAGAGAGGAAGATACTAGAGTTTAAGCGATCTCGTGTTTGTCATAGTTTTATAGAGACGATCATGAAGGGATAGGATTAATTAAGAAATGACAATTAAACAATTAAAAGGCAAGATAAACAAGGATAGATGAATGGAAGATGGATGAATGAGCCAAGTAGATAGAGAATGAGATTAGCAATATTTAAAACATGGAAAATCTAGGTATCATGCAACGAATTCATATGTCATGGATTAATAACTAAGTGCCAACACGAATTCCACCTAAACTCCTTCTCGAGATGAATAGGATGTAGATTCATTAAAGAATCCCAAAATAGCTCAATGGATTGGTTCTCACTCAAATAATTCCAACTAGGTACTAAGCTTGAAATGAGAGTCCCTTCACACGATTAATTGATATCTCGATCTAACAAATCGAATGTTCTATCAAAGGTTTCTAAATTCTAAAGGATATCTCTATCTCTTTAAAATTTAAAATGCACATGAAGTGTATGATAAAATGATTCAATGAACTATCCTAAACATATAATTAATTTCTCAATCTAATCACATGCCCATGACAATTAATCACACAAATCAACAATACAAATCAAGCAATTAACAATCAATGATAGAAAATTAAACCAATCAACATATGAATTCAATTGCAAAATACCCAAAATTATCCAACACAATTCATATTGCTAATCTCACAAAGGAGATTAGCCTTTCATAGTCTCAAAAAAAACAACATAGACAATTGTATCTTTAAAACCCATGATTGAACTACAAAGAAGTCTACAAAAATTGGAATTAAAACTCCCTTGAATAGTTTTAATGGTGCTTCTCTTCCTCTTCTTAAAATCTCCACTCCCCCTTGCTTCTCTAACTACTTGGATGGTGGATTAGATGGTGGGATGAAGGAAGATGATATGGATGAAGAATGGATGAAAGGGATGGTGAAAAATGGAAGAAATGGTGTGTGAGGTGTGTGAAACAGTAAAAACCCTCAAAATTCTGATCAAATATTGAAGTATTGGGTATTTATACCCCTTGGAAAGCTTCTAAAAGGTTTCTGATTTTTTTCATAGATTTTGCACCTACACGGCTCGTGTGCGTCCATACGACCGTGTGCCCCCGGGGACACTGTGCCCTTTTACAATTTTCGTGTCCCTTTGCAATTTAAACCCCCTAACAATACATAGGTTTAAATAGAATATGGAGGGGGAGGGTTGTGTTCACATGAGGATACGGCATGTTCCCGAGGGCAGGAGCTTTTGCCTATAATCATAAGAGAGAAAGTGGGAGAATCTACATTTCGTGCATTTAATCATAAGGGTTTACAATTTTCGTGCCCCTTTGTAATTTAAACCCCCTAGCAATACATATGTTTAAATATAATATGGAAGGGAAGAGTTATGTTCACATGGGGACACGACATGGCCCCGGGGGCGCAGGAACTTTTGCCTATAATCATAAGGGAGAAAGGGGGAGAATCTGCACTTCGTGCATTTAATCATAAGGGTAAATTTGACAATCAGTAATGAAATAATATAGTTAAGAGTAATGATGTTAAGTTTGTGTATCTAATAGTTAATTTTAAATGGCAAAGACTTGGGTGAGACCGTCTCACGGATCCTCTTATGTGAGATGAATCACTCGTTAACCCATTAATTATATTTTAAAGGACTCTATTTGGTTGTAGTCAAATTGAAAAATTAGAAATTTAATTATAGAAGGTAAAGTAATTAGGTCTTTTATATATATTTCTTTTTATATAGGTATGTAATGTTTTTTTAAGTTATATTTGTATTATTTAAAATGTTATTAATTTAAAATTTATTATTCATTTAATATATTTTTTATTTTAAATATTATAAGTTAATAAAATGTAATACTCAATTGATGAAAAGTGATAATAGTGGTGTGAACTATTATATGAATATTTTATAATATAAATGAAAAATGATAACATTTAAAAAAAAAGTGATAGTATCTTTAATAAAAAGTGATAGGAGTAGGTAATAAAATAAATTTATTTTGCGAAAAATTGTTGGAATGATAAAAAGTGAATACCGATTAAAAAAAATGATATCAGTCTAATTGAATTATTTTCACGAATATTTTATTAGAATAAAAAGTGATAACATATTTAATAAAAAGTGAGACGATAAAGAAGATGTGATAACTATCTAATTTATTTATTTTATAAACAATTCGTATGATGAATAAAAAGTGATAATAATTTTAATATAAAGTGATACTTAATTAAAATAAAGTAATAATTAAATAATTAAATTAAATTATCTAATGATTCAATGCAATTAATAATAATATTAATAAGGGTAGGTCTTGCGTGAGACCGTCTCACGTAAGACCATTTTTTATTTTTAATAAAAGTTATCACTTTCACTATAAAATGTTATCATTTTCGCTATAAAATGTTATCACTTTTTATTTGTACTATAAATTATTCATAAAATACCATTATCACTTTTTATTAATTTATTATCACTTTTCTTTATAAAAGTTATCACTTTCTGACTGTCTCACGTTAGCCTTTACGTGAGACGGTCTCACACAAGTATTTTCCTATTAATAATTAATAATAAAAATAATTAATATTCCATTTTATAATAATTTTGAATTATAAGTGAAGAAAAAAATATTGAGACACTCTCTTAAGAGACGGGTCACCCATCACTAAAGTATGCTTATTGTATAGATAGATAAAGTATGTTTAATTTTAGTTAAAGTATGTTAATAATAAATTATATTATAATATGCTAAATCATACTTTAATGTATAATTCAGCATACTTTAGAAAATATAATTTAACAACTATTAAACATACTTTAACTATACAATTAGCATACTTTAGTGATGGGTTGACCCGTCTCACAAGAGAATTTGTCAAAAATATTACGCCAACCTATTGGCGCTAGCTATAGCTAGATCCGAAATTATGGAGTGCTAATCTTAATTATGAAAGCCAAACAAGGCCCTTCTTTTATTTTAATTTTGTTTAAGGGTAGGTCTTGGGTGAGATCGTGTTACGGATTCTCTTATGTGAGACTGATCATCTATGAGTCAAGGCAAAGACTTGTGTGAGACCGTTTCACGTGAGACAGTCAGAAAGTGATAACTAAATATATTTTAATTACATTAAAAAATAATTAAATAAAAGTAGGGTAGGTCTTGCGTGAGATCGTCTCACGTGAGACAATTTTATACTTTTTATAATAGTTATTACTTTTGCTATAAAACATTATCACTTTCGCTATAAAATGTTATTACTTTTTATTTATATTATAAATTGTTCATGAAATAACATCATCACTTTTTATTAATTTATTATCACTTTTCAATATAAAAGTTATCACTTTCTGACCATCTCACGTAAGCTCTTATGTGAAATGGTCTCACATAATTCTTTGCCATAAAAGTAGGGGTCCTGTTTGGATTAGATTAGTTAATACAATTAACAATAAAATCATTTAACTATAAGAAGAAAGCGCTGTTTGCGCAAAAAATTGAAAACGTTTTTTTTTTCTTATTTTTTAGTAAATAGTTTTATTAATTATAAATTCCTTATTAAAAAAATATATTTTTTATTTTTTATTTCTAAAAAAATCATATTCAGACATTACTTCTATTATATATATCATCACTTTTTATTCATCTTACAAATTAATCATAAAATAATTTATTTAATTGATTATCACTTTTTATAAATCAGATATATTTTTATTAAATTTTTTATTATTTTTATTCATCATACGAATAATTTATAAAATAGTGCAATCGAACAATTATCACTTTTCATTAATCAAATATCACTTTCTATTAAAAATATTATCACTTTTAATTTATCCTACTTATATCACTTTTTTTAATTGGTTATAAAATTAGTCGGTTATTACTTTTCCTTAATATCACTTTTATTAAAAATATTATCACATTTTATTAATTCTATAAATTGTTTATAAAATTCACTTTCTTAATTATTTATCACTTTTTATTAATGATGTTATCATATTTTTTAAAAATGATATCACTTTTCATTTATAGTATAAACGTTCATAAAATAATTTACATTATCATATCAATTATTTATCACTTTTCCTTATAAAGGTTATCACTTCTTATCCTTCTCACGGATGTCATTTGTAAAACAAACTCACATAAGTCTTTGACATTATGAATTATTCATAAAATAATTCAAATGAAAAATTTTCACTTTTATTTGATCAGCATTTTTTATATTAAAAAAATATTACTACTTTTAAAAATAGGGTAGGTCTTGTGTGAGACCGTATCACGTGAGACCATTTTTTAATTTTTAAAATAGCTATCACTTTCTCTATAAACACATTATCACTTTCCCTGTAAAATGTTATCACTTTTTATTTATTCTATAAATTGTTCATGAAATGACATTATCATTTTTAATTAATTTATTATCACTTTCATTCATAAAAGTTATCACTTTCTAACCGTCTCACGTAAGCCCTTACGTGAGACGCTCTCACACAAGTCTTTGCCTTAAAAATATTATCATGTTTTATAAATTTATGATATTTAAATTAAAAAATAAATTAACTGAACAATGAATTTTAAATTATTTCTTTTCAAATAATAAAAATTATAAATTAAATAAAAAATACAAAAAAAATATTTAAATTTTCTTTTATAATTATTTTTTTAATTTGATATTAACCAAACAAGGCACTTTAAATTTATTTAGCCCCAATTAATTTTACTCTATAATTAATTTTTCAAATTTTCAATTTCATACCAACCAAACAGGGCCATTTAAAATTATTTATTTGGGTTAATGGATGATCCGTCTCACATAAGGGGATCCATGAGACGGTCTTACCCAAGACTTTTTCTCTTTTTAATTTAATATAAAATATACTTATTTGGGTTAATGAATGATTCATCTTACGAATTAGGATCCATGAGATGGTCTCAACCAAGACCTACCCATTTTAAATATGCAGTGTACCTACTAGTAACTAACTCTATAAAGTACTCTATGCTATATAAATGACAGATATTTATTAACATTAAATGAAGCATATCCCAATTTAAATTTATATAAATCATATATATTCTAAAATTCAAAAGAAAAATAAAATACATTATTATTATTTATATAAATATATATTTTTATATAGTAAATATGTTTAATTAATATTTTGTTCAACTTATCTTAAGAATTATAATGAATATAATAATGTATGTGCAAATTTCTTTGTGTTATAACTATATAAATATTTTGAGTTATTACATAATTTAAGCTATTAGGTTGATAGGATAAATTAATTCTAAAATTTTTGTAATTATTTAATATTAATTTTTTTATTGCTCATTGTTATATTTTGTTATTGCTTATTGTTATTTGAGAAAGGTATTAAAAAGATAATCAAAACAATAAAAGTCAAGTAATTGCATCAATCACAAAGTTCCAATATATGAATGGGCCTAATATGAAGGAGCAACTCTCTTGTAAGACGGGTCAATAGAAAGACGGGTTAAAAGACGGGTCAACCCATTTTATTATATATAATTTAATAATATAATATAGTATAATTATGATTCGTAACTCCCTTATCTTTAATATTTCCTAAATTCATGGGATTATTGTTTCCTAAATTACTGTAATTAGTTCCTAAATTTATGGTACTAATTATGATTATTCAATGCGCATTATTTTTAGTAATTAGTTATGAGACATTTAATTTTTAAGGTTTATAGGGAATAACTTATAGTAGATCGTGGATAAGTTATTGTATGTAATTTTTATGTTATTGTGTCTTAGCTGAAATAATTTTTTGGTGATGTTATAGTATGTCGTTTTCATGTTATTGTGTACAAAGTATGTAAGCTAAAAACATATTATGTTTCTTTTACCGTATGTAAAATCTACATTGTAGTACACAATTTTTGTGTTATTGTATGTTAGTTGAAACAATATTTTATTGAAGTACATATGTCGTGAATGAGTTATAGTGTGTAATTTTTGTATTATTGTGTCTTAACTAGAAGAATATTTCAATGATGTTATAGTATGTTGTTTTCATGTTATTGTGTAAAAGTATATGCTATAGTATGTCAGCTAAAAATATATATTTATGTTCATTTATGGTATGTCAAATATGTCTTATAGTATGTAATTTTTGGTTTATTGTATGTTATCTGAAACAATATTTTATTAATTTCGTAGTACTTGTTCTTGTGTTGTAATATTTTATATGTTGCGTATGTCTTATAGTATGTCGTTTTCATGTTATAGTATGTCTTCAATCGACTATAATATGTTATTTTTGCGATGTTGTATTGTATAATAGATTAGAAGAAAGTATATTTGGTTGATATTGTAGTAAGTTATTTTCGTCTTATAGTATGTCATATTATTGTAAAGTGTGCTCACTTTGAGTGAGTGCACTGCAATTTTTTTTGTCTATGATGAAAAGAGGAATTACACTATGATTGCAAAAGGAACATGATTAATTACAATTTCTAAATAGAATATGATGAAAAGAGGAATTACACTATGATTGCAAAAAGAACATGATTAATTACAATTTTTAAATAGAATTGAAAAGTAACGTATTCTAATTATATCTTCTAGTCGCAATACATTTGCAGTGAAAAAAAATAAAATCACCTTGAAGACAGTGTTGAAATATCTAAAAAAAAACTGAACACCACCAAATCCTCCAAATCCACCGTGGTGAGATCCGGCTCCCTTCTTCTTCATGAGAAGAGTAATGGCTTGTTTGAAATACCCTTCTTCTATGATGTTAGGGTTGCGCATCTATCCCGCGTCAGAGTGAACTCCCAATTTCTCTAGTACTTCTTTCTCTACTTCTTATTTCTGTCGTTGATGAAGGTGTTTTGGGATTTAGAAAGACTTTTCTCTCTCCTAAAGCTATCCTAATTTGCAGATTTTAAAGGATTTGAAAAATTAATTTATTAAAAAATAAAAAATAAAAATGGATTAAACCCGTCTCAGATCCGTCTCTCTAGAAACCCGTCTCATAAGAGAATTTGTCAATATGAAGATGTATTTTCTTTTTACGAATAAGAGTTGATATTAGATGCACCCAGGTGCAAGGGTGCACCCATATGTGTATAACTTTTTATTCTATTTTGTATATGTATTTTTTAATAATTGTATACTTTTTCACACTATGTTTTCATTAATAAAAACTAGCATTCATATGTGTATAACTTTTTATTCAATAGTGTATACATGTCTTTTAATAATTGTATATCTTTTTAAACTCAATTTTTCATTAAAAAAAACTAACAATTAAATTGTATACATTTTTGTTCATAATTGTATATGTTTTTGTTTATATTTGTATATGTTTTTTAAAGTGAGTGCACACTATAATTAGCCTACGAATAATATTGAGAAGAAAACAAAAATTAAACTTTCATTAAACCTAATGCTAAAAATGTAAATAATTACTCTACATAGTAAAAGCTACTCATTACACAATAAATATTATACTCATATATACTAATTAAGTGAATGGGGTATTAATATAATAAAATAAAACTAAAATTTTGAATTGTATTAATAGATTTTTTTTACACTCTCTTATGAGAGGAGTATATATGAGATGAATTATGAGTCTGATCAGCCCATTATTATTGTATTTTTATGATTATATATAGGTAAAATATGCTCCCTCCGTCCCAAATTCAACTTTACGTTTACTGTAGATACGAAGATTAATAAAATTCACTTTTTGACTTACTTTTGAGGGTTGTATGATATTTTTGGGTAATAAATAAATGATAAAGTATATTATGTGTGTTAAAAAGGTGATGACAGATTTGAAATTAAAGTATGTTCGAGGGATATTAGTTACTAGTTATTTTTCGTTTTATGGAAATGTGAAGTTGAATTTGGGACGGATAAAAACTGAAAGTATAAAGTTGAAATTGGGACGGAGGGAGTAGTTATTAATAGTTAAAAGATATTTGTAATGAATCATACTATAATCATATTTTAATTAATATTTTATCATACTTAAAAAATGACATGTTTTAGCTACCAATAAATAAATTTTAACTATATTGACTCGTCTCACAACACATCTCACGTAGACATCGTCTCACAAGAGACTTATATAGAAATGTAATAATATAGCTGCAAGATTAGAAAAAACAACCTAAATTGATTGCAAAATATATATCGAATTAGAAAATAAAAATAAGTAAATACTTTTATCCAATAAAACCAATACACATCTCAATATATTAATCACACACAAATGTAGAATCAAGAATCACGTCATGTAACAAAATGTCACGATCCAAGCATCAATTTTTTGAAATACATATCAAAATGTCACCTTTAAATACGACATTAAAGGTATATTAGTTAAATAAAAAATATTTAATTTATTATTTAAAAATTGTAGCTATAATTTTAATCAAAACCAATAAGTATATGTCAAATAGTTTATTTTTACATTATTTGAACTCATCTCTAATTTGTATTATACAATTAAAAAACTATAAATTTTGTCATTAAAAATTAATTAAGCAATGAAAATAATTTTGTCATTAAAAATTAATTAAGTAATTAAAAGAAAAACATAATTATACATTTAAGTCCCTTAATTGTATAAGTTACAAATGATAAATGTATAATAAATAAATCTACTAAATTAAATTATAATTCTAAAAAATTGACACCTAAGCCTAGACTCACTCTTAAGATGACACTTAGGAATGTTTAAACTCTCCTTTAATTTACTAGGAGATACGTGATAATACTAATATTTTATCGAAATAATTTATTTTTATTAGCAATTATACTCCTTCATGATCTACATTAACGTTTAACGTTTAGACTTGCCTTAATTTTTTATAGAGGTAAAGATGATGTGTTGGTCTCTTATGTCGCCATGTGCATAAAGTGTGTAAGAGTACATAATTTTGTTGTAAAGTGTATACATTTTAATTAATAAAAGTATAACGTTTTGTTCTAAAGGATATACACTTTTTATTAATATTTTTTATTTTTTTTAGAAAATTAAGGTACACATCTTTATACTAAAATGTATGGGCGCACGGCATGCCCCGAGTACACACAAGTTTTTGCCAAAGATTGTACGTACAAATATTATATTTAATGAATAGATTTTAGTTGTATTTTTATATCATTTTGGTAATATAAAAACTCCCACCCATTAAAGAAATCGTAAATTTTGTTAAATGACCACCTCATTTAAAAGTTAAGTTTATAAAGATATAAATCGTTTAATACTTAATCAAGATACTTTAACGCCCCTCACATGCAGGTGTGGTTAACTTTTGCGTCAATCCTTTCGAATCCTGGCCCTTTGTTTTGTCTGGGCTCTAACATTATGTTAAATGACCACCTTATTTAAAAATTTAATCTGATAGAGATAGAGATGTAAATCGTTTAATACTATGTTAAATGACCATCTTATTTAAAAATTTAATCTGATAGAGATAGAGATGTAAATCGTTTAATACTTAATCGAGTTACTTTAACGAATCTTATCGTAATACGTTCATAATGACAAAATTGAAAATTTTGAATTGTGACTTCAACTCTAGAACAGAAAGATGTGAAAAAATTGTGTAGATAATGTTGGGACTTAGGGGAATATAAGCTCTTAGTACGCCTAATAATACTTACAAAGTTAAAACTCTAGAGAAATGAAATACAATAAAAAGTGAAATTGTTGTAGATTAAAATTGTCAAATCAAATTTTCAAACTTAATTGATTTCACCTTTGACATCGTAAGAAAAAAAAAAAAGAGGTTCCCTTTTTTAGAAGTTCTTCGTAATTTCCACTTTTGGCGAACTCAAGAGAAGGTAGCTTAACCACTTTTGACTATTATCCTTGGTAATACATCAAAAGTTTACCCTTTTTTATTTATCGGTAAAAATAATATATATTCCCAGAATTAGATATAAGAAATACGTAAATGGTACAATCAAAGGTAAGAAAATTGTCAAAAGAAAATTATAACATTAAACACCTAGACACTTTCTAGGATTGACAAGTTATTCCCTGAACGTGAACTCAGGACAATTATGTTTACGAACTACAAACCAACTCCATAACCTTGATTTGAGTTCGTTAAGAAATTTAGGAACAGACAATTCCTCACTTTTAAAAATTACTACATTCCTCCATTTCCAAATCATCTACAACGTTCCAAGCCAAATATAAACCGCATCTTTTTTTGCTCTTTTTCACATTGAAAATATTGCTAAAGATTGACAAATTAGTAAATATACCTGAGTGCAGAACAGTCCAAGCCATGAAAGACGGTTCATCCAAATATGATGAGATATAGAACATTAAAAAAATATGTGCTTCTCACTTTCTTCACAAGTACCACAAAAAATACACCTTATTCATCAAAAGTTTACATTTGATCTTCAATTTTCAATTGATTGATCATAATAGATATCTAAAATATTAGATATAAATGTAGAGTCAAATCAAGAATTTAAGGTATTCTTTTTCAAAATTTAAATATAAATGATTTATCATTTTCATTTCTTCTTGAATTGATTTTGCATTGTTCAAATTCATCGGACTACTCCAAACTTTAATAAGAAAACCCTTCGAAACCTTCAAGATAATTGAAACCTGCAAATAAGATAAAAATATAATCATTGTTCATCTATGAAAATGATACAATTTGCTATAAATTAAAATAAAAGTATGAAGCACAAAACAAATTAATAGAAAAAAAGCATGAAAACCTGCAAAAAAGATAAAAATATGGTATTTATTGATCTATGAAAATGATAGAATTTGCAAATATAATAAAATAAAGCATAAAACATACTCCCTCCATCCCATAGAAGTTGACACATTTTCCTTTTTGGTTTGTCCCACTAAAGTTGACACATTTCCTTTTTAATACATGGGACCCACACAAAAACAATTAATCTATTCTCATGGACCCCACATATCACCTCTAATACAACTACCCACTACACATTAAATATTATTTCTCTCACTTCACTTTACTTCACTTTACATTAAATTATTATACTCTTTAATCTCCGTGCCAAAAAAAATTATACCAACTTCTCCGGGACGGAGGGAGTATTAATTTTTTTAAAAAAACTACTCCCTCCATCCCAAATTCAAGTTCACATTTACTGTAGATACGGAGTTTAAGAAAAGTTACTTTTTGACTTACTTTTGAGGGTAGTATGGTATTTTTTGATAATAAATAAATGATAAAGTATGTTATGTGTGTTAAAAAGGTGATGACAAATTTGAAATTAAAGTATGTTAGAGGGATATTAGTTTGTTGATTTTTCCTTTTATGGAAGTGTGAAGTTGAATTTGGGACGGATCAAAACGGAAAGTGTGAAGTTGAAGTTGGGACGGAGGGAGTATGAAGGTAGGGTTTTTAGAATAAGGTGTGAGCAAATGATTAGGTTGTGACAAGGTTTAAATAGATAGATGAATGAGTGAATGGCCTTGATTAAAAGTAAAAAAAATCAATGGTGTTAGAAAAATGGCTGGAAAATATTACCAAAAATAGTATTGGACATTTTGCTATTATATATATATATATATATATATATATATATATATATATATATATATATATATATATAGCTATTTATACTGTGCACTCCGGTGCACCTAGCCACCTACTTTAAAAAACGTATACAAATATAAACAAAAATATATACAATTATGAACAAAAATGTATACAATTTAATGGTTAGTTTTTTTAATGAAAAATTAAGTGTAAAAAAATATACAATTATTAAAAAACATGTATACACTATTAAATAAAAAGTTATACACATGTGGATGCTAGTTTTTTTTAATGAAAAACTTAGTGTGATAAAAGTATACAATTATTAAGAAACACATATACAAGATAGAATAACATGTATACAAAATAGAATAAAAAGATACACATATGGTTGCATCCTTGCACCGGTCGGGTTCACCTAATATCAACTATATATATATATACTAGGTAATGGTGCTTGTACATTTTTAATTTGTATGTGCTCGCTCATATATACTTATATGTATCTAATTATGCAATTAAATTTATACGAAAGGAAATCAAGAATTAATTATATATAAAGAAACCATCAAGTTGATACATCACCTAGAACCATGAATTAACTCATACAAGGTTTGGTGTACTCAGTAGTTGTGCAGGTCCCCCTTATCCATTACACAATTTGCTGCAATATATAAGCATCATCATTGCAGACGCTCCAAGAGAGGAGCTTATGAGGTAGAGCAGCAAAATGGGTACATCTTTGGGCAACATCTCTGCAATACAAATTTTCATTATCCCATTTCCCACGCGAACTCAACATGAGACCAAACAACAAGCAATTACAAAACAAGATTACGAACTTGTTATGATTGGATCGAGCCGACTCGAGTGGTATAGATTATCAATGTCCCATATTTCCCATTAGTCCATCTTCTTATATAATTTTTCAAGGACAGTTAATCTGGGGTGGATGTGAATTATAGTATGTCAAAGACCAATAACACAGATGGATGAGATTATTATGTGTAGTGTTCTATTATTTACACCCTGTCTGGGCTACAATGTCTTTCAAATAATGGACTGAATTCAAATAATGGATTGAGTTTCAGAGTAAAAGTTACCTGGAACTCAAAACGCTGGGACAACAGATTAAGTTAAAAGCCCACAAGATGTTGGGCAGGTATCACAGTATGCTGCAGTCATCAACATATATTGACAATGCATATGGAATTGGCATATTGCATTAAGTCTACAAGAGTGAGCTCAAAAAAATTGCTTGAACCCCACTTATATGCCTTTCTAAATGTTCCTGCATAATTAATGTGGGGTATCGTTTTGTATTGAGTGTACCCTCCAAATTGCAAAAATGTCAGAATTTGCGTTAATAATTTTCAAGTTAAGCATGAGAAATCATGTAAATATATCAGATTATCAAAGCTATAGTCACACCTTCATACGGCAACAATGAATGAATCTACAAATAAAGATAAATCTCGCAATTTTAATTTCAGGTATTACATTCAGGACCTAAACTCACTTTTAGAATGTAACAGTGTACACAGTTCATATATTACAAGAAAACAGTAATGGCAGAAAATTATTTGACAAAAGCTAACTTTTTAAATAATTCACATTAAGAATTAAATTATGTCAGCAATTCTAGAGCAAGGGGTGATATTTTGTTGAGCTAGTGAGTAATAGATCACACAATATAATATACATGGGAATATTTTTGTGTTTCTTACTACACTAATGTCACAAGCCAAACTGGCAGAGATTCATAAATTTCACTCTAGGTTGTAGAAAAAGCTTTACATGTTCAATTATATCAATGTTTCAATAATGGCTTCTTCTTTTTTTTTTGGCAATTATAGAGCTATTTACTGTTATTCAAGGTAACACATACATGCACTCATATGAGTTGTCTCAATACATATGAGTTTTCTCAACACTCATTGTTTATGGTAAAGAAATTAGCAGTCAAAAAGTGGGTAAAGGGAAACTAATGACATTATAAAAATGAAAAAACTTGAATAATTAATTTCATTCTTCTACTGACTTGCAAGTTAAGATGTATAAGGTGTAAGTCATAAAGATTTAAGAAGAATCCAGGTATTTAATGATACAGATGCAAACTTTTATAATATTTTTCAGTGTACATGTGTTTCAGTTTATTGAAAATGGACATGGAGATGAAGTGGTATATCACGAGCCTCTGTTATTTTTAGCACTGTAATTAGTTGGCACGTATGAGGTAAATGAAAGACACAAGGGAGTGCAACCACTGTTTCATGCTAAGACAATAAGTGTGGAATAAGTCCAGCTACGAAACACATATAAGGTAAATGAAAGATATAAGGCGCACTGTTTCATATTAAGATGTCAAGTGTAGACTCGTGCCAGCTACAAAAAATATGCAGTTGGTGCATGCATCCTACCACATTTTCTTTCAAATAAAAAGAAACTTACCAGCCCTAGCAACTGAGCAGCCACTGATGCAACCTTCACTAAGACATAACCTTTTGCTGAATTAGCATGTTTCATAATTAAGCATAAGCAAACACTCATAATATTAAATAATGATTATTGTAGATTTTAATGCAAAATACCCTAAAACCCTAATCCAAAATAAACTTTCCTGAAGTTACCTAATCAATCCTCTCATCTCATCAGCCACAAGAGAACCCCATTCTCGTATTGCTGCATCTCGAATTGCTCCAGCAGCCAGAAATTTTACATTTGGCACTTGAGAATTTTCCAAAAAAATCAAATAAATTTCAGTAAATGACAGTTTTCTACCATTCCAAGAACTCAATGTGTACGAAAATAATATGGAATGACAATTAAAAATAAGTGCATAATAACACTTCTTCAGTAAATAAAGGAATAGCCCCTGTTGAAGCATCAAATGAGAATCTTAAAAAAGACAAGAATCATAGACAAAAAATGAACGTAAATACCTCTGCTGAATCTGTATGTGATACTGATGGCTGAGGGATCTCGAGGCTTTGCATGAGTTGCAATTCTGGGACTAAGGAAACCAACTTGAGAAGATCATAGAGTTGGGCTTTAAAATTGAAATGAAGAAGTGTACTGTAGTTCACTGCAAATGGATACACTATAGAATTTTATGGTATTTAAGTTATGATCGGTTGCTGGTGATAGCGTATATAGCCACAAAATTTTATCAAACATGACCATAAAATAAGATTATGAAATTAATCAAAATGTACGTAAAAGTATTTGGAGAAAATAATATTGTATAAATTTCATACATGCCTCCCAATTCTTAATTTTTACAGCCGAAATTTTACAAGGTTATCTTTCTTCTCCGGAATTTGTTGCATTGTAATACCAATTTGAAACAATATCAATGTATTTGTTGGTATAGAATCCCTCTAGGATTTAAAAAAAAAAAATTACTTCAGTAGTAATCATGTGTCTCTTTAAATCAATGTTCTTATTTTGTTAATAATTTTTTTCGAAGAAATAGCTGCTTCAGTGTTGCTTTATGATAACCACTTGAGTCTCTTGCTCATGCACACACATGTACATATATATACATACAAACAGATTCAATATATGAATTTGTACATAAACATAAGCTTAACTCATGAAGCTTCATAACCCATAAGAAAATTATACAAACCAGCTTTATTATTTTCCTTACTAAGTTTTGATATATTTAGAGTTTATCTATAATCATTTGATATATGTTGTGTCTTCGCTTCAAATTTCAAGCATATCAAGTCACAATTCGTCAAGTTTAAATAAAGTTCTAATGACATTGCATCTAAGCATGAACTACTGGATTGATCAGTTCAAATGATATTATTATATTATTACACGATTGACTAAACACTTCAGAAATTACTACTCATTTACATTGTTGTTATATACCTAATACTGATTACTACTATTATCGTATATTATTGCTCATTTACACTATAATAGTATAGGTTCTATGTCCTTTAAGAACAAATGAATTAATGAATTCACAACCACAATGTCAAAAATTAGGGTGTGATGAATAAAACCACAGGTTCAAGAAATAATTAGACAGCAAGAAAAGGTGCAGATTGCTAATACACCACATGCTTTGAAGCATACAAGAGTTTACCTTCTGTCTACTAATTTTCATACTGAAGCATTAACAATGGAAGACTCAACCTCAGCGTAAAAAAATTAGAGGGCGATGATTATAACCACAGGACAAGACTTAAGAAATAATTACACAACAAGAAAAGATGCAGACTGATTGTTCACATGTCAGAACCCAACAAATAATTAGATGACATTCATAGTTGTTAAAGGCGCACCTAAGGCGCTCATGCTCAGGGGTCTGCGCCTAGATTGTTGATTTTTTGCTATTCCAGGCTCATGTATCAAAGGCGCGCGCCTAGTTGCGCCTAGATGCGCCTAGGCGCGCCTCTTCAACATTTTTTTTTTTAAGTTTTTTGAAATTGCTACTCAATTATTAAAGGGTTTACACATTTTTAAGATAAAAATGGACAACCCACTTATAAAATGATATAAATAGAGAATTAGGGTTAGGGTTTTAGTACTTGAACTTTCAAAACAAAGACAAAAAGGTGGGCTGCCTTCACCTCCACCGCCTACCTCCACCATCTGGCGCCTACTTGAACTTTATTTGTGTGTATGTTTTATGTGTTATAATACTATTATGAGTTATTATGTATCATTATGTGATGTTATGTGATTTTTATCTTAGTTTAGATAGGTAATATGATTGTAAATAGGATATATTTGTGTATATATATTGTAAATTCAGTTTTGGGCAAAATGTAGCTCAGGCGCGCCTAGGGGTCCCTGCGCCTAGGTGCGCCTCTCGCTTTTAACAACTATGATGACATTGCATCAAGTTTAAATAAAGTTCCCAACGGCAGTGCATCTAAGCATACTAATACACTTTCAATAAACATATGACAACGTTGTAGCAAGCATCCATTTTATATACACTAATGCAATATCTAATGCTTCGAATAGTGTCATTTTACATCAATTCACTAATTCATACATGTGAGTTGGAGGTGCCACGTACGGAGGTTCTGTCTGAAGTGCGAAGGCATTGCGGGGATTCTGAATAAGCAATGAAGTCAGTCTGAGAGAAGTTAAGTTAGTAGAATGAGAAATTAAAATAGTGGCGCGGGCAACATACAAGAAAGTTTGTGGACTAAGTGGGCAACATGCAAGAAAATTTATGTAGGCGATTTTTACACTGCTAGTCAGAAACGGAATTTTTCCTCCTCTAATGAGAAACACCCCAGAGTGTAATCATACCAATTCACTTTCACTTAATTTAGAGTAATAACATTAAGTGCTAAGTAAAAAGGAAAACGACAAGCAAAAGAGCAAAATGAACAGAATCCATGAGCGAAAACTAAGAACAGGGAGAGGGAGGGAAGAATTTCAATTCCAACGCATAATTATTTCAAAAAGCCCTAGTTTTTCTCCAATTCAATTGACGGCGTTTGAAGAACCGCCTCTGGACGGCGTTTGAAGAACCGCCTCATGCGAGACGGGCATAGTAGGAACAATGGAAGGAAAGAAAACTGGCGATTAGAGATGAGAAATTGGTAAGACAGAGGTTGCAAGGTTGAAAGAAATGAGTAGGAAAGAAATATGCCACCGTTGCCACGTAGAATAACAGAGCGAGTTAAAGGAGACACACGTAAAATACATGACCTGCAACCGTGCGGTTACTGGACAATTTACCGGCTTAGCGCACTTTATATATAGTAGTAGTAGAAGTAGAAGGAGAAGATTAGTTTAATTTCTTTATTTCTAACATTCATTTCACGCCCCTTAATTCCCCGTGCTTCACCAATCACTCCTTACTCCCATCGCCTCTCTCCTCTCACTCTCAGCGCACGACACCATTCTTCCGTCGGTCCCAAATCCGCGGTAAGATTTTTGAGATTTTCGTCAAATTAGCTTCTCTGTTCACTCCACCTTCTTCTTCATTCTAATTTGGTAAGTTAATTTTGCAATCTCTTTTTAATTAGCCACACTTAATCTAGATTTTAAATGCGTAATTCACATTACCCCGTCTGTTTGTTTCTTCAGGCGTTTCTTCCCGCTGTTCTAGGTTTTTGTCTTCACACCGTTCAGGTATCTGTTCTAGGTTTTTGTCTTCACACCGTTATGTTTCTTCTGATTCCGTCGATGCCGAGCCCTAATTCAGCCTTTCGACATCCGCGCAGGTCCTAGTGTTGATTTTCTCGGTTTCCAGCGCCCGTGTAAGTATAACCTCCTGTATTTGGCCAATCAATTGATTTTGCTCTGTTTATCTTAATTTGCTGAATTGATATATTATATGTGGTCTTTAAGTGCGATGAATGTGTTGTGGATGTACCATAGAAAATTTATTATTACTGTTGTGCTGAGGAATTTTGTTTGTGCTACCCCTTTTCTAATTTAGGTCGCACAGTGTCTATGTTTGAGTCAGACTGATTTTCGATTTGTTTTAAGTTTTTCCCGCTCAGCTACTTACTGTCATCTGCCCTTATTCATTAAAGTACAAAATTTAGTACTAAACCAAAAAAGTATTGCACTCCCAATTGAAAATATAACATGGTTGTACCCTTGTGAACTAGAGGAAGACCACACCATAAGAACTCATCATCTGTAGATAACGGTGAGAGTTTAAAGCCTCGCCTAAAACTACTTCGGTCCCTGCGTTTATATTTAACCTAGGCTAAAGCTGGAACACATAGCTTCATAATATGGAGATAGATTGGTCACTGAAGATTCTGAATACGCGGTCCTTGTATGTATGTGATCTTTTATGTTTGGCCTAATTTTCCTGATGTGTTTATGAATCTGACATCTATACTAAATTATATATAAATAGGAATGTTATTACTACTTGCCAAGCTATCTGTTTCCCCCTCTACGTGACCAAAAATGGTATGCCCATCGGGCTCTCTCTTTCGACGTGTCTAAGAGACAAAACATGTATTCACTTAAATGCTTCTTTCTGTATTACTCTCTGTAAGCTGCTCTTTCTACCTATCCTTTTGCTTCCTTTCAATTCCTTGATTTCAAGGTAGTAACTCTAATTATGTTTTCTCCCATTGATTTCGTTGCGTCTGCAAACACTATGCCAAACCCAGATTTTTTTGCTCCTCTCATCCACTTGCCATGTCAGCTCTTGTTTCGCCTTGTTCTTCACCACACGAGTATTTTCTATGACATTTGGCCAATTAAATGATTTTACTGCACTGAACCCATGGTCTTCTTCTCCGGTTGGTTTCATTGTTCAGTACTTGTGAGTAACTTCCTCCATGTTTTGCCAATGAATTGTTGTTACAGTTGTTGTCTCTGTTCGCCTTATATTTGGCAAAACGAACGATTTTGTGTTGTCTTGTGTTTTAATAATTGCTGTTTTATATGGACCACAGGTTGCTTCTCCATTTGATTGTCAATAATCGTGTACATTTGGTGTGTTACCAATATGTAGAGTCTTTAACAGATATATGGGTAATTGTTGTTGTCTGATTCGAGTTTTTTACTTGGGCTGTGCTTTGCCTTTTAGTAGATTAGAATTATTGCCCATGACCATAAATTTTAATTTGATGTGCATATGTTGGAATAATTGTCATGCCATGACATTCTAATAGTAATTTATATATGCAGACAGTGACAAACGACATAATCCCTATCAATTTTGCTTGCTATAATTGTGTAATTATACTTTCTATACTTGTGTACTTCAACTCCTGGTGATGTGCTATCTGATATATATTTCTTCTATGCCATGTGAAGTAATTGTTTTTGATAAGGTCACCGGTAAACACAACGCAAATAAATCAATTGCCAATGCCATGTGAAGTAATTGTTTTTGATGAGGTCACCGGTAAACACAACACAAATCAATTGCCAAAATGCAAAATATTCAGAGACATAAATTAATGCATGGTACCAGAAAAAAAAGAAGAAAGAAAAGCTTTGGAGGACACTCCTCCTAAGGATTAGACAAAAGTTTTAAGCAATTAGATGTGAAATCAAATGGAGAGAAATAATCCTTAAAAGTAAAAAAAAAAAAAAAAAAAAAAAAAAAGACAAACCATTACTATCTTTGGTGATTTAAGTATTTCTTGCAAAACAAAATTGAACTTGTATTGCTTTTGATAATTAGGGAGTTTGTGCTGGAAAATTAAAAGTCAGATACGGAGATTTTTTTAGTAATTATTAATTTCATTTTACTAATAGCAGTCAGTCAGATAACTTGAAGCCTTATTAAGAAATTGATACTTTAGGGGTAATTGGATTCCACTTGATTTCGTCAGTTTAGTTTTGTTTGAGATGAGGATTCAAAAATTAGTGGGCAATTATTAATGATAATGTTCAAGAAATTGGGAAAGCAGATCTTCTTCTTTTTATGGTCAGATTTCTTAATTCTTGGCTGCACATTATCTTGATAACTTCTTTTGCTGAATGTGTTTTTTTGGACTTTTTTCCGTGTGCGAGTTGAATGAATCTGCAAAGCGTGGCATTTTGAGTCGTCCAAGGTGACCATTAAATCTCACCCATTTTTTGTAACATGCATAACGTACAGTAACATTTAAGTGACCATATAAAAATCCAACCTTTTGAAATGGTTTTTAACATTTTTGAGCATCAAATTGTTGATCCTGTTTTTAGGTAAGTGATAGTACAAGGGAAAAGAACAAGGGAAGAAGAAGAATGACAATGAATGGGAGAGAGTTCAGTGTGTGATGGCTCACCCGCTGGGAGATGTAGGTAGCTAAAAGAAAAAAAAAACAGAATGAGGAGAGAAAAGGTAGAGTTAGAGAGGTTAATGAAGGCAACCATGAAAAAAAAAACCGAAAAACAGAAGTTACTTGAATCATCACCTAAGGTACATTGTCCCTAAAGGGGGAAAAATGACAAATTATAACTCAATACTGTGAACATAACTGTAGAAAGTTCGTTGCTGACCTTTTGAGTGACCTTAAAAATATACATTAGTTATTCATAGGATCAATTGTACTATTAAGAGTATAATATGTAAACTTGAAACTGTACTTTGGTGAAATTATTTTCATTATCAATGTCAGTTGTTGAACATTTAATTGTGATATGGTGTTTAAATGTTAGAATAACTTGCACATTCTTATTTCTAATTTATTTTAGGCTTCTTGTTTATTATATTTACTCCAAGTCATAAGTACTTTTCTGTTCCTCAAAATCAGCTGGTATATTTTTTTTAGATTAATCAACCAGTTCCTAGAAACAAGCCACTTATGTGTGTTTTTTATTTGAAACAACAGCATGTTGCATTAGTGAACATAACACAGCTGCTCAGTGTGATGATTGAGAGTGACAATGGAACAAAATGTGATTTTTGTTACAGGGATATTCATATAGTTGAAGTTTTCCATCTTTCATTTTATCGATTTATGTCTACTTTAACACACTACTTTTGGAGTTTTGCGCTTTAAAATTTGGTACATTCTTGGTATTGACTTTTTTACTGTGTGTATTGCTTTTTTTGATGCTAATGTTCAATTATGTATAGTTTTCAGGGAATTTACATTTAAACCTACATGTTTCCTTCGGAGATCAATACTTAAAAATTCATGCACGACTACCTGTTTTCCATTAATTTTTAAACCACACTAACCATCTTTAGTGTAATTTCTTTTGTCACACACTTAAAGCTTAAGTTAACTTCAAGCACGACTACCTGTTTTCCATTAATGTTTAAACCGCACTAACCATCTTTAGTGTAATTTCTTTTGTCACACACTTAAAACTTAAGTTAACTTCGTGGTAATGATCTCAAGTTGGCTGCTAAAATTTCCAACTCTTTAACTATACATTAGTCAGGTTTATACCTTTCACAAAGTGGGTCATTTATTGCCAACCTCACATCCTCCCTAGGAAATTGTTTATTATGAATTTGCCAGGGATTACTTTTGTTTAATAGAAGTGAAAAATGATTATCATATAATGGAAATTAATTGTAGCTGTGTAGATCTCCTTATTTATTTTCATGACATCAGATTATATAATTGTGAAGGAAGTTTATTAGAATGCCGGCCTTCCAGGCTCTTTGTGTATTGCTTAAAGCGTTGAACAATGTCACTGTACAGACACATTGTGGTACATTTTTGACAGAAATATGGGATTCGCGGAACGAGGAGTAATTGGTGATAGATGGTCCTCAAGAATTCTTTGGGTCTGTGCAATTGGAAGTGCAGTAGGTATGCAACTCATTGACGTACAACTTTTTCACTCTTACAATTGCCAGTGATATTTGAACTTGAAGTATAAATTCTTAATCGACTCTTGATTTGATGGTTGATTGCTTAAATTTTGTTGTCTGGCAAAGGTCATGTAAAATGGATCTTAAAATCAAGATTAGTTTCAACTGAAGATGCTTCTTTTGGTAGGGATATATTTATCTGTTGTGATGAATATATTATATGCATAGTATAAGACAATTATCTTGAAAGAGAACTCCCTCCGTCCCGCCCGAAGGGTTGTTTTTGTTTTTTGCACGTGGATTAAGGAGTATTATTATTTAATGTGTAGTGGGTAGTTGTATTAGTGGGAGTGTGGGTCCCATATTTTAATTGTATTAGTGGGTGTGTGTGGGTCCCATGTGTGAAAAAAGGAAAGTGAACTCTTTGGGTGGGACGCCCAAAATGGAAAAAAGGGACCCTTTGGGTGGAATGGAGTGAGTATAGAAAAAAAATGATTTCTATATAGCAAATGAGGGAGCTTCATTAAAAAAATTATGCTCATTAGAATCTTGAATGCATAAAGATTCAAAGATTGGCAAAATGTTATAGTATGCAGTTTTTTCTCATTATGATCCGTATTTAGGATGAATAATTTTCATTTTTGCGTTCTCCAACATGTGAATAATCATTATATTTCAAGTGACACTCTGGAAAGCTAGTGCATCTACATTGAGGTTCATGAACTCGTTGAGGGATTTTCACCTCTAGTTAGATTAGCTATGGGCGAGTTCCCACGACGATGTCCTATTTTACCATGATTGTTCTGGTTAAAAAGAAAGACATATGAAGTGTGGTGAATTTATTGTTAATTTTATTCCATCATGCATACTCATATTTACCTTTTGATCGTGATGGGGCTCAGTTTTAATCTTATCACTTAGAAATTTCATAATTTTGAATAAAATGCCACTACAATATGCAAGATTGAAGATCATCCCACACAGGCATTTCTTCTCTTATAACTCCTTGCTTTGATGATTTATTATATGTTGAGTACATAAACTATTTCCTTTCTCAGGACTTTACATGGTAGCAGTTGAAAGACAAATGCAGAATCGACAAAAAATGATAGCTGCGTCATTGAAGGCTGCGGAAGCGGGTGCACAAGATGGGGAGTGAATCTAAATCTAGACATGCCTAACTGATTAGAACAACATAATATATATATTTCCTCTTCTTTTCACTCTTTAACGTTCAATTTGCAAGCTTGTTGAGTTGTGGCTCTTGTTGAGTTTTGTCATATGAACCAACAGAGTTATACAAATAAAAAAAAAATCATTGTATTAAGATGACCTTTAATTATGTTGGATGAAATCTTCTGAGTCCTTTTTCATGTGTTGTATATAAAATTTACAGCATTCCTAATGGTGAAGTACACCAAAAAAAAAAAAAAAAAAAAAAAAAATGCAGCCCAAAGCTAATTCAAACATTACCGATGATGCAGATCTTTCCATCTTAAGCTGCTTACACGCAAAATCAGAAAGTGCATTGCAGATAAGAATGCTTACCAAGTAGCTACCAGCTGAGGAGTCATTAGCAAATGAAAGACAATGGCCATGACCAACCGAAAATCTGTAATCCATATCTGCCACAGAGATCATCGCCACAAGAGATCTGACCGGAATAACCCATGCTTGATGGTGTAATTGACTTTTATCCAGCCAACGGGGGAAAACTGCCAATGAATCAAATATTATTTCAGGAGACACGGCAAAAGGCTGAATGTCCTCTGCCACAGAGATCATCGCCACAAGAGATCTGACCGGAATAACCCATGCTTGATGGTGTAATTGACTTTTATCCAGCCAACGGGGGAAAACTGCCAATGAATCAAATATTATTTCAGGAGACACGGCAAAAGGCTGAATGTCCTCAAAGATGGCCTCATTAGGAGCAGTTCAAATCTAAGAGCTAAGATATACCTAACAGAGGCAGAGTGTGTAGCATAAATAGTGCAAACACTATCATTAAAGTAGCACACCAAATGCAGAGAGCTCTCTGGTAAACCAAAGGAATATGCAAAGGGTTTGCAATTATATAACCACACCGATTATCAAGCCGAATAAAACCAAGAGAAACTCTCAAGCAACCATCAAATATCATACCAGATGTTAGAATGGATGTGATAATTCTGATGCAAGCCATTGGCATAAAGAACGTGCAATTTGGGAAAATTTCTTATTAAACCTGCCTCCCCATGATAACAAATGCATTTCCAAGAAGAAGAAGTAACAAAGCCATGCTTCTCAAGCTGCCACACCAGACAAAATTATGCATAGCTTGATCAGTCTCTTCGATCAAAGAATCAGTCCATTTCAAAATCATTATAGAGTGAGAGATTAGACAATCACCAAATAACCACTAAACACATTCGTCCATATAATGCGAAAACTCAGTCCAATTTACCAATTTACACAAGATGGATTCACTAATTTGTGCGAAACTGGACTTTCTATGGGAGGCCACAAGTGGTAGACCCAAATAATTGAGAGGAACGGATCTGTCCAATATATCTATGAACCAAAACTGAGCACCAGCCCATGCTAGAATACAGAAGAAAACACTAATGATTCTCTTGGATTCTCGCAGAATTTCAAATTAACTTTATATACTCTGTTTTCAATATTACACAAAGTGTCATTCAAGAGACCAAAACATGTAATTCATTTTTCAATTGTGGCACAACGTTCATTATCATTTCCAGTAAGTTATCACCCTTACCTTCTCCTAGTAGTTTATCAAGGAACATGGATACCGTAGTTTTATCAGCAGAGTAACCCCTTTTATACATTTCCTCCAAGAAAGGAATTGCCTCATATACCTCATTTCTCTTTAGCAGCATACAGACAATAACATTGTACGTATTTTTACAAGTATCGATTAATAGTAAAAATACATTATACATCTTACTTAGTTTTTACACTTTATCTATCATTTTCAACAACTTTATTTACTTTTTCTCTTAAAATTATCAATTTATCCAAATTTTTTTTATATTATATATTAAAAAATAATACTTTTAATTTTCGTACCCGTACAAATGAGTAAATATACCAGAAACAGAGGCAGTAGTATTCTTCTGGGGTAATTGTAAATTAAAATTTAGATAAAATTTAATTTTGTATTTTTTAGATAATAAATAAATACGCTAGTCTTATGTAAATAAGGATGTATGATAAATCCTCATTATTTAAAAAATTGGAAAGACAATTATGTACCTTTAAATACTCTAAAGATTAAGAATAAACAATACTGCATCCTAATGCTATCATATGTTATTCTCTCCGTCCTACCAAAATGTTCACATTTTACTATATTGGGCGTCTCATTCAAAGGTTTCCATTTTTCCCTTTCAGTAAAAATGGTCCTCCACTATCAATCAAATACATCTAGTACAATTACCCCACATAAAATAATAATACCCTTAATCCACGTGCAAAAAGTAAACGACTACATTTGCCCGGGACGGATAAAGTAATTATTTAGAAAAAATATCAAAACTGAAAGTGTGCAAATATTTTAGAGGGTGAGTGAGTATTTATTTTTATTTTTATTTTTTATAATCTTGAACGAGAGACTGATTTACATCAAGTATTTGATATTCCATTTGTCGAATACAAATTTTCGCATTATCTAATTTTTGTTCATCTTATGAAAGTTTTTTCAATTTTAAAATGGTAGGAAATTCAAAATAATTAATCTTTTCCTTATACTTTCTTGACAAAAATGTTATCTATCTAACGAAACTTATTTTATCATTTATTATTTTTTTAAAAATAGCAAAATACTTTTAAAATAATAATTTTCTTTAACATGCATCCAAAGAAGTGAAAATATTTTTAGAATAGAGAAATTATTTTTTAAATAAAATAATTACACTTAATTTTATAATGAAGAAATTGACACGTCAATTTTCGGCTATGAGGATGCAATGTCGAGATAACATTTGATGTAAAAAATTCCTCATCAAACTTCACACGCCAATTGTTTATTTATGAAAATGAAGTAGAAAGTAGAAACTACACCTTATTATGAGAAGGTGGTAGAAACTACACGGTAAAGAACATAAATCTATGTTAACATATTTATTTTAAGAGAGACTATCTGAGATTGGTTTATGTGAGACCGATAATTCCAAAAAAATGTATTTAATATAAATAGAACACTTGGTCACATTTTAGACCCTATGTTTGAACCCACCTGCCGTGAAATTATCAGGCAAACCTCTCCTTCACCGACCCTAAATAAATAAATTCGAGACATGAACTCTCCTTCCTACCTGAGACGGCTCTGTGAAATCGAACGACCGATGCCTTCCCTAGGGCTTAAAATCGAACGACGGCGCTTCAAGTTCTTGCATATGGGTACGCACCTCCACGACTGTGCTGAACGACCAGAGTACGCACCTGCCATTGATGAGAGTGAAAATAAGCGTGTTTTAGTATCCAATTTAATATCTTTTTTATGAGAATTGTTGTCATATACTAGTACAAGTGTCTTATATTTAATATATGTGAGAAAAAAAGTGTGTTTGAGGTGTTTTATTGAGTTTTAGGTGGAAAAAGGTTCAAAAGTGCAAAGTTGGAGAAAATGTGCAACTTGTGCAGGAATGCTAAAAAACGCACGTCCAACTTGTGTAATTTTTCTGTGTTCGTGTGAAGCTCAAAAATAGAAGTATGATACATGATTGGAAAACCACAGAAGAGAGGATTGTTTTGGCAGAAACACCTTAATCGGAGTCCAAACGAGAAAGTTATAATCGAAATGGTAAAGTCGCACAAGCTGTTTCTACTCAGCACGACTGCTCCACTTTGCATAATTTTTTATATAATCAAATGTTAGATTTTTTGTAAGTTCTTTATATGGATAGAAAGCCAAGAAAGAGAGGATCGTGTGAGCACAAGAATCGCTCAAATCGGAGCTTGTATGTGGAAGTTATGCGCGAAACGGTGAGACTGTACAATGCCGCTCGACCACGGCTCGATCTGAGTCGACCCCGCTCGACCTGGAGCAGTTTGGTCGAGTGGGGACACTGAATTCTATTTTTAGTAATTCCGTACCTCAAGTAGCGTGTATTTTTGTATTCTCCAAGAAAAAGCTCATTCAAGATCGATAAGTAGAGCTTACAAGTATAAAAGGGGATGCAGATTACATCATTATTCATTAGACAACAACACAATCATCCTACACCCCACAAGGAGGATCACCCTCCAAACATCATCCACATCCTTTACTCCATCTATCACTTTGAAGATTCGTCTGCTGAATCAAGAGGATTTGAAGAGATGGAAGAAAGAAGAAAAAAGATCGCTACACCAAGGGTTTTCCTAATTCTTTTTCTACTTTCTAATTTTCCAGACATATGGGTAAGATCTATCCAACCCCATGATTGTTCTTCGTAACAACATGGGCTAGAACCGTTTTGGTAGTCTAGGGTTTTGAAGGTTTTATGAATTAATTGAATTTTTGTGTGTATACTCCGTACAACACTACTTGTGGTTTATTTTATATAAGACTATGCTTTTTAATCCATATTTAGAGTCGTTTTGTGCATTATTAACTATTGAATAGAGTCTGAATGTTCATCTTGATTATTGATTTAGCGCGTTCACTAATGAACAGGATTCCATGTTATGATTCTAAATGAGGGGACTCCGAAGCTTCATTAGAACTATCTTATATGAATACTTATTAATTGAATTGAATTTAGATTAGTAAGTAGGATAAAGAGGATAGTTTTATAGTACCTATAAAGAGAAATCATATCAGGTTAGAGTACCATTTGGCCACGGAAATAATTGATACTGATAATACCTAGAAAAGGGTGAAGTTATATCTCTTGGTTCAAGACTTGTATGTAGTTTTTATTATTACTTATTGTTCCTATCTTCAATTTCTTGTTTGGGGAAAATCTATATTCAATTGTGTATTTTAGTTACGTTGCTGCCCTTTCTTCCTTCCATTTTTGTTTGAGAGAAATTTGGATTGGGTTTTCAGATCCTCTTCAATTTGGAAATTGTCTCACAAGTTTCTGTTTGTTGGTTGCAGCGTGCACAACGTTACAGAGCTAGGAAAGGAGGTTCTCGTATGTGGGTCGCTTTACGGTAGATTGAGCATATATCAGGTAAATTAGTGTTTTCTATCAATGTATTGGTATATTCTTCTGCATTTTCGATAGCAATATGGTATGTGTTTTCCTACCCACGTCTCCAATTTCTCTCCGCGTTTGTTCAATTTTACAGAAGTGTGTCTGATTTTTCTTGATTTCCTATTTTAGAGACATGTTTCCATTTTTAATATGTTTTAGATTTCATAAAATATTAGCCAAAAAAATTATTGGCTATCATTTAATGTGAGCTCGTTGTGATGTGTCTGGGAAGTTTGAAACGAACAGTGAAATAGGAACTATAATTATTTTCTACTTCTACAATGATTTGGGATTTCTCACATAGAATATGTATGCCTATGTGGTGTTCGATAATATGCCTCTCAACAAAAGGTTGCCTATTTTTTGTGTTGCCCAGCTTATTGTCTATAAATTAAGTAACTCAAATGCAGTTTGAAAGTAATTTCACCATATCATGCATGTTGTGTGAGCAAAATGCTGCTTCCAAAGTTTTGTAGCTTTATCTAACTACTGAAGCATCAGATTTTCTAATTAAGTGGTCACATGATGAGCTTCTTCTCCCACCAGTCTGTGCTCCATATCTTAGCCATGAAAACACTATGTTCGTGAGAAAACAAGAAAGGGTATTCACCTCTATCCACTATCATCTTTTATAAAACACTGCACTCACTAATATCTTTCATAAAATAGTTATTTAAAGAATAATGTTAAATAAAAAGTAAGCATGATGAAACTCTAGCATTGCTAACCAATGTGTTTCAGCCGTTAATTTTATATGTATTGATCAAGGTCTAGAATAGAAAATTAATCTTAGATGAGGGATATATTTATCTATTATTCATCTATTTCTAACCAATGTGATGCATCCATTAATTTTATATTCATAATAATTGATTAATTTATCCTACCTTAGCTTAGTTGATACTGCTTTTGGGCAAGAATGTATTTCCTCCCAATGAAATTGCGTTGGAAATAAGAGAAAAGAATGTAAAGCTAGGTGTGAAAATTGTATTTTGATGTTGCATAATGCCATAAACCGTCGAGATCTTGTTTTATCATTTACAATATTGCAATAAATTGACATCTCACTATCATATTTCCATCCTCTTTCATTGAAGACAAGAATTGATTGATTCTTATTTTTACATCAGAAAAATTGTCTCTCATTCTGGGCATGTATTACAAAAAGTAGGCTAATCCTTTGACTTGCTCTGTATGAATGGTGTAATGTTTGAATTATGTTGCGTAATATTCTTGTCTGTTATCAACTCCTGCCTGATTTTTTTGTGTTTTCTTCATATCTGTTTGCCTTAAGACGATGAAGGTGGAGGCAAGTGTTGGGCCCATGGCTATTAAGGGTAAGTATAGCTGAATCAACGTAGACTCCATCATTGATAAGTGTGTAATGAGATTATATAAAACACTAACTAATGAATTGCATGTCACCTGTCTTATTAATGAACTGTGATTTCCCTATATACACTATGCTGCACCAATTTTATTTTATTTTTTTCTAAATTCATCGTAAGCAAACATTGAGTATCACATGAATTTTCTGTATTTTTATGACTGAAGTTTGATCCGTCTGATTGAATGCTTGGAATCTAGCATTTTCTATGGTCTAAGGTAGAAACTTTACCAGCTGTATAGGATTTGTGTGGTTAATCAAGTTCGAGCTTGTATATATTCTCATGACTAACGATGCAAATGTAATTAAAGTTGAAAGATGAGATAAATGATGCATTTATGGAATATGTACACATTAGTCGACAACTTCAGGATAATAATTCTTTTATTGCACCTATTGACTGAATCTAATTGCATTTTCACACTAGTGGGATGTAGTAATTATCCTGAATTAAGTTTGAGAAGCTAAGGCATCATTCAGAATAATTTTCCTATGAAAACTAGTACTATATATTCTGCTATTAACATGGCTTGTTGATGATATTGTGAATTGTACTTTAAGTTCTTATGCTGAATTGAAGGGATTTTAATTTGTATTGTATTGACTCTCACTGTAATTTGACTTGTGAAATTCAAGATATCATATTTTGGAGTTTCATCATCATGCAACTTCTGAAAATTTGCAGTGAGGATGTCAAAAATAAGGATTATGGAGGTATGAGGTTCCTTTACACTGTTGAGCTCATTCATATTCTCTCAAATTTCCCTGACATCTTAGTGGTAAGGTTTCCTTTCGTGGTTCAATTATCTTACAGTTGATCATTTGAAACTCTCATTTTTTACTTAGAAAGTGTCTGATATAATAACCACTTTACACTTTTCAACTTAATCAGGTTTTGGTAATTGTTTTTCTAATTTTTTAAAGTTCAATTTGTGTTTCAGCTTTGACATTATGGGATGATATATTTAATTGCTAATTATGTACAGCCACATGTAAGTAACCTATCTGCCTCTGCTATACTTAATGATATTAGAAGTAGCCAGTAGGCTTTAATGAAGGAGTAATACATCTGGAAGTGAAATTTGATTCAGTAATCTCGGGTATCTTTACTTCTTAAAAGTTTGTAGAATTATTAGTCCTGATATCTGTAGCAGTGGTTGATCCTTTTATGCTTTGGCATAGAATCTGTTTCTGAATTATTGTTTTATACGTAGTTACTGTAGATCCTGTCCGTCGATGTTGCTGTGTTTTTCTTTCTGTTAGCATGATGATTTGCTGTTGTATGATTGTATGTAAATGGCAGACTCTGCGGATTTTCTGCAGCTCCAGATTTCTTGATTTTGTTTCTAATTTTTAGTCATATGCTCTCTGGTTATTCTACTGCCGTAGTTTCTTTTTGTTCCTGGTGTAGCAGCAATTAGTTGCGTTATGGTTTTTTCTGCAAGTCCTTTTGCAGCCCACTAGATTTTTTGTTCTATAATATTAGCTTGATGCATCAGTATTTCCTCTGCAATTGCTGGTTAATTAAGACTTTCTGTTGCTGGTTTTTTTGCAATGTGCTAAGTACTAGTTTTTAGTCCCATTTTGTACTTGCATATGTGCATTTCATATTGCATTTCATGGATAAGTAATATGATTAGTGTTTTCTCAGTTTAACATAAATTAAAGATTATGTCTTTGTTTGCAAAATTCTAAACAATTGGAAAATTAAAGATGGTATAAGTGATTGGACGCAATGATGAAGAAAATGATGTAAATATTGTTGGACAAATACCAACTGTTATTACTTTTCCCAAGTTGAAACAGTTGGAACTATATAAGCTCCCAAGGCTCACAATTTTGTATAAAAGGATAGAAAGCATCGAATTCCATTTGCTCGAGGATATGATAATCGAGGAGTGCCCATTGTTGAAAGGCATCAAACTGGGTGTTGATGATCATCATCAATCTTCACATTTATTTTGTCATAAGCAGGTATAAATCCACTCTACTATTTATAGATTCATATTCTTTAAAGTAAAATATAAAATTCTAAATTGTTATATTATTACATTTTTACTTAATTATTTTGAAAGAAATAAAATTTTATTCTTTTCCAAAAAAATAAAATTCTCGTGACGTAATTCCATTAAAATTATAACTAGTTGCTAATAATTTTTACATAACTAAGTAAATTGTATATTATGTTCAGTGCGAGTACATAATGAATAGTAGCACATGTTGATAGATTTAGTAGCACATGTATTATGCTTGAATATAACTAGAAAAAAAGATAGCGGATAGAGAAAAAAATTAACACTACATCCACTAAAGTATGCAATGACTAATTAATTTTGATAGATTTATTAGGAAATTCTGTTAATGGTGACATACTTAATGGATTACTACTTGTAGATGCAGGTTTCATTCCTCAGCAACTTGTATATCACAGAAAATGCAAGCATTAACAATTTAATTGGAAGTAAGTGATCAGTCCCATCTTCATTGAATTTCCTTAATTCCATTTTGTGTATTATGATACCAGTGTACTGATTTTATCTTTCAAAATTCTTGCAGTTATTGGATAAGAAAATGATGATTTTATGCTTTTCTCTGAGAAAGATTTGAAGTCTGAAAACTTTAGTGGTGTTCATGCAATGTCTTAGAGTTATGTGGATTGAAAACAATAGGTTGGACATCTCTTGATCATGAGGTTTTAGCTTATAAATTTAGATTTTATTTATGTAAATTTGAAGTTTGGATACAATTAGTTAGGGATATTCTTGTACTTTAAAATTTAAAGGATTATTTTTTGTGTATTTGAAATTATTGTAAAAAATTCACAAGTCTTGAGTTATATAGCATGATTGTATTTAATCTATTTTAATAATAATATAAAATTATGTAAAAAAATTAAATATAAAAAAAGAAAGACATCATGTAATAACCGATGTCTATTAAAATGAAACTGATGTCTAGGTTTGGAAAGACATTGGTGGAAAAATGATGTGTTTTGATGCAAAACTTATGTCTTTTTTTCTATAGACATCGGTTAATAAACGATGCCTTTTGGTTGCAACCGATGTATTTTCTTAGAAAGAACCGATGTCTTTTGATCGAAACTGATGTTTTTTTTAGAAAGATATCGGTAGATAACCGATGTCTTTTGATATCCAATCGATATCTTTTCTTGAAAACACATCGGTTGGTAACCTTTAGACATCGATTATCTACCGATGTCTTTCCAAGAAAAGATATAGGCTAAAAACAGATGTCTATCAGCGCCCACTTTCAATATCGAGGACTTCAAAATTGGCTGCTTGGTGAAATTGACATCGATTTTTAATCGATGTCTATCAGTGTTTTTGGTGTAGTGTCTCAACCATTGGACAAGGATCTTGGAAGAGTGGAGACAAAAGAAACATAATCTTTGTGCTTTAAATCATAACCACTGATAAGAATTATCATCTTTAAATCTACCTCGTTAGATGAGGGTCTTGAAAATGTGAAGATCACTATGTGCTTTAAATCACAATCATTTATAAAAAAATTTCATCTTTAAATATTATATATGGGATGAGGATCTAGGAAGTGTGGAGGCAAAAGGAGCACAATCAATGTGCTTTAAATCATAACCATTGATAAAAAAATATCATATTTAAATCTCAACCGTTAGATGATGATCTTGGGAATAAAGAGATAAAAGAAGCACAATCCATGTATTTTAAATTACAACCATTAATAAAAATTATTTTCTTTAAATTTTAACCATTGGATGGGGATCTTGGAAGTGTGGAGACAAAAGAAGGACAATTCATTTGCTTTCAATCACAACCACAACTAATAATTAACATCTTTAAATCTACCTCTTTGGATGAGGGTCTTGGAAATGTGGAGAAAAAAATCACAATCCATGTGCTTTAAATCACTAATATTGATAAAAAATTTCATTTTTAAATCTTATCTATGGGATAAGGATCTAGGAAGTGTGGAGAACACAAGAAAGACAACCCATGTGCTTTTAATTACAATTATTGAAAAAATTTATCATCTTTAAATTTGAACCTTTGGATGAGCATCTTGGAAGTGTGGAGACAAAAGAAGTACTATTCATGTACTTTGAATCATAACCATTGATAAAAAAAATATCATATCTAAATCTCAACCGTTAGATGATGATCTTGGAAATGTAGAGATAAAAAAGCATAATCCATGTGTTATAAATCACAACATTAATAAAAATTATTTTCATTACAACTCAAACATTGGATTAGGATCTTGGAAGAGTAGAGACAAAAGAAGCCTAATCCATGTACTTTCAATCACAACCACTGACTATCATTTTTAAATCTACCTTGTTGGATGAGGGTCTTTGAAATATTGAGATAAAAGAATCACAATCCACGTGCTTTAAATTACAACCATTGATAAAAAATTTTATTTTTAAATCTTATATGTGGGATGAAGATCTAAGAAGTGTGGAGACTAAACAAGCACAATCCATATGGTTTTAATTACAATCATTGAAAAGAATGATCATCTTTAAATTTGAACATTTGGATGAGAATTTTGGAAGTGTGAAGACAAAAGAAGCAAAATCCATGTACTTTAAATCACAACCATTGATAAAAAAAATCATATTTAAATCTCAACCATTAGATGATGATCTTGGAAATGTTAGGATAAAAGAAGCACAATCAATGTATTTTAAATTACAACCATTAATAAAAATTATTTTCTTTAAATCTCAACCATTGGATGAGAATCTTGGAAGTTCGGAGACAAAAGAGGGAGAATCCATATGCTTTCAATCACAACAACTAATAAGACCTATCATATTTAAATTTACCTCGTTGGATGAAGGTCTTGGAAATGTGGAGACTAAAGAATCACAATCCATGTGCTTTTAATCATAACCATTGATAAAAAAAATTTCATATTTCAATATTATCTGTGGGATGAGGATCTATGAAGTGTGGAGAGAAAAGAAGTACAATCCATTTGTTTTTACTTACAATCATTGAAAAGAATTATTATCTTTAAATTTGAACATTTGGATGAGGATCTTGGAAGTGTGGAGACAAAATAAGCACAATCCATGTGCTTTAAATCATAAGCATTGATAAAAAAAAATATATCATATTCAAATCTCAACCGTTAGATAATGATCTTGGAAATATAGGGATAATAGAAGCATAATCCATTTATTTTAAATCACAACCATTAATAAAAATTATTTTCTTTAAATCTCAATCGTTGGATGTGGATCTTGGAAGTGTGGAGACAAAAGAAGGATAATCCATGTGCTTTCAATCACAACCACTGATAATAACTATCATTTCTAAATCTACGTCGTTGGATGAGGGTCTTGGAAATGTGGAGACAAAAGAATTAAAATTCACGTGCTTTAAATCATAACTATTGATAAAAAATTTCATCTTTAAATCTTATATGTGGGATAAGGATCTAGGATGTGTGGAGACAAAAGAATCACAATCCATGTGCTTTTAATCACAATCATTAAAAAAATTTCTCATCTTTAAATTTGAACCTTTGGATGAGGATCTTTGAAGTGTATAGACAAAAGAAGTACAACCCATGTGCTTTAAATCAAAACCATTGATAAAAAAATATAGTATAAAAATCTCAACCGTTAGATGATGATCTTGAAAATATAAAAGTAAAAGAACACAATCCATGTGTTATAAATCACAATAATTAATAAAAATTATTTTTAAATCTCAATCATTGGATGATAATCTTGGAAGAGTGGAGACAAAAGAAGCATAATCCATATGCTTTCAATCACAACCATTGATAAGAACTATCATCATTAAATCTACCTCGTTGGATGAGCGTCTTGGAGACGTGGAGACAAAAGAATTACAATCCACGTGCTTTAAATCATAACAATTGATAAAAATTTCATCTTTAAATCTTATCCGTGGGATGAGAATTTAGGAATTGTGGAGACAAAAGAAGCACAATCCATATGCTTTTAATTACAATCATTGAAAAGAATAATCATCTTTAAATTTGAACATTTGGATGATGATCTTGGAAGTGTGGAGATAAAAGAAGCACAATCCATGTGCTTTAAATCACAACCATTGATAAAAAATATCATATTTAAATCTCAATCATCAGATAATGATCTTGGAAATGTAGGTATAAAAGAAGCACAATCCATGTATTTTAAACAATCATTAATAAAAAATATTTTCTTTAAATCTCAACCGTTAGATAGGGATCTTGGAAGTGTGGAGACAAAAGAAGACAATCCATATACTTTCAATCACAACAACTGATAAGAACTATCATCTTTAAATCTAGGAAAAATTACTCATAGGTACACACTTTGTATCCATAATTACTGTGAGATACATTGATTTAAAGAAATTACTCTCACATACAAAATATTAAAGTAAAATACCAAATATAACCCTAAACCCATACACTTTTAAACCACAAACCCTAAACCCTCACCCACCGCTGGCCAGTCGCCTGAAAATCACCGGACCGCCGTCGGCCGATAGCCGAACCACTGCTGGACAGTCGGCCAGTCACCGTAAAACCGCCAAACCGCCGCGCCGCCGGAGCTCCACCGGTCGGCCGCCGGACCTCCACCGGACCACCACATTTTTTTGCTGCACACACTTTTTTTACTGCATAAACTTTTTTTTACTACACACACTTTTGCTGCACACAAACATTTATGTGCAACACATTGAAAGGTAATATTTGAATATCACTATATATTTATGTAGTTAGTAGTAATATTTTTGTATGTTTATATCTCATAGTAATTAAAGATTTTTTAGTGTATCTAGTAGTAATCCTCCCTTAAATCTACCTCGTTGGATGAGGGTCTTGAAAATGTAGAGACAAAAGAATCACAATCCACGTGCTTTAAATCACAATCATTGATAAAAAATTTCATCTTTAAATCTTATCTTTGGTATAAGGATCTAGGAATTGTGGAGATAAAAGAAGCACAAGCCATGTATTTTTAATTACAATCATTGAAAATAATTATCAATTTTAAATTTCAACCTTTTGGATGAGGATCTTTGAAGTGTGGAGACAAAAGAAGCACAATCAATGTTCTTTAAATCACAACCATTGATAAAAAAATATCATATTTAAATCTCAACCATTAGATGAAGATCTTGGAAATGTAGATATTAAAGAAACACAATCTATGTGTTATAAATCACAAATATTAATAAAAAATCCTTTAAATCTAAATTGTTGGATGGATATCTTGGAAGAGTGGAGACAAAAGAAGGACAATCTATATATTTTTAATCACAATCATTGATAAGAATTATCATCTTTTAATCTCAACTGTTGGATGAAAGTCTAGGAAATGTGGAGACAAAAGAAGTACAATTCATTCGCTTTAAATCACAACCATTGAAAAAAATTATCTTTAAATCTCATCTGTTGGATGAGTATCTAGCATGTGTGGAGACAAAAGAAGCACAATTCATGTGCTTTCAATCACAACCATTGATAAGAATAGTCATCTTTAAATTTCAACCTTTGGATGAGGATCTTAGAATTATAGAGACAAAAGAAGCACAATTCATGTGCTTTATATCTCAACCATTGATAAAACTGTATCATCTTTAAATCTCAACCGTTGGATGAGAATATTGAAAGTGTATGGATAAAAGAAGTACAATCCTCATGTTTTAAATCACAACCATTAATAAAAGTTATTTTCTTTATATATAATGTTAGATGAGACTTTTGGAGGTGTGGAGATAAAAAAAAGAAGATCAATCCATATCCTTTAAAACGCAACCATTAGAGTTATTACACGAGCCGAGCGAGCCAGAGTGATCGGTGCTCGAACTCGACTCGAGTTGTGAATGAGCTCGAATCGAGCTTGCTCAAATTACATAACGATCTAATAACTAAGCACGGCTCAGCTCGGCTCAAAATTTTTGCACTTGAGCTTGAGCTCGACTCATTAATCACTCATTAGAGTGAGAAGATTATGACATGGAATTTCTGAAGATTTGGCCTTTGTCAAGGAGTTGCTGGACAAGGATCCATGTTTGGTGTTCGGAGAAGGGGAGTACGGGCATCACTGATGTGCTATATGCTACTTCCAAATGAAGAAATTTTGAGGTTTTCAGGCTGCTGTTCGATCGTTGTTTGTTTCATGTCAATGGGACTTCTCTTGGATTCTAATCAGAGATGATGAACAGGCGGTTCATGCGGCGGCGAGAGGTAAAAATTTGGAGATGCTATTTGAGCTTTAGTGATGGCGGTGGCGATGTCCTGACTTTTCGGGATGCCCTAGGCCCTCGTGGAGTTGTGTGAAGTTGAAATGAAAATATTCAAAATCTAATGCTGCCCTATTCTTTACTTACCAGCTGGCTTAACACGCCCCTATTACATTCATTATATATATTATAATAATAATAGTATATTTCTAATATTAATATATTGTTATTATGTTTTATTAAAATACATGAGTACTCACGAGTCTATCGAGTCGAGCTAAGGTCGGCTTGTTAATGAATCGAGCTTTTAAGGGGCTTGATCTCGAGCTCGAGTACATACGAGTCGAGCTAAGCTCAAGCTTTGTCGAGTGTTAGGCATATTTTGCGCACTCCAATTAAAATCCCCAAGTATAAGGATGTCAATTGTAATTGCAAGTACCCCAGTTAAATATCATTCCCACTGAGACAGCTAATTATCTATTTTACTATTAATCACTATTCGACTAGAATTAAAGTAACCAATTTCAAGGATTTGAATTTAATGATAATCTAAAATGCTGAAATAATAAATAACAAATTAAATAAAAGCAAAGAAGAATTATTCGAGAGAAAATTAAGAGAGGAATAACAGCTCTAAGGTATCAGGTGTAGTGCAATTGATTTGGTTCCCCTTGACGGACTATTGTTCATTCATGCTATTTCAATGGAAATACATCACAACTCCCCATTAACCAACCAAATATGATTCGATACAAGTTAATAGTATAATCAGTTTAACAACAAAAGATGTGTGAGTAATCTTGAACCCCTTTCTAGATACTAATAAGGCAAACTTAAGAAACCTCCGGATGGCCAGTTTGACCAACATATATTCTCTAAAAGTACTATTCAATCCTATTCACTCCCTACTTGAATTCTTAATTGCATTGTTCCACTAAGAAACTCAAGTATCTTATTTACTAGTTCTTGGAATTAACGTGTTCACGGGCAAACTTCTAATTCTTAGCTAACACAACATACCAAGCATCACGGGCAACATCAATGATATGTTGTGAAGACGTTACAAACATATAAACATAGTCTTAATTAATCAAATAAACAGAATCTTAATAGCAATGAATTCCCATACGTTGTCTAGGTTTCCAAATCAACTACCCTAACCTTCAATCCTTAGAACTGTAAAAGTATTTAGCCCATGAGGTTACACACTACCCTCCCTTATAGCTGACAGGTTCATAACAAAATCAACAAAAGGAGAATTAAAGAAAAGATACAAAACCCTAGTGTCACGTGATTTACGATCCTTCCCCTTCTCTTCGATGGGATAGGCTCTCTCAAGCGCACTCGAATCTTTCTCCGGACTGATGGGATGGATACATGGATGTTGCGTGGTGGATGAAAGGCGGGTGAAGGATAGTGGTGAAAGGTCGAAAGTGGCGATCTGTCATGTGGTCATGACATTCTGTCGTGTGTTTTTCTGTCAGTTCGGTGATTCACGACTTCTGTAGTGTACGCTTATATAGCAGGTGTTAAGGATGTTAGGCGTGTGATACAAGCAGGCTTTGAGCACGGGACATAGTGGGATGTCCATGATCAAACGATGTTGGGCTTTTTTATGAGAGATCGTGAGCACTCCCTCAGCATGGAACCTCATTCAAAACCTATTTACTCTACTTGGGCCCACGTAATTGGTATGTAATAAACATTGTATGCATAATTAACGTGTCCCATTTACAATTCAATTCATGAATTGAATTTCTCATACCATGATGACGTGGCATGCATGCTTCACAAGTGAATGAGCCCACATGTACTCAATTTTCACCACACGACACGAGCAACTTCACTTAGCTTCGGTTATGATCTTACCCCTTTTTAACTTCTTTTCTATTTTATCAATATCACTTTAAAATAGGCGTAAAATCTGTAATATCTTAACAATACCCGTAAAGTCATAGAATATATAAAAATAAGCAATAAACTCCACAAATAAGGTCAAAATAATGCAATAATCATATGAAAACGACCTATACAAAGTGCGAATTTTCGAGCTGAACATCGAGTCGAGCTAAGCCAAGCCTACGAGCAGCTTGATATTTTTAATAGCTCCAACAACCATTGATAAGAATTATTATATTTAAATCTCTACCGTTGGATTAACGTCTGTGAAATGTTTAGACAAAATAAGCACAATCCTAGTTATTTAAATCAATGTTGTTATAACCTAACCGGAGATTGAACCGGTGTCTCTAATGGTTCGAGGTTCAATTGGTTGAAGAGGTCCAACCAGCAGTTCAACCAAAAAAAAAATACACCTTTTCTTTTATTATATTTTAAAATAACCATTAAAAAAGATATAATAAACAAAGTTATTTAAAAAATTATAAGATATTACAACTTAATACAATTTTTTTTCTAACAAAGCCAATTAATATTTTAAAACAAAGCCCACATCCAATATAGATTATTAGGGTTTGCTCACTTCCACCAAATGTAGATTATTAGGGTTTGGTTGTAACGAAGTGTTTCCTCATTTCTGCGGTTCACTCTTTCTTTCTCTCTCTCTCTCTCAGTTCTGTGTAGCAATCCCCCTCTCTCTCTCCTCTCTCTATCAATTTAAAAATTCGATGACTACCCATTCTTTTCTTCTTGATAACGTGTCACTTTTTCTTTAGTCCGAACGTCAGTCTCATTTGGTGAAGATTTCATGTTAGTTTGCAGCAGTGAAAATAGGTCAAGGCGGTGGCTTGGCATTTCCTCCAGCTTTTATAAGAAATAGTTTTTTAATATTGTCTCCACTTTAATATATTTGGCTTAGATTTGGATTTATGTATATAATATATGTAAGTTTCTAACTTTCTGGCACCGTTGCAGGGAAAAACTGTCCTTATCAATTTTATTATTTCTAGTTTAATTGATGTTATTCCATACTTTTCTTTATTTTCTCACAGTGAATATTTCATAAGTGTATACACACTAGATCGAAGGGAGCAACAATATCACCTTTTGATCCAGAGATCGGAGCATCATCGAGGAAAAAGAAGGCAAAGAAAAAGAAGAATAAGAATATGGAAGTAACCGAAACTTGATTTAGGAGTCGACATTGAAGTACCAAACTCAGAAATGATTGAAGCTACAACCGAAGACAAGTCGGAAGCAGAAGCAGTCAACATGGCCCAAGACAAGGTAAATTCGGATAACGCTGTTATCCATGAAGTCTTCAAGAACAATGAAGGGGGCAACGTGGGGCTGTTAGGAGCGCATGGAACCGATGCCGATTTTGATCTTCATCCCGCTCTTATCAGCATGATAGAAAGGAACTCTTTCTTAGGAGGACTTTCGAGGATCCTCAACAACATCTTAATAAGTTCCTTGTTTATGCAAGTACACAAAAGGATGAAGGAACTCATGAAGATGCAAGGAGGATTATCTTATTTAAATTTTCGCTTACTAAAAGAGCGAGAGATTAGTATGACACTCTTAGTGTTGCTGATTGTACTACATGGGAGCAATTGAAAGTGAAGTTCTTGGAGCGATAGATACCACCTTCAAAGGTATTTAAAGTGAAACAAGACATCAATTAATTTGCTATCGATAGTAATGAAAAATTCCATGAAGCATGGGATAGATTCAAAGATATGTTAAGGAAGCGCCCTTAGCATGGATTATCTAAAGCTCAATACATTAGTATTTTCTACAGTGGATTGGATTGTGATTCTCGTGTTCTACTTGATGCTTCATCGAATGGAGCATTACTTGCGAAGATACCCGTTGAGGCCGAAAAGCTCTTTGAGGATATTTCAGTGAATTTAAGAGACTGGCCTACTGATAGAGTTAGAGGAACCTAGCTATGTACTTAGAAAGGTAGCGCAGGTTGAACACACGTTGGTAAAGTCGAGTAGAGAAGATGAGATCGTCTTGAGCTTGGTAAACATCAACAAGCTACTTGAATACCAGCACACGCAAATAACGGAGTTGTCTCAGAGAGTACCAATGATGATGCAGTAGGATGTTGGTGAAGAAAGACGATCCAAGAGGGATTAGAAGAGGCAAACTATGCCATGGGACAAAATATTCAAGGAACAAGGTATCCGAACAATCAAGGAAACATGAATTACCAAGGAAACTACAACAATCGTTGTCCCTGGGTAATTATCAACAACCAAAGAGGTTGGAATTTTCATGGAGTAATCTAAACGCAGCAATGCAACCTCCTGTTGGTGTTAATCCTGGTGCTAAGATGGAAGAAGTGAAACATGGTTTGGAAGATACGCTGAACCATTATGTGGCTAGAAAAGGTGCAAGGATGAATCGTCTTGAGGCAAAAATTGACTCAAATCATGAGGACTTGTCAAAGCAGATGAAGGACATAACCTTGTTGATGGGGCAGATGGCCGGGAACGTGAATCAGTTGACACAGACAATAGGGTAGGGAAAATTTCTGTATCAGAGTATAACGAACCCAAAAGAGTGCCAGAGTATAATAAAAAAATTAGAAGCCAGCTCGGCCGCAGGTCGACCAACCCTTTTGGTCAAGCCATGGTCGAGCAACATAGGGAAAAATAGAGAAACGATACTCTGTTTTCTAGCTCGCAGCTTGACCAACTCTCTATAGCTCGACCAAACCACTATGGTCGAGCCACTACCTGTTGTGCCGAAAAAACATGTTCAGTTTACAGAGCCCCAGCTCGACAGACCACACTGGTCGAGCTATAGTTGAGCCAGCACTTTCAGAACTGAACAGATAGATTTTATTTTTGGACACCCAGCTCGACCTATACTACCTAGCTCGACCAGACCATTCTGGTCGAACAGCAGTAATCGAGCCCCTTCTCTGTGCCGAATGCTACACCAGTTATTCAGAACACTCCAGTACCATCACAAGAGCAGAACATTGAGCAGATGGTAGAGAAGAAGTGGGAAAGAGCAAATAGATTGAGAGCCGAGAAGAACAAGGCAAAGGAGGTTGAATGTGACGAATGGAGAATTCTTAAGATAAAGATACCTCCTCCGTTTCTTTTTAGGTTAGTGAAGAAGGGGTTGGAAGAAAAGTTAAAGAGATTCCAGGATATAATAAGTAAGATAAGCTTGAACATTCCTTTATCCGAAGCAATCATGGAGATGCCATATTATGCCCGATTTCTTAAGGATATCATATTGAAGAAGAAGAGCTTGAACGGAGTAGAGACAGTGAATCTATCAGAGAACTGTAGCTTGATCATCTAGAGGAAGCTACCAACTAAGTTGAAGAATTCGAGAAGTTTCACTATTCTATGTGAAATTGGAAAGAGGCCAGCACGAAAATCTTTGTGTGATCTTGGTGCAAGCATCAAATTAATGCCCTTGTCTATATTCAAGAAGCTAAGTTTGGGGGAGCTCTCTCCCACAACAGTGGCTTTACAGTTGGCGGATAGGTTCATGACTTTTTTGAAGGGTGTGATTGAAGATGTACTTGTGAAAGTGGAGAAGCTTGTCTTTCCTGTGGATTTTCTTGTGCTAGAGATGGAAGATGACAAGGATAATGTCCTTCTTATCTTAGGAAGGCCATTCCTTGCCATAGCTGGAACTATGATTGGTGTTTAAAAGGGGGACCTTAGATTGTGAATAGATAAAGAAGAGGTTCTGTTCAACCTTGATAAAGCAATGAAGATGCCGAGGGAGACGCAATGTTGATTAGTGGTATTTTCACCTAGTTTTTAATGCATTTTTATATCTGTTTTTGTAGTGTTTTATCCATTTTTATGTGGTATTTGGTTGTGTTATTTGTTTTCATAGAAATGTGTGAGAATGAGCTTAAACGTGTGAAAAATAATAAAAATGGAGCGAAAATAGAGTCGAGAGTCGAGACGAAAGAAGAAAGAAAATGCAGCACAAACACGGCCGCCCGTGTTTAGTACACAAGGCGTGTTCACGCACATGCCCCGTGTACCAACCATGGCCCTATAAGAGGTGACCGTGTACGAGCATCAGACACACCTACACGCCCACCCTATGACCGTGTACAGCGCACAAGCCATGCGCATCTGGAGCAAAATGGTTGACCAAAAGCCCTAACACAACTCGGGCTGTGTGCATGCACACAAGCCGTGTAGGTGCAAAAATCATTAAAATATCAGAATTCTTCTAGAAGCTCCCAAGGGGTATAAATACCCAATATTTCAACATTTGATCAAGTCTCTCCGTGATTTTGAAGCTGCACACACGCATCACACACAATTCCTTTCATTTTTCCCCATTCCTTTCATCCATTCACCATCCATTCCATCTATCTTCATCCAACCATCAAAATTCTCATCCAATTGAAGAAATGGAAGAAGGAAGAGAGGAGAATTGCAAAGGGAAGGAAGGAGATTACTATTGAATCATTTCAAGGGAGTTTTCATCCAAAATTTGTATTAAACCTCATAGTTTTGTTATGATTTGTAAGGATTTAATTGTCTATGTTAATTTTCTTATGAATATGGTAGGCTAATCTCCCTTGTGAGATTAACAATATGATAATTGTTGGATAATTTTGGGATTTATGTATTTAAATTCATATGTTGATTGGGTAAATGGATTTTCTATCATTGATTCTTGAGATCTTGAGGTTTATAATGATTTGTGTATTTTGTTGTTCTAAATATGTGATTAGATTGAGAAATCAATTATGTGCTTAGGATAATTAAGTGAATCATTTCATCAAACATCTCATGTGCATTACAAATTGTAAAGAGATTAAGAAATCCTTTAGGATTTAAAACCCTTTGATAGAACATGTGATTTGTTAGATCGAGAGGTCAATTGATCGTGTGAAGGGACTCTTTGATTGAACTTAGTACCTAGTTGGAATTGTTTGATTGAGAACTAACCTTAGAGCTATTTTGAGACCTTGTAAAGGATCTACATCCTATTCATTTAGAGAGGAAGTTTAGGTAGAATTCATGTTGGCCCTTAGTCTTCAACCCTTGACACATACGAGTATAATGCATGAATCCTAGAATTACCACTTCTTAGTGTTGTTAATCTTACTTTTGTTCAATTTGGAAAACCACCCTTCATCTATCTATCTTATTTGTTTGATCATTACTTGCTTTGATTGATTTTATTTTCTTAATTGAACAACCAACCCTTTAATGATTCATCTCTATAAAATTACAGAAAACGTGATATTGCTTAAGGTCTAGCGCCTTCCTCCCTTGTGCTCGATAAATTATTATAGTTGGTCATTCCGACTACAAATAGCTAATCAATTGGTGTCGTTGCTGGGGAGGCAACAATTCTAGTAGTTTAAAGAAGGAACGTTTTGAGTAATCTTACTATGGACAAATTTTTTTATTTATTTTTGTTAATTGTTATTTGCTTTTGAAAACCTTTGTTCTAACTCTTCTCTTTTTTGTGAAGGTGTATGCAAACGAGGTCAAGGGGGACACAATCAGAACCTATTGACTTGGAAATAGAACAAACTTTTCGAAGAAGGAGAAAAGAAAACAAATCAAAAAAGAGTGATCTAATAGAGAACAATCAAGATGATGAACGTGTTGATGTTGAGTATGATGGAGAGTGTGAAAAATGTTCAAGACAACGCATAAGTACCTCAATTCAATTTCAACACTCCTCAACAAGCTTATCAAAACTTTGGATTTCTTAACAATCAGCTTTGCTTCAACAAATGGTACAACAAGCCATGCTTCAACAAGGCTTTCCACTTGCTTATGCCCCTCCGCAACAATCTTATGCGCCACCACCACCACCTCCGGTGCATCAAGGGCATCATGTGGATCCGATGGTGATCTGGAATTTTTTTATGCCAAGGAAAATGCCACAAATGATGGGTCCACCGATCAATGCCAACAATTTTGAGATTAAGGCGGGTCTAATCAACATGGTGAGAGACAAACAATTTGATAGAACCCCGAATGAGGATCCTAATGCACATCTAACTCAATTTATTGAGATTGCTAACACAGTGAAGATGAACAGTGTGAGCGAGGATTGTATTAAGATGAGGTTGTTCTCATTCTCATTCAGGGATCGTGCTAGAACATGGCTCTTCACTATTATTCCGGGTATCTGCAACACATGGGATGAGCTTGCGCAAATATTTTGAACTAGTACTTTCCACCTTTTAAGACACTTTAAATAAAGAGCTTGATCACTCAATTTTAGCAAATGCCTCAAGAGAGTTTTTATGAAGCGTGGGAAAGGTTTAAGGATATGCTTCGCAAGTGTCCATAACATGGATTTCCAAAAAATCAACAAGGGGGGTTTTTCTACCTAGGTTTGGTTAAGGGCCAAAGAATACTTGTTGATGCTTCGGCCGGTGGATCCGTACTTGGAGTGACTCCGGAATGGGCTATAAGAATTTTTGATGAGATTGCTACAAATGGTTATTAATGGTCATCGGAGAGAGTTAGTGGATGCTATGGGTTTGAGCACATGGATCAAGGACAACAGTTTAGTTTGAAGAGTGCTAGTGTTGAGTCAAATATTCCAAGAGTTGAAATGATAGCAGCAGAAGTCATTAGACAAATGAGCTTGAATCAAGGTGTGAACTAATGAGCTAATATGATTGAAGGGCAAGTAGAGCAAGGTGTGCTTCCTCCGAATAGTGTGAGTGGACAACAATTGTCCATGTCTATGCCACGTGCGAAGGATGTTTTGTACATGTGATGGGTGTTATCTCAACACACAATTTTAATCCCCAAGTATGAAGGATATCAATTGTAGTTTCAAAAGTGACCAAGTTAAATATCGAATCCACGAGACGGATAAATATTACTTTAGTTATTTTCTAGCAATTATGACTATGTTGAGAATTGTATTTGTTGGTTTGTAAACTAAGTAACAACTAAAATAGCAAATAAATAACAAGAACAAGAAAATAGTAGTTGTGATCAAATAAGATGATAGGTAGTTCGTCAGGCCATCCAGTTTCATTCGTTAATTCATACTTTCGTGTGTCAGTGTCCGACTCTGCCTTGTGGTTTATGGACGCATCGCTAGACCATGCAAATCTATTCTATAGACACAAATAGATAAGCTTTTGACACGTGTGAGTATCCTCAGAGCAAGACGTATACTTTACCTCCCTTTCTAGGTACTATCATAATCAATTATTTCCCGTGCACTTAGTACTCTAACCCGATTTGATCTCCCTTTTTAGGTACTATAAAGTTATACTCTTAATCCTACTTGTTAACCCGAATTCAATTCAACTAACAAATATTCATATAAGACGGTTCTAATAAAACCTCGGAATCCCTTCACTTAGAATTATAACAATAAATCCTGCTCATTAGTGAATGCACTCAATCAATAACCATGTTATGCATTCAGACTCTACACAACGATTATTGATGCACAAAACAACTATGAGTATGGATTAAAAACGTACAATCTTATATAAACTAAACCACAAGTAGTGTTGTACGGAGTATACACACGAAATACAAATCAACTCATGAAACCTTCATAACCCTAGAACTACCGAAGTGGCTCTAGTCCATGATTGATCTAGGAACAATCATGGTTAGATGGACCAATCTTACTTGAATCTCCAGCTAAACTGTCTTGTATTCTTCTTGTTGATTGGTGATCGTGATCGTGATGATTGGACGTCTTCCTTGACTGCATGAGCCTCCTTTTATACTTGTAATCATGTCTCTAGGGCGTGGAATGGGCTTTTCAAGTGATCACATGCATTTTTGCCTCAAAATTCCAGATAAGGTAAGTTCCCGCACGACGGTTTGACCTCAGCAAATAGGTCGAACCACTGGCCGCAGGTCGAACCACAGGTCGAACCACGCTACTGGAAGTATTCTGCACTTGGTTCGACTTCTAGTACAGGTCGAACCACTCCCTCTTTGGTTGAACCACAGGTCGAACCGCACCACTGGATAATTTTTGCTCCTGGTTCGACCAACTGTCAGGTCGAACCCCAACATCATGGTCGAATCACACTTCTCGCGAATTGGTTCGACCATGGTTCGACCTGATGAGCAGGTCGAACCATTGAGTCGTGGTCGAACCCTCCTTCTGCACACTTTGCAATGCTGGTTCGGCCTGTAGGAGAGGTCGAACCCTCCTCCAACAGGTCGAACCCACCTCACTCCTTGGCGGTTCGCGTGGTCTCAACTTCGTCTCTTCGATTCTTGGCACTTCCACTCCGATTTTGCTATGAAAACCACTTATATAGCTCCACTAACACATGATTCATGCTAATTCACAATATATATAGGTTTTCCACCTATTTCCACCTCAAAACTCTCCAAAACTAGCACAAAACATGGTGCCAAACTTATGAATTTACACACTCATCAAACCCCCAAACTCACATTTTGCTCGTACCGAGGCAACCAATTCAAACCACAGGAGTCGTGTATAATTCACCAAGATCAAGTACAATACATATCACACATGCAACTTCATTAAATCAAACAAGTATTAATTTCTTCATATATATCACTCATGCAAAACCAATCCAATCACACACCATTCGGAGTACTAAGTAATCTAGCTCACAAGATAAGTATTTACTCTCTTTCACTCAAGTGCGTGAGGCACTATATAGGTTAATATAAACACTCATATCAATCCATATTCACGCGTAACCATAAGCTTGGGAAAGGTCTCAAAAATCAACTTATAATCAACTCTTCACTAGGATCACAAAGGACTTGTTTTTGGGTTGTAATGTTGGCTCTTTGGAAAAGGTAGGAAAATTTTAATAAGTAACTTAAGACACTAGTAGAGAGTTACCTTGGAGGTTCTTGATTTCTTCTTCTTGCTGCAATATCTCCACCAACTTCTCCTCTTCTTCTCATGAATTTTTCTTCTTTTCCGTGCATCAACATCATCTCTTTAGACAATTCGGGTACCGATTTTAGGCACTACCCTTCTTCTCATGTATAGGCCATCAGCTGCTAAGCTTCATGCACCATGTATAAAAACAATCGGGGTATCAGTTTCGGGCACTACCCCTAAACAAGATTTAACCATATTCTTTTCATCCAATCATATTCTATATTCCTTTTTCTTCTTGCAACACTTACTCACCTCAACTCTCTCTACCAATGAATAGGTTAATCAAGGCTCACGTAAAGGTTTATAAGGTTATTTACTTCAGCTACCAAAAAAAAAGCTTTAACGGCTCAACGGGGCATCCAAAGGTTAATAAGATCATTAGGAAGGATAAAATTTGGCTAAGTAACTTAATCACAAAATAATGGCCAAAGATCATGTCCTAGCAATTTATCAATCATAAGTCTCACACAAGACTCCAAGCCAAGTTCTAGAATACGTTCATATGAATGATCCTCTCAAGAATAAAACAATCATGATCAAGTATGATTATCAAGGCTCAAATCCTCACATAGGTAAATAGAATCCTAAGTACTCCTCATAGCACATAATTAAGATCACTTCCACAAGAATTCAATATACTTATCAAATTATACATGCTTTTCATCAATAGAACTTAACACATGAACATATGAATGCACAAAATCAATAAGCTCATACCCAATCAATCATACAAGATATCACTTATACATTCCACTCACGCATGAATCACAACCCAACCTGTAAAGATAAAAAGAAGAATGAAGACAAGATGAATCGGAGGAAACCAAAGAAAACCTGAAAAACTACTCCTCCGGAGCATCATCATCCTCATCATCATCATCCTCATCATCAAGTCTCCGCTCCACAATCCGATGCAGATCACCGATGTGTCTATCCAAGTAATCAACTCGATCACCCAACTTACCAACTTTCTCATTCAAGGCAGTGTACCTCTCATTCAGCGTAGCATAGTTGGTGTTGGCGAGTGCGAGCTATCGGTTCGTCTCCTACTGGCTAGCAACGATCGCGACCAGCTGCTCATGAATAAGGCGGAGCTACTCCCGTGTATTATTTGGGACAGCCCGCTTCTGCTGCGGTGCTGGCTCATGCTGAGGTGCGTCGTGCTGCATTGGCATCTCCTCATCCTGCTGCTCCTCTTCTACATGTTCCTCTTCGGACTGGTATGGTGGACGGAACTCTCCTTGATCAACAATCTGCTGTAACTCCGCCATCCTACCATCCACACATACTTCTGCGATACAGTCCTCCAATCACCACCCGACTTCACTATCACGGATAAGGCGTTGTGTCCTAGAGAATCCATCAACTTGTTCCTCGCCACCCGAATGGTTGTCAAGTTGCTCACGTCGAAAGGAAACATGAAATCGAAGGGCTTGAGTCCCCTCGTGAAGAACCAATCTCCATTTCTGAAATGGGCAAATCCTCCCTTCATGCATGTAAACATCACCAAATCGGGCTCTCCTCTAACTGGTGTGATGCCGGTGAAATCCAAGTTATAATGCTCAGCCACGATCGTCAGTAACCCTCCAATATTCACCTTTTGAAATCCAATGGTCCTGAATCGGTGTAGCTGTGCAATGAAATAAGCTCCAACATTGAACTGCACCCCATTTAGCATACACCACAAGGCGTAAAGCTCTCCTCTAGACACAACACTCCCCTCTGAGCAGGCGAACAACGTGTTGCTCAAGACACGATCCATGTACCTCAAAACTGGATTCTTTATTGAGGAAGCACGAGCCTGTTTGATCTTATAATCTCCAATCTCCCCTATGATCTCCCTCCAAAACCTATTAGCGTTGAACACAGCATTCTCCAAACGAGGGATCCCCAATGGCGTCTCAAATAGCTCATTAAAATCCTCAGACGCCCATCTCCTTCTCGCTCAACCTAGCTGAAACGTACACTGATACGGGTACCCAAGCGGGTCCTTCACCATCTCAAATGAGCAAACTACTTCCGCTGTAACATGGAAGTACGTCGGCCTCTTTATTTCCATAAATCTCCGGATACCCACTTGATCGAACATCCAGAAGATGTCATCCCTGATTCTCATTGTCCTCATCGCCTCATCATCTTGGTATCGAGTGCGAGCTATCTTGTCTGAGACTTCTTCCCACTTTTCTTTGATCTCATCCCAATTTTGCATTTGAATCTTGAAGTTTTTGGGTAAACGATCTTGTAGCCTCAGCTTCTTTGTCACCGTATCAACATTCGAAGGCCTGTCATGCCTCTTCTTCGATCTTGCTTCCTCTGCCTTACTTTACCTTTACTTGATCCTTGTCCCTTTCCTGAAAACAAATACTTTAATACAACCAACAAGACAAGAACACAAGTATTTGACTAGCATATCCTATACTCTACTCAAGACTTCAAGCATCCATGCTTAATCAACTCCAACTAATCTCAACACCACTTGCTTATTTAACATGCTCAAAACATCTTCAATCACACTCTCTTTATTCTTCAAATCATAAACAACAAGCATGCATCAACCAACTCAAGCCATTCAACAAGAATTTCAACAACTGAACTTCATGAACAACTCCAATCAACAATTCAAACCTAATTAACATGCTCATTCTTCTAGATGCATTATATCCTTGATCAATCCACAATAAAACTCAAGCAATCTCAAACCAATAAACATGAATTCATATGAATCAACTCAACAATATCCATTATCACCATGAAATTCAACCAAGATCAACATCAATCAACTTACCCACAACACATTTCTTGCAATAAACTTGAATCATAGGGTAATTGAGTTGAAAAAAATGTACCTTTAGTCTTGCCCACGGTTAACAATCAAAATTTGGCACACAACACTCAAAATGCGCGACTAAAGCCCTAATTCGCGATGAAAATCGCCCAAATCCGCGCCCAATTCAAGAATTAAGAGTGTAGTGTTGTGTAATCGATGCAAAATCAAGTGTAATTGAAGAATTTGTGCAAAGGTGTAGAGGTTCGGAGAGGGTTCGAGGTTTGGTGAATTTAAAAAGTGATCGAACCTTTCTGAAAAATCAAACTTAAATCGCGTACCTGACTTGGTTCGACCCCGGATTTGACTTGATTATGATAGTACCTAGAAAGGGAGGTAAAGTATACGTCTTGCTCTGAGGATACTCACACGTGTCAAAAGTTTATCTATTTGTGTCTATAGAATAGATTTGCATGGTCTAGCGATGCGTCCATAAACCACAAGGCAAGGTCGGACATCGACACATGAAAGTATGAATTAACGAATGAAACTGGATGGCCTGACGAACTACCTATCATCTTATTTGATCACAACTACTCTTCTCTTGTTCTTGTTATTGATTTGCTATTTTAATTGTTACTTAGTTTAAAAACCAACAATTAAAATTCTCAACATAGTCAAAATTGCTAAAAAATAACTAAAGTAATATTTACCCATCCCGTGGATTCGATATTTAACTTGGTCACCTTCGAAACTACAATTGGTATCCTTCATACTTGGGGATTAAAATTGTGTGTTGAGAAAACACCCATCAAGTTTCTGGCGCCGTTGCCGGGGACGGCGTAAAATATCTTTTTGTTATTTCTAGTTTATTAGGGCTATTTATCTTATTTTGCTATTTTAATTCTAGTTCTTTTTAGGTGTATGCTCACGAGATCAAAGAAAGGTGAACTTGAACCCTATAATCCTGATATCGGAGCATCGTCAAGAAAGAAGAAGAAGAAGAAGAGCAAGGCAAAGACTATTGATCCAACTGAAGCTCTGAATTTTGGAGTTGAAGTTGACGAGCAGATTTCGCAGACGATTGAAGCTACAACTGAAGTTATTTCGGGAGTAGAGACAGTCAACATGGCAGTGAATCCGGATAATCTAGCCATCCGGGAGGTTTTCAGAAATAATGGGGCTGGAAATTTTGGGCTTCTAGGAGCGAGGGGAACTAATGCAGCTTTTGATCTTCATCCCACTCTTATTAGTATGATAGAAAGGAACTCCTTTTCAGGAGGGTCTTTCGAGGATCTGCAGCAGCATCTGAATAAGTTCTTGGGCTATGCAAGTACTCAAAAAGATGCAGGAGAACATGAAGATGCTAAGAAGATCCTCTTATTCAAATTCTCGCTTACTGAAAAGACGAGAGATTGGTACGACACTATCAACGCAGCTGAGTGCACCACTTGCCAGTTAAGGTTCTTGGAGAGGTACATGCCACCTTCAAAGGTGTTTAAGATGAAGCAAGAAATTAACCAATTTGCTATCGGTGGAGGTGAGAAATTTCATGAAGCATGGGATAGATTCAAGGACATGCTTAGGAAGTGTCCTCAACATGGGCTATCTATAGCTCAATATATCAGTATATTCTACAATGGATTGGACGGTGATTCACGAGTGTTATTGGATGCTTCATCTAATGGAGCATTGCTTACAAAGTCATCCGTAGAGGCCGAGAAGTTGTTTGAAGATATTTCGATGAATTCGAGGGATTGGCCAACTGATAGAGTTAGAGGTACTTATGTCCTTGGGAAGGTAGCTCAGGTTGAACAAGCAATGGTGAAAACAAGTTGAGAGGATGAGATCGTCTCTAGCTTGTCCAATATCAACAAGCTACTTGAATCCCAACAGAAGCAAATCAGCGAATTATCTCAGCGCGTACCAATCATGCAGCAGGAGTTGAAGAATGATGGACCAATCCAAGAGGAGTTGGAAGAGGCACAATATGCCATGGGTCAAAATATTCAAGGGACTAGATATCCAGATCAAGGAAACCGAAACTACCAAGGGAACTATCGAGGAAACTTTAATAATCGTGGTCCCCCGGGTGATTATCAACAGCCTAGGAGGCCGGAGTTCTCATAGAGCAATCCGAATAATGCGATTCAACCTCCGATGGGTGTTGATCCGTGTGCTAAGGTGGAAGAAGGGAAACCGGTTCTTGAGGATACTGTGAACAGGTATATGGCCAAGAACGATGAAAGAGTGAACCGTCTTGAGGCCAAACTTGAAAAGAAAATCAATGCAAACCATGAGGTTATATCTAAGCAGGTGAAGGACCTTACATTGCTGATGGGGGAGATGGCAGGAAGTGTTAACAAGCTTACTCAAACTCTTGAGAAGGGGAAGTTCCTGTCTCAAAGTATTGAGAATCCAAGGTGATGAGTGATATTTTCACCTAGATTTTAGTATCTTTTTATGTGAGTTTTCGTATATTTTTATCCGTATTTTATGTGTTATTTGGCTGTGTTTTGTATTTTTATGGAAATGTCTGCGAGCAAGCTTATAGCTAGTCAAGCCAATCGATTGATGAGTGTTGATTAACCCTACTTCAAAGAGTGTTGAGTGAAATTGATAAACTTATGTGAGGCTTAGACTAAAAGGGACTATATTGCACCTTATTCTCTTTTGATTGAACTTGTTAATTTCTCATATCATAAATCTAATGTTGTAGGATAGCTTAGCATAATTTGTAATTCTTGTTGCTAATGATGTGTTATTACTTGTGTTCGTTTAGTTTTTTTTTACTAGGTGAAAATCACTCTCCTTGGTTTATCATTTTCGTTGTGCGGGGACGCACAACACTTTAAGTTTGGGGGTGTGATGAGTGATATTTTCACTTAGATTTTAGTATCTTTTTATGTGAGTTTTCGTATATTTTTAACCGTATTTTATGTGTTATTTGGTTGTGTGTTTGTGTTTTTATGGAAATGTGTGTGAATGAGCTTAAACCTATAATTTTCAGGAGGGAGAACGAGCCAAAACAGTGAAGAAATACAGGAGCCAACACCAACAGGGCCGTGTAGCCAACACGGCCCTGTAAGAGGTGGCTGAGCGGCGACACCAATTCGTTCAACATGGGCAACTTAAGGCCGTGTCCAGTCGCACGAGTCGTGTTGGCAGCACGAGCCGTGTCATCAACACGGCCCTGTAAGAAAAGGCCGTGTGGGAGCATCAGTTCACACGACACGGCCACCTTATGACCGTGTGGCAGAGCACGACTCGTGCTGTGTAAAATCCTGGAAAAAAATCAGAATCCTTCTAGAAGCCTCCCAAGGGGTATAAATACCCAATACTTCAATATGTGAAAAGAAGATCCGAAATTCCACCCTTCTACACACACCTCACACACTATTTCCTCCATTTTTCACCTTCACCTTCATCCATTCTTCACCCTTTGGATCTACCTTCATCCAACCATCAAATCCTTCATCCAAGTAGCTAGAGAAGAAAAAAGAGAGGTGAATTGCAAGGGGGAGAAGAAGATCACCATTGGAGACATCCAAGGGAGTTTTCATCTACACTTTGTATTGAAACCTATTGTTTATTATGTTTTGTAAGGATTTTAATGTCTATGTTGGATTCCTTGTGACCATGAGAGGCTAATCTCCCTTGTGAGATTAGCAATATGAATTGTGTTGGATAATTTTGGGTATTTTGCAATTGAATGATTATGTTGAATGGGTTAATTGATTTTCTATCATTGATTATTAATTGCTTGATTTGTTTTATTGATTTGTGTGTTTAGTTGTTCTAGATATGTGATTAGATTGAGAAATCAATTGCATGCTTAGGATAATTGAGTGAATCATTTCATCAAACACCTCATGTGCATTACAAATTGTGAAGAGATTGAGAAGTCCTTCATAGTTTAGAACCCTTTGGTAGGACATGTAATTGGTTTGATCGAGAGGTTGATTAATTGTGTGAAGGGACTCTCATTTAAGCTTAGTACCTAGTTGGAATTGTTTAAGTGAGAACCAATCCATTGAGCTATGTTTAGAACCATATCCTATTCATTCCGAGAGGGAGTTTAGGTGATCTTAGTGTTGGCCCTTAGTCTCTTACCCATGACACATATGAATTCATTGCATGATACCTAGATTTTCCATGCTTTAAGTATTGCTAGTCTCATCTCTATCTACTTGGCTCATTCATCCATCTTCCATTCATCTATCCTATTATTTTATTGTCATTTCTTGATTATCTCCTCTTCTCGTTCATCTATATAATACTATGACAAACACGAGATCGCTTAGACCCTAGTACCTTCCTCCCTGTGGTTCGATAATTTCTTTAATTGGTCATGCCCACTATAATATGGCTAATCACAAGGTCCTGCAACGCCATCACACTGAGGTCGGGAACACAGTACGAGGGACCTATGAGGCCGAAATCAAATTTGGACATGTCTAGGGCAAGATTCGACCATAGTTCGACCAACATTGAAGGTCAAACCATACAGGGGAAGTTGAACCAATGCACTGGACACGATCAGGAGGCATCGCAGCACCAGTTCGACCAAACTGTAGATGGTTCGACCTGGCATACAGGTCGAACCATGGTCGAACCTGACAATTCGAAGCACTCTATTTTTCCAGAACACCGGTTCGACCAAATCAATGATGGTTCGACCCATCCAACAGGTTGAACCCAGGTCAAACCGTAAAACTTAGAGCACTCTATTTTTTCACAGCAACGGTTTGATCATGATGGACATGGTTCGACCTATCCAATAGGTCGAACCTTGGTCGAACCGGAGGACGGAAGGAGTACAGTAGGTCAGTTCGACCTAGGTAGCCGTGGTTCAACCTACTCAACAGGTCGAACCCAGGTCGAACCTCAACTTCAAAAAGAGAGCAGTTGTCCAGAAGAGCGGTTCGACCATTACGTGCTTTGTTCGACCTATTCCACAGGTCGAACCCTGGTCGAACCCATCCAGAAGTTGCCTGTTGCTACTCCGAACACTCTCGATGATGTTGATGCTACTCCAGTGATTCGGAATAAGCAAAGTACAGAGATAATAGCTGAGAAAAAGTGGGAGAAAGCCAAGCGATTGAGAGCCGAAAAGGAGAAAGCGGAGAAGGTTGATCGTGATGAATGGGGAATTTTCAAAACGAAGATACCTCCGCTGTTTCCTTACAAGCTTGTGAAGAAGGGATTGGAAGAGAAGTTCAAGAAGTTTTCAGAGATAATGAACAAAATAAGCTTGAGCATTCCTTTCTCAGAGGCAATCGTGGAGATGCCGTACTATGCCCGATTTCTTAAAGACATATTGTTGAAGAAGCAGAGCTTAACCAGAATTAAATGGTGAATTTATCTGAGAATTGCAGCTCAATCATTCAAAGGAAGCTGCCGCAAAAGATGAAGGATCCGGGGAGCTTCACTATTCTATGTGAGATCGAAAAGGGGCCGGCACGGCGAGCTTTGTGTGATCTAGGGGCAAGCATCAATTTAATGCCATTGTCCATCTTTCAGAGGCTTGGTTTGGGGGGGTTAACCCCTACAACAGTGGTTCTCCAATTGGCGGACAAGTCAATGATGTTTCCAAAAGGTATAATTGAAGACGTTCTCGTCAAAGTGGAGAAACTAGTCTTTCCTGTGGACTTTCTTGTGCTAGAGATGGAAGATGACAAGGATAATATCCCTCTAATCTTGGGGAGACCTTTCCTTGCTACTCCTGGAGCTATGATTGATGTTCAAAAAGGAGAGCTTAGATTGCGGATGGACAAAGAAGAAGTTCTTTTCAACTTGGACAAACCAATGAAGATGCCCATGGAGTCTCAGTGTTATAGTATTGACGGGATGGAGGAGATTGTGAAGGAGGATATGTTTCTGATCCTGTCAAAGGATCCTCTTGAAACATGTTTGGTGGAGTCTCTTACTTATCCCACTACGGAACTTGACGGACTCTCCAACGAGGTATGTATTGAATTTCTTGAAAACTTACTTGCTTTGGGTGATGACAGGTTTGAATCGGAAAGAACTAAGGTGGAAGAAGTCAAGCGGACAAGGAAGTACTTGCCTTTGGATAACGAGAGCTCTCCGATAGAAGTGAGGAAAGAGGAGTTGAAACTTTTGCCTGAACACTTGAAGTATGCCTTTCTTGGCGACAATGAAAAATATCCGGTAATTTTATCTTCTTCTCTTGATGAAGATCAACTTGAGGAGTTATTGACTGTTCTTAAGAAGTATAAGTCTGTGATTGGTTGGTCTCTTGAGGATTTGAAAGGAATTAGCCCTTCGTATTACATGCATAGGATAAGATTGTTAGATGAGGCCAAGGCAAGTGTTCAGAATTAGCGGAGGGTTAATCCCGCGATTCAAGAGGTGATTAGGAAGCAAATCCTTACGTGGTTGGATGCTGGAATCATATATCCTATTAGTGATAGTCCTCATTTGAGTCCATTGCATGTAGTTGCTAAAAAGGGGGGAATGATTGTAATAAAAGCTGAGGATGGAGAAGCGATAGCCACAAGGATTCCTACGGGATGGCGTACATGTGTAGATTATAGGAAGTTGAATGAGAACACGTGTAAGGATCCTTTTCCTCTTCCTTTCATGGATCAAATGTTTGATCGTCTTGTAGGGTATGAGTTTTATTGTTTCTTGGATGGATACTCGGGGTACAACAAAATCATGATTGCCCCCGAGGATCAAGACAAGACCACTTTTACTTGTTCCTATGGGACCTTTGTTTTTCGGAAAATGCCATTTGGGTTATGTAATGTGCCTGCTACTTTTCAGAGATGCATGATGGCAATATTCAATGGGTTGATAGAGAAGATCATGGAGGTGTTCATGGATGATTTTTCTATTTTTGGTTCCTCCTTTGATATTTGTTTGTCTAACCTAGCTACTGTTTTTGAAGAGATGTCAAGTGACTAATCTTGTCCTGAATTAGGAGAAGTGCCACTTCATGGTGAAGGATGGGATTGTTCTTGGGCATCATGTTTCATCCAAGGGATTGCAGGTCGATCGTGCTAAAGTGGTGGCAATTGAGAAGCTTCCACCACCAACCAATGAAAGAGGAGTGCGGTCTTTCCTTGGACACGCCGGTTTTTACAGAAGAATCATATGATCAAATGATTGCATCTTATAATTTATTTATATGTTCGATGCAATAGTCCACTTACTTTATACTGTAGATAATATGTTGTGCGACAACATACGGAAGATCATATTATCGTTTCCTTATAAAGTATAAACAGATGCTCACAACCGAGATAGACGGGGACTCTCTATCGAGATGGTTGTAGTGTGGTTTGGTATTAGCTTGTCTTGGCTATAGAATCACATTAGTGCACTTGTGTGTATTGAGCAGGACCGCTTGAGATCGTTCGACTTATACTGACTTATAGGAGAACTTGATCTCAGTTATTATGGAAGTTCGTGCTCTTAATCCCTATACAATAACCTCGACACGTAGGGCAGTATGCATTTCTTTGATTCATCAATGGGTGTGATTTACATGTTATTAAATCAACAAACTCGATGAGTTGGGAAGTAGTGCTGTCTCTATGGTGTGCTGTTGATTGTAGAAGGAATCCGTGTCCGTCATAGGTTGATGATGTCCCCTTGAGGAGCTCATAAGGATTATCATGTAAATCCTGCAGGTGAAATTTATTCCGGCATGATAATGAGGTTGAGTGGTACTACTCTTGGATGAGATATTAATTAATTGAGTTGTCAGTAACTTAAATTAATTAATGGACATTGTATATCTTAAACATGGGGAGACTAACGGGCTCATAATAAGAAGGAGCCCAAAACGTAATTTTGGGATTGGTACGGTAGTACAATAATAATATTTTAGTGGAATATATTATTATTATTGGACTTAAGTATAAGCTTTGGGCTAAGCTTGGATACTTAAGCCCAATGGAGGCCCAACCCAATTTCTCCTCCTGGTCCCTGTTGTAGCCCATGTATATAAGTCACCTCAGCTTATCTGGAACCCTAATCTAATCTAATCTAACTGATTATTCATGTGTGATGAGGGTTGAGAGCAGATTGAGGAGGTCTCGTAGATCTTCGCCCACACGACGTCGAGATCGGACTTGGGACATACAGCAGAAGATCAGAAGGTAGTTTGCTGCTGCTGTCCGCGACCTTGCGAAATTTGTATAAATTCGTACAGTACTTATAATTTGATGATCAATATACTGACGGAAAGCCGTCGAAGAGAGGATCGTCTGAACGCAAAGATCACTCAATTCCAACATCAGAAGAAGAAGTTATTGCCATTCTCGTGGGACTGCGCAGACTGCCTGCGAGAATCAATCTTCATCAACATACCTTGGTGAACGGTAATCGTTTCTATGATTTATTGCTTCCACTGTGATAAAAACGCATGGTATGAATTCCTAAAGGGTCACGTTAACCAAAATATCCAAGCGCCAACAATTGGTATCAGAGCTTCGGTTTCGTGGTGAAGCGTGACACATTAGGCTAGGGTTTATGTGATTAATTTTTCGAAATTAGGATCGCATGTTTAGGGTTTTGGTTTTACTGCGCAAACCATGAATATCCCTATGTGAAATATACCCTATATCATATCTGTTCGTTGATGGTTGTGTGTGAGAGGATTCGACGAAAACTGTTCGTCAATTTCACATGGAAGGAAGAAATTGAGAGAAAATCCAGCGCAGTGATATTGCAGAGGCAATTACCGGAGTTTCAACCGTCGGATCAAGCTGAATTTTTGTCAGCACGTTAGAATTTTGTGGATGTACATTCTGAACGGTGAAGATCGTATTTGGAGCTTTGTGTTGTCGGGAATACGCCGAAAACAGAAGCAGTTTTTTGGGCGATTCTGTTCTGCGCAGTCGAGGGAAAAGAGCTATTTCTCACAATCTAACCGTTGGATCGACCTGTAATTTGGACAGCATGTTCAAAACTCACAGGCGTAGATTCTGGACTGTGGAGATTTAATTCCCAGGTTCCTACGATTGCGAACCCTGAACGACAGTTGGTGTAGTTTGATGTTGCGCGTTGGGCTGAACTTGATTCCGTGCAAGTAGGCCCTTGGACGAGCGACAGTTCGAGCGGATTTGCATCAGGTTCGATTGGTCTACATCAGGTTCGATCGATGCTGTACCAGGTTCGAGCGGATTTGTATCAGGTTCGATTGGTCTGCATCAGGTTTGATTGATGCTACACCAGGTTCGAGCGGATTTGCATTAGCTTCGATTGGTCTACATCAGGTTCGATCGATACTGTACCAGGTTCGAGCGGATTTGTATCAGGTTCGATTGGTCTGCATCAAGTTCGATTGATGCTACACCAGGTTTGAGCGGATTTGTATCAGGTTCGATTGGTCTACATCAGGTTTGATCGATGCTGTACCAGGTTCGAGCAGATTTGTATCAGTTTTGAATTGTTTACATCAGGTTCGATCGATGCTGCACCAGGTTCGAGCAGATTTGTATCAGGTTCGATTAGTCTGCATCAGGTTCGATTGATGCTGCATCAGGTTCGAGCGGATTTGCATCAGGTTCAGTTGGTCTGCATCAGGTTCTATTAATGATGCACCAGGTTCGAGCAGATTCACATCAGGTTCGATTGGTCTGCATCAGGTTCGATCGACTCTGCACTAGGTTCGAGCTGGTTTGCATCAAGTTCGAGTGGTCTGCATCAGGTTCCGCGTGAGTCTTCACAATATGATCGGGCAGGGTGCCAGAGTGGTGCAGCAGGCTGCAGGGAGGTCGATCCCCATCGCAGTTGTCCGCATTCGTGATTGGTGGCGAACAATCGAATTCGCTGTTATATAACTGTTATAATTGATTTATTAATTGATTATTGTTATATATGTATGCATGATTCTCTATGATTTATTGCCTTAAATAGAAGCATGCTAGATTGCGTATTATATTTGGTATATTATATGCATGTATGTTGGAGTGTTGATCAAGTCAACTTATTTTTGGCAATTTATTTCCTTATATATAACTGCTATAATTGTTTTATTGGTCAATTATTGTTATATATTTGGAAGTATGAGCATGCTAGGTTGCATATTTTATTCTGAAATATTATATGCATATAAAAACTCTCGGTCTTAAATAACTAAGTGGGAGAGGGGATTGGTAAAAATTCCCGCTGCCTCCATTATTGGTTTGTAAGTGATGTGAGTAAACTTGCGTGTTGGCAATAGGCCTTCCTCCCTAACGGATGAGTTTATTCACGGATCACTGGTACAGACTTCATTACATAATTGTTGTTTGTAATGTGGCACATGAACTTGCGTGTTGGCAATAGGCCTTCCTCCTTAACGGATGAGTTTATGTGGGGCTCACTGGTATAAACTTATAATTGATGATTGTAGGAAGCTATCCGAGCGCGTGTGTACTTCTCCAACTGTAAGGCACACAAGCTCGCGCAGTGGACTTGGGATCAAATAATGGTGTACACTTAGGTGTAAATAATTAGTATCCTCCCCAACGGAGTCACTGCTATTATTTGCATGGCTAAAGAGGAACCGACTATTAATTATTTTGTCATAAAGTTAGGTTGACAAATGAAATTAATGGGTAAAACCTTCTCTTGTAAATGTTCGGGTTTGTAAACGTCCACACTAACGTGGCTTGCAGACTCACGGTGCTTGAGATGTCGGTGAATTTTATTTTATATTGTTTTGAGGGAATCAATATAAAAGGATAAAATTCGAAGATTTGATCGGTAAATTAATTTATGATTCTCTGATTTTCAAATGGTTTTATCTCACATATTATTAACTAAAAGAAATTATATTTACTTATCCAAATTAGATGATTAGAAAAGAATCTTGGTTTTGAATTTTACTGCTTAAGAAAATACATGTGTGTTCTCACAAGGGACGTCTCATGATGCCTATTAAAGTCTCTAGTGAAGAGATGAGAGGTTCATAGAAATATGATGGTCTCATGTAACTCTTCGGATAATTGAGTAAGTTAAAAGGCAGAAGATCATGATTTAATTTGATGAATGAATTGGGAAAGCATGGAGTATAAATTGAAGGGAAACCTAGAACAATTTAATTCTTCGTGAATTGCCTAGATGTTTTTGAGTAAGTTCCACCTGAATTACAATAGGATGTATATGGTGAAAAACTTCTGGCAAAACATATGGCAAAGGAAAGCCATTTTCATCATAATGTGAACAAGTTTTATATCTTATTCACTAGTTGTTTAAAACATGATTAGTGATGGCATTTACTGACACGAAGTGTGTAGATACTGGAATCACTAAATGTTTATTACTAAGTGAGGATAAGATTGTTATGACATGGGTAAAACTACAAGAGTAGTGGCTATTGCAGTGGGAGTTGTCTATTTATCTAATGATATGAGTAGACTTTTGATTATGAGAAATTATTTTACGTACGTTTTCATAGAAAGAATTTGATTTCGGTTTCTATGCATTAATAGATGGATACTCCATTTCATTTAAATGACATGGTCATTATAATGAAGGATAGAGTTGTAATCTGTTATTGTACGTTGGTGAACAATTTGTATACTCTTAAATCATGTATATTCTACAGATGCAACAAATAGTAATTAATAATGAATCTTCTAATCTTAGTAAGAGAAAGATACCTTCGGATATGAACTAAACATATATTTGGCATCTAAGACTAGATCATTTTACTTGAGTAGGATTCAAAAGTTGATAGCCGATAGACCCTTAGGTTTATCTGAAGTGAAAACTATCTGACTTTTGAGTCTTGCTTGGGAGTAAAAATGACTAATTGCTTTTTCAAGGCAAAGGAGTGCAGAACCAAAGATATATATGTTGGAATTAGTTCATTATGATTTATGTGGTCCTAAGATTGTCCGGATGAGAGGTGGATATGAATATTCATCAATCGATGATTATTCTAGATACCGATATATTTATTTGATGCACTGCATGTCTAAGTTTTTTGATTAATTCAAGAATTGCAAGGCTGGTACAGTGAAGCGTCATGGAAAATATATCAAGTAATGACGATTTAATCGTCATTACGAGTACCTCTTAGGATAGTTAGGAGCTATTAATCAGAGGTTGAGATTAAATCTCAAGTGGTCTACACCGGGCATGCCCCAGCTGAATGGTGTGGTGGATAGAAGGAATAAGACTCTTATGGTAATGATTAGATAGATGATGAATTATTTGGAATTACTTAATTCATTTTATGGATAAGCCCTAGAAACAGTAATTCATTTGAATGTTTGTCTGTTTGTGGGATATGCTATAAAAATGAAGGTGATTTATTTAGTCTAAAAGATCGAAGGGTGATTGTTAACACAAACACTAGATTTTTGGAAAGAGACTGTATATTAAATCATAAACCCATGTATAAATTGTTCTAAAGGAAGTGAGAGAGAAAAACACAAAGTATAAGTACCAAGTGTACAAGAGGATATACCACAAGGTAAACTGCAACGCGTGTCACGTCTGATACACAATTGCATGTAGTGCCTTGTCGTAGTGGGAGGGTTCTTCGACAACTAGTAAGATACATGTTTTGGGAAAGTCGTGAGACTTGGTCCCTCGCAAACATGAAATGGACCCACGGATACGACAAAGCACTACAAGTTAGAAATGCCAAATCCTAGCAAAGTGCAATGAATATTAAAATAGAATCGATGGATTTTAAATTAGGTCTGGATGCTTGTTGAACCGCTAAATGGCGTAAAAGCCATTGGAAGCGGGCATGCAAGAATAAAAGAGGATCATAGAATAAGGTGAAAATCTTGGAAGCAAGCTTGTTGCGAAAAGGTATACTCAGAAAGAAAGGGTTCGATTATGAGAAAACCTGTTCACCGGTAGCTATACCTAAGTTGATCCGGACTCTTTTATTTGTTGCTACTCATATGAAATATGAGAAATAGCAAATAGATGTCGAGACAGCTTTCCTGATTGGAAGTCTTAAGGGAAACATCTATGTGAAGCAACCAGAGTGATTCATTGCAAAAAGCTAAGAGCATTGTGATAATAAGCTTAAAAGTGTTCATTCATGGACTAAAGCAAGGTTCAAGATCATGAAACATCCGTTTTGATGAGGTAATCCAGTGACATGGATCTAATCAATGATCGGATGGGTCTTGTGTATTGAAAAGAGTGATGGAAATGTGGTGGTATTTCTTGTACTATACGTAGATAGTATCTTGCTCATTGGAGACAATGAAAGTGTATTGTCGGGCGTATGGGTATGGTTGATAAAGCGGTATGAGATGAAGGACTTAAGAAGAGCAAAAATATCCTTTTGATCACGGTAATACGGATCACAAGAAAGGATGTTATGCTTATCTCAAGTTTCATATAATGATACGATCCTTACTCGTTTAGCATGTGAATTTATTTAAGTGAATGTGTCTTGTGACACAAAAGTAGATAAAGAAGATGAAAGCGGTTCCTTATGCTTCGGCAAATAAGAAAGCTTAATCTAAGGAATGCTATGCACGAGATTGGATATCTGTTTTGCCGATGGCATGAACAGTGGGTATCAAGATAACCCAAAATAAGAATGTTGAATTGTGGTAAGACATATACTTATGTACCTGAAAAGAACTAGAAACTATATGTGGGCTTACCGAACAGATTCACTGATTCTTATGGGTTACATAGATTCAGATTTTTCAAATCAGATAGGGACGGCAGAAAATCCACCTCAAAGGTTATGCGTTTAATTTTAGGAAGTTGAGTCATAATGTGGAGGAGTGTTATATAGAAATATATTTCAGACTCCGGACTCCATCATGGAAAGATGATAAATTGGAGCCTATGAGGCAGCCAAAGTATCTGTATGACTCTAGAAACTTCAAGATGGACTTCGAAGTGTTTCTAAGTTTGCCCAAGGATATCACAATTTATATTGATGATATTGGTGCAGTTGCAAACTTGAAGGAATCACGAGCCCATAAGGAAATTAAACACATGGAGCGTGAGTACCACCTGTTACGAGAAATCGTATGATGAGGGAAAGGTTGTTGTCACGTAGATTGCATCGGATGATAACCTAGTAAATCCATTTACAAGGACCTTAAGGCGAGAGCTTTTGATGGTCGTGTAGTGGGAGTGGAAATCAGATGTATGGCGGAAGACATGACAGCATAGTCTTTTAGTATAAGTGGGAGATTGTTGGATTGTATACTAAAAGTCTAGCTTTTTGTATGAACAATGTTATAACAATTAATTTGAAATGTGAATCATATGATCAAATGATTGCATCTTATAATTTATTTATATGTTCGATGCAATAGTCCACTTACTTTATACTGTAGATAATATGTTGTGCGACAACACGCGGAAGATCATATTATCGTTTCCTTATAAAGTATAAACAGATGCTCACAACCGAGATAGACGGGGACTCTCTATCGGGATGGTTGTAGTGTGGTTTGGTATTAGCTTGTCTTGGCTATAGAATCACATTAGTGCACTTCTGTGTATTGAGCAGGACCGCTTGAGATCGTTCGACTTATACTGACTTATAGGAGAACTTGATCTCAGTTATTATGGAAGTTCGTGCTCTTAATCCCTATACAATAACCTTGACACGTAGGGCAATATGTATTTCTTTGATTCATCAATGGGTGAGATTTACATGTTATTAAATCAACAAACTCGATGAGTTGGGAAGTAGTGTTGTCTCTATGGTGTGCTGTTGATTGTAGAAGGAATCCGTGTCCGTCATAGGTTGATGATGTCCCCTTGAGGAGCTCATAAGGAATATCATGTAAATCCTGCAGGTGAAATTTATTCCGGCATGATAATGAGGTTGAGTGGTACTACTCTTGGATGAGATATTAATTAATTAAGTTGTCAGTAACTTAAATTAATTAATGGACATTATATATCTTAAACATGGGGAGACTAACGGGCTCATAATAAGAAGGAGCCCAAAACGTAATTTTGGGATTGGTACGGTAGTACAATAATAATATTTTAGTGGAATATATTATTATTATTGGACTTAAGTATAAGCTTTGGGCTAAGCTTGGATACTTACGCCCAATGGAGGCCCAACCCAATTTCTCCTCCTGGTCCCTGCTGTAGCCCATGTATATAAGTCACCTCAGCTTATCTGGAACCCTAATCTAATCTAATCTAACTGATTATTCACGTGTGATGAGGGTTGAGAGCAGATTGAGGAGGTCTCGTAGATCGTCGCCCACACGACGTCGAGATCGGACTTGGGACATACAGCAGAAGATCAGAAGGTAGTTTGTTGCTGTTGTCCGCGACCTTGCGAAATTTGTATAAATTCGTACAGTACTTAGAATTTGATGATCAATATACTAACAGAAAGCCGTCGAAGAGAGGATCGTCTGAACGCAAAGATCACTCAATTCCGACATCAGACGAGGAAGTTATTGCCATTCTCGTGAGACTGCGTAGGCTGCCTGCGAGAATCAATCTTCATCAACATACCTTGGTGAACGGTAATCGTTTCTATGATTTATTGCTTCCGCTGTGATAGAAACGCATGGTATGAATCCCTAAAGGGTCACGTTAACCAAACGATCCAAGCGCCAACAATTCATACAAGACTTCTCAAAATACTCCAAGCCCTTATCTCACTTACTTGAAAAAGATGTTTTGTCAGTATTTGGTTGGCATGAAGACTATTGTGTACACGGATCATTCAGCGATTCGGTACTTGATGGAGAAGAAGGAGACGAAGCCTAGGATCATAAGGTGGATTCTTCTACTTCAAGAGTTTGACATGGAGATCCGGGATAAGAAAGGTTCTGATAATGTGTTGGCGGATCACCTTTCGAGGTTGGAGACTAGGGAGCATTATGATAATTCTTTCGAGTATATTGAGGAAATATTCCCGGATAAAAAGATCATGGCCGTGTTTGTTGAAGGGGCTGAGCGAGCGTGTGTGGTTGCTGCACAGGGTGTTGATCAATGGTATGCGGATTATGTTAACTATATTGCTGTGGGAGAAATTTCAAGGGATCTCAACCGATATCAACTTGCTAAATTCAAGAGTGATGTTGAGACTTTCATATGGTATGATCCATTTGTGTACAAGATTTGCATGGATTCTATCATCCGTAGGTGTGTGCCCGAGATGGAGATGGAGAGTGTTCTCGAGTTTTGCCATGCACAACCTAATGGGGTGCACTTCGGCGCTCAAAAGACAGTAGCCAAGGTACTTCGGTCCGCTCTTTATTGGCCTACGCTGTTCAAGGATTGTGAGACCTATGTGGCATCTTGCGATAGATGTCAACGCATGGGAAACATCGGTAGGAGAGACGAGATGCCGCTTCAGCCAAGCATAGTAGTCGAGATTTTTGATGTGTGGGGTATCGATTTTATGGGGCCTTTTCCCCCATTTAATGGATTTCTCTACATTCTACTTGCAGTGGATTATGTTTCTAAGTGGGTGTAAGCTATTCCTACTCGCTTGAATGATTCGAAAACTGTTATATATTTCTTGAAGAAGCATATCTTTGCCCGCTTTGGAGTCCCTAGAGCACTTATTGGTGATGGAGGTACGCACTTCGTTAATAAATTTCTTGAGAAGGTGCTTAAAGGGTATGGTGTTAAGCATAGGGTTACTACACCCTACCATCCTCAAGCGAATGGGCAAGCGGATGCCTCTAACTGTCAAGTCAAACAGATTCTGGAGAAGGTGGTTGGAACCAATAGAAAGGATTGGGCTTTGAAGCTCGATGATGTCGTGTGGGGGTTCCGGACAGCATACAAGACGGTGTTAGATATGTCACCGTATCAGATTGTCTATGGGAAGCCGTGCCACTTACCTTTAGAGATTCAACACAAAGCGTTTTGGGCTTTGCGAAGCTTGAACTTGACTCTCAGGGATGTGAAGGAGTTGAGGATGACTCACATCAATCTTTTGGATGAGTTTCGGAGTCGTGCGTACAAGAATTCTGAGATCTCCAAGGAAAGAATTAAGAGGTGGCATGATTCGAAGATCTCGTACAAGGAGTTCAAGCAAGGAGATGAGGTATTACTCTTTAACTCTCATTTAAAGCTTTTTGCAGGCAAGTTGAAGTCGAAGTGGATAGGACCGTTCATGATTCATCGAGCCTTAGGAGGGGGGAGTTTTGAGCTCATTGACAAGGATGGAGACATTATTGCGGCGAATGGACATCGCTTGAAGCATTATAGGTCGCCGGATGATGTTTGTATCATCTTTGTGGATACCTTGATCTGAGTTGGTACCGTCGTGACTCTCCGACGTTAAATATGAGCACCTGTTGGGGGCTTTCCCTCCTGTTTTAATGCTTTATTTCTTTCGTGTGAGTAAGAAATTTTTATATTTGAAGTGCTTACTTATCAGCAATTACATCTCTTTGCAAACTTAGTTTCGACTATAGTTTCTTCTAATTTTGGGGGGGGTGTGATGTACTTACCTTGATAAGCACCGATAGTATAATCTTTTCTTTGTGACGTTTGTTAGGGGAGTTAATTTTTTGTGGCATATTTAAAACTTTAACCGGTTTGCATGTGTCGATTTTTTGTAACTTGCCTAATGTTCCGTGGCGTTTTGTTGTTTCGTATTTTGAGTGATTGCGGAGTTACTCATGATTGATAAGTTTTTAAAGAACCAATTCTTGATGAAGTTGTGCTCTAGTTGGTACTTAATGATTCGTTTTAAAGTTTGAAGTGTGTAGAGAATGAAGAACACGCATTTTGGAGCTTCCAAAGGGTAGGTTCGACCAGTGCCAGGAGGTCGAACCCAATAGTGGAAGTCGAACCGTTGTGATAAATCATCCAGTGAGGTGGTTCGACCTTTAAAAGAATGGTTCGACCTGATCCTACAGGTCGAACCTAGGTCGAACCAATGCGGCTGAAGCTCAGTTCGACCACGACGTACTTGGTTCGACCTGTTTAACAAGTCGAACCAAGGTCGAACTGGTGATCTGAAACATATAGTAGGGTAGTTCGACCTGATGCGTTTTGGTTTGACCTATTCCAGTAGGTCGAACCCAAGTCAAACCTGAAGAAGAACTCATCCAGAAGGGTGGTTTGACCTCGTCAGTCGTGGTTCGACCTGTTCAACAGCTCGAACCCAAGGTCGAACCAAGCCAGGTATGTGTTTTAAGTTCGATTTTTTAGAAGGGTTCGATCATTTTTCACTTCACCCTTCCTCGAACCTTCACGAAATCACTACACCCTTGCACCAATTCTTCAATTACACTTGATTTCGCACCGATTACACATCACCACACCTTTAATTCACGACTTGGATGCGAATTTGGGGTGGATTTTTCACCCAAACTAGGGCTTAATCGCGATTTTGAACGATTTTGTGTGGTTGTTCGAATTCTGCTATGGCTAAGACAAAAGGTATGTTTTCTCAACTCAATTACCCTAGGATTGATGTATAGATGATGCAAATTGTTGTGGGTAAATTGATTGATGTTGAGTTTGTTTGCAATTCATGATGCTATGTGTTGAATTCGAATTAATTCATGTGCATTCTTATGATTTGAGTTTAGATTGCTTGATTGTTGATGAATTATGAGTCTCATGTGAATTGTTTGGAGAATTTTAGAGTATTGATTGATTATGCATGTTGGATTGATTGAAAATTGTTGAAATTATAGTGGTTCCATGGAATGAATATGTTGAATTTGCTTGTGGAATTGCTTTGATGTTGAATACATGTATGATTGATGGTGATTGATGATTGAAGAGGGTGTAGTTGATGTGGTTTGAGGCATGAAAGAAGCAAGGGGGTGTTGGTTTGAGACGGTGAATTGTTTGTTTTCTTATGGCTTGAAGTCTTGAGTAGAGTCTAGGATGTGTGCGGAGGATAGGTTGACGGAGCTACAGCAAATTATGGATCAGGGAGAGTACCGTCCGCCACCGCAGTAGCCATTACAGCCACCACAGCAGCCCGAGGTCGAGCATCGGGTAGATGAGCAGCCAGAGATGGAGATTCCGGAGGAGGAGCAGCACGACGCGCCTCAGCATGCTCCAGTACCGCAGCAGCAGTGGGCTGTTCGGGATGATACCTGGGAACAGCTTCGCTTGATTCACGAGCAGCTGGTCGCGGTCGTAGTTGCACAGCAGTAGATTAACAGGCAGCTCGCACTCGCCAACGCCAACTACACCATGTTGAACGAGAGGTACACTTCCTTGAATGAGCGGGTTGGTAGGGTGAGTAGTCGGGTGGATCTTATAGATAGGAACATCAGCAGTCTGTATCGAGCTGTGGAGCAAAGATTGGATGACGAGGATGATGATGATGAGGATGATGATGCTCCGCAGGAGTAGATCTTCAGGTTTTCTTTTGATTTTCTCCGATTCATCTCACCTCCATTCTTCTTTTTCTCTTTACAGATTGGGCTGTGTTTATTGAGTGAGTGGCATGTATATTCTTGGATATCATTGTTAGGATAGATGGATTCATGAGTGTTGAATACTTGTATGTTTGATTCGGTGTATGGGCTGTTGATTTTGTGCATTCATATGTTCATGTGTTAATTTCTATTGATGAAAAGCATGTATAATTTGATAAGTATGTAGAGTTCTTGTGGAATTGATCTTAATTATATGCTATGAGGAGTACTTAGGATTCTATTTACCTATGTGAGGATTTGAGCCTTTTTAATCATGCTTGATCATGATTGTTTTATTCTTGAGATGATCATTCATATGAACGTATTCTAGAACTTGGCTTGGAGTCTTGTGTGAGACTTATGATTGATAAATTGCTAGGATATGATCTTAGGCCATTATTTTGTGATTAAGCTACCTAGCCAAATTTTGTCCTTCCTAATGATTTTATTAACCTTTGGATGCCCCGTTGAGCCATTAAAAACCTTTTCTTTGGTAGCCGAAGTAAATAACCTTATAAACCTTTACTTGAGCCTCGATTAACCTATTCATTGGTAGAGAGAGTTGAGGTGAGTAAGGTTGCAATAAGAAAAAGGAAGATAGAATATGGTTAGATGAAAAGAATATGGTTAAATCTTGTTTAAGGGTAGTGCCTGAAACTGGTACCTCGATTGCTTATAACATGAAGCTTTAAGCTTAAGAGCAGCTGATTGATAAAGAGAAGAAGGGTAGTGCCTAAAACCGGTACCCGAATTGTCTAAAGAGATGATGTTGATGCACGGAAAAGAAGGAAAATCCATGAGAAGAAGAAGAGAAGTTGGAGGAGATATTGCAGCAAGAAGAAGAAATCAAGAACCTCCAAGGTAACTCTCTACTAGTGTCTTAAGTCACTTTACCTAAATTTTCCTACCTTTTTCCAAAGAGCCAACATTACAACCCAAAAACAAGTCCTTTGTGATCCTAGTGAAGAGTTGATTATAAGTTGATTTTCGAGACTTTTGCCAAGCTTATGGTTACGCGTGAATATGGATTGATATGAGTATTTATATTAGCCTATATAGTGCCTCACGCACTTGAGTGAAAGAGAGTAAATACTTATCTTGTGAACTAGATTACTTAGTACTCCGAATGGTGTGTGATTGGATTGGTTTTGCATGAGTGATATATATGAAGCAATTAATACTTGTTTGATTTAATGAAGTTGCATGTGTGATATGTGTTGTACTTGATCTTGGTGAATTATACACGACTCCTGTGGTTTGATTTGGTTGCCTCGGGACGAGCAACATGTAAGTTTGGGGGTTTGATGAGTGTGTAAATTCACAAGTTTGGCATCATGTTTTGTGCTAGTTTTGGAGAGTTTTGAGGTGGAAATAGGTGGAAAACCTATATATATTGTGAATTAGCATGAATCAGGTGTTAGTGGAGCTATTTAAGTGGTTTTCATAGCAAAATCAGAGTGGAAGTGCCAAGAATCAAAGAGACGAAGTCGAGACCACGCGAACCGCCAATGAGATAGGTGGGTTCGACCTGTTGGAGGAGGGTTCGACCTCTCCAGCAAGTCGAACCAGCAATGCAAAGTGGCAGCATATGGGTTTGACCACGACTCGAGGGGTTCGACCTGTCTATCAGGTCGAACCATGGTCGAACCAGTTCGCGAGAAAGTTGGTTCGACCACGACGTTGGGGATTCGACCTGACAGTTGGTCGAATCAAGAGCACAAATTATCCAGTAGCATAGTTCGACCTATGGTTCGACCAAGACGGAGTGGTTCATCCTGTACAAGAAGTCGAATCAAGTGCAGAATACTTCCAGTAGGTGAGTTCGACCTGTGGTTCGACCTGTTTGCTGAGGTCGAACCATCATGCGGAAACTTACCTTATCTGGATTTTCGAGGCCAAAACATGTGTGATCCCTTGAAAAGACCATTCCAAGCCCTAGAGACGTGATTATAAGTATAAAAGGAGGCTCATGCAGACAATACAAGAGAGCTTTTAGAGAGTTTTAGAGAGCGTAAGATCGTGAAGCACAAGAGGAGACTAGGAGGAGCTGTGACAGAGGTTCCGCTGGAGATTCAAGTAAGATTGGTCCATCTAACCATGATTGTTCCTAGATCAATCATGGGCTAGAGCCACTTCGGTAGTTCTAGGGTTATGAAGGTTTCATGAGTTGATTTGTATTTCGTGTGTATACTCCGTACAACACTACTTGTGGTTTAGTTTATATAAGATAGTACGTTTTTAATCCATACTCATAGTTGTTTTGTGCATCAATAATCGTTGTGTAGAGTCTGAATGCATACATGGTTATTGATTGAGTGCGTTCACTAATGAGCAGGATTTATTGTTATAATTCTAAGTGAAGGGATTCTGAGGTTTTATTAGAACCGTCTTTTATGAATGTTTGTTAATTGAATTGAATTTAAGTTAACAAGTAGGATTAAGAGTATAACTTTATAGTACCTAAAAAGGGAGATCAAATCGGGTTAGAGTACTAAGTGCACGGGAAATAATTGATTATGATAGTACCTAGAAAGGGGGTAAAGTATACATCTTGCTCTGAGGATACTCACACGTGTCAAAAGCTTATCTATTTGTGTCTATAGAGTAGATTTGCATGGTCTAGCGATGCGTTCATAAACCACAAGGCTGAGTTAGACATCGACACACGAAAGTATGAATTAACGAATGAAACTGGATGGCCTGACGAACTACCTATCATCTTATTTGATCACAACTACTCTTCTCTTGTTCTTGTTATTGATTTGCTATTTTAATTGTTGCTTAGTTTAAAAACCAACAATTACAATTCTCAACATAGTCATAATTGCTAGAAAATAACTAAAGTAATATTTACCCATCCCGTGGATTCGATGTTTAACTTGGTCACCTTCGAAACTACAATTGGTATCCTTCATACTTGGGGAATAAAATTGTGTGTTGAGAAAACACCCATCAACAGCCATACCCTTACTCCCGACAATACCTTTATATTTTTCCAATGAGCAGAATATCATCCACGTAGAGTCCAAGAAATACCACTAAGTTTTTGCCACACTTCTTGTACACACATGATTCATCCGGACATTGAATAAATCCATATGACTGGATTACTTCATCAAAATGGATGTTCCATGATCTTGAAGCTTGTTTCATCCATAAATGGACCTTTTAAGCTTGCACACCAGATGTTCTTCGCCCTTTGCAATGAATCCTTCTGGTTGTTTCATATAGATATTTTCCTCAAGACTTCCATTCAGGAAAGCTGTCTTGACATCCATTTGTCATACCTCATAATCCATATGAGCAGCAATAGACAAAAGAATCTGGATTAACTTAAGCATGGCCACAGGCGAGAAGGTTTCCTCATAATTGATTCCTTCTTTCTGAGTATATCCTTTAGCCACAAGCCTTGCTTTAAAGGTTTCCACCTTACTGTCAGATCCTCTTTTTCTTTTATAGATCCATTTGCATCCAATAGCTTTTACACCATTGGGTGGTTCTACAAGCTCCCAGACTTGATTAGAATACATGAATTCTATTTCAGATTGTATTGCATTTTGCCATAATTGAGCATCTTTATCTTGCAGTGCCTCATTGTAATTCCATGGGTCGATTTCATGTTCACCAGGGACCAAGTCGGATGACTCTCCCAATCCCATGAATCTATCTGGTTGTCTCACAACCCTTCCACTACGACGAGGCTCCGTAGGCAATTGTGTATCAGGTGTGACATGCGGTGCAGTGTCCTGTGGTATATCCTCTTGTACAGTTGGTATTATGTTTGGTGTTTCCCCTCTTACTTCTTCTAGAACAATTTTACTCATAGGTTTGTAGTCCATTACATAATCCTCCTCCAAAAATTTGGCGTTCGTGCTAATGATCACCTTTTGGTCCTTAGGACTATAAAATAGACCACCCTTCGTTCCTCTAGGATACCCTATAAATAGATAAATATCAGTACGTGATTCTAACTTATTAGCATCTGCCTTCAACACATGGGCCGGAGCACCTCAAATCTGAACATGTTTCAGAATAGGCTTTCGCCCGATCCACAGTTCTGTGGGTGTGAAGGCTACCGATTTAGAAGGTACTAAGTTTAAAATGTAAGTTGTTGTTTTAAAGCATGTCCCCAGAACGAATTTGGTAGTTTTGAATAACTCATCACTGATCTTACCATTTCCATAAGAGTCCTATTCCTTCTTTCCGCTACACCATTCTGCTGGGGCGTGCCCGGTGCAGACAATTGGGATTCAATCTCATTCTCTGATAAATAATTCTTAAACTCTCCCAAGAGGTATTCGCCACCAATCAGATCGTAGTGTCTTGATATATTTTCCAAGTTGCTTTTCCACACCAGCCTTGTACTCTTTGAATTTATCAAAGCACTCAGACTTGCGGCACATCAAATAAATATATCCGTATCTAGAATAATCATCAATGAAAGTGATGAAATATTCATAACCCCCTCTTGCCTGGACAGACATAGGACCACATAAATCAGAATGAATTAATTCCAACAGATCCTTGGCTCTATGCCCATTTGCCTTGAAAGGCCTTTTGGTCATTTTTCCTTCCAAGCAGGATTCGCAAGTTGGATAATTTTCTACTACTAATGAACTCAAAGGTCCATCAGCTATCAACCTTTGAATCCTACTTAAGTTAATATGACCTAGTCTTAGATGCCAAAGATATGTTTGGTTCATTTTAGAAGGTTCTTTTCTCTTACTAGTAGATGTATCATTCGTTTCTATTTGTTGCATCGTGGGAGAAATTGGATTAAGAGTATACAAATTATCTATCAATGCACCATCACAGATAATAATTCTATCTTTCCTTATAACGACCTTGTCATTAAAAGAAATAGAATATCCATCCATAAATAATTTAGAAACCGAAATTAAATTCTTTCTAAAATGAGGTACATAAAGACAATTCCTCAAAACAAGAGTTTTATTCTTATTGAAAAATAAATAAACGTCTCCCACTGCAACAGCTGCTACTCTTGTAGTATTCCCCATGAGTATGGTAATCTCCCCATCACTAAACTGTCGGGTTTGGTGAAATCCCTGCAAAGAATTGCAGACATGGTCAGTGGCTCCCGTATCTACACACCAAGTGTCAGCAGATACAGCTGCTAAACACGATTCAACAACCAGTATATAAGACTTACAATTTCTGTTCTCCTTCAGAAGAGGGCAGTCAGCCTTGTAGTGTCCCGGCTACTTGTATTTGAAGCACTTGCCTTTAGGCTTCTTGACTACACCAGTCTTTGATTTCACTTGGTTCACCGGTGCTGAATTTTCTTGCTTCTTCTTATTCCTACCGGCTTTCGGCCTAGAATGAGCAGCATTTTCAGCAACATGAACCTGAAGAGGTCTACGAAACAGTTCTTCCGCCGCTACAAGTTTTGTCAGAAGTTCCACTAACGCGTACAAATATTTATTCATACCGTAGTGATTGTCGTTATTTTCACCTAGATTTTAGTGTCTTTTTGTATGTATTTTGCGTATTGTTTTATCCGTATTTTCATGTATTTTGGTGGTGTTATGTGTTTTCATGGGATGTGTGAGAATGATCTTAAACATATATATAACAGGTGAAAATGGAGTAAAAATGAAGACGGAAGATCAAACAAGGAAGAAGAAACAAAGGTGCAAGAACACGGCCGGCTGTTCTGGCAACACGGCTCGTGTTGCAGCACACGGCCCGTGTGCCAGACACGGACCTATCCAGAATGGTCGTGCAGCGACATCTATTTATCCAACACGACCATCACTTGGTCGTGTTGCAGAGCACGACCCGTGTTGTGGAGCACGATCCGTGTACCAGACACGGGCCTGTAAGCGAAGGCCGTGTTGCGGCGTCTAGACATTCAACACGGCCACCCTTTGGCCGTGCGACGCAGAACGACTCGTGTGTCGCTTGCCCTGACACGACACGACCCGTGCTACGTAGCACGACTCGTGTCGGCACCAGAACAGGATATTTTTTATAATTCTTCTAGAAGGTCTCCATGGGGTATAAATACCAATCCATTCAATATTTTGAAGGGAGATCGGATTTGCTACTGTTCCCAAACACATCACACACCATTCCTTTGATTTTACACTATTTTCTTCATCCCATTCATCCATTTCTAGATCTACATCATCTCTCCATATTTTCTTCAATCCAAATCAAGTGAAGAAGCAAGGAAGCTTGGGTGATCACCAAAGGAAGAAGGGAGATTCAATTGGATCCATTTCCAAGGGAGTTTTCATTCCAATTTTGTGTTAATCCTTTAGTTTATCATGATTTGTAAGAATTATAATGTCTATGTTATAGATCTTATGAAGATTGTAGGCTAATCTCCCTTGTGAGATTAGCAACATGAAGGTTGTTGGTTAATTTGTGGATCTATGTAATTAAATTCATATGTTGATGGGGATATTTTATTTTCTATCATTGGTGCTTATATATCTTGAGATCTATGATGTTTTGTGTGTTTGATTGTTCTAATTATATAATTAGATTGAGAAATCAATTATGTGTTTAGGATAGTCAGGTGAATCATTTCATCAAACACCTCATGTGCATTATAAATGGTAAAGAGATTGAGAAGTCCTTTATTATTTAGAACCCTTTGATGGAACATGTGATTAGTTAGATTGAGAAATCAATTGATTATATGAAGGGATTCTTAAATTGAACTTAGTACCTAGTTGGAATAGTTTAATTGAGAACCAACCTTTGAGCTATTTTGAAATTGTGCAAATGATCTACATCCTATTCATTTCGAGAGGAAGTTTAGGTGGTATATGTGTTGGCCCTTAGTCTTAACCCTTGATACATATGAGTTTGATGTATGAATCCATAAGTTACCACTTCAATAGTGTTGTTAATCTCACTTCTACTCAATTTGGAAAACCACTCATTCATCATTTTTATCTTATCATTTGATTATTGTTTGTCTACTTTCATTTGTTTGCATTTAATTACTTGTTAACCAAACCATCCATCTATGATTCGTTTCTATAAAATCGTGATAAACGTGATATCGCTTAAGTGCTAGCATCGACCTCCCTGTGGTTCGATAAATTCTTGAATTGGTCAACCCGACTACAAGTTATGGCTAATCAAATGGCGCCGTTGCCGGGGAGGTAACGGTTGCTAGTAGCTTAAAGAAGGAACGTTTAGAGCGATCTTACTAGAGACATTTTTTTCATGTATTTATTATTTGTATTTTGTTTTGAAAATATTGTTCTAACTTCTTTTATTTTGAAGGTGTATGCAAACAAGATCAAAAGGGGAACAAGTTGAACCTATTGACTTAGAAATTGAACACACTTTCCGAAGAAGAAGAAAGGAGAACAATACCAAAAAGAGTGATCTAATGGAAAACAATCAAGATGAACGAGGCAATGTTAGGAATGATGGAGGCGGAATGCAAAATTTGCAAGATCAAGCTAATGCCAATCTTCCTCAACAAAATTATCAACAATTTGGGGAGTTTAACAATCAAGCTTATATTCAACAAATGGTGCAACAAGCTATGGTTCAACAAGGTTTTCAACAAGGTTATGCTCCTCCACAACAAGCATATGTACCTCCACCTCCGGTTCAACATGGAGTTTAAAATGATCAAAGGGTGATCCGGGATTTCTTCATACCGAGGGCACTTCCACAAATGATGGGACCACCAATTCATGCCAATAACTTTGAGTTTAAAATGGGCTTGATTTCATTGGTGAGAGAGCAACAATTTGGTGGAGCTCCGAATGAAGATCCTAATGCTCACCTAGCTCAATTCGTTGAGATTGCTAACACCGTGAAGATGAATGGGGTGAGCGAGGATTGCATAAAGATGAGGTTATTTCCATTCTCTTTGAGGGATAGAGCAAGAACATGGCTCTCCACTCTTACTCCCGGAATGTGCAACACATGGGACGAACTTGCACAAATGTTCTTGAACAAGTATTTCCCACCATCTAAGACTCTTCAAATGAAGAGCTTGATTACTCAATTCAAGCAATTGCCTCAAGAAAGCTTTTATGAAGCGTGGGAAAGGTTCAAGGAAATGCTACGCAAGTGTCCACAACATGGTTTCCCGGAGAATCAACAAGTGGGATTTTTCTATCAAGGACTTGTGAATGGGCAAAGAGTGCTTGTTGATGCTTCGGCAGGTGGATCCATACTAGGAGTAACTCCGGAAAGGGCTATTCGAATTTTTGATGAAATTGCTACAAATGTCTATCAATGGCCATCGGAGAGAGTTAGTGGAAGCTATGGGTTCGAGAGTTATGATAAAGGGCAACAGTTTAGTGTGAAGAGTGTGACGGTGGAGCCACAAACACCAAGCATGGATATGATCGTTGCGGAGGTGATGAAGCAAATGAGCTTGAACAAAGGAGTGACCAATCAAGAAGTTAATATGGTTGATAGTAGAATGGATCAAAGTGTGCTTCCTCAAATTGGTGTTAGTGGGGAACAATGGGCCACAACAATGCCACGTGTGGAGGACGTTCAATATATGCAAGGGAGAAATTACCAAGGTAATTATCAAAACAATTACCAAGGTAATTTCAACCAAAATCAAGGAAGTTATCCACAAAGGCAAGGAGGATTCAATGCTCAAAGTAGTGGAAGTTCGCACCCGCAACAACAACCAAGGCAAGGAGGTTTCACTAGCCAAGGAAGTGGAAGTTCTTATCCACAACAACCAAGGAGGCAAGATAATTTTTCTTATGCAAACCCAAGTAATGCGGTTGCTTATCCTCCGGGGTATCATCCGGGAGCTAAAGCGCCAAATAATGAAGGGAAGGCGACTACCGAAGAACTTCTTGAAAAATTGATTGCTTCCCACAAAAATCAAGAGGAAGTAATTGAAAGAAAATTCAAGGCTTTTGAGGAAGTAAATGAAAGACGATTAAAAGCCATTGAGGAAAACAGTGATAGAAGACTCAAAGCCTTGGAGTATTCATTTGGTCAAATGGCGAGCTCAATGAGTGCTAATGAGAAAGGGAAATTTCCTTCCACTACCATTGTAAATCCAAAGGAACAATGCAAGGCAATAACCTTGAGGAGTGGAACAAATTATGATGGACCATCTATGCCATTGGAAGATGATAAGGTGGAAGAGAAGGAGATGGAGAAAACCTTGGTTGAAGAAGAATTTGATGTTGAAAGTGAAGTTGAGGATAAAATGAATGAGGAACCGGAATTGATTGATAACAAAGTTGTTGAAAAAAATGGGAAAGAACCAAGGCAATGAAAAAGAAGGAGGAGGAAATTGAAGTGGAAAGGGATAGTTGGGGAATTCCAAAAACACAAGTACCTATTCCTTTTCCACATCGATTTTTGAAGAAAGGCTTGGATGAAAAGTTTGCAAAGTTTTTGGAAATTTTCAAGAAAATCCACATTAATATACCCTTTGCGGATGCTTTGAAACAAATGCCTCACTATGCAAAGTTTTTAAAGGACATCATGTCAAGGAAAAGGAGCTTGATAGAGAATGAGACCGTCAACTTTACGGAGGAGTGTAGTGCAATAATTCAAAGGAAGTTGCCTCCAAAGCTCAAAGATCCGGGGAGTTTTGTTATTACATGTGAAATGGGCAAGAGTGAGGTTCATAAAGCTCTTTGCGATCTTGGGGCAAGTATTAACTTGATGCCTATGTCCATTTTCAAGAAACTTGGTATAGGGGAAGTGAAACCTACATCCGTTACATTGCAACTAGCGAATAGGTCTTTAACCTACCCTAGAGGAATAGTGGAGGATGTGTTAGTCAAGGTTGGAAAGTTTATATTCCCGCTTGATTTTGTAGTGCTTGATATGGACGAGGATGCAAATGTTCCATTGATATTGGGGCGTCCATTTTTAGCAACGGGAAGAGCTTTAATTGATGTACAAAAAGGGGAGTTGAAGTTGAGAGTAAATGAGGAAGAGGTGGTTTTCTCTTTGAAGAGTGCTATGAGATATCCAAATGAGAAAGAAGAATGTATAAGGATCGACATGATTGATGAAGTTGTTGAAGAGAACCTACCATTCATTTTAGCTAAAGATCCTCTTGAAATGAGCATAAGCCATTCTCTTAATTTATCTTTAAACTCTAATCATTCTTTTCATTGTTTAGAAGATGAAGATATTAATGATTGTTTACATGAATTGAATGCTTGTAGGGAAATGCAAGAGGATGAAGCAAAGTTGGCATACTATGGGAAGAGGGAATATCTTCCATTAGAGATGGAGATTGAAGAGTCAAAGGTTGATAAAGGAAAGGAAGAATTGAAGCCTCTACCCGATCACCTTAGGTATGCATATTTGGGGGACGAGAAGACATTTTTGGTAATTGTATCATCATCCCTTTCTCCTTTAGAACTTGATAAATTGTTGAGAGTACTTAGAGATCATAAGAGTGCTATAGGGTGGAGTTTGGATGATTTGAAGGGAATTAGTCCCACAATTTGCATGCATCACATAAGGTTGATTGATGAGAACAAATCATGTATACAACCTCAAAGGCGTTTGAATCCTATTATGCAAGAAGTTGTTAGAAAAGAAGTTTTAAAGTGGTTGGATGCTAAAATTGTTTATGCCATTAGTGATAGTCCTCATGTAAGTCCTTTGCATGTTGTGGCTAAGAAAGGAAGGTTAACCATTGTTAAAATGGAATTTGATGAAGAACTTGCAACAAGGGTGAAAACGGGGTGGAGAGTTTATTGTGATTATAGAAAACTTAATGACAATACTCATAAGGATCATTTCCCTTTGCCTTTTATTGATCAAATGCTTGATAGGTTGGCGGGATACAAGTATTATTGTTTTCTAGATGGTTACTCGGGGTATAACCAAATCATGATAGCCCCCGAGGATCAAGAGAAAACAACTTTTACTTGTCCGTATGGCACATTTGCTTTCTATAAATTGCCTTTTGGGTTATGCAATGCACCCGCCACCTTTCAACGTTGTATGATGGCTATTTTTGGAGGATTGATTGAAAATGTGATGGAAGTTTTTATGGATGATTTCTCCGTGTTTGGATCTTCATTTGATATATGCTTAACTAATTTGTCCATGGTCTTGCAGCGATGTCAAGATACGAACCTCGTCTTGAATTGGGAAAAATGTCACTTTATGGTTCAAGAGGGTATCGTACTTGGTCATCATATCTCCGAAAAAGGTTTGAGAGTTGATAGAGCAAAGGTTGTAGCCATTGAACATCTTCCCCCTCCTAAAAATGAAAAAGGGGTTAGATCGTTTTTTGGTCACGCCGGATTCTATCGACGTTTTATAAAGAATTTTTCTAATATAGCCAAACCTTTGTGTAAATTGCTTGAGAAAGATACTCCATTTGAATTTAATGATGAATGTCTTGATGCTTTTAGGGTGTTAAAGGAAGCTTTGATTTCTTCACCAATCCTTGTCTCTCCCGATTGGAGCAAGCCCTTTGAACTCCATTGTGATGCAAGTGACAATGCCTTGGGAGTAGTGCTTGGACAAGTGCGAGAGAAGAAATTTCGAGCTATCTATTATGCTTCAAAGACATTCAATGCCAATCAAAAGAATTACACCACAAAGGAAAAGGAGTTTCTTTCCATAGTCTATGCTTTTGAAAAATTTCGTCCATACTTAGTTGGCACGAAAACCATTGTCTACACGGATCATGCTGCCATTAGGTATTTGATGAGTAAAAAGGATGCTAAACCAAGACTAATTCGTTGGGTTCTTTTGTTGCAGGAGTTTGATGTTGAGATACGTGATAAGAAGGGAGTCGAAAATGTCATAGCCGACCATTTATCACGATTGGAGAATGTTGATGAAAAAGGAACCATGGAGCTTATAAATGATATGTTCCCGGATGAAGAGATACTTCAAGTGGATTTTCATCAGATGTACACTTTGTGTGAGACCGGAAGACCGTGGTACGCGGATTTGGTAAACTACCTAGCGTGTGGTATCAAGCCGGACCATCTCACCGAATCAAAAAGGAAAAAGTTCTACCATGATGTTAAAGAATATTTGTGGGATGATCCTTTGTTGTTTAAGAATTGTCCGGATGGTATCATACGGAGGTGTATTCCGGAGGAAGAAAAAGTAAGTGTCATGGAGATGTGCCATAGTTTACCATGTGGAGGACACTTTGGGTTTCAAAAGACGGGAGCTAAGATATTACAGTCGGGATTGTTTTGGCCAACATTGTTCAAGGATTGCAAAGAATACGTCAAGGAGTGTGATAGATGCCAAAGAATTGGAAGTATTGGACAAAGAGATGAGATGCCTATGAAGAACATCTTTGAAGTTGAAGTGTTTGACGTTTGGGGGATGGACTTCATGGGACCATTTCCGTCTTCCAATGGTTTTCTTTACATTTTGCTTGCGGTAGACTATGTGTCTAAATGGGTAGAAGCAATTCCTACAAGAACGAATGATGCTCTAGTTGTCAAAGCTTTCTTGAAGAAGAACATTTTTGCAAGGTTTGGAGTACCAAAGGCGATCATTAGCGATCAAGGGACTCATTTCATCAACAAGATCATTGAGAAGCTTTTGATAGGCTATGGAGTGAAGCACAAGGTGTCAACACCTTATCATCCGCAAACAAATGGTTTGGCGGAAGTATCAAATAGGCAAGTGAAGCTTGTACTTGAGAAGACAGTCAAGGGGAATAGGAAGGATTGGTCTTCTAAGCTAGATGATGCGCTTTGGGCTTATCGAACGGCGTGCAAGACTGCTCTTGGTTTTTCTCCGTATAAACTTGTCTATGGGAAAGCATGTCATCTTCCGATTGAAATAGAACACAAGGCTTTATGGGCATTGAGGAAGTTGAATCTTGAGGAGAAAGAATCGGGAAATAAAAGATGTCTTCAATTGATTGAGCTTGAAGAATTTCGTGAGGAAGCATATTCAAACTCCCAAATTGTCAAGGAGAAGCTTAAAATATGGCATGATGAAAGAATCAAAGCAAAGGAGTTTATACCGGGGGATAGAGTGCTTTTATTCAATTCTAGATTGAAACTGTTTCCCGGAAAGCTTCGTTCAAAATGGACCGGTCCATATGAGGTGATTGAAGTTAGAGAAAATGGATATTTAATGCTTGAAGGATCGGATGGGAATTCTTTTATTGTCAATGGTCATAGGGTTAAGCATTACCATTCTCCCTCTCAAAGGGAGTTGGTATATGTTGACACCTTCTCTTCTTGAGATCCGTATCCTTTTAGTAGTTTAGGTTTGTAAATATTTCTTCTCTTGTTTTGCTTTATTTTGGTCTTGTAGGTGGATTGTGCTTATGAGGAGAAGATTTCTTGAACATTCAAAGTGTGCGTCATTGATGTGAACGGTATATCGTACCACTTTTTGCAAACCTTCTTTGAAACTCTTGTTTCAATTCAAGTTTGGGGGGATATGATGTGATACGATATGTTATATTCTATGTTGACATGTATTCTTGTGTTTTTGAGCCAAATTTAAAATTTTCTCATAAGTTCGGTTTAGTTTTGGTTCGTGTTGGTGGTGTTGAAGTCGATAATTCTTTTGTTTTTGATATTAAGGCTGAACTAATGATGTTTATGAGTGTGAGCATGAATAGGGAGTTTTGGAAGCATGGAAACAAGGAAAGATAAGAGTTGAAGATGAAAAGTGGAAAATTCAGGGAAGCAGTGACACGCCTCGTGTCGCCGACACGGCCCTGTAAGCTTTGGCCGTGCGACGATATCAGTTTGCCCAACACGAGCAGATTTTGGTCGTGTTACGTGACACGAGTCGTGTCCAAGCGCGAGACTCGAGTCGTGTAGCCGACACGGCCCTGTACGTTTTGGCCGTGCGGGAGCATCAGAACACGCAACACGGGCACCTTATGGCCGTGTTGCGTGACACGACTCGTGTCGGGTCCGAAGAAGCATTTTAAAAGGCAGAATCCTGGACACGGCTCGAAGGCTAAAACATACTTCCAATCGTGATAAACTAGTCGAAACTCCACAAATCATCTTCTAAACACCAAAGAGTGGTAAGAGTGTGAGTTTAAAAGGTGAACTTCAAAGCTTAAACAACAATCCCCTTCATTTTGTTAAAGAAAATTCAAGGTATGTATTCTTGTGCCCTAATTTTCAATTCGAGGTATAAATGTCAAAATTCATGTATGGGTTTTGAAGGATGGAATGTATGAAGCATGTCTAGGATAGTGAAACATGAATTTGCATATTTAATTGTTGGATTGATTGAATTTTGGAAAAGAATTAGGGTTCATGAAGGAAGAATTTGGGGATAGTTGTTTTAGGATGATTAATTTAGGGCATGTGATTGTTAAATTGATCAATAATGCTTCTATGATGATTGTATTGATTTGAATTAGTTTAGGTATTGAGGATTTGGGCATGAAAGCATAATTAAGACTTGTTGAAATTGAAGTGTGAAATATGTGCATGCCAAGTGTTTGATGAAATGCCTAAATGAAATTTCAAATTGGAATTCAAAGTTTTTGCATGAAGCATTATTGAATTGGATTTTGCCCATTGAAAAAGTGAAATGTTATGAAAGAATGAGAGGATTAGGATGTTGAAAGTGATTAATTGAATGAAGTTTTTGAAGTAACTTTGTGCTAAGTTGATTGGATCTAAATGTTAGTCTTTGGAACACATTGTTTATTGTGCTTGAATATGTGCTAGAATTAACACTTAGTTGAATAACTAGTGATAATTCAAATTAATATGAAATATTGTGCTCTGAGTTAAATTGAAACTAATTTGAATTATGTTGGAAATTGTAGATGGCTGAAAGAAGAGTGAGAAAACACAATGAGGACTTCATTTTCATTGAATCAGATATGGCACTGTCCAACCTTGATGCCAAACTGCTAATGAAGGACCAACACCCTGAGAATTTCGGAGTACAGTTCATGGAATAGGAGAAGTACGCATTGAGATGGGAGTACATAATCCCAAAGATTAGGGCAACTCGATTCCAAGATCAAGCAACCATGGAAGGCCTTGGAATAGAAGGTGATCTGAGGACTCTATTCCGTCGAGTGGAAATGGAGGAGTTTTTCGATAAGAGACCTCCCACTTATCTCCATCTTACAGCCGAGTTCATGAGCACCTTGGAAGTTCACAGAGATAGGAACAAGTTTCCTATTGCTATCACATTTCAGTTGAACAATGAGATGTGGGAGAAGATACGTGTGAATGAGCTGAATAGATTCTTTGGGTGCCCAATCATGAGAGGTCATCAGAACTTCCTACCACAAGGGGGTTTCAATCAACAGACGTGGTGGAGAAAATTGGTTGAGGATGGGACTGAGCCTCCAGAGTACATTCCAAGTTCGTCTAAAGGGACAGCCATAAGGAACCCAGTTATGAGATACCTTGAGAAGATAGTATCAAATACTATTCTGGGTCGGTTCGAGAGTGGATCTGTTGGAGAGAAGCAGTTGTACATCATGTACAGTATGTTCAAGGAGTTCACAGTGAACATTGCAGCTCACTTCATTCAGCATGTTGAGAGAGTGGCTAAGAGAGAGAACACTCGAGGAATTATGATTGGAGGAATGGTGACAATGATTGCTCAAGGGCTAGGCATCGACCTTAGAGGGATGCAACACCCGATGATTAGTGAAGGGCTCACTTATAATCAACTCATAAGGATGGAGTTCCTATCATTCATAGGAAATATGTATTGCTTGAAGCAAGATAAGGGAGCTCCATTTCCTCTACCTGCTCCTGAGCTCACAACACTGCAAGGACGAAGAAAGCATCAGAATCTAGCAATGGCGAGTCCTAACCACTCAGCAGTCGTGAGAGCTTTCTACAGAGAGAATAGAGATGGAGTGGAAGCAGTGCTCCAGCAGATGAGAGTAGATGAGAATCCTGAGCTAAGGAATCTGAGAGCTGAGCCAGTGGACATGGATGTAGGGAGGAAGAGCAACATCATCAGGTGGAATTTGAAGAGCATGCACCAGAGACTCCAGCATTTGAGCAAGAAGAAGAAGAACAAGAGGAAGGAGATGGACCAAGAGAGGGGAATGCTAGATGGAATCTTCTGGAGAACGAACTCAGGGAGATCAGACAGATGCAGCAGGCGCTTGGAGATGAGATGAGAGAGTTCCGGGAGGAGCAGCAGAGGCAAGGTGCGATGATAAGGGAGATCCATGAGGGGCAGCGTCGTAGGGAGTACTATGAAGAGAATACGCGATCACGCTCGAACAACATGGAGGAGATGATCACAAGGATGTTCAATTTCCAATTCCCTACCACACCTCGTGCTTATACTCCTTGGGGATCATGGCATAATCAACCCCCTCCGCCTCCGGATAACTAAGGGAGTACTTTTGGTGCTCGACACTTCATTAGTTCATCTACTTTAGTGATTTAATTTGTGTTGGATTTGAGACTTTGTATTGTTTTGTTTTGGGATGTTTAATTTCGTACTTTTCTTTCAATTAAGGATTGAGATGATTTTTGATGTGTATTGATCATGGATGGGGTGATTTTTATTTGTGATTTTTCTTTTAGTTTTGTCTTTGTGTTTTTACTTTTGTCGTTTTGTTGTCTCTTGGGTTTATTTGTGTTTGTGTGTTGTTTTTATTTTTTTTCGTGTTTAGGTTTGATTTGGTGGTTTGTTTGGGAGGTTGTGAGTCGTTTTGAATATGAGTGATGATGCATTATGGTGATAAGTAAGGTCGAATTATGATTAAGGAACTCTACACTTTCGAATTGTGATATGTTTTATTTAACTAATTCAATTAAAAGATGAAAAAGTTGTAATAAGTCCTTTTAAGTCGAGCATAAACTTGTGAGAATTTGAGCCTCGACCATGTATACATGGTATCTTTTCATGAGTGGATCGGTTGAGTTTTGATAAACTAAATACTTGCTCAAAGACTTTAGGAATGAATCCGATTAATGGAGATCGATGAAATGATTTAAGGCCATCCTTGTCATGTATAAACATTGCCAAATATTTCTTTACCTTTAAAATCATCCCTAGTCAACCACTTTGAGCCTATAAGCCTATTTATTGTGAAGATAGCACATTACAAGCTTTAATTACCCACATGAGCCTAAGATATATACCTTTTGTGTGAGTAATAAAGAAGATGGTGGCTAGAAAGGTGTGATGAGATAACAAAAGAGAAAGAGGAAATGGTAAGTAAGAAAAAGGATGAAAATAGCATAAGAAAGAATGGACATGCAACTTCAAAACAAGAAAATGAGCAAAATGACAATAATATGCTCAAGTACTTAAGAGTCAAAGAAAAGAGGCATGAATCTATAAGAAGCTCAAGAAATCCAAGAAAGTGATGATTAGTGCTTATGATCAATAAAGAAAAGAAAGGAGGAAAAAGAATGTGAAGGGATGGAAGAAAGTAGCTACCTCTTCGATTACTTACACTCGTTTAGTCACTCTTATCTAAATTATTCATACCCTACCAAAGAGCCTATCATTACATCCTTTATTAAAGACCTTTTTGATCATTGATTAAAATTTTGGTGGTTTGTGAATAGAGTCTATGAGCAAGTGTATGGTGATTCGAACCAATTGATTGAGGAGTGTGGATTTACCTTATTTAAAGAGTGTCGAGTGACATTGATAAACTTATGTGAGACTTAGACTAAAAGGACTATATTGCTCTTTATTCTCTTTTGATTGAACTTGTTAATTTCTCTTATCATAAATCTAATGTTGTAGGTTAGCTTAGCATAATTTGAAATTCTTGTTGCTAATGATGTGTTATTACTTGTGTTCGTTTAGTCTTTTTACAAGGTGAAAACTTCTCCCTCGTTCTATCATTTTCATTGTTCGGGGACGAACAATACTTTAAGTTTGGGGGTGTGATTGTCGTTATTTTCACCTAGATTTTAGTGCTTTTTTGTATGTATTTTGCGTATTGTTTTATCCGTATTTTCATGTATTTTGTTAGTGTTATGTGTTTTCATGGGAATGTGTGAGAATGATCTTAAACATATATATAACAGGTGAAAATGGAGTAAAAATGAAGACGGAACATCAAACAAGGAAGAAGAAATAAAGGTGCAAGAACACGGCCGGCCGTTCTGGCAACACGGCTCGTGTTGCAGCACACGGCCCGTGTGCCAGACACGGGCCTGTCCAGAATGGTCGTGCAGCGACATCTATTTATCCAACACGACCATCACTTGGTCGTGTTGCGGAGCACGACCCGTGTTGCGGAGCACGACCCTTGTACCAGACACGGGCCTGTAAGCGGAGGCCGTGCGGCGGCGTCTAGACATTCAACACGGCCACCCTTTAGCCGTGCGACGCAGAACGACTCGTGTGTTGCTTGCCCTGACACGACACGACCCGTGCTACGTAGCACGACTCGTGTCGGTACCAGAACAGGATATTTTTTATAATTCTTCTAGAAGGTCTCCATGGGGTATAAATACCAATCCATTCAACATTTTGAAAGGAGATCCGATTTGCTACTGTTCCCACACACATCACACACCATTCCTTTGATTTTACACCATTTTCTTCATCCCATTCATCCATTTCTAGATCTACATCATCTCTCCATATTTTCTTCAATCCAAATCAAGTGAAGAAGCAAGGAAGCTTGGGTGATCACCAAAGGAAGAAGGGAGATTCAATTGGATCCATTTCCAAGGGAGTTTTCATTCCAATTTTGTGTTAATCCTTTAGTTTATCATGATTTGAAAGAATTATAATGTCTATGTTATAGATCTTATGAAGATTGTAGGCTAATCTCCCTTGTGAGATTAGCAACATGAAGGTTGTTGGTTAATTTGTGGATCTATGTAATTAAATTCATATGTTGATGGGGATATTTGATTTTCTATCATTGGTGCTTATATATCTTGAGATCTATGATGTTTTGTGTGTTTGATTGTTCTAATTATATGATTAGATTGAGAAATCAATTATGTGTTTAGGATAGTCAAGTGAATCATTTCATCAAACACCTCATGTGCATTATAAATGGTAAAGAGATTGAGAAGTCCTTTATTATTTAGAACCCTTTGATGGAACATGTGATTAGTTAGATTGAGAAGTCAATTGATTATATGAAGGGATTCTTAAATTGAACTTAGTACCTAGTTGGAATAGTTTAATTGAGAACCAACCTTTGAGCTATTTTGAGATTGTGCAAATGATCTACATCCTATTCATTTCGAGAGGAAATTTAGGTGGTATATGTGTTGGCCCTTAGTCTTAACCCTTGATACATATGAGTTTGATGCATGAATCCATAAGTTACCACTTCAATAGTGTTGTTAATCTCACTTCTACTCAATTTGAAAAACCACTCATTCATCATTTTTATCTTATCATTTGATTATTGTTTGTCTACTTTCATTTGTTTGCATTTAATTACTTGTTAACCAAACCATCCATCTATGATTCGTTTCTATAAAATCGTGATAAACGTGATATCGCTTAAGTGCTAGCATCGACCTTCCTGTGGTTCGATAAATTCTTGAATTGGTCAACTCGACTATAAGTTATGGCTAATCACGTAGTTCAGGCGAAACTGCTCAAAACTCCTAGGCAAGCTTTGGAGTATGATATCGACTTGGGTTTCCCCATCAATTTCAGCCCCAAGAACTTCCAACTCATTGAGTTGGCCCATCATCTTAAGGACATGCTCCCTCACGGAAGTGCCCTCAGCCATTTTGGTATTCAATAGAACATACATGCCCTTCGACCTAGCAGGACGACTCTGATGCTCGAAGAGTTCTCTAAGATTTTGCATCATATCATAGGCGGTCTACATAGCTTGATGCTGAGTTTGAAGTACATTTGACATAGAAGCCAAAATGTAGCACTTAGCCATCCTATCAGCTTTGACCCACCTATTATAAGCAACTCTTTGCTCTTCGGTATAGTCATCAGTAGGTGCCGGAGGACATTCCTTAGTGAGAACAAAGATATAATCTTCAGCAGTTAAATCAATGTCCATGTTTCGCTTCCAGTCAACATAATTAGTGACAGTAAGTTTGTGCTCTTTAAGTATAACAAAAAGTGAGTTGAGTGCCATTTGAAAATCCTGTGAATCATAAATAATTAAACAAATCAAACACTTCGAATTTATCAATTTATATTGAATCCCTCAAAATGATATAAAATAAAATTCACCGACATCTCAAGCACCCTGAATTTACATGCCACGATAGTGTGGACGTATACAAACTCGAACATTTACAAATGAAGGTTTTACCCAATAATTTCTGTTGTCATCCTAACTTTATGACAAAATAATTAATAGTCGATTTTTCTTTAGCCATGCAAATAACAGCAGTGACTCCTATGGGGAGAATACTTATTATTTGTATCTAAATGTATACCATTATTTGACCACAAGTCCATTGCGTAAGCTTATGTGCCTTACAGATAGAGAAGTACACACGTGTTCGGATAATTTCCTACAATCATCTTAAAGAAGTTTGTACCAGTGATCCGTGAATAAACTCATCCGATGGGGAGGAAGGCTCTAATGCCAACACGCAAGCTTACTCACATCACTTACAAACCAATAATGGAGGCCGCGGGAATTAATTACCAATCCCCTCTCCCACTTAGTTATTTAACACCGAGGATTTTTAACATGCATATAATATTTCAATAAAAAAATATACATCCTAGCATGCTTCTATTTTTAATTAATTTAAAAAAAATAAATCACATAGAACATGCCACATATATAATAATTAATTGTAAAAAAAACAATTAAATCAATTATATATTTAAATAAAGAGCATAAATGAGCAGCAAATGGGCCCAGCAGGCCCAACAGCAGGAATTCCACAATAATTAAAAATTGATCCCACCAAGCCTACTAGCAAAAAAAAAACAGACAGGCCATTAATAAAATGAATAAGCCCATTAAGCTGCCAGCCCAAAACACGTTCATCAACCCTTCCCACCAGCCACAAACTGATTCTGCACGACAGCAGACACGCAAAAAACTCGGCGTCGCTGCTCTCGGCTGATGTGCCGTCAGCCCGCCGGAGTCGCGCCGCCTATCGTGGACTTCTCTGGAGCCCCAAAACTAGAACTCGCGCGCATCAGCCCAGCAACCAAGTACGCAATCGTGCCGCTGCTGTTGCTAGTTCGCTCAACCGAGAATGATGCCGGCAACTTCATCACTCCGTCTGACCACACTGAAGCATAGCAGGCTCGACTAGAACAACCAGTTCAGGTCTGACGCCGCCCACTCCAGCTTCGTCTTTTCCATCAGTGCCGTCGCGCACAAGCAATGCGTCCACTCCGTCGACTCATGCCAATCCCGCAGCCATCAGGGAGACCAGCTTCAGTCCACTTTCGCGATTCGCCAGGATGCATCCCACAGTCTGCCATGGCCACCGTCGATGTTGCAGCGAACCCCGCCACCGTGTGCAGTCGACTGAAACTCGCTGACCCTGCAGTCAACTTGCCTTGTAGCACCAGTCTGCAGCGCCGATCTCTGGGTCCCATCGTCATGCCTTCATCACCAACTACCGACTGCAAGTGATTCAGTCCAATCCCATTAACGTTGATGATTGCTTTTAGCAGTTCGTGCCAACCCAGTCATCAAGAGCACGAGCTTCAACAGCCCATCGCGCAACAACCCATGCTCTCATGCTGGGTGCAATCGCTGAGTCGCGCTGAAGGATCGCCAAGACTTCCACCAAATTCTACCGCCAACTAGTCCATCCTCAATATCTCGCTAATAAACATCATCACTATACAGCCGACGTATGTGTGTGATGTCGAGGGATAACAAAGTGGCAAAATCTTTCTTCCAGACACGATTAGGGTTTCTCGTGTAATACTTTCTTCCAACCAAGTTTTAACTATCTTACTTGCTTACACCATCATCATACAGCGTGTGTGTGTGATGTCCAGGTAATACAAAAGAGTGAGGCTCCTGTGCACCCGGGCGCACGGAGCAGATTTCGTGCGCCTTTACAATTTTCATGCCCCTTTACAATTTAAACCCCTAGCAATACATAGGTTTAAATAGGATTGGAGGGGAGGGTTGTGTTCACATGGGGACACGGAGCATCTTTCCGTGTCCCCGGGCGCACGGGAGCTTTTGCCAATACAAAATAGCAAAATCATGTAGGGTTTCATGGATAAATCAACATATACCAAACCCTAATATCATGCTTTCTATCATGCGATAATTGAATTAAGAGAAGCACAAAAACATGCGATTACATCCAGATCACATCACATAATCATATAATCACAAAAACCCCAACCTTACGGTTCACGTTTCACCACAAAACTAATGCTCTGATGCCAATTGTTGGCTATTAAAGCGAAAGAAAAATAAAAGTTTACCTTTCTTCAGGGTTGATGTAGAGGATGAACAGTAGTGAACCACCTCTTGATCTTCTGTTGTATGACCCAAAGTCAATCCTGATGTTGTGTGGGCAACAATCTACAGGATTCTCTCAATCTGCTTTTCTCCTTTTCTCACGTCAAAAATGATGCAAGATTGTTAGTTTCCAGAAGCTGAGATGACTTATTTATTGGGCTACAGCAGGGACCAGGAGAAGAAATTTGATTGGGCCTCAATTGGATTTAATTAACCAAGCTTAGCCCAAAGCTTATAATTAAATCCAATAATAATAATATAGTCCACTAAAATATTATTGCTGCACTACCCATTCAATCCCAAAATTATGTTTTGGGCTCCTTCTTATTATGAGCCCGACAGTCTCCCCATGTTTAAGATATACAATGTCCATTAATTAATTAAATTACTAACAACTCTATTAATTAATATCTCATCTGAGAGTAGTACCACTCAACCTTATTATCATGCTGGAATTAATCAACTTGCAAGATTTACATGATAAACCTAATGAGCTCCTCAAGGGGACGACATCAACATATGTCGGACATGGATTCCTTCTACAATCAACAGCATACCATAGAGACAGCACTACTTCCCAACTCATCGAGTTGTTGATTTAATACATGTAAATCTCACCCATTGATGAATCAAAGAAATACATACTGCCCTACATGTCAAAGTTATTGTATAGGGATTAAGAGCACGAACATCCATAATAACTGAGATCAAGTTCTTCTATATAGACAGTACAAGTCGAACGATCTCAAGCGGCACTGCTCAATACACACTAAGCTCACTAATGTGATTCTATAGTCAAGATAAACTAATATTAAATCACACTACAACCATCCCGATAGATAGTCCCCGTCTATCTCGGTTATGAGCATCTATTTATACTTTATAAGGAAACCGATAATATATTCTTCTGCGTGTTATCGCACAACACATTATCTACAGTATAGAGTAAATAGACTTTTACAAAAACATATAAATAAACAATTTATAATATGCAAAACATTTGATCATATGATTCTCATTTCAAATAAAATTATTAAAACATGGCTTTTAGTATACAAATCTAACACTGATGTGGATTCTTCACCAAGAAAATCAATGCTTAATGTGAAAATAAGAAGAGATGGTGTAGTCACTACTCACGATTATTGAATAGTCAATTGAGAGAGATAGAGGAAGACTGTATGATAGGGGGCGAAGAGAGACAGAGGAAGACTGAAAGAGAGGAGAGAGTGTGCTGAGAGAGAGAGAGAGGGCAGAAAGAGCGGCTGAGGATTCTGATGAGTTACAGCAGATAATGTGCTAAACCCTAAGAATATATTAGCCATTAAGTGGCAGTGGGCTTAAGTGGGATTCTATTAATAATAATAAGTGGGCTATTTAAAACAAATAAATACTAGTAGTAGGTGGGCTGGGCTGAAGTGAAAAAAGAATGTATGTTTTAAATTATTTTAGTATTTATTTTTAAAATATAATTAAAATTATGTAATTTTCATTTTTTCTGGTTGAACCACCGATTGGACCGGTCCGACCGGTCCAATGATGAGTGATATTTTTACCTAGATTTTAGTATCTTTTTATATGAGTTTTCGTATATTTTTATCCGTATTTGTATGTTATTTGGTTGTGTTTTGTATTTTTATTGAAATGTGTGTGAATGTAGGAAAAGTGGATCTCAATTCAGAGTTGAAATGAGGAAGAACGAGCCAAAACAGTGAAAGAGGAAGCAGAGCAGCAAGAACACGGGCCGTGTACAGCGCACGGCCCTGTAAGAAGTGACCGTGTACCGACATTAGAAGATCCAATGATTGTCGTTATTTTCACCTAGATTTAGTGCCTTTTTGAGTGTATTTTGCGTATTGTTTTATCCGTATTTTCGTGTATTTTGGTGGTGTTATGTATTTTCATAGGAATGTGTGAGAATGATCTTAAACATACATATAACAGGTGAAAATGGAGTAAAAATGAAGAAGGAAGATCAAACTAAGAAGAAGAAACAAAGGTGCAAGAACACGGCTGGCCGTGTTGTGGCGCCCGACCCGTGTTGCGGAGCACGACCCGTGTTGCGGAGCACGACCCGTGTGCCAGACACGGGCCTGTCCAGAATGGTCGTGCGGCGGCATCTATTTATCCAACACGACCACCACTTGGTCGTGTTGTGGCGCACGACCCGTGTTGCGGAGCACGACCCGTGTACAAGACACTGGCCTGTAAGCGGAGGCCGTGCGGCGACGTCTAGGCATTCAACACGGCCACCCTTTGGCCGTGCGACGCAGAATGACTCGTGTGCCGCATGCCTGACACGACACGACCCGTGCTACGTAGCACGACTCGTGTCGGCACCAGAACAGGATATTTTTTACAATTCTTCTAGAAGGTCTCCATGGGGTATAAATACCAATCTATTCAACATTTTTAAGGAAGATCCGAAATTCCACCCCTTCCACACACACCTCACACACCATTTCCTCCATTCTTCACCTTCACCTTCATCCATTCTTCATCCTTTGGATCTACCTTCATCCAACCATCAAATCCTTCATCCAAGTAGTTAGAGAAGCAAGGAAGAGAGGTGAATTGCAAGGGAAAGAAGAAGATCACCATTGGAGACATCCAAGGGAGTTTTCATCTACACTTTGTATTGAAACCTATTGTTTATCATGTTTTGTAAGGAATTTAATGTCTATGTTAATTTTCTTATGGATATGAGAGGCTAATCTCCCTTGTGAGATTAGCAATATGAATTGTGTTGGATAATTTTTGGTATTTTGCAATTGAATGATTATGTTGATTGGGTTAATTGATTTTCTATCATTGATGCTTTAGATCTTGAGGTTTATGATGATTTGTGTGTTTAATTGTTTTAAGCATGTGATTAGATTGAGAAGTCAATTGCATATTTAGGATAATTAAGTGAATCATTTCATCAAACACTTCATGTGCATTATAGATTGTGAAGAGATTGAGAAGTCCTTCATAGTTTAGAACCCTTTGATAGAACATATCATTTATTAGATTGAGAAGTCAATAGATTATGTGAAGGGACTCTCATTTCAAGCTTAGTACCTAGTTGGAATTGTTTGAGTGAGAACCAATCCAATGAATGTCATTCCATATCCTATTCATTCCGAGAGGGAGTTTAGGTGATCTTAGTGTTGGCCCTTAGCCTTTTTCCCATGACACATATGAATTCATTGCATGATACCTAGATTTTTCATGCTTTAAGTATTGTTAATCTCATCTCTATCTACTTGGCTCATTCATCCATCTCCCATTCATCTATCCATTTATTTTATTGTCATTTCTTGATTATCTCCCCTTCTCGTTCATCTCTATAATACTATGACAAACACGAGATCGCTTAGACCCTAGTACCTTCCTCTCTGTGGTTCGATAATTTCTTTAATTGGTCATTCTCCACTATATTATGGCTAATCAAATGGCGCCGTTGCCGGGGACTACCCTGTGCCCGTGTTACAGCACACAAGCCGTGTTGCAGCACACGAGGCGTGTTGCGTAACACGGCCCTGTCCAGAATGGCCGTGTGAGAGCAACAGAAGACACAACACGGCCACATTATGGCCGTGTTGCGTCGCACGACTCGTGTCGTGTCTCGGATCAGAAAAAATTAGAATTCTTCTAGAAGCTTCCCAAGGGGTATAAATACCCCTTTATTCAACAATTGATGGAGGATCCGATTTTCCACCTTTCCCACACACCTCACACACCATTTACTCCATTTTTCACCTTCACCTTCACCTTCATCCATTCTTCACCCTTTGGATCTACCTTCATCCAACCATCAAATCCTTCATCCAAGTAATTAGAGAAGCAAGGAAGAGAGGTGAATTGCAAGGAGGAGAAGAAGATCACCATTGGAGACATCCAAGGGAGTTTTCATCTACACTTTGTATTGAAACCTATTGTTTATCATGTTTTGTAAGGATTTTAATGTCTATGTTAATTTTCTTATGAACATGAGAGGCTAATCTCCCTTGTGAGATTAGCAATATGAATTGTATTGGATAATTTTGGGTATTTTGCAATTGAATGATTATGTTGAATGTGTTAATTGATTTTCTATCATTGATTATTAATTGCTTGATTTGTTTTGTTGATGTGTGTGTTTAGTTGTTCTAGATATGTGATTAGATTGAGAAATCAATTACATGCTTAGGATAATTGAGTGAATCATTTCATCAAACACCTCATGTGCATTATAAATTGTGAAGAGATTGAGAAGTCCTTCATAGTTTAGAACCCTTTGGTAGGACATGTAATTGGTTTGATCGAGAGGTTGATTAATTGTGTGAAGGGACTCTCATTTAAGCTTAGTACCTAGTTGGAATTGTTTAAGTGAGAACCAATCCATTGAGCTATGTTTAGAACCATATCCTGTTCATTCCGAGAGGGAGTTTAGGTGATCTTAGTGTTGGCCCTTAGTCTCTTACCCATGACACATATGAATTCATTGCATGATACCTAGATTTTCCATGCTTTAAGTATTGCTAATCTCATCTCTATCTACTTGGCTCATTCATCCATCTTCCATTCATCTATCCTTTTATTTTATTGCCATTTCTTGATTATCTCCCCTTCTCGTTCATCTCTATAATACTATGACAAACACGAGATCGCTTAGACCCTAGTACCTTCCTCCCTGTGGTTCGATAATTTCTTTAATTGGTCATGCCCACTATATTATGGCTAATCATCCAACCATGAACCGTTGGAGCTGCCAGTTCGATCTTCGATCCGGTTATAAAAACACTACATGTGATAGAATACATGGATTGGATCATGAGCAACACACTATTTGCTTGAGCCGAGGGAGGATGCATACCTAGAGGAGAGCTGTATATGCTATGGTGTATGATGAACAGAGTTCGCTTCAACATGGGAGCGTACTTTTTCCAGCAGTTGTACACTCACTCTTTTCAGAAGGTCAACATTGGTGGATTGATTACCGCAATAGCGGAATATTACCATGTTGATTTGACTAGATATCAGCCGATCCGAGGGGACCCATACCTTATCTTGTCTACTTGTGTGAGAATGGGGTTGATTCAGAGGCAGGAGGACATGTGGATGTTTATTTTTGGCAAGAATCCGATATCTTTCATGTTTACATTATCACTTGTTGATCTTACTATCGTTCAGATCAATAACAATCTGTTGATGAACACTCCGGAGCACAAAGCGATCTCCGACACTTGTATTGGAGAAGGAGACTGGAGGCTTTTGGCTGAGATGCATATCCAGGGGTATTTGGATGAGGACATGATCTTAGTGGGAGATCCAGCTGACTTCATTGAGGACTATGAGGTTTTATCTTTGTCCGTTTATTCTCACCTCCATTCTCATTTTTACTTTACAGGTTGAGTGATGTGTGGGTGGTGGAGTATGTGTTTGGGATTCTTGTGTGAGTGGTATGTACTAGATTGATATTGGTTGTGTTGATGGATGGATACATTTGATGATGATGTTTGATCATGCTGATTAGGATAAGGATGATGATTCTTCTTGTTTATGCATGTGCACTTGTTTTTTATGCATGTTGATTTTATTGATGATAGGCATGTACCGTTATTAGTTGTAGTTTATGTATTGATTGATTTTGATTGCATGCTTTGAAGAGTGCTTAGGAAATAAATTAACCATTTGAGAATTTGAGCCTATTAATCATGCTAAATCAATGCATGATAGTTTATTCATGAGAGTATCGTTCATATGTTCGTATTCTAGAACTTGGCTTAGAGTCTTGTTTGATATTTACAGTTGATAGATACTAGGACATGATCTTAGGCCATTATTGTTTAATTGAGCCACTTAGCTAAATTTTATTCTACCTTGAAATCTATATATCATAAAAATCCCGTTGAGCCTTTTAAAGCTTTTTCTTTGGCCAGCCTTTGATAAAAAGCCATTATTACCTATGCTTAAGCTTTTAAATACCATATTTACTAGTAGATAGTCAAGTTGAATAAGTGCTAGTTTGTATATGAAGAAGAAAAGGAAAGAAAAGTTGGTGATAGTGATGAAAGTAAGAAAAATTATGGTTAAATCTTGTTAGGAGTAGTGCCTTAAATCGATACCGTGATTGCTTAGAAGGGTAGTGCCCGAAATTGGTACACTTATACTTTGGAAGGAAGAAATATGTTGATTCCAAGTGAAGCAGGAAAAAAATGATCAAAGAGACCATGAGAATGAAGAAGGAGAAGAAGAATTAAGCTGTTTGATGAAAAGCAAATCTCCAAGGTAATTCTCTACTAGTGAAGTTAGTCACTTTATCTATATTCTCCTACCTTTACCAAAGAACCAACATTACAACCTAAAGAACAAGTCCTTTGTGATCCTAGTGTTGAAACATTTATGAATTGATTTTTGAGACCCTTATCAAGCTTATGGTTACGCAAATATATTAATTGATTTGGAGCGTATATGCTAACTCTTAAAGTGTACATCTTTTACACTTGAGAGCGAGAGTAAACACTTACCTAGTGAGCAAGATGACTTTGCACTCGTAGAAGTATTGTGATTGATTGATGTTTTTGCAAGGATAAAAAGTACGATGGATGAGTGCATGTTTTGAATTAATACAATTGCATGTGTTAGAATAGGTTGTGATCATTATAAGTATCTCGTTATTACACTTTCTTGCCTTTGTTTTGGTTTCGTTGCCTTAGGACGAGCAACATGGAAGTTTATAGGTTTGATGAGAGTGATAATTCACGTATTTTGAGCTATAATTTGTGTGAAAATTTAGTACAATTTAGTCTATTATTAAGACAAATCGAGTTGTTTATGAAAAATCTACGAATCAGGTACTATTGAGGCTATTTGAGCATATTTGTACAGGAACATATCAGAAATACTTGAAATTGGAAAATACATTTTTCGAGGTATAGCTCGACCACCGAGGCGTAGCTTGACCAAGATCAGTCTGGTCGAGCTACACGAGGGAAATCGAGCTGGAGCATTGATGAATGTGTAAATTTACAAGTTTGGCACCATGTTTTGTGCTAGTTTTGGAGAGTTTTGAGGTGGAAATAGGTGGAAAACCTATATATATTGTGAATTAGCATGAATCAGGTGTTAGCGGAGCTATTTGAGTGGTTTTCATAGCAAAATCGGAGTGGAAGTGCCAAGAATCGAAGAGACGAAGTCGAGACCACGCGAACCGCCAAGGAGAGAGGTGGTTCGACCTATTGGAGGAGGCTTCGACCTCTCCTATAGGTCGAACCAGGATTGCAAAGTGTGCAGGAGGAAGGTTCGACCATGACTCAAGGGGTTCGACCTGTTCATCAGGTCGAACCATGGTCGAACCAGTTTGCGAGAAGAAGGGTTCGACCATGACTTTGGGGTTCAACCTGACGGTTGGTCGAACTAGGAGCGGAAATTGTCCAGTGTGGGGGTTTGATCTGTGGTTCGACCAAGACCCGAGGGGTTCGACCTATACAAGAGGTCGAACCAAGTGCAGAATACTTTCAGTAGGTAGGTTCGACCTATGATTCGACCTGCGGCCAGTGGTTTGACTTGTTTGACGAGGTCGAACCGACATGCGGGAACTTACCTTATCCGGATTTTGAGGCCGAAACGCGTGGGATCACTTGAAAAGCCTATTCCAAGCCCTAGAGACGTGATTACAAGTATAAAAGGAGGCTCATGCAGTCAAGAAAAACACACGGTCACTAAGAGAACGAAAAAGAAAGAAGAAAGGGATCGTCGTCAACAACGCATTACAAGAGGAGAGTAGGAGAGCTGAGACAGAGGTTCAACTGGAGATTCAAGTAAGATTGGTCCAACTAACCATGATTGTTCTTAGATCAATCATGGGCTAGAGCCACTTCGGTAGTTCTAGGGTTATGAAGGTTTTATGAGTTAATTTGTATTTCGTGTGTATACTCCGTACAACACTACTTGTGGTTTATTTTATATAAGATTGCACCTTTTTAATCCATACTCATAGTTGTTTTGTGCATCAATAATCGTTGTGTAGAGTCTGAATACATGACAGGGTTATTGGTTGAGTGCGTTCACTAATGAGCAGGGTTTATTGTTATAATTCTAAATAAAGGGATTTTGAGGTTTTATTAGAACCGTCTTATATGAATGTTTATTAATTGAATTAAATTCAGGTTAACAGGTAGGATTAAGAGTATAACTTTATAGTACCTAAAAAGGGAGATCAAATCGGGTTAGAGTACTAAGTGCACGGGAAATAATTGATTATGATAGTACCCAGAAAGGGAGATAAAGTATACGTCTTGCTCTGAGGATACTCACACGTGTCAAAAGCTTATCTATTTATGTCTATAGAATAGATTTGTATGGTCTAGCAATGCGTCCATAAATCACGAGGCAGAGTTGGACATTGACACACGAAAGTATGAATTAACGAATGAAATTGGATGGTTTGACGAACTACCTATTATCTTATTTGATCACAACTACTATTTTCTTGTTCTTGTTATTTATTTGTTATTTTTATTATTACTTAGCTTACAAACCTACGAATATAATTCTCAACATAGTCATAATTGCTAGAAAATAACAAAAGTAATATTTATCCGTCCCGTGGATTCGATATTTAACTTGGTCACCTTCGAAACTACAATTGATATCCTTCATACTTGGGGATTAAAGTTGTGTGTTGAGAAAACGTCCATCAAGTTTTTGGTGCCGTTACCGGGGACGACTTAAAATATCTTTTTGTTATTTATAGTTTATTAGGGTTATTTTTCTTGTTTTGCTGTTTTAATTCTAGTTCTTTTTAGGTGCATGCTCATGAGATCAAATAAAGGTGAACTTGAACCCTATAATCCTGAAATCGGAGCATCGTCAAGAAACAAGAAGAAGAAGAAGAGCAAGGCAAAGACTATTGATCCAACTAAAGCTCTGAATTTTAGAGTTGAAGTTGACGAGCAAAATTCGCAGATGATTGAAGCTACAACTGAAGTTAATTCGGGAGTAAGGACAGTCAACATGGCAGCGAATCCGGATAATCTAGCCATCCGAGAGGTTTTCAGAAACAATGGGGCTGGAAATATTGAGCTTCTAGGAGCGAGGGGAACTAATTCAGCTTTCGATCTTCATCCTGCTCTTATTAGCATGATAGAAAGGAACTCCTTTTCAGGAGGGTCTTTCGAGGATCCGCAGCAGCATCTGAACAAGTTCTTGGGCTATGCAAGTACTCAAAAAGACGCAGGAGAACATGAAGATGCTAGGAAGATCCTTTTGTTCAAATTCTCGCTTACTGAAAAGGCGAGAGATTGGTACGACACTATCAACGCAGCTGAGTGCACCACTTGGGAGCAACTGAAGTTAAGGTTCTTGGAAAGGTACATGCCACCTTCAAAGGTGTTTAAGATGAAGCAAGACATTAACCAATTTGCTATGGGTGGAGGTGAAATATTTCATGAAGCATGGGATAGATTCAAGGACATGCTTAGGAAGTGTCCTCAACATGGGCTATCTAAAGCTCAATATATCAGTATATTCTACAATGGATTGGACTGTGATTCACGAGTGTTATTGGATGCTTCTTCTAATGGAGCATTGCTTACAAAGTCATCCGTAGAGGCCAAAAAGTTATTTGAAGATATTTCGATGAATTCGAGGGATTGGCCAACTGATAGAGTTAGAGGTACTTATGTCTTTGGTAAGGTAGCTAAGGTTAAACAAGCAATGGTGAAAATAATTAGAGAGGATGAGATCGTCTCTAGCTTGTCCAATATTAACAAGCTACTTGAATCCCAACAGAAGCAAATTAGCGAATTATCTCAGCGTGTACCAATCATGCAGCAGGAGTTAAAGAATGAGGGACCAATCCAAGAGGAGTTGGAAGAGGCACACTATGCCATGGGTCAAAGTATTCAAGGGACTAGGTATCCAGATCAAGGAAACCAGAATTACCAAGGGAACTATCGAGGAAACTTAAATAATCGTGGTCCCCCTGGTGGTTATCAACAGCCTAGGAGGCCGGAGTTCTCATGGAGCAATCCTAATAATGCGATTCAACCTCTGATGGGTGTTGATCCGGGTGTTAAGGTGGAAGAAGGGAAACCGGATCTTGAGGATACTGTGAACAGGTATATGGCCAAGAATGATGAAAGAGTTAACCGCCTTGAGGCCAAACTTGAAAAGAAAATCGATGCAAACCATGAGGTTATATCTAAGCAGGTGAAGGACCTTACGTTGCTGATGGGGGAGATGGCATGGAGTGTTAACAAGCTTACTCAAACTCTTGAGAAGGGGAAGTTCCCATCTCAAAGTATTGAGAATCCAAGGTCCTGCAACGCCATCACATTGAGGTTGGGAACGCAGTACGAGGGACCTATGAGGCCGGAATCAAATTTGGACATGTCTAGGGCGAGGTTCGACCATGGTTTGACCAACATTGAAGGTCGAACCATACAGGGAAGGTCGAACAAACACATTGGACACGATCAGGAGGCATTGCAGCATCGGTTCGACCAAACTGCAGATGGTTCGACCTATTCCACAGTTTGAACCATGGTCGAACCCGATAACTCGAAGCACTTTATTTTTCCAGAACACCGGTTCGACCAAATCAATCTTGGTTCGACCTATCCAACAGGTCGAACCCAGGTCAAACCGCACCACTTGGAGCACTCTATTTTGTCGTACCAACAGTTCGACCACGACGGTCATGGTTCGACCTATCAAACAGGTCAAACCTTGGTCGAACTGGATGGCGGAAGGAGTTCAGTAGGCCATTCGACCTAGGTGCCCGTGGTTCCACCTACTCAACAGGTCGAACCCAGGTCGAACCTCAAATTCAAAAAGAGAGCCATTGTCCAGAAGCAAGGTTCGACCAGTACGTGCCTGGTTCGACCTGTTCCACAGGTCGAACCCTGGTCGAACCCTACCAGAAATTGCCTGTTGCTACTCCGAACACTCTCGATGATGTTGATGCTACTCCAGTGGCTCGAAATGAGCAAAGTACAGATATAATAGCTGAGAAAAAGTGGGAGAGAGCCAAGCGATTGAGAGCCAAAAAGGAAAAAGCGGAGAAGGTTGATTGTGATGAATGGGGGATTCCCAAAACAAAGATACCTCCGCTGTTTCCTTACAAGCTTGTGAAGAAGGATTGGAAGAGAAGTTCAAGAAGTTTTCAGAGATAATGAACAAAATAAGATTGAGCATTCCTTTCTCAGAGGCAATCATGGAGATGTCGTACTATGCCCGATTTCTTAAAGACATATTGTTGAAGAAGCGGAGCTTAACCAGAATTGAAACGGTGAATTTATCTGATAATTGCAGCTCAATCATCTAAAGAAAGCTGCCACAAAAGATGAAGGATCTGGGGAGCTTCACTATTCTATGTGAGATCGGAAAGGGGCCGGCACGGCGAGCTTTGTGCGATCTAGGGGCAAGCATCAATTTGATGCCTTTGTCCATCTTTCAGAGGCTTGGTTTGGGGGAGTTGACCCCTACAACAGTGGTTCTCCAATTGGCGGACAGGTCGATGATGTTTCCAAAAGGTATAATTGAAGACGTTCTCGTCAAAGTGGAGAAGCTAGTCTTTCCTGTAGACTTTCTTGTGCTAGAGATGGAAGAAGACAAGGATAATATCCCTTTAATCTTGGGGAGACCTTTCCTTGCCACTGCTGGAGCTATGATTGACGTTCAGAAAGGAGAGCTTAGATTGCGGATGGATAAAGAAGAAGTTCTTTTCAACTTGGACAAAGCAATGAAGATGCCCATGGAGTCGCAGTGTTATAGTATTGACGTGGTGGAGGATATGTCTCTGATCCTGTCAAAGGATCCTCTTGAGACATGTTTGATGGAGTCTCTTACTTATCCCACTACGGAGCTTGACGGACTCTCCAACGAGGTATGTATTGAATTTCTTGAAAACTTACTTGCTTTGGGTGATGACAGGTTTGAATCGGAAAGAACTAAGGTGGAAGAAGTCAAGTGGACTAGGAAGTACTTGCCTTTGGATAACGAGAGCTCTCCGAGGGAAGTGAGGAAAGAGGAGTTGAAACTTTTGCCGGAACACTTGAAGTACGCCTTTCTTGGCGACAATGAAAAATATTCGGTAATTGTATCTTCTTCTCTTGATGATGATCAACTTGAGGAGTTATTGAACGTTCTTAGGAAGTATAAATCTGCGATTGGTTGGTCTCTTGAGGATTTGAAAGGAATTAGTCCTTCTTATTGTATGCATAGGATAAGATTGTTAGACGAGGCAAAGGCAAGTGTTCAGAATCAGCGGAGGGTTAATCCCACGATTCAAGAGGTAATTAGGAAGCAAATCCTTATGTGGTTGGATGCTGGAATCATATATCATATTAGTGATAGTCCCCATGTGAGTCCATTGCATGTAGTTGCTAAAAAGGGGGTATGACTGTAGTAAAAGCTGAGGATGGAGAAGCGATAGCCACAAGGATTCCTACGGGATGGCGTACATGTGTAGATTATAGGAAGTTGAATGAGAACACGTGTAAGGATCATTTTCCTCATCCTTTCATGATCAAATATTAGATCGTCTTGCAGGGTATGCGTTTTATTGTTTCTTGGATGGATACTCGGGGTACAACCAAATTATGATTGCCCTTGAGGATCAAGAAAATACCACTTTTACTTGCCCCTACGGGCCCTTTGCTTTTCGGAAAATGCCATTTAGGTTATGTAATACGCCTGCTACTTTCCCGAGATGCATGATGGCAATATTCGATGGGTTGATAGAGAAGATCATGGAGGTGTTCATGGATGATTTTTCTATTTTTGGTTCCTCCTTTGATATTTGTTTGCCTAACCTAGCTACTGTTTTGAAGAGATGTCAAGTGACTAATCTTGTCTTGAATTGGGAGAAGTGCCACTTCATGGTGAAGGATGGAATTGTTCTTGGGCATCATGTTTCAGCCAAAGGGTTGCAGGTAGATCGTGCTAAATTGGTGGCAATTGAGAAGCTTCCACCATCGACCAATGAAAGAGGAGTGCGGTCCTTCCTTGGACACGCCAGTTTTTACAGGAGATTCAAAAAAGACTTCTCAAAATACTCTAAGCCCTTATCTCGCTTACTTGAAAAGGATGTTCCTTTTGTGTTTGATGAAGATTGTCTAACAGCTTTTCAAGTTTTGAAGGAGGCGTTTATTTCTGCACCTATCTTGATCACACCGGATTGGACTCAACCGTTTGTACTAATGTGTGATGTAAGTGATGTAGCACTTGGAGTGGTGCTTGGACAGCTGAAGGAGAAGAAGATTTGCGCCATTTACTACGCAAGTAAGACTTTCGATGCGGCATAAAAGAATTACACGGTGACTGAAAAGGAGTTTTTGGCGGTTGTGTACGCATTCGACAAGTTTCGTCAGTATTTGGTTGGCATGAAGACTATTGTGTACACGGATCATTCAGCGATTCGGTACTTGATGGAAAAGAAGGAGACGAAGCCTAGGATAATAAGGTGGATTCTTTTACTTCAAGAGTTTGACATGGAGATCCGGGATAAGAAAGGTTCTGATAATGTGTTGGCGGATCATCTTTCGAGGTTGGAGACTAGGGAACATTGTGATAATTCTTTCGAGTATATTGAGGAAATGTTTCCGAATGAAAAGATCATGGCCGTGTTTGTTGAAGGGGCTGAGCGAGCGTGTGTGGTTGCTGCGCAGGGAGTTGATCCATGGTATGCGGATTATGTTAATTATATTGCTGTGGGAGAAATTACAAGGGATCTCAACCGATATCAACTTGCTAAATTCAAAAGGGATGTTGAGACCTTCATATGGTATAATCCGTTTGTGTACAAAATTTGCACGGATTCTATCATCCATAGGTGTATGCCCGAGATGGAGATGGAGAGTGTTCTTGAGTTTTGCCATGCACAACCTAACGGGGGCCACTTCAGCGCTTAAAAGACAGCAGCCAAAGTACTTCAGTCCGCTCTTTATTGGCCTACGTTGTTCAAGGACTGTGAGACCTATGTGGCATCTTGCGATAGGTGTCAACGCATGGGGAGCATTGATAGGAGAGACGAGATGCCGCTTCAGCCAAGCATAGTGGTCGAGATTTTTGATGTGTGAGGTATCGATTTTATGGGGCCTTTTCCCCCATCTAATGGATTTCTCTACATTCTACTTGCAGTGGATATGTTTCTAAGTGGGTGTGGAAGCGATTCCTACTCGCTTGAATGATTCGAAAACTGTTATATCTTTCTTGAAGAAGCATATCTTTGCCCGTTTTGAAGTCCCTAGAGCACTTGTTAGTGATAGAGGTATGCATTTCGTAAATAAATTTCTTGAGAAGGTGCTTAAAGGATATGGTGTTAAGCATAGGGTTACTACACCCTATCATCCTCAAGCGAATGGGCAAGCGGAGGTCTCTAACCGTCAAGTCAAACAGATTTTAGAGAAGGTGGTCGGAACCAATAGAAAGGATTGGGCTTTGAAGCTCGATGATGTCGTGTGGGGGTTCCGGACTGCGTACAAAACGGTGTTAGACATGTCACCGTATCAGATTGTCTATGGGAAGCCGTGCCACTTACCTGTAGAGATTCAACACAAAGCATTTTGGGCTTTGCGAAGCTTGAACTTGACTCTCAAGGATGTGAAGGAGTTGAGGATTACTCACATCAATCTTTTGGAGGAGTTTCGGAGTCGTGCGTACAAGAATTCAGAGATCTATAAGGAAAGGATTAAGAGGTGGCATGATTCGAAGATCTCGTACAAGGAGTTCAAGCAAGGAGATGAGGTATTACTTTTTAACTCTCGTTTAAAGCTTTTTGCAGGCAAGTTGAAGTCTAAGTGGACGGGACCGTTCATGATTCATCGAGCCTTAGGAGGGGGGAGTTTTGAGCTTATTGACAAGGATGGAGACATTTTTGCGGCGAATGGACATCGCTTGAAGCATTACAAGTCGTCGGATGATGTTTGTGTCATCTTTGTGGATACCTTGATCTGATTTGGTACCGTCTGACTCTCCGACGTTAAACATGAGCGCCTGTTGGGGGCTTTCCCTCCCGTTTTATTGTTTTATTTATTTCGTGTGAGTAAGAAATTTTTATATTTGAAGTGCTTACTTATCGGCAATTACATCTCTTTGCAAACTTAGTTTCACCTATGGTTTCTACTAAGTTTGGGGGGTGTGATGTACTTACCTCAATAAGCACCGATAGTATAATCTTTTCTTTGTGATGTTTGTTAGGGGAGTTGGTTTTTGCACCATATTTAAAATTTTAATCGATTTTGATGTGACGATTTTTTACAACTTGCCTAATGTTTAGTGGGTTTTGGTTGTGTTTTCTTTTATGGAGTTACTCATGAATGATATTTTGTGGAACAATTTTTGATGAAGTTGTGCTCTAGTTGGTACCTAATGATTCGTATTGAAGTTTGAAGTGTGTAGGGATTGAAGAACACTCAGTTTGGAAGCTTAGAAGGGTGGTTCGACCAAAGCCAGGGTAGGTTCGACCAGTGCCAGGAGGTCGAACCGAGCAGGGGAAGTCGAACCGACGTAGAAAATCATCCAGTGAGGTGGTTCGACCTGATCATTGTTGGTTCGACCTGTCTAACAGGTCGAACCAAGGTCGAACCCGGTGACTTAAAATTTACAGTAGGGTGGTTCGACCTGAGCCATTATGGTTCGACTTGTTCAGAAGGTCGAACCTGAGATCGAACCAGTCCGTTCAGAGCACTCTGTTTTTCAGGTGATAGGTTCGACCAAAACAAGAGTGGTTTGACCTGTTTAGAAGGTCGAACCAAGGTCGAACCAAAAGGTAAGTTTGTCCAGAAGGTAGGTTCGACCTCGTCGCTCGAGGTTCGACCTGTTCTGCAGGTCGAACCCGAGATCGAACCCAGTCAGGTACACGTTTTAAGTTGGTTTTTTAGAAGGGTTCGATCATTCTTTTTGTTCACCAAACCTCAAACCCTCCCCGAACCTTAACACCCTTGCACAAATTCGTCAATTACACTTGATTTTGCACCGATTACACAACACTACACTCTTGATTCTTGAATTGGGCGCGGATTTGGGGTAATTTCGTCGCGAATTAGGGTTCAGTTGTGCATTTTTGAGTGTTGTGTTCCAATTTTCGATAGTTAACCATGGGCAAGGCTAAAGGTACGGTTTTTCAACTCAATTACCTTAGGATTGAAGTTTATTGTAAGAAATGTGTTGTGGGTAGTTGATTAATGTTGATTTTGGTTGAAATTCATGGTGATAATGGATATTGTTGAGTTGATTCATATAAATTCATGTTTATTGGTTTGAGATTGTTTGATTATGGATAGAACTTGAGTTTTATGTGATTGATCAAGGATATGATACATCTAGATGAATGAGCATGTTAGTTAGGTTTGAATTGTTGATAATTGGAGTTGTTCATGAAGTTCAATTGTTGAAATTCTTGTTGAATAGCTTGAATTGGTTGATGCATGCTTGTTGTTTATGATTTGAAGATTAAAGGTAGTGTGATTGAAGATGTTTTGAGCATGTTAAATAAGCAAGTGATGTTGAGATGATAGTTGGGTTGATTAAGTATGGATGCTTGAAGTCTTGAGTAGAGTATAGGATATGTTAGTCATATACTTGTGTTCTTGTCTTGTTGGTTGTATTGAAGTAGTTGATTTCAGGAAAGGGACAAGGATCAAGTAAAGGGAAAGGTAAGGCGGATGAAGCAAGATCGAAGAAGAGGAATGACAGGCCTTCGAATGTGGACACAGTGACCAGGAAGCTGAGGCTACAAGATCGTTTACCCGAGAACTTCAAAATTCAACTGCAAAACTGGGATGAGATTAAAGAAAAGTGGGAAGAAGTCTCAGACAAAATAGCTCGTACTCGATACCAAGATGATGAGGCGATGAGGATAATGAGAATCGAGAATGACATTTTCTGGATGTTCGATCAAGTGGGTATCCGAAGGTTTATGGAGTTAAAGAGGCCGACGTATTTCCATGTTACAGCGGAAGTAGTCTGCTCCTTCGAGATGGTGAAGGACCCGCTTGGGTACCCGTATCAGTGTACGTTTCAGCTTGGTGGAGTGAGTAGGAGATGGACGTCTAAGGATTTTAATAAGTTGTTTGAGATGCCTTTGGGGATCTCTCATTTGGAGAATGGTGCGTTCAACGCTAATAGGTTTTGGAGAGAGATTACAGGGGAGATTGGAGATTATAAGATTAGGCAGGCTCGTGCTTCCTCAATAAAGAATCCAGTTTTGAGGTACATGGATCGTGTCTTGAGCAACAAGTTGTTCGCCCGCTCAGAGAGGAGTGTTGTGTCTAGAGGAGAGCTTTATGCTTTGTGGTGTATGCTTAATGAGGTGCAGTTTAATGTTGGAGTGCATTTCATTGCACAGCTACATCGATTCAGGACCATTGGGTTTCAAAAGGTGAATATTGAAGGGTTACTGACGATCGTGGCTGAGCATTATAATTTGGATTTCACCGGCATCACACCAGTTAGAGAAGAGCCCGATTTGGCGATGTTTACATGCGTGAAGGGAGGATTTCCACATTTCAGAAATGGAGATTGGTTCTTCACGAGGGGACTCAAGCCCTTCGATTTCATGTTTCCCTTCGACGTGAGTAACATGATGACTATTCGGGTGGCAAGGAACAAGTTGATGGATTCTCTCGGACACAACGCCTTATCCGTGACAGAGAGGTCGGGTGGTGATTGGAGGACTGTATCGCATATGTGTGCAGATGGTAGGATGGCGGAGTTACAGCAGATTGTTGATCAAGGAGAGTTCCGTCCACCATAGCAGCCCGAAGAAGAGGAGTATTTAGAGGAGGAGCAGCAGGATGAGGAGATGCCGATACAGCACGACGCACATCAGCATGAGCCAGCACCGCAGCAGCAGCGGGCTATCCCGAATGATACACGGGAGCAGCTCCGCCTTATTCATGAGCAGCTGGTCGCGATCGTTGCTAGCCAGCATGAGACAAACCGACAGCTCGCACTCGCCAACGCCAACTATGCTACGTTGAATGAGAGGTACACGGCCTTGAATGAGAAAGTTGGTAGGTTGGGTGATCGAGTTGATTACTTGGATAGACACATCGGTGATCTGCACCAGATTGTGGAGCGGAGGCTTGATGATGAGGATGATGATGCTCTGGAGGAGTAATTTTTTAGGTTTTCTTTGGTTTTCTCAAATTCATCTTGATTCCATTATTCTTCTTTTTATCTTTATAGGTTGGGGTGTGATTCATGCGTGAGTGGAATGTATAAGTGATATCTTGTATGATTGATTTGGTATAAGCTTATTGATTTTTGTGCATTCATATGTTCATGTGTTAATTTCTATTGATGAAAAGCATGTATAATTTGATAAGTATATTGAGTTTTTGTGAAATTGATCTTAATTATGTGCTATGAGGAGTACTTAGGATTCTAATTACCTATGTGAGGATTTGAGCCTTGATAATCATGCTTGATCATGATTATTTTATTCTTGAGAGGATCATTCATATGAACGTATTCTAGAACTTGGCTTGGAGTCTTGTGTGAGACTTATGATTGATAAATTGCTAGGACATGATCTTAGGCCATTATTTTGTGCTTAAGTTACTTAGCCAAATTTTATCCTTCCTAATGATTTTATTAACCTTTGGATGCCCCGTTGAGCCATTAAAGCTTTTTCTTTGGTAGCCGAAGTAAATAACCTTATAAGCCTTTACTTGAGCTTTGATTAACCTATTCATTGGTAGAGAGAGTTGAGGTGAGTAAGTGTTGCAAGAAGAAAAAGGAAGATAGAATATGGTTGGATGAAAAGAATATGGTTAAATCTTATTTAGGGGTAGTGCCCGAAACTGGTACCCCGATTGTTTTTATGCATGGTGTGTGAAGCTTAGCAGCTGACGGCCTATACATGAGAAGAAGGATAGTGCCTGAAACCGGTACCCGAATTGTTTAAAAAGATGATGTTGATGCCATGAAAAGAAGGAAAATTCAAGAATTTTACAAGTTCAAGAGACAACATTGGAGGAGAACTTGCTGTAAGAAGAAGAAATCGAGAACCTCCAAGGTAACTCTCTACTAGTGTCTTAAGTCACTAAGTCTAAATTTTCCTAACTTTTTCTAAAGAGACAACATTACAACCCAAAAACAAGTCCTTTGTGATCCTAGTGAAGAGTTGATTATAAGTTGATTTTAGAGACCTTTGCCAAGCTTATGGTTACGCGTAAATATGGATTGATATGAGTCTTTATATTAACCTATATAGTGCCTCACGCACTTGAGTGAAAGAGAATAAATACTTATCTTGTGAGCGAGATTACTTAGTACTCCGAATGGTTTGTGATTGGATTGGTTTTGCATGAGTGATATATATGAAGCAATTAATACTAGTTTGATTTAATGAAGTTGCATGTGTGATATGTGTTGTACTTGAATCTGGTGAATTATACACGACTCCTGTGATTTGATTTGGTTGCCTCGGGATGAGCAACATGTAAGTTTGAGGGTTTGATGAGTGCGTAAATTCACAAGTTTGGCACCATGTTTTGTGCTAGTTTTGGAGAGTTTTGAGGTGGAAAACCTATATATATTGTGAATTAGCATGAATCAGGTGTTAGCGGAGCTATTTGAGTGGTTTTCATAGCAAAATTGGAGTGGAAGTGCCAAGAATCGAAGAGACGAAGTCGAGACCACGCGAACCGCTAAGGAGAGAGGTGGTTCGACCTGTTGGAGGAGGGTTCGACCTCTCCTACAGGTCGAACCAGGATTGCAAAGTGTACAGGAGGAAGGTTCGACCACGACTCAAGGGGTTCGACCTGTTTATCAGGTCGAACCATGGTCGAACCAGTTTGTGAGAAGATGGGTTCGACCACGACGTTGGGGTTCGACCTGACGATTGGTCGAACTAGGAACGGAAATTGTCCAGTGTGGGGGTTCGACCTGTGGTTCGACCAAGACCCGAGGGTTCGACCTGTACAAGAGGTCGGACCAAGTGCAAAATACTTCCAGTAGGTAGGTTCGACCTGTGGTTCGACCTGCGGCCAGTGGTTCGACTTATTTGACGAGGTCGAACCGACATGCGGAAACTTACCTTATCCAGATTTTTTAGGCCGAAACGCGTGGGATCACTTGAAAAGCCCATTCCAAGCCCTAGAGACGTGATTACAAGTATAAAAGGAGGCTTATGCAGTCAAGAAAAACACACGGTCACTAAGAGAAGGAAAAAGAAAGAAGAAAGGGATCGTCGTCAACAACACATTACAAGAGGAGAGTAGGAGAGCTGAGACAGAGGTTCAGCTGGAGATTCAAGTAAGATTGGTCCAACTAACCATGATTGTTCTTAGATCAATCATGGGCTAGAGCCACTTCGGTAGTTCTAGGGTTATGAAGGTTTCATGAGTTAATTTGTATTTCGTGTGTATACTCCGTACAACACTACTTGTGGTTTATTTTATATAAGATTGCATGTTTTTAATCCATACTCATAGTTATTTTGTGCATCAATAATCGTTGTGTAGAGTCTGAATGCATGACAGGGTTATTGGTTGAGTGTGTTCACTAATGAGCAGGGTTTATTGTTATAATTCTAAGTGAAGGGATTCCGAGGTTTTATTAGAACCGTCTTATATGAATGTTTGTTAATTAAATTGAATTTGGGTTAACAAGTAGGATTAAGAGTATAACTTTATAATACCTAAAAAGGGATATCAAATCGGATTAGAGTACTAAGTGCACGGGAAATAATTGATTATGATAGTACCTAGAAAGGGAGGTAAAGTATACGTCTTACTCTGAGGATACTCACACGTGTCAAAAGCTTATCTATTTGTGTCTATAGAATAGATTTGTATGGTCTAGCGATGCGTCCATAAACCACAAGGCAGAGTCGGACATTGACACATGAAATTATGAATTAACGAATAAAACTGGATGGCTTGACGAACTACCTATTATCTTATTTGATCACAACTACTATTTTCTTGTTCTTGTTATTTATTTGCTATTTTTATTATTACTTAGCTTACAAACCTACAAATATAATTCTCAATATAGTCATAATTGCTAGAAAATAACAAAAGTAATATTTATCCGTCCCGTGGATTCGATATTTAACTTGGTCACCTTCGAAACTACAATTGATATCCTTCATACTTGGGGATTAAAGTTGTGTGTTGAGAAAACGCCCATCAAGCATTTCAGCAGATAGAGAGATGGTTCGACCAAGGTCGTGCAGCTCGACCAAGAGCAATTTGGTCAAGCTGCAGAAGTCTAGTTGAGCTGGGCGTGTAGACTGAGTTTCAGTTTACAGACACATAGCTCGACCAAGGGGGTCCAGCTGGACCAAACTCAGTCTGGTCGAGGTGGGACACGTCAGTACCGAAATGTCAGGATTTCACCTCCAGTGCGTGCATGTATCTGTTTTCTACAAAAAAGTATAGTAAAGGTCCATGAGGAGAGTTTACAAGTATAAAAAGGGATGTAGATTGAACTTAGTCTCATGTTAGGAACAAATTAATAAGAGTTAGCGTACTCTATCGTTGTGTAGAACGTGGTGATCAAGTGCAAAATTTATAATATCGAACCCAAAGGAGAGTGTATGTATCCGTATTCGAAAGATGTTTCACTCTAGAAGGACTAATCAATAAAGGGGAAGAGTAATTAACGCTACAAACTACCTAAGAAAGCAATTAAAGATAGAACATGTACAAATGAGATAGATGATGGATGAAGGTGAGATGGATGAAGTGACAATCTAAAGAGGAGCAAGGCTAACCATAATCAAGATTTAGAACACAACATGGACTTGTTAAATTCAAATGGCTAACATCAATAACAATTGGAATAAAAGCAATCACAAATATTCCCCTAATCTCTTTGGCCAAGGTAATTAGGTTCTCAATTCATTACATGTTTAAAGCATATAAGATTGTATCTCGCTCTCAATTCTCCTAGAAGGTACTATGATCATAAGAATAGTCTTCTCACTCAATTAATCAACCAAATATGATAAATCAATTAAGTGTCTCAATATGAGTGTTCTAAGTATACAAAGATGCTACCACATACTTCACATACTAACATACAAAATCCATATTATAACATGATTCAATCAAATTCCTAAACACAATATTGGAATGGTCATCCTAATATCATAAATGGAGAAATAGAGAATTTAACCACACACATCATGATACAAATTAAGTAAATAATAGATCATATAAGAAATCCAAAAAATCACATAAATTAAACCATTAAAAATCCAACAAATCCATAAAATCCCTAATCCATCATATGGCTAGCCTCACAAGAGGTCTATCCAACAACAAGTATCATGAAAATATCATTACAATACTTACAAATATCAATTGTTGCAAACAAAACAAAGAAAATACAAAATAAAGGTACATTTCTTCCCTATTTGGATTTGGGTTGAATCTTCCCTTCAAGTTACAAAATCCCACTATTCAAGCCTCAATCCTCCATAGATGTGTGATGGGTAGATGGAATGTGTGAAGATGGAGGTAAAAATTATGGAAAATGGAGTGGAATGAAGGATGGATGGATGAATGGAGAGCAGGATGGATGAATGGAGATGAAAATGGATGAAATGGGGGTGTGTGGTGTGTGAGAAGCAGCCTCATGCTGTTCTAGTTTTGGAGGAGTGGGATTTGGGGTATTTATACCCTCTTAGAAAGCCCTAATTTCGAAGTTGACAACAAAAATTTTACATGAAAATTCGACCCAATTTTCATGCTTCGGTCGAATTTTTCTTACCGCAGGCCTAGCCTTCGATGCTCTGTTTTGCTGCTGTTTTTCAGAAAAAATGCACAAAAATTCGACCGAATTTTTGTGCCTCTGTCGAATTTTTGTGATAACTTCGCGCTGCTTCACTATTTTGGCTCGTTCTCCCTCGTTTTAACTCCGAATTGAGATCCACTTTTTCCTACATCTTCCTCTCCACTTTTAGAATCCATTTATATCTAAAAATCACATAAATTCTACTAAAGTATAATTCTTCAAATATTTACAAATATCGCGCAATCTAGGGCACTTAAACACTCAAACTAAGCATAATTATATGGAACCATGCTATAATTGGACCTTAAATTCACAAGATTTCTATACTCATCAACCCCCCAAACTTAAAGTGTTGTTCATCCCTGAACAATGAAGAAAAGAAAAAGAACATGAGGGTAGATATTGAGTGAATTGGAGCATGGATCAAAAAAAGAGTATAATCATTTTAACTAATCAATCAAATCAAAACACATGAATTAAATATCAATAAACATATGCACAAATCAAGGTGGGATATACTTATTCTCACTAATCCTCTCAAGGAAGTCTATGCACTCACACTCATAGTGGAAATTGTGGACATGTTTACACTCATAATCGATTCACATGCATGCATTACTATAGGCTTGCCACAAGTCTCAAACTTTACACCACTATTGAAGTGTGTCAATCATTGAATCACATATGACTTCATATTTGGATGTAATGAAGGCTCTTTGGTAAGGGTATGAATATATGGATAAAAGTGACTCGAATATGTATGTGGATGATTAGAAGAGACATCTCCCTTCTCATCAAGCACTACTCCTTAATCATAAGTTCACTTCTTTTTTTTCTCATTCACTTTTCATGTACTTCATCATCCCTTCCTTTCTTAACTCTTGAACTTAAGCATTTCTTTTGTAGCTCTTTTCTCCATACCTTTCGCAATACACATTTGAGTTTTTCTTTCTTTTTTTAGCTCTTATACTCTTTTGTTTTTTTAGAGCTTCATTCATTTTATTTCTTGCGTATACATCATCATTCACTAGCACTCATTGCATTTCAAGTACAAAATTCTTAATTTCCTTTTCAAGCACAATTTTTGCTTTTCTTTTCATAACCTTCTTTAATAACCATCTCCAACAATCATCCACACAAAATGTTTTATGTAAAGGCTTAAGTGGGTTTTATTGGCTTGTAATGAGCTAATATCAAAGAATAGGCTCCAAAGGCTCAAAATAGCTTACAAGGGAACATTGTTATGGTAAGGATATCATTTGGCTAGTGACTTCAATTTTCAAGGATGGCTTAAAATCATTTTCAAAAATCTCCACACTAATGTAGCCTCAAGCAAGACAAATGGCAAGTTTTAGAACACATACACATGAATGATGCACACATGAAAGAAATGAATTGCATAACATCCGCGCATTCGAGGCTCAAAATCTCACGACTCAACAATAGTGAAAAATAAGCACCATACAAGCAAATTCCCAACCATACAAGTACACAAGCTCATATCTATTCAATCATATGATCTAACTCAATCTCATAGTCTCAAACGATTACCAAATAAGCTCCACAAGAGAAGGAATCTATAATAAGGGATCAAGGGAAGGCTCACAAAAATAAAAGGAACAAAAGGTGCGTTGGTGTAAAATATACAACTAAGAGCAATACGAGCATATAACAAAATGAACCATCCCGGCCCCTAAGCTTAAATTTAACTAGGAGTTGAATTTTAGTTTGAATAGAGTTTTGTTACCAATTTTGTTGCACTTCTTTATTCTCTTCAAGACCATCACCGGAAAGCTCCTTTTGTACCTACAAAAGACAAGAAACAAGATAAAACTAAAAACTACTAAGAAAGTAATTAAACGAAAGCAATTAAACGAAAGCAATAAAGATAATGATAGGTTGCCTCCCATCTAGCGCTATGTTTAACATCTTCAAGTTGGACGGATTATGGAGAACTCATCGGAATGGCCAAGGATAATATTCGTTCTTGCCATCAAATTTTAATCTTTGTGCTTCTTCCTCTATTAGCCATTTATGGCAAGTAACAACCTCTGTAGCATCTTTCGAGATTGGCTTTAAAAATTCTACTCATTTGAGTTTGCATTCCCTTAACCGCTCCTTTCGAGACCACCACTTATTCCTTTTTACCAAATATATTCCCAACACTTCTTCAAATTCTCTTTTGTACCTAAGGCATTGAGAAGAATCAATAGGTAAGACAAAGTCAATATAAACAATATTTTGAAATTCAATGCAACTTGAAGAGTTAAAAGGTTTAAAAATGCTAATGTCACTCTTCAAGTCATCATCAATTGTTTCGAGACTTTGTTCCTCTTCGTCCAATTCATTTGCCTCAATAGGCTCTTCAAACACCTCTTTTGATTTTTCTTCCCCCAAATTCTCTTTAATCTTGTCTTCCTTATCCTCAATACGTTCAACATCTCTTGAGTCTTCGTCATCCGAACATTCTTCTACCTCTAACACTTCTTCAATCTTTTCATCAAAATTCTCCATTTCATGATGAGTGTTCTGTTCACTTATCATTTGATTCATTTGATGTTCAAGAGCCTCAAATCTCCTCTCGTTTTTCTCATCTTCTCTCTTCCTTTCTTCTCTTCTTTCTTCAATCATCTCATTGAGCATATCCATGAGTTGCCCAATTCAATCTTCTACGGGTGGCTTTATCTCTTCTTTCGGTGGATGCCATCTTTGTTCTTGGAGATAATTCCCTTGATCTTGGAAATTACTCCCTTGCATGTGCTAAATTTTCTCCACTTGAGAACTAGGCATCATCCACTCTTGTTGCACCATAGTATAAGAAGTTGGCATACTTTGAAGATATTGATCCCCATAACTAGGAAGACTTGGTTGAACACTTTTATTTTCATTGCTCCCATGAGCGTATCTTCTATACAACTCCATTAAGGCACTATTCTCGGAGAGAGGGGTAACCTTCGGAACTTGGTTGTAAGAACTTGGTAGGGAATAAGTATTTGCTTGATACGGTTGGAATGTATTCACATTGTAAGCACCTTGCCATCCCTCATATATTCCATTATTGTAGTATTGATCCATTTTTATGCTATTCTTCTCAAGATCTACTATAATTCTTCTCCACTTACTATTTTTTGTTGCTCCTTCTTCTCTTCTATCAAGGTTGGTGTACCTATCAAGAAGAACAAGTTAGAACAAGATTTTTCAAAGAAAATATAGATGCAAAAATTTTCAAAAAAAATGTCCTAAGTAGAGCTAACAAATTCAAACACGTTACACCGAAGCCTTTCTCCCCGGCAACGGCGCCATGAACTTAGTCTCATGGTTGGTACAAATTAATAAGAGTAAGCGTACTCTATTATTGTGCAGAACATGGTGACCAAGTGTAAAATTTATAATATTGAACCCAAGAAAAAAGTGTATATATCCGCATTCGAAAGATGTTTCACTCTAGAAGGACTAATCAATAAAGGAGAAGACTAATTAACACTACAAACTACTTAAGAAAGCAATTAAAGATAGAACATGTACAAATGAGATAGATGATGGATGAAGGTGAGATGGATGAAGTGGCAATCTATAGAGGAGCTAGGCTAACCACAATCATAATTTAGGACACAACATGGACTTGTTAAATTCAAATGGCTAACATCAGTGACAATTGGAATAAAAGCAATCACAAATATTCCCCTAATCCCTTTGGCCAAGGTAATTAGGTTCTCAACTCATTATAAGTTTCAAGCACATAAGATTGTATCTAACTCTCAATTCTCGTAGAAGGTACTATGATCATAAGGATAGTCTTCTCACTCAATTAATCAACCAAATATGACAAATCCATTAAGTGTCTCAACATGAGTGTTCTAAGTATACAAAGATGCTACCACATGCTTCATGTACTAATATATAAAATTTATATTATAACATGATTCAATAAAATTCCTAAACACAATATTGGAATGGCCATCCTAATATCAAAAATGAAGAATTTAATTAACCACACACATCATGATATAAATTAAGTAAATAATAGATCATGTAGGAAATCCCAAAAATCACCATAAATTAAACCATTAAAAATCCAACAAATCCATAAAATTTCTAATCCATCATATGGATAGTCTCACAAGAGGTCTATCCAACAACAAGTATTATGAAAACATCATTACAATGCTTACAAATATCCATTGTTGCAAACAAAATAAAGAAAATACAAAATAAAGGTACATTTCTTTCCTATTTGGATTTGGGTTGAATCTTCCCTTCAAGTTGCAAAATCCCACTCTTCAAGCCTCAATCATCCATAGATGTATGATGGGTAGATGGAATGTGTGAAGATGGAGGTAAAAATTGTGGGAAATGGAGTGGAATAGAGGATGGATGGATGAATGGAGAGGAGGATGGATGAATGGAGATAAAAATGGATGAAATGGGTGTGTGTGGTGTGTGAGAAGTAGCCCTCTGCTATTCTGGTTTTGGATGAGTGGGATTTGGGGTATTTATACCCCCTTGGAAAGCCCTAATTTCGAAGTTGACAACTAAAATTTTGCATGAAATTTCGATCGAATTTTCATGCTTCGGTCGAATTTTTCTTACTGCACATCTAGCCTTCGATGCTCTGTTTCACTGCTGTTTTCAGAAAAAATGCACAAAAATTCGATCGAATTTTCATGCCTCGGTCGAATTTTTGTGACAACTTCGCACTGTTTCACTGTTTTGGCTCGTTCACCCTCGTTTTAACTTCGAATTGAGATCTGCTTTTTCCTACATCTTTCTCTTCACTTTTAGAATCCATTTATATCTGAAAGCCACATAAATTCCACCAAAGTATAAATTCTCCAAATATTTACAAATATCGCACAATCTAGGGCACTTAAACACTCAAACTAAGCATAATTTTATGGAACCATGCTATAATTGGACCCTAAATTCAAGAGATTTCTACACTCATCATAGATCACATAAAAAAGAGAGTTAGATTTCACATCCATCCTACACCAATCAAAACCCTAACTCCATCCTACGGAGCAGTAGAGAGAGATTCGTGCAGCGAATCAAGTGACAACAAGTGAAGATTCAAGACGGAGCGAGAAGCGACAATGCCCACTTCTAAGATTTATTTTCCATCTTAATCTTTCTTATAATTTTCAAGACTATGGGTAAGATCTATCCAATCACCATGAAATCTCCGAAACGTCATGGGCTAGAACTCTTTGGTAGTTCTAGGGTTTTTGAGGGTTTTATCTAGTTAATTGAACTTCCGTGTGTATACTCTGTACAACACTACTTGTAGATTTATTTTACATAAGATTATGCATTTTTAATTCATACTCAAAGTTATTTTGTACATCATTAACTGTTATGTAGAGTTTGAATACATATCTTAGTTATTGATTGAGTGCTTTAACCGCTGAGTAGGATTCCATGTTATGATTCTAAGTAAAGGGACTCCAAAACTTCATTAGAACTATCTTATATAAATACTTATTAATTGAATTGAATTCGGGTTAGTAAGTAGGATAAAGAGGATAATTATATAGTACCTATAAAGGAAGATCATATCGGGTTAGAGTACTTAGTGCACGGGAAATAATTGATACTAATAGTACCTAGAAAGGGGGTGTAATTATGTTCTTGCTCAAAGGTAATTCACACATGTTACACGCTTATCTGCTTGTGTCTATAGAGTAGATTTGCATGGTTTAGTGATGCGTCTATTTTCCACAAGGCAGAGTCGGACATTGACATACAGAAGAGAGATTAATTAGTGAAACTGGATGGCCTGAAGAGCTACCTATCTTCTTACTTGTTAACTCTAGTTTATTCTCTACTGTCATTATTTTATTTGTTATTTAGTTAATCTATTTATTAGTTTAATAATAATTCTCCAATCAAATTGCCAAACAATAGTTTCATTAATTTAGTTAGTAATAAATTGATAATCATCCGTCCTTTGGGTTCGATAATATAACTTGATCGTTTATCTAAGCTACAATCACATCCTTCATACATAGGGATTAATTGTGTGTTAAGAAAATACTCAACAAGATACATTTAATTCTTTTATTTATGGTATTACGTGTGTATAATTCTGGGGTGTGGCAACGAATATCTTCAAAATTTTAACTACTTTTATTTCTTAAAAATTTGCAGTAAACTTATAGGACTTGCCATATATAATTTCCTTCATCTTTGCATTAATACTTATTTGTTTATTAAAGTATTTAGTCATGCCCTATTTAATACCTTATTTATGAAAATAATATAAAAATCTTTTTATTTAAAATTTAGGTGTGACACAACCACTGATAAGAATGATTATCGTTAGATCTCAACCGTTGGATAAGCGTCTTGAAAATGTGGAGACAAAAGTAGCACAATCTATGTGCTTTAAATCATATCCATTGATAAAAAAAAATTATCTTTAAATCTCATCTGTTGGATGATGATCTTGTATGTATGGAGACAAAAGAAGCGGAATCCATGTGCTTTCACCATTGATAAGAATTATCATCTTTAAATCTCAACAATTTGATGAGGATCTTGAAAGTGTGGAAACAAAAGAAGCACAATTTATGTGCTTTAAATCACAACCACTGATAAGAAAATATAATCTTTAATTCTCAACCTTTGTATGAGGATCTTTGAAGTGTAGTGATAAAAGAAGCACAATATATGTGTTTTAAATCACAATCATTAACAATAATTTTTTTCTTTAAATCTCAACCGTTCAATGAGAATTTTGGAAGTTTAGAGACAAAGAATCACAATCCATGTGCTTTTAATAACAAACATTGATAAGAATTATTATCTTGTAATCTCAACTGTTGGATGAGGATTTTGTAAATTTGGGATAAAAGAAGCATAATCCATGTGCCTCAAATTAAAAAAAATTATATTTTAAATCTCATCTGCTAGATTAGGATCTTTGACGTGTGGAGATGAAAGAAGCACAATTTATGTGCTTTCAATCATAACCATTGATAAGAATTACTCCCTCCGTCCATCTTTAATCTATTCATTTTACTATTCTGAACCATCCACTCTTAATCTATCTATTTCTCCTTTTAAACACATGGGACACACGCACATACACATCACTAATACAATTAAAATATGTGACCCACACACTCCACTCATACAACTACCTACTATACATAAAATAATAATACTCCTTAATATATGTGTAAGAAGTATATGGATACATTGGCAATAGAAGGAGGGAGTATCATCTTTAAATTTCAACCTTCGGATGTGGATCTTGGAAGTGTGGAGAAAAAAATTAAGAAGCACAATCCATTATTTTTCAATCTCCACCATATATTTAAAAAAAAAACTATTATCTGTAAATCCCAACCGTGTTATGGTTATTTTAGAAGTGGGAGTAGTCTCATATTTTCTATAAATAAATGACACTTAACCTTTATCCTAGCACAAGCCTCTCCAATTCTCTCTTACTCAATTTATTTTTATATTTGTATATCTTCTCTAAAAAATATTTAAATGTTCTCAAAAATTTTTCATTTTCAATGATAAAAGAATATGTATTTTGTATCTTGATGTTTCACAAGATCCAATAGTAGAATGAAACCAATCAAAAACCAACTGTATTGTTGAAAAATACAATTTTTAAAGACCACTGCAAGCTGCACAACCTACAAAAAAAATCCTTGCAATGTTGTTTCCAAACCATACTTAAAGAGTGTAAGAAATTCTAGACATATCTAAAACAAGGTCATTATTCTCATCCAAGTGGTGAAAATGATGAAATAATCCAAGTGAAATATTATGACTTTTAATAATAAATCATAGTAGTTTATTAAACTTCAACTTAATTTAATATTTTGTAAATATGTAGCAGAACTGGGTAAAAGAATTGATCTCTAAATATAAAGATATTCAAATGGTATCGAATTTGCGCATGTGTGGCCCATTATGAAGAAATATTTAGAAGAAGTTGCGCGTAAGCAACTTCAAATGCTCAAGTAAAATAGTCGGCATCTTTTATTTCTCCGGAAGCCCATTGTATAAATTTACAATCAACTTAAGTGATGATGGCGGTAGTGGAGGTTCTTCATTGTGGTAATTGGAGGAGATTTAAAGGTCAAATTTAAGAGGAAACAAGGTAAACAATCATCTATCGTACTAAATATGATACAAGAAGAGGTGAAAAATGCGTGATATTATACACACGTTCGTTGAAAAAAAAGATCAAGATGGTGCTCTAATACGAAAAAATGATTGAAGCTAAAAATCAAAATTTTCATAATCGAATCGGAGATCGAACCTGTAGCCCTAACGGTTCAATCGGTCGGACCGGCGGTTTAAACGGAAAATTAAATTTATGTATTTTTAATTATATTTATAATAATCATAGAAAAATTGTATAAATAAAATTATTTAATAAAACATAATATTTGAAAGTAAAGCTCACTTTCAAATACGGAGGTCTAAGCCCACATAGTATTAGTACTACTGGCATATCAAGCTCTTCAGCCCACTTATTATTATTAAATTAAATTAAAGAACACCCATTTATAAATTTTATAAGAATTAAATTAAATTCTAAATAAAATGTTAAAGAAAGTAGGGTTAGTATCATTTTAGTAGCCCGCACTCCGCACTCTCCCTATGGGAACAGCGTTCCCCACACCCCCCCCCCCCCCCCCTCCTCAAATTCTGATTCGCCCCCCTTTCTCTCTCTTGATTTATTTGGATTATTATTCTCCTTCATCTCAAATGACATTTTATTGGATATAGACATTAAATCGGTGGCTTGGCATTCCCTCTGGATCTAGAAGAGATGTTTTTTTTTCTTTCTTCTATTATTTTCCACAGCATTTATATAAAGAAGAATTATGTTACATGTGTTGCAGGTCATGCATTTTGATGAGGTGTAGTCACTAGAATTAATCTCAATTATTTTAATTTTAATTAAAATTTTATATTTCAATTATTTTATTTATTAATTAAATTGTAATATAGATAAATACATATATTATTTTAAGACTTGATATGATATTATCAAATCACTATTAATTAAAAAATAATATAGATAAACACATATATTTACTATAAGATTTAAAAATTTTATCCAATCTCCACCTATAAATAAGACTCTTTATTCATTCGTTCTACACATAATTTATTCATCACGACAAACAAAAGCTTTCTTCAAATTTTAAAGAAACTTATCCATTTTATTATTATTATTTATTATTTTTGTTGTTTCTTTTATATATTTTTTAAATTATTTATTTAATTATTTATTTTTTGTTTTTTTCTTTTTTTAATTATTAGCATGTAATTTTATAATCTTTTGATTTTTTTTTACGTAATTAACTTATTTTTTCATGATTTCACTTTTGATTATATTTTACTTATTGTTTATTTTATATTTTTTATATTCCCCTTTGATTATTTTTTGTTTTTATTTTATTTAAGATTCAAATATTTATATGCAAATAAAAACAAAATCAAATCTTATTTATAAATATACAAAAATAAAAAAATTTATCCCTCCCCACCTATACTAAGACTCTTTATTAATTAGTACGCGTAAATTTTTTATCAATACGAACAAAACTATCTTCACTTTCTAAAGAAAGTTTTCCATTTCTTTTGTTATTTTTATTTTTTATTGATTATTTTGTTGTTCCTTTTATATTTTTTAAATTCTCTTTTAATTATTTTTTTGTTTTTATTTAAATTTTTTATTATTTTTTTTAATTTTTTCATGTGAATTTTTGTGCAAATAATATACTCTACACCTATAAATAAAACTCTTTATTCATTCATTATACATACATAAAGAACAAAAGTTTTCTTCATGCTCTATTAAATTTTTGAAGAAAGATATCCATTATTTTTTATTTTTTTATTTTCTATTGATAAATTTTATGAATATTCTTTTATATTTTTCAAACTTCTTTTAATTATTTATTTTTAAAAATATTTTAATTTTTTTTTTTTAATTTTTTATTATATTTTAAACTTTTTATTTCTTTAAGTTATTAATTTTTTTTTCAAGGTTAATATTATAATTTTCTAAACTAATTTTTTTTAGGGTCACTTACTATTTGATACATAAAATAATGCATAATTGTTATAAACTACATGACTCAAAGCACTAATACTCATAAGTACACAATTATGATTGTGATACCATAAATACCCCTATGTGTTTGCACAATTTGTTTGCACAATTTTATTTTTTGCACATTTTAAGTTCCGGCGGATGTCCGGCAATCGGCCGCCAGAGTTCCGGCGGTGGTCCGGCAGTGGGTGGGTGGGTGAGGGTTTAGGATTTGCACAATTTTGTTTTGCACAATTTTATTTTAGCATATTTTGTTTTGCACATTTTTTATTAAATTATAAAAAATTGATTTTTTCACAACGGTTTTGCACATTTCTTAACCTAAATCATATTTTTCACGTATCCCGATTATGTAGAAAATTGTGTAAAATTGATTAAATTATTCAAAGTTAATTTTTGCACAATATTTTTGCACATTTCTTAATCTAAGTCTTCTTTTACACGTATTCCAACTCCACATAAAAATTATGCAAAATTGATTTTTGCACAATGATTTGATGTAGCCCTTATTTGATTAGTGTGAAAATTAGGCATATATAATAATGGAATTAAGAGGAGGCCATAATATATTTATTAATCTCTAGTGTGAGAGTTAGCTTATATAATATAATGGAATTAAGAGAAGGCCATAATATATTTATTAATCTCACATCATGAACATGTAAATTTTATATAATAATCAAGACAAAAAATTCCATCACTGGAAACTCTCATCACATGGTTGATTAATATACTATTAAAATAAAGAAATCACTACTTGAACTAGGTTCCACCATGCTGAATAAGTAGTCATTCTCCTCCATATCCAACCTTATATCAATTCTAATGCAGCAGCTGTGATCATCGTCAGAAACATCCCCACTTCCAAATTATCCTTCACTTGCCAATCATCACTACCAATATTCTTGTTGTTATCTAATTCCCCCACACAACACTCATTTCCCCCTTATCCACATCACCCCACTCTTCATCTTCTCAACTGTCAATCAATTATAACATGATCAGCTACTCATTAACCAATTATTACATCAGTCAGTCAGTTTGTTCAAGAACAAATATATACCTGAGCAAGCAAGGATTGTTTTTCTTTCTTCATATATAAATCGTAGTATATGTATATTATACACCCCAAAAACAAGAAAGAAACTTAAGCAAATTCAAAAGGGGAAAAATAAGATAAGCATACCAGAGAAGAAAGTACTGGTCATCTGTTAACACTAAATCAGACACAATATCCATCTCTCAACATGCACTCTTGTAGATTTGGATATCCAGCTTTCACTATAGCTAGAATTACGCAATATTTCAGGTTCACCACAATTTATGTAAATATATGCAAGTGGTATGATATCTGATTATTGAAGAATGCAAAGATTTACAGTGGATAATCCATGAATAAAAAAGATAAAAATAAAACATAAATAATAAGGATATATTATACTTCCATCATCTCACAAAACCTTTCTCATTTATTTGTTCCACAAAAACCTTCATTCCCCCAAAAAAAGAAGGAAACATCACCAATAATCTTATCAAAAAAGTTACTTTAATTTTAAATTTATCACTCTTTTTCACAAACATTATTACTTTATATTTTTTTATCACCTAAAAATAACAATATGGATTTATTACTCTTAAATTCACAATTTATAGCATATTTACCCTAGAATACAAAATTAGTCCATGTCTAGAATTGCCATAAAAATATATGCACATACCCCATAATCCCATGCATTTGCTGACAAAGTAGAGTTTCCAAACTATGGACGCAAGATACAAGGTTGAGTTGGTATAAGTAGACTTACGTTTGGTTCAATGAAATTAATTCCATGCTCTCGGCACATCTCAACAAAAATAGCATTCTCTGAAAGGAAACCATACCCAGGATGCAGCATAGTACATCCTCGGCTGATGGCAGCAGATAAAACATTTGGAATCGCCAAGTAACTGTAAGGAAACTTATTAAAAAATGAGAGACATGTTCCCAATGAGATCAGAATAAAAAGAATAGAACTTCATTTTAAATGTACACTTTTAAATGAACTGTAGAAAATTAGGCCCAAAGACTGATGTTATAGTCCACCACTCCCTCACCCCTAGAAGAAAACTAACAATTACATGTGAATGCTTTGACACTCAATAGTTTTTTCACATAAGATGTATATTTTATCCTATTAGCACAGACCAAAACTATAGGCCATGAAAGTTCAGGTCTAATGGAAGTTGTCAATATTATTGAATTTAATTGAGTAAGAAAGGAGAAAGAGCTGAAAAAAAGGTCACCATAATCATGAACCCTTACAGAATTCCTTAACAAACTTAGGTTTTCTTCCAAAGCTATTTTTTAAATATGTGAAGAAGTATAAATTGTATATCTTTGCGATAATTATAATTTTCTCAGAATGTTATCACTTGATGTACCCTAGACAGCGTATAAGATTGTATATGCGAGCAGACATTGTGAGAAGAAAAGTAAGGGAAAGCTCGTTCTGTACACCGCCTTAGGTGCTGGACTTCTCTTTCTACCACCATTTTTTCCAAATCTGGCCCACCTAACCACATCTAGTCCCCACGTAGGTACTAGGATCAGCCTGTCAATAGTCAGGCATCTATACAAGGTTGGTTCCGCTCATAGATCTCATTAGTTTAAGCCATTCTTATTGATAAAGAAATGTGTATGCATTTTATATCAGGAAGGTAAAAATTTTAGGGGAAAAAAATCCAACCAACTATAAAATGGTCATAAAATGCTGTCATAGAAATTAGACCAGAGACTCAATACCTAGCTGAACATGCACTTCTAACCAAACTTCTGTTAATTCCTAAATAATATGTGATATTGACATTGGCATTGCTGATTTCTCAAAAGTCAAGATTCAAAATCCTATTATGTTAGCTTCTAATAGTCTACTAAAATTCTCAAATTGATTTAGCATAATTGATTCTTTAAATGAATATCAAGGTCTTCAAGTTAAAATTATAGTTAAGTTGAGCAGTGAACACATAGCACATTATCAATCAAGTACGTAATAACGTTCTCAACAATAGAGGGAAGAGCATGAGTGCTGGCTTACGATTGACTGCTAGGTGGTTCTCCAATGCAAACAGATTCATCTGCCAGTTTAACATGAAGAGCATCTTTATCAATTGTCGAGTAAACGACAACACAAGGGATCCCCATCTCATGAGCAATCCGAATCACACGAACAACAATCTCTCCTCTGTTAGCCACAAGAATTTTTTCATCCCGACATGTCACCGTGAGAGCTACCCTGTTTTTGGCCGATTTACAACCAATTCGCGAAGCCTGAACTCTTTGTTGAGGAAAGTTAAGCCTGCTTCCAGCCATAAATTACTTCTCATTCCAATTGTCCTCCCCATGAATAAACCCCTATCACAGAAACATCCCCAAATTCATCCCACCTCAATAAAATCGATTGGGAGAAAAGTTTAGAATTAATTAATTAATCAAAAAGAGGAATAACTGACCTGACTGTGAAAATTGGAGGTAGATCTGATAATTGGCGGCGGATGTCCGGACGTCGGTGACAGCCAAAAGCGGCAGCCACAAAGCAGAACTCGGGACGGAATCCGGCAGCTAATTTGACACAACTAGCCGCCAATAATTCTGAAGGATTCGGAGAAAATAAAAATCGCAACAGCCAAAATATACGAACGTGAGTGGCTGGAGATCTGTTGAAGCCAAAATCCCGAGCGAACTCCGACGTCTGAAAATCGTGAGCTGCAGCAAACAACGGCAAGATTTTCCTTCGCGAACGAATTTAGGAACCCATGGGCAGGTGGGAGTGAAATCCTTGCGTAGAGGGGAAGGCCAATTTAGGATCACTGCTACTAATTTGTGTAGCTGACAGCAATTATTTTTTTCCTTTGTATTCTAGAGTAAATATGCTCTAAAATGTGTATCTATGAGTAATAAACACTTTTTTTTATCGAATTGATTTATATTTTTTTATCTTTTATTAATTAACTTTTTTATAATTTTTTTATCTTCAATAATTAAATTAACATATTTAAAATTTTTTTGATTAATTATAATCTGCAACAACATAACAAGAATTGAAAAATCAATTTAATATTTTTTTAATTTTTTAGTAAATCAAGTTAATAATGAAATTAAACTTTTACCAACAAAAACAAATTCACATTTGAGAGTATATAAATTAAAATTTACTTTTCAATTTAAATTATATTAGATTTTAATTGAATATTATATTAGATTATAATTGAATAGATAGTTATATTAAACTTAAATTATATTTTTAAAATTTTTGAGTAAATAATTATATTAAACTTGAATTATATTTTTTAAAATTATAACTTTAAAACCGTGTAATACACGGGATTTATACTAGTATATATATATATATATATATATATATATATATATATATATATATATATATATATATATATATATATATATATATATATATATATATATATATATATTAAACTAACTCTTATAAAAATTTAAATACACATACATCATTAAAAAAAATTAATTATATAGTAGCTGGATCAGAACTTTCTGCATTTTACAGGGTGCAATGGATGACTGATGGAGGGAGCAGTGTAGTTAATTTTGGAGATGCAGCATACTGCTGGAAGCCCTTATAATTCAAGTTATGATTATATATCCCTATAAGTCATGCTGGAGCACATTAAGGTAACCTACACCCATCACAAAACCATCTCAATCACATATCACTAATTTTTTTTTCCTGTTAGGACTTCTCTCACTTTCTTTCCAATTCATCATTTACTTTATTATTTCTTCTTAATAATCTAATGTCTCAACAATGCAATCAACATTCAAATTTCCACTGCCATTTTTTGATTCATGTTCAAATTGAGTCGCTCAAAAGTCTAACTCATGCATACAGACTTGCCGGTATCAAAAAACACACACAACACACATTAAATATACTCTCTCTGTCCGCTTCTAAGGTATCCATTTTACTATTTTTGGCGTCCGCTTCTAAGTAGTCATTATTATAAATGCACACCTTCCCATAAAAAGCAAATGTGGACGTTAGAGGCGGACGGAAGGAGTATTTATTTTTTGCACGAGGATAAAAAAATATAATATTTTAATATATAATGGGTAGTTGCATTAATATTGTGTGTAGACCTATAGAAATATATTAATTTTTTTTTGCGGGTCTCATTTACTGTATAGAAAATGTAGGCCTAATGATGGGGACCCCAAAATGAAAATGTGTAAACGTTATAGAGGAACGGACGGAAGTAGTATTAATTAAAGAAAGTAAATTTTTACTCAATTAATTAAAGAAACATGCAGTCGTGTTCATGAGTAATGCACATTTTAAAATGAGTATGACTCAGAGTGAAAATAGAAATGATAGTTTCAACATTTAAGAATTATACAATTTATAATTTCCTTTAAATCATATGAAGAGTCTAAAAATCCCTAAATATTATTTTTTAATATTAAAAGAAAAAAGTAAAAATGAATGGAATGGAGTTGTACATAAATATGTGTGACTTGCCGCCTCTCCTAGCCAAATCCAATCGAGTATGTTGTTCTCTCTCATCAACCTTCTCTCATTAAGGCAATGTTCGTTTACGGTTTGAAAACCCAGGTTTTGGTTTTTAAAATCCACATTCAAATTTTAAAAACCACCTCTATGTATACCTACTACATTCTCTCTTCTCAATTAATACACTTTCTCTCTTTATCTCTCTTCTCTCATTTAACTATTTAAACAAATTAATAATTGATTTGATATAAAGTTAAAATCTACTATACTCAAAACTCAAATCAAACATAGAACACACTATTCATAATTTTCAAATCCCACATAACCCCAAACCAAACATCACCTAAGTGTCCTTGAAATAAGGCTGTGCGGATCGGGATTCGGTACGGATTTTTAAAAAATCCGTACCGAAATTCTAATTGAATTTTTTAAAAATAATCCAATATTGAATCCGTAAAGAAAAAATCCAATATTGAATCCGTACCAAAATTCGGTTCAGTTCAAAACGAATTTTCGAAAAAATAGATTTTGATGATATGGAGCGAATCGGATCCGATTTCTCATGAGAAACGGATTTTTGCACATATAAATACTTAGAAAAATATCAATTAAATTAAAAAAAAAAACTAAATTTCTCATATCCAAATATAAATTAATGGACAACCAAAATAATTATTAAATAAATTCAAAGTTTTAATATAATCATAAAAGTGCTGTAAATTAAAATTTAATAATGTTAAATTTTTATTATTAAAAAATAATTAACATATATTTACATTACATAAAAAATAATAATTATATATATATTAATAAAAGGTAATAATACTTTAAAAAGTAAGAAAAGATTTCTGTAATACTGCTTCACAATTCATATTAAGAGTTTCATGAGATATATAAAAAGAGATAATATTTGAATAAAAAGTTATACTCGAATTGATGAAAAGTGAGAGTGGTGCATTGCATTATTTCATAAATAATTCATATTATAAATAAAGAATGATAAACTTTTAATGAAAAGTGATAATATATTTAATAAAATTTGATATTTATTTATAAAATGTAAAATAGTCTTACATAAGACAACCTCATATGTTGCCCTAAAAAATAATAATAGTACTAAGATAAAGAAAATTAATAATTTTAGATTTTTTTTAAAACTTCTAACTTTAAATTTAAGGTGTATTTCAATTAAAGTCTATATAATAATATTTTAGACACAAATATGGATTATCATTTAATTTTTGCATTTTATCTTCATTAAATAAATATAAAATATAATAATTACTATTTATTAATTTTACGACTGAATTTAAACTTTAGAGATACCATTTACTTTATTCATTATATTTTCTCTGAAATAATAATTTGAATTTTGATCATATTATTTTATTAGTTTTCTATTTTTTTAAAAAAATTATTTTACTTTATGAAATACTATATATTTTCTAATATACAGTAATAAATAAATATTTAGAGCATTAGATATATTTTTAAATTATTATTTATAATTATACTATAACTAATTTTAATTTATTAATTATGATTATATTATAATAAGTAGAGTAAAATTAATTAATTCATGATATTATATAAAGTATAAACTATAAATAATAAGATAAATATACTCCCTCTGTCCCAAAAATATTAACACACTTTTCTTTTTGGATTGTCCCACACATATTAACATATTTTCTTTTTAAGAACATGGGACCCACACAAAAATAATTTATTTATTTACATGGACTCACACACCCATCAACTCACCACTAATACAACTACCCACTACACATTAAATATTATTTCTCTCACTTCACTTTACATTAAATTATTATACTCCTTAATCTCCGTGCCCAAAAAAAATGTGTCAATATTTCCGGGACGGAGGGAGTATTATATATAATTTTAATGCATAATTTAAATTTGATTTTCGGTATGGTTCGGTTCGGTTATATTCAATATTTGGTACGAAAAAACAGAAAATATCCAAATCTGTACCGAACAAAAATTAGGTTCGGTTAGGAAAAAGTCAAAAAGTCAACGGTTTTTTTCGGTTTGGGATTAATTCGGTGCGGTTTCGGTTAAATCAAATATCCGTGCACACCCCTACCTTGAAATGTGCAAATCTTTTGCAGGAAGTTTTGAACATTTATCTAAGTTGGCTCATACTCTGCACTAAGAGGCATAAAAAATTAAGCGATGTTAGCCACATTCTCATAACCAAAATCTCCACCGTGGATCCATTGTTGTGCTTGGTGGTGTTCAGAGACATTCGATGCATTCATGAAATCTTCCCTTGATAATTCCGTGATTACATCTTTTTCGGCATAAAAAGGTCATTCGATGCCTTCAACAACAATCTTCTCACAATCTACAGTTGAGCCAACAACCACATCTATGATGCTGCTGTAATCTATATAGCTACAAACTGTTCATCTTAATCAAGGTCGAAAAATAAAACCAAAATTCGAAAATATCGCCATGTTCGGCGTTGTTCCTCTCTTTTCGATTCAGCCGCTCTTGCTCACCACCCTTCTTAAACTCCAATGAAGTAGATTTTTCAGCTCCAGAAATGTCCTACAACTGATACCCTATTTTCAAAACTTTCACTTTTCTATACTACTTTCTGAGCTCTCTTATTTTAATAAATATATGCACATCTTTCAAGATCATCGCCTTTTGATTGATTTCCATAAGTGACAGAGTGTCGAATGTTTTTGGATGATCGAAGGTTAAATTTCAAATACATCTGATCTTGAATAATTTTGTTTTATCAAAGATTCGTATTTGAAGTTAGTATGCTGTGTATTCACATTTCTCTTTATTGATTCACTATTAGAATATTTTATCCAAACGAGGTTACTCACTGTAAATATGAAGCTTGTAGGGAAGTGATGAGAAAATGGTTAAATGGAAAGGGAAAGTGTTTTTGAGGGGTTCATTGGTAGCTTAAGGAGTTTTTGTATTTGATAAAATGCACACCGGATCTTCTGCGTCATTTGGTGCATCATCTTCTTAAGTGATTGACACGTAAGATGGGGAAACAAATCCAACCATTGCCCCTAGGGTTTAAGGTTTAGGGTATAGTTTCTCTCTCCTACGTATCATCAATCTAACGGTGTGGCACATGAGATGATGTACCAAATGGCAGAGAGAATCCGAGTCGGATAAAATGATTGACAAAAATGGCAATAAAGATCCTAATTGCTTAAATTTGAGTTAAATTCATATTTGGTCCCATAAGAATTGCTTATTCGATTTTAGTCCCAAATTAGATAAAATTTTCAATTTCGTCATATAACTATGTAATTTGGTCAATTTATGGCCAATTTCAGCCGGAAAGTAGTTTTTAGCCGGAAAAAGCTCACGCGCGCCGCATTTGACCACCACATTTGTGGGATTCCGGCAGGCAATTACACGTGTGAGATAGATGAAATCTGGACCCTTCTTTTTGTAACGTCAGCGATGATGTGGAAGGATTTAATTAAAAAAGAAAACCAGAGCAAAAAAAAAAAAAAAAAACCAGAGCCATCGATATGCCACCGCCGAAGAAGAAGAACATGACATGAAAAAATGGAAATTTCTTCGCCTTCCATTATCATCCATCAATCATCCAATCCTACCAACCCTACCCCTTTCCATCTCTTGCTATCTCTCTTCCTACCCAATTTCCTGTAATGAATTTCCAATCTCTCGCCCTCTCTCCCAATCTCTACCCAATTCTCTATAATTAATTCTATATGAATCTTGTACAGTTATATATCCCAATTTAGGAGACGTGTTATTAGTTTCTCTCTTTCACCCCAGAAGGAAAGGGAAAAACACTGTACATTCTCAATTGTTGGACAATATGAAATTATGTTCAATTTTTTTTGTGTAATTTGTTTTGTTTTATTCATCGTTAATTGCTTGAAGTTGAATTCGGGGTTACTCAAAATAAAATCTAAGATCGCTCAGATTCGAATGAACCCTAATTTTATCGCTCAGGTTGCTCTTCTTCTCATGGAATCTCCTCAAATCCGTTCTGTCCTGGTACGAACTCTAGTCTGCCGCGTCGCCGTCGTCTGGCTGACCGGCGTTGTACGCCTCCATGGTGTTGGGGCTCTCATTCGGCGTCCTGTCGATGGTGGCGGTGCTAGTCACCCTGGCATTGTGTGGATCACCATGCTTGTTCTCTTGAACTTTTGTGCGAAGCCAAAGAAAGACTGGTGGTGGAGGGGAAAGAAATTGACGGCTGAGATGTTTTGGTTTTTTTTTTAATTAATACTTCCACATCAGCGCTGACGTTGCATAAAGAAGGGTTCGGGTTTCATTTATCCGACGCGTGTGATCGGTCCACCAGAATCCCCAAATGTGGTGGTGGCGTGCGGCACTTGTGAGTATTTTCCGGCTAAAAATGACTTTCCAGTTGAAATTGACCATAAATTGATCAAATTACATAGTTATGGGACGAAATTAAAAGTTTTATTTAATTTGGGACTAAAATCGAACAAGTCAATTCCTATGGGACTAAAAATGAATTTAACTCCTTAAATTTCTATTTGATACGTTTTTTTTTTTACTTTTTTTCATATCTCCTAATAGAATTTGCTTTTTTTTCTTTCTTTTTTAATGAAGTTCGTGTATTAAGCTAGATAGATGATTATTAGTTTTGGAGTTAAATAATTTTTGGTCCCACAATTATGATAAATTTTGATTTCAAATTAGTTAATTTTTTTTTAAAGTAGTCTCATAACTACTTGATTTTTGTCGGTTTCACCCAATTTTCGCCAGAAATGGAAATTTATACCGAAAAGGTAATGTGATACGCATATGTCCTTTAAATATGAGGGAATCCGGTTTACAACGCAAACATGATATACAAAATTGAATTTTGCCTCATGAAATTGTCACATCAGCTTTAATTAATTAAATAAATAAATAAAATTATTTCACATTATTGGCGAAAACTGATTTCATTTATTAAGGTATAAAAACCAAAACAAAGATGTCATATCAGAAGAGAGATCAAACTAAATCTTAGAACTATAATTTTATCTCCTTAGTGAATCAAACAAGATATATACGATAATGGTTTTATTGGTGTATTTTTTTTCTCTCTCCATTAATCTGGTTTAAAAAAAATTCTATTTGAGTAAATAAACTTTTTTATCCATTAAGTTTATCAAAATTTGAAATTAGTCCATACATTTTCGAATTTTTTAAATCGGTCTATTAACTTTCTAAACTTTGACATTTTAGTTCATTTACCGGCTGGAGCAGGTCATCAACTGGTAATGCCACGTGGCACTTCTGACGTGGTGAGAAAAATGAATATTTTAGCCCTTTAAGTTTGTCAATATTTTAAATTAGTTCATGCGTTTTTGTGTTTTTTAAATTGGTTAATTAACTTTCAAATTTTCAAGAAATTAGTTCATTTATCAACAAGAATGGGTAGTGCTACTTGTTACGTACGAGGCATTTTTTTCTCATTTTTTAAATTTTACTATATTCAACTTAATTTATAGAAATCCATTTCATTTGAGTTGAACTTTAGAATCTGTTACCCTCTTTTACACACTGAATTTTCAATTCGAAACTTATTCATCATGATTTACCATCGTAAGAAAACTCATCTAGATTGACATTCTTCCAAGAGATTACAAGTGAGCATCACATTCATAATAATTCTGAATCTAACTTATGAAATAGAGAATAAATAGTAGATGACATATCTTCATAAATTCACAAACTAATGAAAAATGAATTGGTTAGGATTCCTTAAGGGAGATTTGATTGGATCAATTTAAGATTATAGTGGATCTATTTGAATTTTGGGCCTCATAATGTTTTTCCCCAATGTTTCATGTGATTTTTCTTTCTATCCAATTTATAATTATGTATTAATTTTTACCATAAAATTATTATATATCATTGAAATAATAATAGAAAATTAAAAAAACTAATGTCACGTACAACGATGATCAGACCAATTAGAGGTATAAAAGTTAGTTGAGCTAACCAATATTAACCTACCACAATCCATCAGTTGCTAGGTTAGAGTTCCTTAAATTTAGTAAGATAGGATATTTGTCAGGCATGTTATTTGTGAAATGGTCATTGAATAAATTTTGATAGGACATAATAAGTTACTAACGTGTCAAACTCATTTTAATATTTTTTATATGATTTTTTTTATTTTATAATATGAACCTAAAATAAATAAATTATCATAATATCATAAAAGTGGCTTAGCAAATGTTAACATTTTTTTTTCATTTTATCCTCACCTATATTTCTTCACTATATTTTTATCTTTTACTTATCATATTAAAATTCATATAATATATTAACAATGACATTATTAATTACGAAATATAAATGTGATGTCTTTTCATTTTTCATATCATTTATTACAATAATTTATATTCATGAAGTAATAAATTTTTTTAACCTTATTAATTATATTAATAAGTTTTGTTCACTTAAAAGTTCAATGAATTTCAAAATTCATGTAACTTTTGGATTTTTAGCATAATACATCTATCTTAAAACTTGATTAATGCAACTCTTGAATATTTAATATAATACTAACTCTTGAATTTCTATATTTCACATATATATATTAACTGATTAAGAGCCTGCCATGAGGAAGGAAATTTGTGTTTATGAATGATGTACAGGTGGAGTTTTTTTTTTGAAAAAAATAATTAAAGTTCACAAGAACAAATATCAAGTAGGCCATCCACAAGAGACGTTGGCTCTACCCAACAATGAGGGCTTGAAAAAGAACGAGAGGCCCTAGCAAGACGATGTGCCACTATATTAGCATTACGACGAACAAAATGCACTACAAACTCAGGATTTGACAATAAAATTTGTTTGCAAGCTGTCAAGATATCTCCAAAAGTTTAATCATCTTCCCGAACCGAATATACTGCATTAGCTACTAATTTAGCATCAACTTCTACTATAACCTGACTCATCCCCATAGCCTTGATCCATGAAAGGGCTTCATGTAAGCCCAATGCTTTTCCTTCCTCCACTCTAGGTTTCCCCGCCAAAACCAAGGATCGACAAGTCACGAACGCACTTGATCATCTCTCAAAATCATATCTATACCAGTTTCATAAGAGTCTACAAATAATGTCGCATCCACATTAAGCTTCATAAAGGACGCGAGGGGTTTATGCCAATTCTGGCACTCATTAAAATGTTGGGATTGAATAGGAGTTTGTCTTGCCGTTTCCCATTCCACAAGATAATTCCCTGCTGCAACAACTGAACAAGTAACAGATTTATTATTTCCAGTCCAAACTCTAGAGTTTCTTTCTTTCCATATGCACCATATCACCATCCTTGCCACTAATACATGCTCCATCTTATCAAGAAGATTAAGCCTTAAGTTAATAATTCAAAAAGGGGCTTTGATCTTAATTCTCCATGCATTGAGGAGGGCCCATTGAATACTAATGGCCCATTACCAAACGGATTTGAACTTAGTCCAAACCCAAGTATCAGGGACATCTTAGCCGAATGGATACGGAAGAGAGTTATGAGAAACAAGAAATAATCAGAGATCTTGAAGTAAACTCTGAGTGTAAGGAGCCGACAACATCAAAGACAAAGAAGGGAAATAAGAAGAAAAATATTAAAGAAGTAGAAGATGAGTCGAGGAGTGTTGAAGAAGTTAGATGGGCTAAATATCAGGAGGAAATGGAAATTATTGAAGAGTCAGAGAGGACATGAGAGTTGGGCAAAAAGATTGATATTTGTTGTGTTCAAGAAACAAAAATGGAGAATTTTACTTTCAACTTGTGCAAGGCTGTATGGGAAAATGATAATTGTGGGTGGGCACATAGAGATGTAGAAGGAAGATCATATAAGGAATTCTCACATTGTCGAATGAAGATTGCTTTACAAAATCTAGTGAATGGCATACAAGAGCTGCGCTAATAGTAAATGGATTTTGCAAATAAGATGGTACCAGTGAATGTGTATGCTCCCAGGCCATTTTTCCATCCATGTGAATTTTATTCCAATAAGAGGAATATCAAAGAGATTGCTTCGAATAATGAACTCATTATCTCTTCTATCTTCATAATTTCCCCTTCCAACTCAAAAAAACTGACCTTAATTCTGCTTATTAAATCATTTGTGGGTTTTCTTGCTGAAGAACGCCCATGCCCATAGCTCCGACCCAAATTCGAAGAAAATAAAGAGAATGGAACAGAAAAATTACTGAATTCATGAAAATACTTGGGCACAACTCCTGCACCTGCCTTTCTGCTCATTTTCTACACCGACATTCACAATCTTGAATCTAAGAAAAGGAAATTAACGATAAACATTTTTGTTTGATCTTTTGAATGGACATCATCCATTTGGGCCATATTATATTATTAGGCCCAATTAACTCAACAATGCCCTCTTCTTCTTTTTTTTTTTTTTAACTATTAATTTTTCGTGCGTTATTCGGTATATAATAAAAATAATTTTACTGGAGTTTTCAAATTCGAAATGACTCGGTGGTTCAATTATAAATCTTACATACTTTTTATACATTATTCATCAATTTTAACAATTTTATTTAAATTTTTACACTTTATTTATCATGCTCAACAACTTTATTTACTTTTCTCTTTAAATTATCAACTTATCCTTATTTATTATTACATTTTATATTTAAAAAATATATATTTTCTTTTTAGGACCATAAAAATATTTTTTATGGTGTCAAAATCGAAAAGGTTCGATGATTCAATTGGTTTATTCTAAGAATCAAAGTCGGAATCAATTCGTAATCCCTTACCTTTATTTGCGTCAATGTCATAACTTAATAATATTTTAATTTGGATTTTAATATATAATATTGAGTGGTTAATATGAAGCATGAAACATGGAATCATAGACTATAAATCTCATTATTTAATTATATTATTATTTTAATTCGAACTTTAACTTTGTTAAATTTTAATAATTATGAATTTTTCAATAAATGCTCATTCATATAATATCATAAAATATAATTAAAATAGATGGTATATATTTTTCGTTTGAATCTTAGACTAATCCAATCTATTGAACCTTGATCATGTGACTTCACCAATTTGATATGCGTCCCGATTGAAAATCTAATTTTAATAATAATTTTTTTTATTGAGTTAAATTATACTCTCTCTCTAATAACAACTTTCACATTTTTCTTATTTATTTGTCTCACAATAATTTTTACATCCAAAAAAAAAAGAATTTAAACTTTATTCAATAATCTCAAAAGTTATTTCAATTTTAAATTTGTCACTCATATTTCACACTTATAACAATACTTTAAATTTTTTTCTTACCTAAAAATACTAAAATGCCTTAAAAAGTTAATAAAATTGATAAAAGAAAATACTAAATGTGGGACAAAAGATGATGGATGGTGAAAGTTATTATGAAAAGTGGTGACTTAATAGCATAAATACTAATGTGAAACCCGCGTGCTACGCGGGATCTTTGAGTTATTGTTCTATTAAACTAAATATTATAGATTATGTTGAAAAAATTATTCCTTTTATGTTTTTTTTTAATTTATTTATAATGAATAAAGAATTGGTCTCTTGTATTCTCGAGTGCACAAGGTGTGTAAGCATATAATATTATATTCTGTAACAGATACAAATAACTTCTGTCCCAAGAATATAATTATAACCATGAGTTTTAACATTTAATGTTAAAGCATCAAGTATATTAACATCAGTCAAAGATAATTGCAAATTAGGATATACATTAAAATAGACTGGTCCATTGGACAAACTGGATTGTATTATACCCATTAAAGATTATTTCTAATTCAAATTCCTACCATCTCTTAAAGCTGCTATAAAGCTTTCTGGCAAACCTTTTAAAGTTAAAGGTTTAAATGCTATTTGTACTAGTCCTATATGAAGGAACTTATGTGTTTTACTATAAGTATCTAAATCTTTTTCAGAAAGTAATTTTATTACCATCTCATGAGTATCCAATGAAACCGATTCTTCAGTAGTTTTAACTACTTGTTTTAAGCCTAATTTCTCAAATGTTCCTAATTGATATATTAATCTAGGTTCTATTTTTGGAATAGTCCACATATTAAGTAGATCTAAATTTTCTGGAATATCATATTCCTCATTTTTAATATTTTTAACAATACTATTTCTATTAACAATGTTCATGATATACATGATTAAAATATGTGTTGATCCATAACATATCAATTATAACTATCATGGCTCTGATACCATCTTTGACTTAGATATAACCAACCCATTTTGTATAATCAAAGATTTAAAAATATGCAAATGTTTAAAATGCATCTCAATTGACTTTGAATAAATCAAAATATCATCAATATAAACAATTATAAATTCACTATAAGGAGTAAAAATATCATTTATAATCTTTTGAAATTCAGAAGGAGTATTTTTAAGACAAAATGGCATTACATTCCATTCGTAATGTCCTATTGGAACATTGAATGCTGTTTTATATCTGTCAGATTTATTAATCTGAATTTGCCAATATCCTGACTTAAGATCAAATTTTGAAAATATTAGACTATTATAAAGTCTATCCAATAAATCCTTTTTATTAGGGATAGGATGTCTAATCCATTTTAAATACTTATTTAATGGTTTTTAATTTATAACCAATCTTGGAACTTCTCTTTCAATCTCTGAGTGTTTATTGACATAAAATGCAGTGTATGACCAAGGAGATTGAGAATGACTAATAAGTCCTTTTTGTAATAAAAATTGAATCTCTTTTTTACATAATTCTAGATATTCAGAATTCATTTGACAAGGTCTGGCCTTGGTAGGAATGTTCTTTTCATCAAAAGAATCCTCATAAGGTAGAGAAATTATATTTTTTTCTATCCCAGAAAGCATTTGGATGGTCATTACAATACTAATTTTATCTTGTAATCTAGGATTTTTTTAATTGGTCATCTATAGTGACAAAATTAATCTCTTGTTTTAAAAATCCTATCTGATTATGTTTTGCCTTAATATTATTGTAAAGGCTATGTAAAACTTTAGTCAATGGTTCAACAATAAATTAAAAAAAATATCATTTCCTTTAAAAGTACCAATAATACCTTTATTTTCTATCTTTTTTTTTAGGATAGATATTATTTAAAAATGGAGTACCAAGTATAATTTGGTTAGAAAAATTTTTTGCAAGTATAAAATTTTGAGAAATTCATTTATTATTAATACAAACATAAGCTTTAGGAAGCTTATATTCTATTTGAAATTTATCACCTCCAACATGCCATAGGGTATGACTAGTTTTATGAAAATATCTGGTAGAAATTAATCCTTCATGACTAATATTTAGATCTGCCCTAATCAACTAGAGCAGTAAATATTTTCGTATAATGATTATCAATCAATAAATTATTTTATAAATTTTTTATATTAATAATATATAATTTATATATTACTCATATTGTAAATGGTGAGTCTTGTGCGAGACCGTCTCGCGAATCTTCTTTCGTGAGACGGATCATCCATCAATTCATTAACATAATATATAAAATAAAAATAAAAGAAAAAAGCTGAATGGCCGGTCACCCATGCATGACTTCATGGAAGCGACACCGTGAACATACGACTCTATGCGACATATTTTCTTCTTTTCTTATATATTTTATATTTTTATTAATTATTAAAATTACAATTAATATAATTATACTTAATGTGATCAATAAGAAAATTAAAAGTGATAGTTGAAAATTAAAAAGTGATATTTATTTAAAAAAAAGTGAACATTTATTATTAAATTATTTCATGAAAATTTTATAAAAATTAAAAAGTGATAATATTTTTAATAAAAAATAATATGTGGACATAAAAAAGTGATTCTTGACTAATCAAATTATTTCATAAATATTGTAAGAAAGACAAAAAGTGATAATATTTTTAATTAAAAGTGATTACTTGATTAAGAAAAAGTGATACACATCCAATTAAGTTATTTAATGAAAATTTTATAGGACAAATAAAAAGTGATAATATTTTTAATAAAAAGTGATATTTGATCAAAGAAAAGTGATAAATGTCTGATTAAATTATTTAATAAACACTATATTCTTTAAAAATAAAAAGTGATAAAATTTTTAATAATTAATGATAACTGATAAAAAAAAGTGATAATTATTTCAATGAATTTTTTCATGAACTATTATTATAATAAACCAAAGTGATAATTAATTAATAAAAATAAAATTATTTTTTTCCAATTATTTATTATTTTGACACGATTAATATTAACTATGTTCCTAAGAAAAATATTTTTTTATTTTATTTACGAATAATAATATAGACGTAATAATAATAATAATAGTATATATTTAAAATAAAAACCTAATTCAATTGTGAAAAAAAATAAAAAAAATCAAACGTTAAATGAATACTTATTTACTAGTTAAGTTTACTGGACATCACATACATACAGCAGGTACTAAGTTAGAATGAAGATCCGCGAGTTTCAATTCAACATCTATTTGACCCGTCTCACGAAATGAGATCCGTGAGATGGTCTCGCACAAGTCTTTTCCTATTATGGGGTTGGGGTGGGATAAATGTGTTGTATATATTAATTTGATTAATTAAAATTTATATCCTTAACTATTTATAAAGAACGCAAATTGTTATGGTGGCCAGTTTCCAGCAAGTTGCCGGTAAACATCCCATGAGATGTCATCCACGTGGAAGCCTCCCTCTTCTCCGCCACGCCGTTCTTTCTTTCTTCCTTTTGTTTCTCTTCCCAACCCCTACTTGCATGTAACATCCATCACTACGCTTCTTTCCCTCTGTCCGACCGCGTTACGCCACCACCTCACTAATTACGAGCTCGCCGTCGCCATTGCCAGGATTCAAAGTTGGAAGAGCAGTTGACGTGTTTGTTTCCCATCGATTTCCTCCGTCACCACTGCTTGGGTCTCGGCGTTCACCAGTTAGCGCCTTTTGATTGGTGGTTTTACAGGGTGAGGTTATTATTACTACTATTAGTCTATTATTGTGATTAATTTTGTAATTGTGGTCAGAGTACTGCGGGTGATGGTGGGGTAGAATTGCAGGGTTAATTTATAAAGTATGTTATATTGTTCTCTGAAGCTCTTATTTAGGTGAACTCAGTTTTGTAAAGTTGTTTGAAATTTTCATGCGTATGGGTTGTCAGGGACCCCCTGACTATGCTTTCATTGATATCGACGACCGCAGAGATGGCCAAGATGCTAATAGAGAAATTGACGATGAGTTTCTTCTATTTATTACTTTATTCATTGTTATTGCGATTTAAAAATCTGATTATCACAGTTCATATGAACAATTAATGGTGTCAGTTGTATTATTTTATGCTGTTGTGTTTGCTTCCTGCATGGTGCAAGGACTAATTGCATTCTTTCTCTGCAATTCATATCCCCTTAATCGTAAGCAGTGTTATGTGTTTCCCCTACTTAGACTCATTAATTTCTCTCACTCTTGTTCCTTCAGTGCCATCACTCTCAATGGTTTCACCTCTTCTCTGCGATTTCTTGATACACGATGGAGTCGTAATGACGGGCGAATCGGTTTCGTCGGAGTTTGATTCGTGGGCCGGCATGCTACCAAAGCTGCTGGGTGAGATAATGCGAGAGTGGAAGTGAGTGAGGACAAATGTGTAGGAAATAATTCCTAATGCCTTAACCCTATTATGATAAACTGAGATCATGAATATAATGCGGAAGCGTACCTGATCCAATGAGTCTCTAGGCAGAACACGAACTCAGGATCAGTGGTTATATGGCCTTCCTCAACTAAGCCTCCTTATTCCTTATGTGGACCGTAGTAATCCCTCCCGATGGGGAGAAGGGAAGATCATGTGCGGCTTAGTATATTGGGGACCATAACCGGGTAACCTTTATATACTACTTGACTAGACCACCCATAATCACCTAATCACGTAGTATTGGGTATCTACTCAATAAGCCCATATTAATTATTATTATAGCCCATGAACCTTTAACCTTAATTGGATCACTTAATTAAGTCCATAAAATAATTGAATAGCTAATATAATTGCATAATAATATATTGCCCACAATTAGATTATATTAGAAATTATAAAATTTCCAACAATCTCCCACTTGGGCTATATATTTTGTCAAAGCAATTATATCAAGAGTCCTTAGTTGCGCAACTTTATGCTATTCCTCTTCAGGCTATACTTAACAATCTGGTCCATCTCATATACTAATATGAAACTACCGCGGTATTCACCACATTATAAATTGTGATTAAACCCCGACAATCACCATATCAATATACTCAATGACATAGATCAAATATGGTGAGTAGCATGAAAATTACATGAAAAATATGATCAACATCATGTCTATTTCCAACTGGTCCTACTTTAATCCTTAGTGAGATCAATTCATAATGTAAAATATTACAAAATGAAAAATTAACTTAAGTAAATTCACAATGAATTCAAAACCATCAACTTAATTCTGCAGAAAACTGAATTATCCAAATCAAAGTGTCTTGAAAACTTTAAAGAACAATAAATATAAACTCCCACTGAACTAATGTATTCTAAAACCATATAACACCCACATGATTAGCTAGCTCATAAAATTGCAGGGCGTTGAATACATAATTGGTGGATCCATATTTGGAGTCTATCATAATATGCTCTACCAAAATTTATCCATAAGAACACTTTCTTTAACAACCAAGAATTCTATGTCAATATGCTTGACTTATAAGAACTCTTATTGCTAATACTTTACTGCGAACTAACTGTCACAATCAACTTTATGTGACTGACTTATTAGTCTCATCCTTATTGTGGAAGTTCACTCATCAAGTATGATTTTGTTGTTGATATATGGACAACTTAATTAGCAGACTTCTTAATTATACAGAGAATTAATGCAAAATAATTTTTCATGCTCGCATTAAACTTTATAATCTTTCAAAATTTAACTAAATTAGAATCATCTTGAAGATTCGAGCACAATATTAGTATCAAGTTTTTGAATCATTATGCAAGATAAGGATTTTAGATTGAGGAATTGTTTAGCAATTTTTCGTGATCACCAATTTTAGTTGATGCTATACTGTATAGCATATTTTGAGCACGTATGCTATTGTTTCACATATCATTCTATAGTGATATTTGAGGATTTTAAATTGACTGCAAATGGTGGTAACGATGGTTGCGATTATGTGCTGTCAATTCATTACTCATTATGTGAGCTTTTGGACAATTGTGCAATTCTGCCTTCTTGCATATGATTTCAGAGTATTCTCATTTGAGAAATACATGAGCCTTTGAATTCATAATTCATTTGGATTATATATTAATTTAAATTATGGTTTGTTCAATCCAGTTTTAATAACCATTGTTATTACCCATTCTTATGACTATTGACACAGAATTATGTATGTCATTAAAAAAGATGTTGACTGCAATTTAGATTCTGATTTGGGAATGTGGTATTCATTGGAATACATTCAGATACAAATATTCGAATGACTTGTGACTATTAAGACACATTCAAAGAATATTTTCTTATTGATTTTATGCCTCTAAGCAAAATCATAGTAATTGTCATGATCAATTTTGGAACAATTACTTTTGTATAATGTTAAATAATGGGTTGCTACTATTATTTATTTGGTTTCTATTGTTCTATAATTAGAGGTATTAATTTGGAAATTTATTGCCAATTGACCGAGGACAGCATATGTGTTATGATTATAGAAATCATTATTTAATTAACAAAGTGATTTTATGGCATGATTGAATTAAGGAATCAGATTGGTGCATTAGAGAAACATGATGAGTTAATATTAGTATGATATTAATATTGTGGCATCCGCAAATTATGCACTCAATCAATTTTTGTGTAATGATTATAATAATCAATTACATGCCATATTAATTGGGATTTGCATACAGTGACTAATTTTGTATGTACGTGCCTTAAAGCTATCTAATAATGATTTAAATAAATTTGCTCATCCATTTGGCCTATGAAATATTTAGATTGATTGATGAGGACATATGCGCGTCAGGATACTTGTGTCATATTTGGTTATATGATATTTCTATTGGCAATGAGTAATTAATGAGTTTGTGGTAGTTTTGAAAATTGGCATATATCATGAATGTGTAGTTGTTGATCCATCTATCACTATACTGTGGCATGCCTAATTCAGTCTATACTATATAATGATAATGTTCTCCAGGACTATGGCGTGATAGTTGATTTTAAGATTATTAACTCATGTTATGAAATCTAATTTGATTTAATTGACAAGCATAATTATTTACGATTAATTTCTCATTTTTTATAATAGGTTTGATTTGGTTTTATGTTCACATAAATATAAGAATATTGACCTAGTTTAGTTTATTGTAAATAAGGCTTTGAAATTCTTATTTAAGTTATGAGATCTTTCATCATTATAAGGTAGTGAATGATCTAATATTCCTATTTGGTTAGTGGAATAAAATTAAATTAAATTGGGGAGACAGTTAAATGTCGTTTAATTAAATTAAATATTTTAATATTTATTTAATTAGTCTAGTAAACCTTCAATCTAATCAATCGAAGCACCATGTTGCCATAGCAATATCGTGTGTGGAGAAAAACTTTATTGAAATTACATAGATGGGTGTGGTATTATTTATGTGTTATGTGTTCGGCCCACAGGTAGGCACAGTTTGATAGAATAATAACACACATGTGATAATAAGTATGTGATAATTATTTGGATTATTCATGTGAACATGAGTCGGTCCACAGATAGACTCTTGTTTGACAGAACTTATTGTCAATACTTGATTATTACACCAAGATTACCCCTGCAGTTAATTTTTGTCCACAGACGAGGTTAATGTTGCACAAGGTGTCTTGTGATGGGTCCCCAATTAATAATGTTGTATGAGTGTATCTTCATGCGTGTATTGATCGGCCCACAGGTAGATTAATATTTGACAGAAATACACAAGTACCTGTGGTGGTAAATACGTGACAATTATTTGGTTTGACATGTGAGTAATAAGTCGGCCCACAGGAAGGCTATTGCTTGACAGTTTTATTGTCAGTATTTGACTACTGCATGAGAGCATCATTTAAATTAGTATTTTTTGTCCAAAAACTTTAAAGAACAATAAATATAAACTCCCACTGAACTAATGTATTCTAAAACCATATAACACCCACATGATTAGCTAGCTCATAAAATTGCAGGGCGTTGAATACATAATTGGTGGATCCATATTTGGAGTCTATCATAATATGCTCTACCAAAATTTATCCATAAGAACACTTTCTTTAACAACCAAGAATTCTATGTCAATATGCTTGACTTATAAGAACTCTTATTGCTAATACTTTACTGCGAACTAACTGTCACAATCAACTTTATGTGACTAAACTTCGCAACCTTTATTTCATGTTTGAATGCCCCTCAGTGTGCTACTGATTCTGTTGTCATGGTTAATGAGCTAAAGTGTTTGCTTAATACTTTTACTTGTATAGCTCTCCAGACCAACAGAAGATGTAGCCTGAAGTGGATCTTATATCGTATTTGCATCCAACAAACTCATAATCAGACTACTTTATGATCTCCTACTAATCTGATTATCTCTAATGTTAAAGCATGTTATCATTAGTTCTCTGTAAAGATCCATACTAGAGTTACTTAAATGTCTACTTAATACACCAACAACAGAAGCCAAATTAAGTCTTATAGAGACCTTATTAGGGAACCTTATTGAGACTCCACTTGTCTCCCTTAGTTTAAACATTCTCCCACTGAATCACATAATTATCTACATTTGTCTCAAAACCAAATGAGACAATTAATTCATGATGATACTTGTGATTCATTTACGGAAAAGCTTTCTTGAATGCATAGATGGATTTCCTTTTTGTTCTTAAACTTATAATATCGTATCATGTTGCCATCAAGGAACTTTATCTTTACATCCATCTAAATGATTCAAGATTAAAATATACTAATAATATAACGATTATCTCAAAACAATACCTTTCTTCCCTTTAGAGTATAATCCTTTATCAAGATGCAAACCTAATAATCTTGTATTGATTTATACTCATAACTTATGGCATTAACCCACTTTCGTGTATTTGGACCTTGCATGGTTTGATGAACATTGTTTGAATGTTCTACCATTAATTACATAGTGTCCTCTTTATTTAGGAGAAAACTACATAATTATCCGAATTGATTTTCTCCCAACTCTAGTGGTTTTCTTAGTGACATTAATTCTTGAGGTTGTTGATTTTATTATACCTTAAATATTATTGACACTGTCCCATTGATATTCTGAATTTACATAATTTCTAAAAGTTTAAGTAGGAACCGTATTGACTCCCCCTCAAAGACAATGTCTCTAATATTATTCTTCCCCCAAATCAACATCCTCACAGAATACCGTATTACCCGTCTCAAATATGATCCGATTAATTGGATCATAAACTTTTATTTTTATTCATAACCAATAAAGTAGCTTACATTTATTTGAGTCCAATTTTCTTTAGTAGATCCCAATGATCTAGCTTTAGTTGGACATCACCATATATGAAACTCAAAGAGTTCTCACAACTACTTTGGTTAAAAATTTATTGAGCCCATAAGTTGCAATCTTAAGTATTTCTCACATTAGTGACCATATGTTGTGGAGTTCAATTATGTCTTTTAACTGCACCATGCATACTGAATAATTTAATGCAGTGTATTATAAGACAATTCCACAGGCCTTTAGGAGAAAACAAAAGGTTATACTTTAGTTGTCTTTAGCAGCTTTCTTAATGGGATTTCTTGTATTGCCCTTATACTTTATTGAGATTAAGTTTGACTTATTAGTCTCATCCTTATTGTGGAAGTTCACTCATCAAGTATGATTTTGTTGTTGATATATGGACAACTTAATTAGCAGCCTTCTTAATTATACAGAGAATTAATGCAAAATAATTTTTCATGCTCGCATTAAACTTTATAATCTTTCAAAATTTAACTAAATTAGAATCATCTTGAAGATTCGAGCACAATATTAGTATCAAGTTTTTGGACAAAAAATACTAATTTAAATGATAATCTTGTATTGATTTATACTCATAACTTATGGCATTAACCCACTTTCGAGTATTTGGACCTTGCATGGTTTGATGAACATTGTTTGAATGTTCTACCATTAATTCCATAGTGTCCTCTTTATTTAGGAGAAAACTACATAATTATCCGAATTGATTTTCTCCCAACTCTAGTGGTTTTCTTAGTGACATTAATTCTTGAGGTTGTTGATTTTATTATTCCTTAAATATTATTGACACTGTCCCATTGATATTCTGAATTTACATAATTTCTAAAAGTTTAAGTAGGAACCATATTGACTTCCCCTCAAAGACAATGTCTCTAATATTATTTTCAAACACATATTTGGATATAAACATTATTCTTTCGAATTTCAGAAAATCACAAATAGGGTGGCTCTGATACCACTTGTAGGAAATAATTCCTAATGTCTTAACCCTATTATGATAAACTGAGATCATGAATATAATGCGGAAGCGTACCTGATCCAATGAGTCTCTAGGCAGAACACGAACTCAGGATCAGTGGTTATATGACCTTCCTCAACTAAGCCTCCTTATTCCTTATGGGGACCGTAGTAATCCCTCCCGATGGGGAGAAGGGAAGATCATGTGCGGCTTAGTATATTGGGGACCATAACCGGGTAACCTTTATATACTACTTGACTAGACCACCCATAATCACCTAATCACGTAGCATTGAGTATCTACTCAATAAGCCCATATTAATTATTATTATAGCCCATGAACCTTTAACCTTAATTGGATCACTTAATTAAGTTCATAAAATAATTGAATAGCTAATATAATTGCATAATAATATATTGCCCACAATTAGATTATATTAGAAATTATAAAATTTCCAACAAAATGGCCACAGCGGCAGGATGTCGTTGTGTACGGATACATCTGCAAATGGTGGAGGGACTCCACCACAGAGGCCATCGAGAACGCCACTCTCCATCAGCTTGGAAAAATCACATTTCCTTCTTTCATTTAACAGGTTCCCTTTACAGTTTTCTCGCATACATTTTCCCCTAATTTTCGAAAGAATTGCTGATTAGTGAGAACTTATCAATTTATCTTGTTATCTTCTGGGGTTACTTGGTTTGAATCTATTTAACAATTTAGACTTTAATTGCAACAGGAAATTTGCATTGGCCATTTCATAGAGCGAAAATGTTCTGTAAAATGGATGCAATTATTTCAAATTGCACTATGTTTATGTTTGCATTACATTTGCAATTTACATATGTTCTTACAATTAGGGGTATGGAGCTTGCCATATGAGACATCCAATGGGGTTAATGTGCGTCTTAGGTGAGTTACTTGTACTTAATGCTTCTTTGAGGAGTTCCATGACTCGTGACTTGCAAAATTGTGATCTAATCCTTACAGCAGTTCATCATGTCTGGGTATTTCTGCAACTCTTTATCTTGTTTGTTCATGTTTTGATATTTTAGTTTATATTTTTGACATCATTAAGTGATAAGTATCATTTATTATTCTTGAATCTTGAAGTAGCGGGAGATTTCCTTGGTGAGATTCTGTCTCTAAAAAGTTCCAACTTCCGTTGGCTTTATTATAGAAAGTTTTGATGTTTACATGAGTGCTTCAGAGTGAGTTGGGGTTTTCTAGATTTAATGACAAAAAAGAGTAGTGTTATATAGGGGTTGTAGTATCTTTTAGACTTTAAATGGAGTATATATTTCTGTGTCTTTATACAGAGATTGAACCTCTTACGTTAAGCTTTAATATTTTGTAATGGGTTTATCCAATTAATCTCTTTTCCATTATCAGTTTTTATTTATTTTAGTATTGTTGTATATTGTGCTGCAGGTGCTAATTGGCACCAATTCATTTACATTTAATCATCTTTTTGGAAGCACTGCCTGTCCCTCAATTGCAATGTACGATAAGTGTGTATCACCTCTTGTTGATGGTCTGTTTCAAGGGTATAATGCTACTGTGCTTTCTTATGGAGAGGTATATCTTACAATCTTCTAAAAATAGTGTCCTAATGGTAAAATTCTATAATATGTGGCTATTATTAGTCTTTATCTGAAGTTTTGAACTTTTGTACGCTACAAAAAAGGGTTGGGAGTATGCTACAAATAAGGTCGGGAAAAACGTACACCATGGGTACAAGTCTTAAAGATAGATGCCAAACTGGATTGATTCCCAAGGCTATGAATACAATGTTTAGTATGATTGAAACCCTCAAGCATGATATTGAATTTCAACTGCATGTTTCTTTCATTGTCAAGAGAAACCCCAAATTCCCCCCTGTGAATGCTTTTAAATTATTTGCCCTTTGTTGGTGTTGGGTTTAATTTAAATTTCTTGTTGGATTATGTGAACTTTTAAAATTTTTTTAGCATTCAGGACGCTCTCTGTTTATAACTTGGTGTTGTTTGAGGAGTTGTTTGTGTTTATGACTTTCTAATGATTGGTTGATGATTCTATGTTTTTGGGATGTCCAATAAGTTGGACTGATTCAATTGCATGTGCTGATTCTTTTAGCAATTGGGTGAGAATACAATGTATATTTAGTTTGCTATAACTTCAACTCAACTTTGTATATTCACATGATTCTGCCCTGTGAATTAAGTACACCATATTTACTTTTTTTTTATTGATTTTAGATTAAGACATGTTTACGAGTTCACCACATTAGTACATTAGTACTCTATGATCTGGTTTTACTTGTTCTCTCTTCGTCTTCGTTCCTTTTCTTAGGCTCTTATGTGGTTCATATCATATTCAATTGCTCCACTGGATAGTAAGCACTCAATTTCAACAGAAACCTCTAATTTTATTCCCTTTTTCTTGTTTTCGCCAACAATTTTCTCCCATTGAGCGGAGCAAGCTCAGGGTTTTGGAGCGATTATGAATTCCTTGTAAACTCAAATTGATGTTAAAGATAACAAAACAAAGGATTTGTGGAGAAATTTGGAAGCCAGTGCTATTCACAACTTCTTTTCGCCCGATGAAAACTCGGGCCTTGAATCAGATAGGTTCTTCGATTTCACTTATTCATTTCATTTGACGACAACAATGGCAGTGACAACACCCGAAGATGCTGTGTTTTGGTGATAGTACGAGCAGCATAATGAAAAGTTAGCGCTGGAAAATGGGAAGATTACGGGTCAGAAACAACCCAGATTCCCATGCATGGACCCGTCTTCGCCATCTTCAAGCAAAAATATGAATGTTAGTAGCAATTTATCTCTCAATAGAGATCATTCTCAATCCCCACTCTCACTCTTTGGGCATTTTTTTTCTTGATTTTTCCTTTGGCCTTGGAGCAGAGGAAGAGAAGTAGGTTGAGAAATCAGAATCCAGGAGAATGTGCTGGAAGAATAGTAAGAAGGCCAAGTCAAAAAATTCCAAAATTGGAGGCCATGCAAAGGTTAATTTGCATCTTGCTAATTAAGCTTTCTAATTACTCCATATATTTATGTGATGATTTGTAATGTATCCAGGGTGTTAAGAAAGAGAAGCTTTGTGAAAGGATTACAACACTTAAACAACTTGTTTCACCATTCAGCAAGGTTCGGTATTAATTAAATTTTGAGTAATTTAGGGAGTACTATAATTGATTAATGATCTTACTCGAATATCAGACCAATTTATTTACTTATTTATATAGTCCTAATTCATTTGTATATATTTTGTATTGTCATTGCATGTTAGCTATGGTAGGATTACTATATTTTAACATACCACAGCTAGCTTTGTGTACAAATGGCAATGGCATTTGAAGATTTTGCAGGCCAATCATTGATCATGTTTTTAAAATATTGTTCTATGTAATGAGTCACATTTGTGTATAATTTGCAAGAAATTTCATGAAATCATATGATGATTGATGATTAGAATTAAACTAATAGAACACTAATATATAGATCTTAGTTTGCCTTCTCTTGTGTCATCTGAATTTTAATTGTTTATTTATCCTCCTTGAGTGCATCTTAAGTATAAGATCTGTTAAGTTCTTGTCTATGAATGTCTCAGAAAGCTGAGGAAAGAACTTGTGGCAATTTTTGCAGGATACAGATGGAGGCTTTGCAACATATGAATATTGATGGTTGGAGGTAGGTTCGTCTATTTGTAACAAGAGTAGCAAACACTTGTATTTTAACTTCTTAAATGCTGCCGAGTATTTAAAGTGGTCCATATTATATTTTTCTTATGTCCAATATAGAACTGAACCTTGAATAACTAAATTAAGGGGCCACTTGGTTAGAGGTATTAGCAGAGGGTAATAGGAATGAAAGGGTATTGATTCTCATTCCTCATGCTTGGTTAGAGGTAATGGAAATCCAAAATCCTCTATCATTCTCATTGATTCAATATATACCCCACCCCTTCAATCAATTTCATTCTCATTACCATTACCCTCATCAATGATTCCCATTACCATTACCATTCAGAAATTTGAACGAATCGGCTCCTTAATGTTTGTTATTGCTGACTGATCAATTTAATTATCGACTCTTTTTAGACTTTTAATCTTTCTTACATGCTAAGGAATTTATTATTATGATGTACTCTTTCATTGGTATCCTTTTGTACAATAAATAAATAAGTCAATCAGCATGTGGAAGGTGATAATGATAATACTTATTACATGATTTAGTCATCCAGTCATAGCATTATGTATCTTATTATGACAGTTGTGGTTTAGCAATTTTTATTTCAAACCATTTTCAGTATGTACTATGTACATTGATTAGTTGTTGTTGATGTGAATTTTTTCCTTTTCTACAGCTTATCAATCCTGCTGAAACCTTTGGTGACATTGTCATCGATTACTCGTAAGATGCATCTGCGTTTTTATGCAATCTTTTATGTTTCTTTGTTTTGCTCAGCTTTGTCATTAAAAGCACTACCAAGTTCTATTGATTATAATACCTTAGTTTATATATGCATAAATTTTTAAAATAACATAAATGATGACAGAACATGAATCCATGAGAGAGAGTTTTTCATGCTTAGCTCCAATCCTCTTCAATTATAGAATCAAAGAAAGAGTTTATAATGTTACCTTTTAGCAACCTCATAAATTTGCATTTTCCTGATTTTTGTAGCTATGTTGAGTGTAGTCACTCCATCTACTGACCTCACATCTGTTCATATGTAAAATGAAGAACAAATATTTGCCTATAATGACATATTGTACCATGTGAATACTAATTTACCTAAAGTTCTTTTTATAGATGGTCCCAGAGGGACTGGAAAAACTTTCTTATATAAAGCAATTCTTGCTACAATAAGTGTGAAGGGGCATATTGCACTTGCCAGGTGAACCGTTGGTGTAATCAACCAATATCTTACAACACCTTCAACAATGATGGCCTCATGTTTGCGAATTCTGTATGCTTCTCGTTATGAAATTAGATATTTAACATTCATAGCTTTGTGTCCATGTGCATGTTTTTTCCCTGTCCCATTTCTGGATAGCTATTTGTTTCGAGGTGCACTATTGAGTGTTGAAGTTATGCTTTCAAATTTATAGCAACATACTAACATTTCCATTTGACAGGACAGAAGAAGAGCATGTTTACACAGAGTGCAGACACAATCAACACCCAAACCTGCAGCTCTTATGTTCTACCCTGGGAATTAAAACCTGTAATAGAGTCCGAAAGTGCTGACTTTCCTAATGCACGCAATTTATGAGTTCACCTCTAGCGAAAAATCATTTGGAATTGTTGGTGAGTTATCTTCTCCCTCCCTCTATTTAAGTTAATGCGATTGAATGAGATTCTGAATTGTTGGGACATAAAAGAATGGAACATTGACGGAACACGCTGTGGAATAAAATTTGTGAATTTGAATTGATAGGGTGGAAAGACACATCTACTTCAAGGTAGAGAAGTATAGAAGACCAATACGAAATTTTGAAAGTGAGAAGTACACCAAATGTGTTGGTCAATATGTTTAGAAGTGCCATAATTTTGTCTCTGAAAGTTTGGGAAGTGCTTTCTTTACTGAATTGAAAGGTTTCTCCAACTCATTTGTTATGTATGCTCTTGCTATATTGGTTACCTACTTACCTTATATGGAGGTAGCTGTTTCGTAGGAATTGTTAATAGATGAATTGTGGTGTGGAGCATATATAAGGTGTAAGAACGTATAAAATATAGATATTGCTTGGCTGAATTATTGTGTTTCTGTAAATGCTTGTAATTTATTATATTTATTAGGATTTCTGTATTTATGTTATACAGGAAGTACTAAGGTCTTCTCATCCTATTTATTGTTATAGTCTGGGGTAGCACCTCAACAATGAGGTGCTGAGATACCTAGTATTTTATTAATGAAAAAATTTGTGACCAAATTTTGAAATATAAAAATTAAATTTCTAACATACTTTTTTTTTTACATCGGGAATTTGAATACAATTTTAATTAGTTAACTTTAATGATTATAAATTATTTTAAATTTTTTTATATTAATAATATATAATTTATATATTACGCATATTGTAAATATGCATTGTATATATATTAATTTGATTAATTAAATTTTGTATATTTTATTAATGAAAAAATCTGTGACCAAATTTTGAAATATAAAAAATCATGTAATTTTAAAAGAAAAAAAATTCATAATTAAATTGAGAAAATAAAAAGGATTGTGTCTAATTGATATATAAAGAAAACTTTGTAATTAAATTGAGACAAAATGAAAAGATCATGTATTTTCTTGTTTAAAAAAAAATTTGTAATTAAATTGAAAAGGCAGAAATGGTCATTTATTTTAACGTAATAAATCCCTTTACTTTAAAATTTATTTTGTGTAATAAATGTTTGATTTATAATTTTATGATTGTAAAGCCACGACTATCACACACAAGACTTATTAAAAAATTAATACCCATATATAGTGCAGCATGCACTGAATGCATAGAAAATCAACTAGTCTTTAAAATTGATGATTAGTCTTTAAAATTGATGTTTTTTAAATGACGAAATCTTGCGTGTATTGGAACTCCGTGCCCTAAAATCCTTTTTTATATTTTAGTATTAAAAGTTATATCATTTAATATAAAAAATTATATTTTTAATTTAAAAAAATATTTTTTTAATCAAAGTTTAATATTTTTCCAACTATTTTTAAAGCAATACTCTCCTTTTTTATATTTTAGTATTAAAAGTTATATCATTTAATATAAAAAAATATTTTTTTAATCAAAGTTTAATATTTTTCCAACTATTTTTAAAGCAATACTCTTGTTAATGAGTACTCCCTCTATCTGTCCTGTGTTAAAATTTACGTTTTCATTTTGAATTGTCCCAAATTAAGGTTTACGTTTATTTTTTTTATCAAGTTGAGCACATACAAAATAATTAATTATTTCATATAGTACCATACACAATATTAATACAATTACACATTTTACATTAAATATAATTTCTCTCACCTCACTACGTATTAAAATATTAACAAACACTAAGATGGAACATGCTTTTTTCCCTTAAATTTAGACCGCTGGACCCACCACCACCACCCCCTCACCCCATTTCCAATAGATTACTCAGTTTAGGATTCCAGTTGGCAGTTTAGTTTGCTGTTTTTTTTATTTTACGTCTTTTTTTTCTGTTTTTCTTTTTTAAATTTAATTTAGGTTTAAAAAAAAATTAAATTTAGAATTTAGGGTATATTTTATACATAAGATTTAGAGTATAATTATAATTTCACCCTTGTGATTTAGGTTATAATTGTAATTTTATCCTTATGGTTAGGATATATTTTATCTCTAGGGTTTATGATTTATGGTATAATTGTATTTATACCCTTATAGTTTAGGGTATATTTTTACCCCAAGGGTTTAAGGTTGAGTTTAGAGGTTTAAGATATAATTGTAATTTAATTCTTATGGTTTAGGGTATATTTCACCCATAGTTTTTAGCGTATAATTGTAATTTCACCCTTTAGTTTAGGGTATATTTACTGTTAGGCCTTAGGGTATTATAGTCATTTAAGTATAATAAATTTAAAAAATAAAAATAAAAACAACATTAATAAAGAAGATAAATTTATTAAGAAGGGCGGACACTATTAATAAAGTTGGAGAAATTAATTAAGAAGGAGTGGGGACCACAAGTTCTACCCAAGTTACTCTCTAAAATATTATAATATTATATCCGTGCGAAAAGCGTGCAATATTATATCCGTGCAAAAAAAGTAAATGTAAAAATTGATGCGGGATGTATTTTTCAAAGAGTGATGCTCCTGTGCATCCGGACGCACGTAGCACATTTCATGCGTTTTTGTAATTTTTGTGCTCCTTTACAATTTAAACCTCTAACAATACATATGTTTAAATAGAATATAGGGGGAAGGTTGCGTTCATACATATGTTTAAATAGAATATAGGGGGAAGGTTGCGTTCACATTGAGATACGGAGTATCCCTCCATGTCCCCGGGGACGCAAGAATTTTTGCTTTTTTAAAAACAAAATATTACTATACAAAAATCAAATGTAAAAGTTGATGTGAGACGTATTTTTTAAAACAAAAAATCTTATGGGGACGGATTTTTTAAAACAAAATCTTATACTATAAACATCATTTGTTTTGGTTGCACTTGAGTTCAAATTTTCAAAATAAAATATTAATTAAAATATTATATTTTTTAATTTATGTGATATTATATCTCTTAATAACAAAGGTAAAGGCAAACGGATTTTTTAAAACAAAATCTTACCATAAACACCATTTGTTTTGGTTGCACGGGAGTCCAAATTTTCGAAATACAATACATCGACCAATTTTTCGAAAGAGTGCGTGCGGTAATGCCGTAATGGCATACTGAAACCCAGAAGAAGAGGGTACTATTCGTTGACTCGTTTTCTTTGGACTTGGGACCCAACTTTTTACTGAGATGGATTATCCAAACGACGTCGTAATTAGAATCCTTCGCCGGAATCTGCTGATATTGAGGAACGAAACCGGCTTTCAATGGCTGATCGGCTCCCCCTTCTTGCCTTCACTCACCATCGTCTCCACCCTCCGTTGCCTCCACACTCTCCCTTCCACTCCACTCTCTCCTGATCTACCCAAGGAATCTGGTAAATTCACACTTGTACGCGCAATTTTGGATTGAAATTACTTTCTTCCAATCACGGGTTGCTTCGTAATTGGTTTTAGTTTTTGTGCATTATATTGTTATTGTTGCGCCTTTTTTTTTTTGTGTGCAATTCTTTAGGCTAAATTAGATACCCAGACAGCTTTGCATAAATCATATGTCCCGACGAGTATAGTCATTGATTTTTATTTTTTATTTTTAAGATCGATTTGGAACGATTTGAAGCTATTTACGTTTTAAATTTTGGCGCTGTTCACGTATTAGATGATTGCATGATTAAATGTTTTTTCTTTGGTTATAATTCTTGGCAATTAGAGCAAAGTGAAATTGAGCATGACAGCGTGTGGTAACTGTGCTAGCAGCCTGTTGTGGATTATTGGGTAAATGTAATTTAAAATTGAAATAATAGGTTTGGTGATGCCTAATGCCTAATGCCCAATGGGGGTTGTTAGTGTACTTAGTTGTATGACATTAAAGTTTAAACACAATCCCAAAAAATTTTGTCATATGTGATTATTTTTGTCTGACAGACGAAATCAGAAGCCTACTCTTGAGGGGTTTTGAAGTAATCGGGGTGTTGATTGTTCACAATAAGAATGATGTGAAGATAGAAAAAGTTGTTGGTGATGCAATTTCAGCGGTTAGAAATTTTAGGAAAGCCCACTATGGTAATGCTAGTGATGATCAGGTGTTGATTGGAGCAGCATTGGAGCTGAACAATGGCAGCAGTGAGCGTGATCTGCAGTTTTTCGTATCAAGAACTGGCAATTCATATAATATAGATAAAGTGAGCTCTGTTATTTATGAAGATCGGCCTGAGAAGGAAGTGTGGAAGAATGGTTGTATAGTAAGGTGCGAACTTCCTCTGAAGTTGCCTCTATATTATGCTTTGGACAATCCTAAAGGTGAATTTATCTCTCTTCCTTTTTCGGTGACTTCCTCTCTCCCTCGCTATTTTTTCTTGTTACTTTATGAATTGTCAATTAATTGTTAAATTACTTACTGCAATTGTTATCTTTTTAATTACGTTGATAAATTTCACTTGAGCGGTAACTTTATTGTTATTCAATTGTTACAGAATTTATCCATTTTTGACATTGAAATCTTCTAAGTGTTTCCATTTTAGTGTATTGAAACGTGACAAAAGTTACTTAGCCATACTGTTTAATTTGGTCCTAAAGCATTTAAATGAGATCATGTGAACAAATATGAAGAATTGTGTCATTTAGAGGCAACTGAAAAGAAACTATTTTCTATTGAAATCTTCTAAGTGCTTCCATTTTTGTGTATTGAAACGTGACAAAAGTTACTTAGCCATACTGTTTAATTTTGTCCTAAAGCATTTAAATGAGAAACAAATATGAATAATTGTGTCATTTAGAGGCAACTGAAAAGAAACTATTTTCTTCTGTTTTTTAATGCGTCGCCATATCCATGCTCGAACATTCATAAAAATTGTAAAACTATGGCTATCGTTATTGCTTGTCCGTGTAATAAGAGAGTGGGACATGACATGGCATTACTTATCTTGTTGATATTCTTTGAATTTCATACATAAGTCGTCTTTTTCATATTCAACTAGAGTTTTGCCTGCAACTTATAATTTCCTCTTTCTGAGTGGCTGCGTCATATTTATTTTCTAGATGTGGAAGGTGCATATGAACTAGCTATCAAAGGTGTGGAAAGAAAACTTAGAGATCCACAAGTTGCATACATAATTGAGACTCAGAATACATCCTTCTCTGGTGGACCTGAGCCTGTCATTCTTCATGGAACGGAGTTGGATCCGCCAGCTGAGGAACTTCCAGAAAATGCAGTTGTGCTTGAAACAGCTGAAGAGTCCCGTATTAGGTCTCGCACATGTTCATACTTTTTCTCAGAAACGAGGGATGTTACTTTGTTTAACTCTGTGGAGGAGGTAACATGTCATTTTCTTGATGTCAATTTTACTTAATCTTTGATAATTTCACTGTTTATGAGCATATCTATTAACTTTTTTTTTTCCCTTTTGGCTTAGGATGCAGATAAAATTCTCGTCAGCGTCATGTTTAATAGATCAAAGAGTAATTTACAACCTTCTGCAACAATAGCTGAATATTATCCAGGTATAATAATTGCAGTTACATTGTTTTCTTGTGATTTATAGGTGCATTAAAGGGCAGAATATCACCTATCTTTTTTATCTTGATTTCACTCAATGAGTCAATGTTTTGGCCTATGGGATCCTTCTTAGTTTTTTCTTAACAATCTTATTTTCAGCTCTGGGAGAAGCTAAACTGTTGGTTATAAATCATAAACTAGAAGTGTTATCCTATGCTACAAAGGATCTATTGTTGACGCATATGGTTTCAAAGTTAATCATCCCTGGATTACTTGATCAGCTAAGCTCAATAAAGAACAAGATCTTGCCAAATCTCATTAAGCAGTATCTGCAGGTTAGATGATCATATTCTTCTAATTAGATCTAATGAAGTAGTACACACTTATTCTCTAAGAACAGCCGTTGAAACTTCATTCAATGGATGCCATATTGGATTTTATATTAACCTAATAAACATAGAGAAATCAGATATGATGTTTATTTTTTATGTACCTATCTCATTCTCACACGCAAATAGGTTCACCTTTTACTGGAAACCAGTGCGTAATTCTCGTTTACTAAGATACCACATGAAACATTCTCATTTGTGATATGAATGTATTAGCAGGTAGCTGCTCTATTTGGGAATACTTGAGGTTTCCTTGTATGTTTTTCCCTTTTTAATGAAAAACCTCTGTTATTTTTGCAGCTACAGCCATACCACTTCGTTCCTTCCGGTTTCTTACATCCCATCACTATTATATATGATCTTAGCTATGGGGAGACAGAAATGAAGCAAGGTAGTCTATATTTAAATTTATCAACCATTGTGGCCAGAAGAATTTTATACTTATCATAAATATTCCAATTAGGAAATCAAATATCAAAGTCATATCATATAGGGGTTTTTGCTTTACTATCCTTGAAGGATTGCACAAACATAATATCTTGCTTTTTTAACCGTTACCAGAAAGACACTGTTTGAGTCATTATAGATCTGGTCTAATAATTTAAGACTAAATTGGGCCTAAACATTGTGTTAGTTACTCTGTTAATGAGACCAGAAAATATTACTTAGCACTCCAGGTGGTATTCATATGCTAGTGATCAAATGTCATAATAATCATAAAATAAATACTTGCATCATTTGTTTCATTCTGTGCTGGGTTTGATAATACTGCTTGTCAACTTCATTTGAGTTTTGCAGTTGAACTTCGAAGATCCCTTCACTTGAGACTTGGGTTACCTTTTGATCGCCCTCTTTTGAGGATTGCTAATGCAATAAAATTTTCTTCGATGAAGGACAGTGCAAGGGACAAACCAAATCCAAAGGGTAATGATAAAATTTCATATAGACATTCCAGTCTTATTTTTTCATTTTTTGTATTTGTTTTACTGTTGATTCATTGTTTACTTTAGGCTCCTCTTTGCTCAGAGATGTTCATCATGGTATTCCGAGCAGCGGAGGTACTTTATTATCTTGAACCTTACATGCTGAATATGCTTTTCCACTTCTTACCTGGTCATGTATTTTTTTCTCATTACTTCGTGCTTATGTACCACAATCATAATTATTGTGCAGTGTCTGGTGGACATGTCTCTCTAATTCAAGGTTCTTATGAGTATCATCATTACCTCCAAGATGGATTTGATGATTCGGTAACACAATTTTCTCTTGCAAGTTACTACTTTATGCAACAACAAAAATTGGAATGGAATAATGCTTATGCTTGTTCTCCTCAATAAATCTTCCTTTGGACTTCATATCATATATCTCCTAATTCTATGCATTCTTTTTTTTTTAAGAAGCAATCAATAGTACATCACTACTTGGCTTCTGGAATTGAGTAATATTTGAGTAGTTAAGTCCTAATATGATCACAGAACTTCTCTATCTTTGAGTTTGAGGAATTTTTTTCCTCACCTCATACGCAAAGAATCTTTCTACCCAAAATTGTGATAAAGACAAACGTCCAAATCAATCTAATCTAATTTGAAATGTGAAAATTATGAGAAACCTTGGGGTATTTAGGATATAATACCTCAATTAAGGGTAGAAAACAAAGTTTTTTTATTAAGTGGGTAAAAAATTATTTTCCTTGTAAAATTTTGGTATTTTTAGGAAATTTCTCCTGGTTAAATTTATTACTACTGAAGAATGAACTTTTGTCATTTATAACTATAATGAGACACATGTAATATGATGGCTTCATTGAACTAGAAAGATTTCTTGGATTACTACTTTGGTTATTGTACTTGCTACCATTTACAGTATTAGTTAATGTGGCAGGGCTGGGGTTGTGCTTACAGATCTCTGCAAACTATCATTTCATGGTTCCGGCAGCAACACTATACATCCATTGATGTCCCTTCACACAGGTACTTTCTTTATGGAGTTTACGAAGTGCATCATAAAGTTGATCCTCTCCTATGTCAAACTTTAGTTTCAAGGGAAAGCATATTCTCAATCAAACTTTCTTTTTGAATTCCTCGTTTTGAGACCATCTCGCGATTGTTAAAAAGTATTTCTTAGTGAGTTGTGATATTGATTGATATCTACATCTTGGAGACTTACAGAGATTCTTTTTTTCAGAGACTTACAGAGATTCTTTTTTTCCCCTAATTTTTTCTTTATCTTTGTATCGCATCGTACGTAAGTACTCGATGCAACGTTTCCAGTGAAATAACATTTACCAATTTCACTAATTTTTTTCTTTAGCTTCATATCATTCTATAAAATCCGCTCACAAGATACAGTTATATGTTTTAGAGAAATACAGCAGTCACTGGTTGAGATTGGTGATAAGGACCCTTCATTCATTGGATCTCGCGAATGGATCGGGGCCATTGAGTTAAGTTTTGTTTTGGACAAGCTACTCGGGGTAAGTGCTCATCTTTTTTTCTTCGGTTGGCATTTGAAGAACATTTATTGAATGCTGAAATGTGTGTTAATAATCATTCAACCACGTCTTGTTAATTTTTCTGACCTGACGTCTGTCTATTTCATCATTGGGGACTGGTTTGATTAGCTTACATTTTTCCTTTTCAATTTTAGTATGGACTGCTTATGAGTATTTCTTTTCTAGAAATCCAACCAAATAAAAGTCTTGAACTTTAACAGGTAAGTTGCAAAGTCATTAACGTAAGGTCCGGATCAGAGCTCCCAGAGAAATGTCGGGAACTTGCACTGCATTTTGAGACACAAGGAACTCCCATCATGATCGGTAGGAATTCATCTAATTTTTGTTTTTCTCCCAAGCTCAAGCCTTTTGTCACGAGTTGCTATATAATCGTCAAAGAACATAGGTTACCTATACTTCATTTTTGTATTTACAGGTGGAGGGGTTCTAGCATATACGCTTTTGGGGGTTGATTACAATGAAACAAGTGGAGATTGCGCATTTCTTATACTGGACCCTCACTACACAGGAAACGAGGACCTTAAGAAGATAGTAAACGGTGGGTGGTGTGGATGGAAAAAAGCTGTTGATAGCAAGGGAAAACATTTCTTCTTGCATGATAAATTCTATAATCTCTTGCTTCCCCAAAGGCCTAACATGGTTTAATCACCGTTTAGTTTAGAACTATTATTTTTGAAGTGACCTACTGTTGTTTCAATCGATTTTGAGCCTAGGAAGTGAGATTTTTTTATTGTGCAATGAAAGAAAATCCAAGAGAATGTATCAAATAGATTCATATTTCAATTATATGTTCACAAATTCAAATATGATATATAAATCGATGAATATGATTATCGTACAATGATTTTCCATAACAATAGAGTGAAAGGTGACTCCACACTTTCTTCTTGGTTGAAAGAGGTTTCTATTAACCAAGGAAGACTTGAAGAAGAGTGCTCTTTGAGTCTTGCTAGATTGGCAACCCATCACACGACTCTCAAATCCAACCTGCGGTGGATCACATGAAACAAAGAAGATGCACTTATCCTTTAAGATGAAACAAAGACAAAGCACTTATCCTCGTCGATCAAGTGTCTCTATTGTTGTGCTAGATTTTCAGATTAGTCGTGTCTTCGGTTAGTTTGCTAAGGGGGGTATTCCCTTGTTTTCTCTTAACGTTAAGAATTTTTTTGGTTTTTGAGATGAGAAAGGAGCACTTGAATTTCTGAAATTCTCACAACTCAGTTTCATATACAAGTGTCTCATGCAAGAGTTTGTCAAAGATAATAAATCATTAGTAGGTTTGCTTGTGGCTGTCTCTTCATCTGAAAACTCATTACGACTAACTTTCCTTCGGCGTAAGAATGTTTCGTGTTCAGGTGGAGGTCTCATTGACTTGTTTACTGATGTGAATTTTACTTATCAAAGCAGTTCCTTCCGCAACACAAGAGTTCATGGAGAACCAAATGTCTTTCTTAGATATGTAGCTTGGATCCACTTCTCCTTTCTCTCCACCCAACCTCGTACACCTTGGCTTTGCTTTAGAGATTTTAATAAGTTTCTGGTCTCTAATGATTTTGACAGTCATAATTCCTGTCCGCGTCGCAGATGAACGCCTTTTGTGAAGCCCTTGACCTATGTGGACTTTCTAATCTAGGCTACAAGGTAAGCAATACACCTGGTAAAGCTTATCTTTTACTCAAAGCGTCTGGTTTAGATTAGTTTGCATCAACTTCTCTTGGAAAGATCTCTTCCATTAGACAAAAATCTCTCACATTCAGACTTTTTTTTTAATCATGTCTACACATTCACATTCATTTCAACAACATTCAATTTTGACAAAGCAGATTGGCACGTTGGTCAGCCTTTTTGCTTTGAGGCCCTTTTGTTTCCAAAGCCTAACTATCAAATGATCATTTATGTATTTGTAGATAGATAAGATAGATATAAATGTGGTGTGATGTATCAGCTAGACTTCAAATTCAGATGTAGGCTCTAAATTTTAACTAAGGGATGCAATCATTTGTACATTTGTGAGGTAAACACTTGGGAGTTTAATCTATCTAACACAGCCGCCACAGCAGCGAAATCAACATCAAATCCATAACCCTGACCTGCATACAACATGTAGAGGTATTCTCTGGACGACGCTGGTGGAGGCAATATATCTGTGATACCCGGGAAGTTATCAGACGGAGACAAAGGTAGATCTTTCTTTCTCGAATAGTAGACATCGGCTAACAGAAGCCATATCAGATCAGGGTCCATAGATGCTAGCCCTACAAGGGCATCAACACAAGCTTCTTGAAGGCCTTTGACTCCGCTGCATACCATCCCGATCACAATGCCACTGGCCTTTTTAAATACGGCCTCCAGTGATGGGGAGCTTCTTTTGTTCCGAGCTATGTCTGAAATCATGTTAAGTATTGATATCTGGACTTTTAGGTTGGATATCTCAGAAGGTGAATCATCAGAAGATGTTGAGCTCTTTCTGTAAGGGAGTTGTAAGGGGGTTCGTTCTTCCTTGGTGATACGTTTCTGCTGAAATGGTGAAGAGCTAAGAAGTCTCCAGATATGGATGCCATCGTTATGAAAACGACGCGAAAAGAACTCCCCCCCACATATTTGCACTACCATGCTGATAGTGTGGGTGCATTTCTGGATGACCTGTGTAGCAGATTTGGAGAGGATTAAAACAACACTTCTATTATATCAGAACAAGCCCCTCTTAGAAAAAAAGAAAAAAAAGATATACACTTTTTCTGTAATTACTTGGGTTACAAAAACACCCTCAATTGGTGCAGTTTACACTGAAATAATGGTTTTTGGTTACTAGGCTATACTTTATTGTTGGTTTTTGTTATTATTCCAAGAAATCCTATAAGTTAACTTGGAGAAAGCAATGAAGCCCCCAACTACGTCGTAAAATATGATATCTTGACGCATGCATCATCCATAATCCACAGGTATTCTAATCAAACAAGGTTCAGATTTTGAGTGCTTGAAATCAGGTATAGCACTCCACAGTATAGGACATATAGCCAAAGCAAAAGTGACATGTTTTATGTAACTGGTTCATATATGCAATAATACTAGCAAAATAAGAAAGACTACTCACTGGTGGATTTTTATTTCGAAGGCATGTAATCAAGTAAAGCCAAATTTTATTCATTGCAGGAAGTAATCGATTCTCCACAGTTTCATCCTCCGCAGCACCCAGAGTGTCAAGAAGATTGTATAATGAACATGACTGAATGGCTTGTTCAATTGCCTCTTTCGTCTCACTTTCATGCTTGTATGCTAACTCCACTTTGGCAAGTACCATAATACCATCCTAAAAGAAAATTTAAATGAAAAAATTTAGTAGTGTCATGCTTGTATGCTAACTCCACTTTGGCAAGTACCATAATACCATCCTAAAAGAAAATTTAAATGAAAAAATTTAGTAGTGTGTGAAGATGGCATAGGTTATATAAACACAAGGCAGGGTAACAACAAACTAATCTTCATCCCATTTACATTATGTGGGTCATATGTCGCCATCATTATCAGGATGTATTTTCATTTATATTTGAATATAACATTTTTTTACTACTTTATTTCTATTCCTTCTTCTTAAGCTTGTTCCCTTACCTCTCATTACTTGAGTAATAAATCTCTATTTTGTAAATAGCGCGCTAGATCATCTACAGGTCTCCTATACACATCTAAACCATGTTAAGCATGTTTTTTCTGAGACTCTAATCTATTGGGGCTACCCCCACTTCTTTTATTTTTTAATAATCTAAACATAAGCTATCAGTTTATAAAATCACAGTGACTTCAAATAAATCTGTTATGAATTGATATCCCACCTTGATTCCACAAGAGCGTGGAAGGCATACAAGTGTAGGTCAACTATTTACCTTTGACCATGGTTCTTGCTAAGTTAGACTCCTATAAGTTAGACTCCTAAACTTTATATGCCAACAATTTTGTCCAATCTGCCGGATTTGGGCGGGCTGCCCTTTACCTTTGACCATGGTTCTTGGTTAAGTTAGGGCTCCTAGTCTATATGCCTAACACAATATTTAAAGGAAATACGATAAAAAATTAATCAACCATTAAGAAATTTGTTAGAATCTCATTTATGAATAAGCTGACCTATATAATTTCTAAGCTTAATTTCCATTTCTCTAATAATTGATTAGGCCCGCTCCATCTGAGTTAATCTTTTATCGCATTGAGAGTGCAGAAAGCCTAACTACCAAAAATAAATGTTGGAATTATATTATGAATATTCCTCAAATGTTTTTTAAGCCGATGCCATTTTTCTTTTACACATTCCTGATCATCTCCAACTTTCAACAGACAAAAGAATTCACAAAGCAAGAATATTTAAGTGAATTTTCAGATAAAATTTTGCATCAGATTTGAATGAAGATTACGAACAACTTCAGTTGAATGAGTAATGATTGAAAGAAAAAAACCTTTAATGATACCTAAAGACACCTATTGTTATTTTTCTCATAAAAAGTTTTATGAGAAATCTGATCACTGGTAAAGTTCTACCTCAATCACATCCAATGTTTTCAAGCATGATGCTGCATCAGCTGAAGCAGCTAACGGAGTAGCAGCAATTAGACATGACCCTGCAATGGATCCAATTATGCGCCGATATCGTTTGGAATCAGTAAACTTAAATATAACAGATTTCCATTCCTCTTCCATGTCAGGTTCAATTCCTGGAACAAATGAGAAAAGGATCATCACCACTGTCCATCAACAACAAACAAAGCATTTATCCTATTATGTGGCATCAGCTATACGGATCATATTTTGTCATTGTTCATGTGAGTTCTCATTCATGTACGAGTACATCTCATTTTCAATAGTGTCTTCCCAACCCTTGTTAGGTCTTCTTCACAAAGATTGACACAGTTTTCTTAGACATGGAATAGTTAGTGCGAAGGCTCACTTGGGACGTAGGGAGTAGTTAATAATGACTCAAGGGGCACCGAGGACTTTTATTGCTTGAGGCGCAGGTTTTAAACATAAATTCAAAATAAAATAAAGAGTGAGACTTGTCACTAGTGCGCACAAGTTACCTGACCCAAGAACTTAAATATATTTGCATAGTATGATACTTTATCCTATATTTGTAGTTAATTATGGTCATACTCTACAGATACCTTTGCATGATGATACAATGCATACTGCATAAGAGTACAACTCTATCCTATGTTTGTTGATACTTTATAGTCATAATGCCAATAACTTTGCAGAGTGAATGGTTTGCAAAATTCACATATGCTTTATAATATTATTTAAACCTATGAATACTTTGTAGTCTTGTTACCAATATAGGGTCTGGATTCGGATCGAATGTAGGTATGATTGGAACTAGTTGAACAAATACTAGATCCATATAATTGGTACACACAAATTTTTGTGTAAAATAAATGAAGAAATGTTAATAAGGCTGATATTTTCTTTCTTTTATTTTTTTCAATTAAGTACTAAAAACTCGTAGTGTATATAAATATTGGTTTAAGAAACAATATTTGAAGTAATCATTTGCTATAAACAACAGTATTTCTCATTATTGTTTATTGAGAAATGGAAAAGTGAGATACCTCTCTTTTATCATAAGCAAACAACCTTCTTCTTTATTTTTTCATGAAAAGTAAAAAAAATGAAAGGAGAAAATCTCATAGGCTCACACAACCTTAATCTCTCTCCATCCTCCTTTTTTTTTTTTTTTGGATAAATGGATATTTTCAAGATTTCAGAATTTTGATTAATGATTGGCCAGATCATTGATAGAAATCATATCCAAATACCAAATCCGACTTTTACGTATTTTATGCATATATTCTTACAAATCAATTGTTTTAATATAGACTCGGGAAATTATTGTTTCTTAATTCTTGAGACTTTTAATACATTTGATAGAAATCATATCCAAATACCAAATCCGACTTCTACATATTTTGTGCATATTTTTACAAATCAATTGTTTTAATATAGACTCGGGAAATTATTGTTTCTTAATTCTTGAGACTTTCAATACATTTATAGGTTAATATCAAGAAATATATTGCAAAGATTCTTATTACATGTTTTTGGAAAATGTATCATATATTATCATCATCAAAAAATAAGTACTTCATACAATTAAAGATCTTAATTACTCCATAATATTTAATGTAATTTCTTACCAAATAAATTGTTCTTTTTCTCTGAAGTCCTTTATCAAATTCATATCAAGTGATAATTAGTTTATTATGATAATCACACAATACAATTTTCATAACATGTTATAAGAATGTATAAATAAGCTAATAATATTAATGCACGCTTGTAAATGATTGGATACCTACAATATAAAGGTCCAAAACTGTTCCTCAAACTCACGAGACTTCTAATATATTATAGATAGATTATAGATGATTACATGGGTTATAACAGTATCAAGTACTTACCAGAGTTAGAATTCTCCATCTCCAAGGTATTGTTGGCATTTGATCTAGCATGGCCTATATTCTCTCCTTTTTTCCTCTCTGAACTCAAAATTTTGAAATTGACATCCTTCTTGAACAATTCTGCTTGATTGGGAAGCTGCAAAGCCTCATGTTTGGAGGCTTTGGCTATTTCTGCTACTGCCTAAACAAACAAAACAGCAACTTTTACAATCAACAAAAGATCTTCGTAAACTATCAGCATAGAGCCATAGAGGCTACTTCTGCTAAAACGAATCCTGATATAATTAAGGAAACCGTAACATATACAATTAACTAAAGATCTTTGCAAACTATCAGTGAAGAGGATATCTGCATTATAACGAATCCAGATTTAATTATATCAGTTCATTTATTAGTACAATATAAATAATTTACTAAAATGATGCTAGTATAGCTTTCTAAAGACTGTTCCAGAAACAAAATAACATTAGATTTTACCAACTAAAACAGGAGTACATAAGACCCTAGTAGACCCAGCATATGACAGCACAGATAAGCCCCTTATCGTTGGGCAATTTATTGCTTAAAGTAATGAACCACAACACTAAGAACAACATTAGAACATAAAGTGCTTCTCGAAGATGACCTTTAAGAAGGGGAGAGTTAAATCCGGATGGCGATGCCTCCCAAGAATTTCAAGCTCCACAGAGACTGCTCGCATCTGTACAAATTTACTGAATTAGTTACCAGAGTACCTGAGAAAGATCCAAAACCCGTATGACTCATCGATGCAACAATCATGACATTATAAAAACTGGAATCTAAATGTATACCGGCTCCTCTAATAATGGAAATATTTTGTGAGCTGTTCCAACATAAGAGAGCATGGTAGAAAGCACATTAGGCACATGAGGATTAGCATCTAAATGGCGCAGTTGCCTACACACGGAATCTATTATATAATCAGAGTTCTCTAACACCAAGTGACCCACCTGAAATAAAATTTAAATGGTTAGGGTTACAGATCCAAATGCTCTAATTGAAAGAACTCCACACCAATACTCACAGTCGGACAGTTCTGTGTAGCAGATATAACATGTAAAACAGAATCAGCTGCCCTTCTAACTTGGAAATTTGAGCAAATAACATTTTCAAGCAACATATAGAGTGAAGAGTGAAGAAATCCACATGAAGAAAATTCTTTGCCAAGGCAGGTATTAAATACACCTATTCCTTCAATAATGACCTGTTACCCAAATAAATAAATAAATAAGCGCAACCCAAAGTAATAATGATAATAATAAGTTCTATGAATTGAAAAAAATTGCCTTTGCACATGCACATTGATATATTCAAGAGAAAAGAAAAATATATACTTTTTTAAGGTCACAGAACCTGGTGCAGGATGGCATTGTCATTGAACACATGTAGGCTTAAGCTTCCATCAACTCCAAATTGTTGAGGAGAGGCTGAGTGCTCGAGTGGAAGATCCCAGATTTCAGGTGACAAATATTCATGTAAAACATTACCAATGCAATCAATCAAGTGATTCCTTGCACCAATATTATGATACATCTTCTGAATACAGTCTTCTAGCAAAGTAATCCCACGTCCACAAGGTTTGCCAATACCTTCTCCATAAACATCGGTTTCACGTCGTAGACCAAAATGGAACATTCTGTTGAAAGATTTAGTGGCCTGATCTGAAAGCCCAAATATCATTTCATTCAAAATGCATGCAGCAGTACTAGCTTGTCGGACCAACTGCCCTGAAACAATTCTTTTATACCATGACTCCCAGCTTTCCTTATGGAGTTCTTTCATTCGCAAATCAGCAGTCAGCTTAAGCAAGTGTCCCAGGAGAATATCAATTAAACCAGAATAAGAACCTGCACTTCGAGAGTCTGGAAAATGTGACCTTAAATAAGTGTCAATATTTAATTTAATTAATGAAAATATAATTTAGCAAAAACTAGGTAAAGAATCAAACCTGTGAACATGAATAGGCTGACTAGTCGCAGAATTCCTGAAAGAGTCTGGTACAGCTTCTGACTACCCACATCAACAAACCAAGGGGGCATGCTGGGCAGCTCATGGTCATTCTCTACATGTTTATATAGATCCAAACTCTTCCTATTTTGAGAAAAAAGAAACTGAGAATTTTCAGTACTGGTAATCGCCTGGATCTCAGATATTGAATGCATGAAGCCGGATGATTTTGATCTTGCTGCCGCAAGCTTGGTAAGTGAACCAGCAACTACAGAATTCTGATTCAAACATGAGGTGAATACATCCACGAAACGAGCAACAGTAACCTAAGAGAAGTCAACTAACATGAGTCTATGAGATAGCTAAAGCTAAAGTCATTTAAAATATGAAAAACATATTATGTTTGTGTTAAGATAACATTTTCAGAAAGACCAAAAAAACGTAGGCTTGCTGGAAGCAATATCAAGAGTATTGGAAAGTGTTAAATCTATTCTTTTAGTTTACTTGTTATTTCAATGGATAAGATGATTAATTTTAGAACTCTAGAAAGACAAAGATGTGAAGCACGACATGGACAAACATATATACTGACAGAATATTTAGTTCAACTGGTTTACAAGTCCACATATCCCAAAATTTGTATAATTAATCTCATTAATGGTGAATGTTCAGTAGATATGACCGGATATATCCAACATGAAACACTTTTTAAGGGGTGTAAACCTTCTGAGGGATCATATGGTTATGGATGTCTTCATATTACTCTAGTGCAATAAGGCTAGATGAACATATGGATGTAGAACTGATGCAGAACTAATCTAGATAAATGGAATAGCAAAAAGAAGTACACAATGCAGAATAAATAACATTAAACATGCCTATTACATATGATAGGAGAATTACGAACTACATTTATGAGTTTAAAAATGCTGTTATTGCCCACCCTGATGCTTACAAACTTTTCCGAAGATGAGAATATAAATTATCAGAGATATCTGTTGATCATGGTGCACCGTGATTTCAATGTAAAAAGCAGATTTAGTGAACTTCAATCTCGAATGCAAATAATTAGATTTTCAGTATTACACTTTATATCCTTCTCAAGTTATCTAAACAAATTAGCATGAAGTGTTATTTTCTACACTTGATTTTGTATCACACAGTTCTAGATGTAGTCTAATTAGAAAAGAGACTATTTAAATATCATGTGAATCAGTACAGTATACCTACTTAAATAGCTTGTCTGGCATTAGCTCCAAAAAAAGTAAAGTATTAACATAATATTAAGACATAAGAAAAATCAACTGTATAAATCCAGGGTACATCAATTTCTGAAAATTTTAAACGAAGAAGGCATAGATACTTGACATATCGAAAATGAAGCCTGAAGTGAGCTACATAATTGTATATTTATCATTCTTCATACATTTAAAATCCGAAGGGGAAGGGTCAATAAAGGAATAATTGGCAAGTTAAAAATTAGCTAGCTTTCTTATTCAACAAACTTGGAAGCTGCTTATGATAAAGGTGTCTCCATATAGTTATGCTTTACTATTCTTCTTTATTTAATTTATTTTTTATGAGAAACTCATCCATGGAACTACTATAGATGCCATAAAAGAATCTAAGACAGTAATCATACTGGAGAAACAAGAAGGTAGTCCACAACAAGTCTTGGGCCACCGAAGTACGTAACAGTAAGTAACTTTTGGGCATGCGATAGTGCCAGCAATTCCTCATTACCCAGGACCATTTGAGGAAGCTTTTCAAGTAATCTAAAAATACACATGAAAAATTAGTCTTCCAAAGGGGTCAAGATAACGTGTGCACATTACCGGGAAGAAATTCACCTGCTAAAAAGCTCAGCAATGTCACGTTCATTTTGATGCTTTCCTTTGGATGAAACCAAAAGTGTAAAGAATGCCTGGGCTTCTGAAGACACATCTTCAGCATCATCACATGCCAAAACACACAAAATTTCCTGCATTCAACCAGATCACATGTATTAATTTCATTGCTACTACTGACGAAAAGGAAATTGATATTATTTATTTTCTTACGAGGATGATTCAAAGAGAGGCTATCATAAATTATTATATTTTGAAGGCATCTTATAGAGACATTCATAAGATCTTTAAAACATATTCTATTTTAAAGAGACTAACTAATTTGCAAAAAAGGATCGACGCTTTTCAACCAGTGTGTCCACGAATAGGTTTTTATGGCTTGAAAGGAACGATTGTTATATAGTTAAATGATGCTTTTCAACCTGAAAGCATCATTTTCATTGTCACAAAAGATCCCCCATGTTTAAAATTTTCTTTGGCATAACAAATTTTGGAGCACAAAGATGTCATACAAATCCCTCTTGGTCTGCAGTCTGCATTATGGAGAAGGTAAATGGAGATTCAAAAAAGACACCCCGATATCAAACCAAATTGAATATTAGTTTTTGGTCATTTTTACATCAAATGAACACTTAAAGGTAAAGGCACATCATACAAGCCAAAGGCACATCATGCAAGCCAAAGCCAACTGAAAAATATGTCATGTGTAGCATTATGATTTCCAGCTTACCAACAGCATCAACTTGCTTTCTTTCAACGTGTAATTGCATTTGCATAACAGAGCCCGAACAGAAGCCAAAACCCCTTGTCTCACCTTTTTGCTTGGATGAACACAAAGCTGCAAGATCATAAAATGAAAAAGATTTTAAATAGGTGCATGTGCATTGTGCAGGCAACGAAGAATAGTACAAGCTACAGAAATGATAGTCAGTAAAACATACATGTGGAAACGTTGCAGACAAAAGTTTATTAACATGAGCAGTAGTATTTGTTAACCAATCCACCGTTCGCTTTACACGCAGTGATCCAACTTTCATGTCAGCTTTGACCTGCATATCATCTTCCCTAGACATTATACTTCCTTCCTCTACAGAATCAGTTGAATCTCTGGCATCATTCTGCACTCCTTTTTTTACAGGAAGGCGGCGGAGGTCTTCCAGGAATGATGCAAGAGGTTTCTGTTTACTTGAACAGGAGCCAGAACTTTCATCAACTTCAACACCACAAATAGATGTAGATACACCATCCTCGAGAACTACAACAAGATATTCAACCAACCCTCTAACTGCTTGATCCAAGGCTGTTGTACTTCCAGCGGCCCCACTAATCATTGTTCTTGATGTGTGCAATATTTTCCCAAGCTGACTGACAACACCTGGCAAATAAAAAGCCAAAGCATCTGCAATACCAACCTGCACTTTCACATAAAATACGATAAATATGTCTCCTTCAATATTTTCACATATGAAAATCTGTCTTCCTGACTCCTGTTGCTTGTAGAAAATGAACAGACTCGCTTTCCTTCTTACCAATGCTTACGATTACATATCAATGACTAGAAATAAAAATGCACTACACTTTAATCAGGAGTAGAAAGATATATCATAAAGATAATTCACAAAACCATGGTTCCCATCAGCACATAATTTAATTTTTAAAATCCCACAGTTCATGCACTTACGGAAAATAGTATTATTTCTTAGAATAATCAGAATACCTTTGCAACAAGCACTCGAAATGTGACCAAGGCTTCAACTCTAATCTTCGAGCTGCCCCTATGACCTCGAGTGGCCTCAATACCTGCAGCCTTCAAATAGACATCAAGTTAGACATTCTGAAGAATATTTTATATGGAACAAAGGACAATTTCTTAAACAAAATTTCCCATGGAAGGAAACCCATCTAAGAAGTAAGAAGATGTAAGCATGCCTTGAGCATTAATGACAGCCAGTGTCCAATTGCAGCAGAGGCAGGCTCAGATTGAAGAAATGCTAGTGAACATTCTTTTGAGACTGAATTACATTTTGAAACTTTAAAAACAGGAAACTGCAGCTCCTTTTCAGATGGAAGAACCATATCAGCTACTTGTTTGCATGGACAAGAATCATCAGAACAAGGACACAAATTAAGTAGCACAGCCCTGAAACATCTTATTACTCCTTCACGGAACTCTTCTGAAGCTTCCAGTGGTGAAAGCATAGCTCCATACGTCAATTTTTTCAGTATAATAGCCATCTGTACCATATAAGAATTATAAAATAACACAAGTTATAACACACAGCACAAACATATTTATACAAAGAGTGGCGTGAAAAGATAAATACAATTGAGTTCCTAGATAAATACAAATTATATCTTAGTCAAGAAACCAATATTCACCTCAGTGCTCAACTTCCAGCAACAAGCTGAAGTTAATCATTAACATAAAAGAGCCCTAGCCTTTTATTCTAAGCCAAAACTTCAAACCAAAATTTCTTTGATTCATGCAGGCCACTTTTACAGATTAAATTTTGGAATTTTAGATTATAGTTGTTAAAGGCGAGAGGCGCAAAAAGGCGCAAAGGCCTTGTTAGAGCCTGAGGCGCGCGCCTGAGGTACAAGATACTTTAGAACATATATACATTAATATATCCAACTCAAAACATAATTGTCCAACTAAATAAAGGTAAAAATAAAAAAATATCAAATAATAATACATAATAACTCATAAATAACATAATCACAACTTAAAAACCCGTGCACAATGTCATAATGAGCTTCACAATTCAAATACTCAACACAAATAGACAATCACAACAAGCAAATAAGCAGAATCCTTCATGTTTAAGAAAATATCAAATGTCAAAGACTCAAATGATTACCAATGAGATAAAAATCATAATTATCATGGTCTATGGTCCTCCTTATAATCTCATTCTCTTCTTCACCATCAAATTGATCATTGTATTCATTAGATTCTTACTCTCCATGAAAAATATAGAAAAAACAGGAAAAAAAAATCCAAATTTTGGAAATGTACTCGAGGCGCACCTTTTACATCCAAAAAGGCGCCCAAAGGCGAGGGTTTTTTGAACATCAATTAAAACCCCAAAAAACCAAGAAACCCAAGCGATCAAGGCTTCGCTAAGGCACGCCTTTTACAACTATGCATTAGATTGGATGCAATTACATGTTTTGTAAAGTCAACATTTGCTACTTTGTCATGATATCTCCTCTCATTAACCCCCACTTCCTCAAAACCCCCTCTACAGCCAGTACGTATGCTGTTAGTCTGAGCTACTTTCATTTGGATACAGATACATAAACATAAACCTGAGTTGCTTGATGATAAAAATCATATAGACCTTCTTCTTCATTAGAGGATTAAAGGACCATCCATGTCCTTGGTGCAAAATATTGCAAACTGGGTTTGGTGTAAAGTTAAAGAAGATAGCCAGGTATGCATATTATGAGAACACGAAGAAATTCAAAATTAACATCTAAAGAATCGAAATGAATATCACCTATAACATAGACATCAAATAAATAGCACTTTCAGCTTTGAGTACCTGGTCAACTGATCCTAGATGACACTTCTTCAGGACTTCTTCCAGGCAGAGAACTACACCTTCCGCCACAGGGTCGCAAACTTTATTTTCCATCTCTATCGTGTTAGATACAAGAGAATTATCTTTGGACTTCAATGTTGTGGAAGATCTACAATTCACTGATGCATCGTATAGGAGCAGCAATGGGAACAAAGTATAGCTGAAAAACACAATAAGCAACAGGATTATAAGAAATCTACATTATATAAAGAGGAGAAGTAATGGAGTTCGCAGAGAGAATTGACCTTGGGCATTCATTTCCAGCATGTGTTCGCAAAAAAGTGAATTTTATTAAATGTAAAAATCTTCAGGAAATCATACACACCATTATACCATCACTCCTTGATAATTTTCGAATTTTAGGATAATATGAATCAAGTTCAATCCAAAAAACAAATGAAAAAGATGGAATAATCTAGGTTGGACCACTTCGGAAAAATATTATCCTGGTGATTGCAAATGACCGATATAATATTTTATTGAAGACATACAAACACCATTGATCTTGTTGTACTTTATCAAGACTCAACTTCCCAATTGAGATAATTATAAGAACATCTACAGACTTGCTAGGATTGTCCAACTAACATCTGATTGATGATAAGAATAACCACAAAGGTCTTCTGAAATCTTGAACAAAGTACTAAGGGCCACTTGACATATCAGGTACAGAATTTGGCTCTTTAAAATTCATCCAAATTCGAGGGAGAAAACAGAATATAAATTTTGGTTCCAGACAATAAAAATATCTCAAGAAAATCGCATAACACCAGAATTTTAAAGTAGATAACTGAAAAAATCAGCACCCAACAATCCCCAAGAAAAATTTTGAGAATGAAAACTCATATCACAATAATCATTAACCAGCAATAAAGACTCACCAGACTGACAATCAAGAAACCAGTTTCAGAAACTAAAGGAGAAAGGAAGAGAAAGAGGCATACTCCAAAAATGGCTGAAGAGACTGAGGGGAGGATCGTTGGAGTAAGTGAAGGAGTTGAGGAAGGAAGGAATGAGTTCTCTTGGAATTCTGAAGGAGGTCCAGCAGCTGTATGCAGTACTGTTTCAGTTCAAAGAAAAGGGCGCTATTCATGGTATCGTCTTCTACAGTTTCATCAGCTATTGCGCATGAATTTCCGTTGAATCGTCGGCTTTCCTCCATGGCTGTTGCCTACAAAATGCGGAGCGCAGAGAGAGATTCAGGGAAAATCATTGTGTTTGCCAGTTAGAATTTTTTTTCATTTGCTCATCTTTCATGAAAAAAATAAAAATAAAAAAACTATGGGCTGGGCCTGAATAAAAAGATAATTTATGGGCCTTATAATTTGATATTGAGAATTTATGGACAGCCCGTTGTATGATTGGGCTGGGCCTCAAGGCTATTACCAGAAAGTATTCAATTCAACCCAAAGGAAGACCCAAGTCCCTTGCTGGTGCCGCCTCTTCCGACGCTTTTCATTCTCTCTTTTTTTTTTTTTTTTCTATTCACCAGTCCAGAATTCTCAGAGATTCTTTTACTAGATGAAGGGTGTCTGAATCTAGTTCTATATGTTTAAGGTAATTTTTTTTTTTTACATTTTATACTCTTCATATTGTTTTTGTTGGGATTACTGGACGTTTTGTATTCTTTTAATATTGTGAGAATTATAATAGTACGGTGAGTTTTGTGTCGGTATTTCATAGACTAATCAGTTTTGTTGAGATTACTGTTTTCGTTCGTGTTCTTTTTTATTTCATATACCGGGATTTATAGAAAATGCTTTCTTCTGTGTTTTGTATCGATATTCCTTTCATGCATGTTTCGGAGAATGTGAACTCTCTTATGTATTTGTATCAGTGTTGTGATGGTATGTCATTATTCTTTCTTTCATGATTCGAGCCATAGCTATCTCTCAGTGTCCACCAGCAAGCCGCACTAAATTTTTTTTAGTTCAATAGTTTGATGTTTAATGCTATTTTGGTACACTTGTAGATTACACATGGTTTAGTTCTCTATATTGTTTTCCTAGTGTCATGACTTAGTGCATCTTTGTTGCGGGGGAGGAATTCATGGGCAGTGTTGATGCATTACGGGATAAAGCTAAATTTTCAGTGTGGTCATGGTTGATTTGCTTACTCGTCTGCTCATATCAAGCCTTAACAGCTAGCGTATCTTCTAATACTAATTAAATTCATTGTTTACTGTATCAGTTGAATCCCTATTTGTTTATTTACTTATTTCAGGTTTCATTTTCTTAGTAGTCAGTTCATACTGTCGAGCTATGATATCAAATAATGACTTGAATTCTCTCTTCCATCAGCACAATTCTGATTATCCTCTTTTTCATTAGATCTATGCGTGTATAGGTTGCAATTCTGCCAAGTTTGGACATCTCTATGCATCTGCACCTACCCACCCTGTAAATTGGCAACTTTACTGTTTGGTAGTGTTTTCTTGTGAATTTTTTGTTCTTTATTATCATTATAATAGAGGGTTCATATTTTTCTTTATCTCCTTGGAGTAACAACTTAATTTTTCTTTGAAGTTTAAAATAAAGTATTTGTGTGTTTATCCTTCTCTTTAAAAATAGGTGCTCACATTGACCAGAATCGACAATGAATAGATTTTTTATTTTTTATTTTTTGCCATTTTTCTTTCTTTTATGATTTGAGTCTTAGCTGTCTTCTAGTTGCCACCAATAAGCTTTGCTGAATTTTCTATGGTTTCTCAGTTTGATCTGTAATGCTATTTGGGTCAATCTGTGGATTATACATGGTGTAGTTCTCTATATTGTTTTCCTACTGTCATGGCTTAGTGCATTTTTGTTGCAGTAGATTGAAAAAGGTGTTCCATGCTCATTGCTTATTATTATTATTAGTATTCATATTGGTATCGTATCTATATTCATAGCGGCTTTCTTATTTTGTTTGATTACTATATCCATAGCTGCTTTCTTATTTATTTGATTACTATATCCATAGCTGCTTTCTTATTTTACTTGATTACCTTGTTCCATTGAGTTAGCATGTGGTCTTTTAGGCTAAGAATACTATTACTAATCTTACATGCTAACATGCATCATTCCACCATTTCAATTTTTTGAGCCAATTAGGTATAAGTTCTCATTATATTTCATTGGATTGGATGCCTACCCAATACCTTAATCCCGTTGCAATTTATTCCTAAATGTGATGTTACATTTCTGTATAGTTATACTATAGGAATAATACACCTTGCATTGCACTGGCATAAATTTGTGATGATTAATTTTTAAAATTTTATATAGGATTTTTAGTCAACTATTTGGAATTTTTTTCATTAGACTGATACAAAGTGACTCTAAATCAAATTTAATCATAATACTTATTTTTGATTGGGTTTGTTATTTTTCATTAATAACAAACACAGACACATAAGCACGTAAACTCATAATAAATTGTGCAATTTATTTTTAAAAGAGGAAGTATTATTAGATGGTGCCTCTGTTTTGCTTAAAGTTACATGTGCAGCTCTTTGTTTGCTTCTTCATTGCTTCTATGTACACTAATGTGTTGCTCATGACATAATTAGTTCACACAGAATTTGCGTCGTTTTGGCCTTTGTTGCTTTAACTCAATCTGTGTTGTCTGTCTTTTGCCTCACACAAACTGAGTTGATCTACCATTTGAATGTTCTTCAGGGGCCTGTTTTCTGCTGTTCTTGGAGTAATTTTTACCGTAGTGTTCTTTTTCACTGTTGACATCGACATGCATCTGCTCCACCACCTTTGATTCTTTGATCAGTCCTCAATTGCTGGGCAAAGGTTTTTCTAATCCTAAACCCTTCGAAAACCCATGGGGCGGGAGATGTAAATGGTTACCTTTCTGACCCTCATTTCCTGCCGGAAAACACCTCCGGCTATCGCTCTTTTCTCCACAGCCGCTACATCATCTTCTAAACTCCACTCTAAATACTCATTTGTAACCCCACCGTCTCTCCACCCGCTGCCACCCAATAAAAACACCAATTTATATAACAAACCCAAATTTCAAGCCCGGAAACCACCCTACCGCCCCCCATCGTCCCTAGACCGGTTTCTCCCGCCGATTAGGTCCGACCTTCCATTTGACTTCTGCTTCAGCTACACTGAGAGCAACACAAAAGTCAGGCCTATTGGGCTGAGGGGCCCCAAGTATTCCCTTTTGGCCCGGATCGTCTAGACCGGGTATGGACTGGAGTTTGTGCTCCGGCTGTGGACCCGAAAGTGAGATCTACCGGAGTTGATGGTGAGTTGGAGGATAAGATGAGAGAGATGAGAGGGAGAGTTCAGGGCGAGCCCTTGACTAATGCTGAAAGGAAGGCTCTTGTTGAGAGGTGTCAAAGGCCTAAAACCAAGATGCAGATCAATTTGGGTGTGTTTCATTCTCCAGTTCTTAAAATTTTTATTTTTATGCAATTATGCCTTGTCTTTCTTCGTGTATTTTTTGAAATTTGATTACATTTAAGCTAATTTATTCGCCCTTCCGTTATCCTCTTCTGTGAAAAGTGGAATGATTGTTGTGAGGGTTGATCAACTTGAAGCTGCATTGTAATCATGGGGTTTGGAAATTGGATGAACTTTTAATGGATGTGATTCAAGTGGTGTTGCATTTGATGAACTTTATTCCTGAGCTTGCTTGTAAAACTTAACTTACAGAATAGCTGAATCGCAGTTATTCAAAATTACTTTTATTACATTTTGAGGACAAGAATCGAATTATTTTGGCTGTCATCTTGTATTTGAGCGTGCTTTCATGTTTTCGATTATAGGGAGGGATGGTTTAACGCACAACATGCTGGATGTTATTCATAAGCATTGGAAACGTGTGGAGGCTGTCAGGATAAAATGTATGGGAGTGCCTACTGTTGATATGAAAAATATATGCACTCAGTTAGAGGTATCTTCTTGACGTTTTATCCTTTTTTTTTGTATCATATCGCTGGATGAGAAGCGTTGTTTGTTGAATTCACTTCATTTTTATAAAAAACATTTCCTTAGTTCACCTTTGAAGAGTAATCTTTTGACTTGTTTGTAGACATTGCTTACATTTTTTTTCTGTTAAAAGCATCTAAAATGTGTGTATCCCAGGATAAAACATTTGGAAAGATCATCCATAGACATGGTGACCAACTCATACTTTATAAAGGTAGGCATTATAAGCCAAGCAGATGGCCTGAGATACCATTAATGTTGTGGAAGCCTCAAGATCCAGTGTTCCCTAGGCTTATAAAAACGACAATCGATGGCTTAAGCATTGAGGAAACCAAGGAGATGAGAAAAAGAGGTTTATCTGTCTCTGCCTTGACAAAACTCGGTAAAATTTCATTTTACTATCTCTTTAGGGACAAAGTCAGTGTGATCTCTTTATAATGTATGAATCACTACTGCAGCTAAAAATGGCTACTATGGTAGTCTTGTACCCATGGTTCGCGATGCTTTTCTTTGCGATGAGCTGGTTCGGATAGACTGTAAGGGCCTCCCAAGAAGTGACTATAAGAGAATAGGGTGCAAACTGAGGGCAATTTTTTCTTGTTGAATGAAAATTAAAGTGTCTAATCTCATTAGTTACTGTTTTTGGAAGAGTATGTGCAAATCTATCTGGAAAATTTGTGCTGACAATGCTACTTAGTCAAATAACTATCCGAACATTTCTAATTATGTCCCAAACACATGCTATGCTGTATTGTATGTTGATTAATTGCTTATGATAGGATATTGTATGTTGATTAATTGCTTATGATAGGATGATTTTCCGTAAGCTAGCTTCAACATTAAATCTCGTGGCCTTTTGTTGATTGACTTCAAATTGTTTATTCTGTGAAACTGTTTTCTTGAAGCTAAACTAGTGCTGTAATTGTTATGCTGGTGCAGGACCTTGTTCCTTGCTTCCTCGTCACGTTTGAGAAGGAGCAGGTTGTCGTGTGGAGGGGCCAAAATTATAAGCCCACGGAGGGTGGTTACTTCCTTGCAGATAGGGAATCATTTGACGATCTAAATGATGCAGATGAAAACTATAGCACAGATGAGCAGGAGCAGGGCACAACCGATTTTGATTCTGGTAGTTCTGATGAAGACTAATCTACGGAACCATGCTTGTTGTCCTCAAATCACGATTTCCCTAGTTTGACAATGGGACATTAGGTAACGTTTGGTAGTGTAATACACATGCCTTGCATTAACATTCTTCGTTCGATTTTAAAAAAAACATATTTGTATATGCACTCTTTCTGTACAAATCTCTGAACATGGACACAGGTGGAGAAAATAGATCCAAGAAAACATGGATCCTTCGTTATTAAAGCCCTCACATTCACATGTTTGCTGAAATAATCAGATTGCTCACATGGTCTGTGTGGGTAGATGATGAAGAGGAGAAGACTAATGTAAATATAGCCAAGGTTAACAAATTGTGGAAGTTGAGGAAGGAAGAGAATGGAAGTATAATTTCTGGTTCTGTGTATGTATCAAGATTGAGAGCTCAGCATATTAAGATGAACCCAGGTACAGATTGGGCAAAACCTGATTTCTGTGGAAAAGATTGTAGTTCTGAAGATGAGGATTCAGGGAAAGAAAGTGGGGTGGTGTTAGCTAATGGTTTTGAAGATCCTGAATTTGCTGGTGATATCCTTGGGACAAATTATTCAGAGGAAAGTTATTACCTAGACTCTCGAATATTCAAGATTTTTTTATGCTAATAAGAAGGATCCGTCCTATGGTCCCATCAATTCTGTTCAGTTCCACAAGAATGCACAGCTGCTCCTTCTTGGCGGGTTGGATAGAACATTAAAATTCTTTCAACTTGATGGAAAAAAAAAACGAGACAATACAGAGCAGCTTCCTTGAGGATTGTCCAATTCGAAAGGCTGGCTTTGATTTAGTCAAAGCCAGCATGGATAAAATAGGCCCGTTTACAGGAAGGGACGAGAAGAGCCTGGAAGCCTTTGAAGTTAGCCCTGATTCTAGAACTATTGCCTTTATTGGGAATAAAGGGTGTATCTTGTTAGTGTCATCAAAGACGAAAGAATTGATTGGAACACTGAAAATGAGTGGAACCGTTAGATCAATGGCGTTCTCTAAAGATGGGTAGAAATTGCTGAGCTCTGGTTGGGATGGGCAAATCTACCACTGGGAACTAAGAACAAGGTCTTTTTTACACAAAGGTGCAGATGAAGGTTGTTTGAATGGCATAACTCTCTGTGTTTCTCTTATTGGTGACATATTTGCAGCTGGTTCAAACAGTGGGATTGTGAATGTTTATAGTGGAGATGAATTCCTCCGAGGGAAGAGGAAACCACTAAAAGTTGTGGAGAATCTAACCACAAAGGTGGATTTCATGAAATTCAACACTGATGCTCAAGTTCTGCAATCGGTTCTTGGATGAAGAAGGATAGCATGAAGTTGATTCACGTCCCGTCTTTAACTGTTTACTTGGACTGGCCTCCCCCTAACATGGCCTTGCATTGTCTGACGTGTATGTATTTTGGCCCTCATGGAGGTTTTATGGCAATGGGAAATGCTGCTGGAAAAGTGCTGCTATACAAGCTCCATCACTATCATCAGGCATAAAAGGTATTTCTAAAACATTAATTATGTTTTATGTTGTTGTAATGGTAGAGTATGAAACTTTTGGTCTGTTTTCTCTATCATTTTTTTTGCCTCTCCAGTAACAGAGCAGGTGATTGACTGATTGTGTACCTAATTGTTTTTGTCGAAAGGATGAATTATACTTCAATTATTTAAGCTAAAAATTAGTGAACGTTTTCAATAATTTATACTTTTAATTTGGGCGTGCTGAATTATTAAAATGCTGCTCATTATTGTGTTTTTATTTGGCTCGGCCAACATGACAACATTTTAACACAAAAATAATTCAGAAAAATATACAAAATTATATTGAGGTTTAAGTGTTTCATAAATTTATTTAGGACTTATACGGTATACCCATTATATATATATATATATATATATATATATATATATATATATATATATATGGGTCACCTACTAGGGGTACACAAAAAAATGCATAATTGCTTTAAACTGCATGATTCAAAGCACTATTACTCCTAACTATACAATTATGACTGTAATACCATAAATACCCCTATATGTTTGCACAATTTGTCTGCACAAATTGATTTTGCACAATTTGGTTCTACACAATTTTATTTTTCACATTTTGTTTGCACATTTTAAATTTCGGCAGCAGGCGGCGGTGGTTAATGCCAGTCAACGCTCGGTCAACGCCGGCCGGTCAATGCCGGTCAGGCCGCCGGTCAACGGCGGTCAATGGTTGGTCAATGCAGGTGGGTGGGTGTGGGGTAGGGTTGGTTTAAAAGTGTATGGAGTATAATGTTATATTTGGTATTTTACTTTAATATTTTGTATGTGAGAGTAATTATTTAAATTTCATGTATCTAATAGTAATTTAGGTTAAAAGTGTGTCTCTATTAGTAATAAATCCTATATATATATATATATATATATATATATATATATATATATATATATATATATATATATATATATATATATATATATATATATATAATTATCAATTTTATTAACACAATTTTGGGATGTATAAGTAGAAAAAGGAATAAATATAGTGAAAATTGGATTGTTCCGTAGTAAATAGGCGAGAAAATCGAATTTCTTTCTTCATCTTTGAACAGATTAGCCAATGCTTTGGCCGATTGGGTGTTCATAATTTGGAGTAAAAGGATTCGAACCTTTGCATGCCGGAGCGAATTGCATGTAGAGATCCGTAAGGGCTTATAGTTTAATTGGTGGAAAATAGAGGTGAATATAGCCCTGGTTGTTTTTTCTTCCTATTCCTTTGTAATGCACGAAACGACTTATCCAAGTGTTACCAATTCGTTCTCGATGAGGACTCTTTGATTGGAAAAGTCCAGTTTCTCCGAACTTGAGGGGTCGTTCAGAAGTCCTGTTAAAGCACTCAAAAGAGGGGGATGAAGAATGCTCTCTTTCCCTGATGTGATGAGACAGTCCCACGTCAGACGGATAAAAAGTGATAACTTTTATAATAAAAAGTTAATAATGCTACTTCAATTTTACTATTTTGGGCCGTTCACTATTAATGTATTTATTTTCTTTTTAGACATATGAGACTTATACGTATCACTACTACAATTAAAATATAAAAACTAGGTAAGAAAAGATTGTGGATACCCCTATGCCCAAGAGCATATACTTAAAGGCTTAGTCCAATTGTTTAGCTTAGGCATAGCATATTCTTCTTACTTGACTCTCTTATGCTGTTCTGAGGAGGCTTCCCAACACACATGTGATAGCCTATTGATTCAGTGGTTGAGACTCTAATTTCAGTCTATTATTCTACAATAGCTATTTAAAGATTAAACTAGTTTTTAAGGATATATTGTCGGTAATCAACCACACTTCAATTAATACAATTATCTACTAAACATAAAATAATAATACTTTTTAATCACCTTAAAAAAAAGTAAACGGATAAATTGACAAAGTATTTCATAAACCATACTCCTTCCGTCCCACTCAAAGGGTCTTTTTTTTTTCCATTTTGGTCGTCCTACCCAAAAAGTTTACTTTACTTTTTTACACACATGAGACTCACACACACACCCACTAATACAATTAAAATATGGATCCCACACTCCCAATAATACAACTACCTACTACACATTAAATAATAATACTCCTTAATTCACGTGCAAAAAACAAACACTACCATTTGGGTGGAACGGAGGGAGTGCAACAAATTTGATAATACCGAAGTGTTTAGCCATTTGAAGTCGAGAATTCGTTTCAAGAATTGAAGTCGAGAATTTGGAGTTGGCCAGCGATGAAAAAGGAGTGACACATGAAGTATTCGTTTAAAAAATGAAGTAGAAATCCTAGAATATTTGATTGAACGATAATTTATTAGTTTTTCTCTTGTACTTTGTATTCTCTTTAAGTATTTTTTATACCTCTGAAATAAAAATATATATACTCCTATTACCTTTTCTGTAAAAAAGAAAAAAAAAAGTGTTTAGCCATTTGACATGCAAGCTTTCTACGGCAAATTTGACCCAACATTCCAACAGGCAACAATGACGTGTTAGTGGCAATTGGCATTATGGTGGTGTATATTGAAAAGACCGTAATACCCTTCCTCATATGTCTAATTATTGAAAAGTTGATATTTTGAATAGAGCGCCATCGCATAGGAGAGCACTGGCTTGGCTGCATTCTTATCGTTTCCTTGTACTCCTCACTAACCATTTAATCCAAAATCTTTATGCGATATATTGAAATTAAGAGGACCACTTATGTGATCCGTGGTCACGGATGACTCCTCACATGAGGGGTGTATATTATGGAATACGCACCCCCTCATGTGAGGGGATCACCCGTAATCACGGGTCACACAAGAATCACCCTGAAATTAAAATTTGTTTGATTATACATCCTAAATTCATTATATAGAGATAAAGAAAAATCATTTTTTACTTACTTTTGAAATAGTGTAGTACTTTTGAATAATAAATAAATAAATAATAAAGTATATTATGTGTATTAAAAAGATGATGACAAAGTTGAAATTATAGTATACTCCGCATTAGAGAGATACTTCCTCTGTCTCAACTTCAAATTCACACTTTCCATTTTGACCAGTCTATATTCAACTTCACACTTTCATAAAAGAAAAGATAACTAATTAATATCCCCCTAACATACTTTAATTTCAAATTTAGTTTCACCTTTTTAACGCATAATAACATACATTATTATTTATTTATTATCCAAAAATACCATACTACCCACAAAAGTAAGTCAAAAAGTGAATTTTTTAAACTTCGTATCTACAGTAAGTGTGAAGATGAATTTGAGACAGAGGGAGTATTAGTTAGGTGTTTTTTCTTTTATGAAAATGTAAAGTTGAATTTGAGACTGTTCAAAATAAAAAGTGTGAAGTTGAAGTTGGGACGAATGGAATATTAATTTATTATTGTAGAAAAAAATTAAATTGATAAGGAATATTAATACCCTTTTATAATTAGACATGCACAAAATAATTGGAACCGGAGGTTCCGGAACAGCCCAAAATGGAACCAAAATCGGATATATTCCGGTTCGATTCTGGTTCCTCATTTTTTGGAACCGAAATCGGCGGTTCCACCTATTTTTATTTGCGTTGTGAGAGTAAAAAGAAAAAAGAAAATTGAAACCGCCGATTCCAAAACCGAATCGAAATCGCCCTAGGATCGGTTTAGTTCCGATTCCACATTTCCGAGAACTGGAACCGGCGCATGCATGTCTATTTATAATATTAATAACACGTAAATATTTAGTATGACATTACAGAGTATGATAAAATATCATATGAAAAGTTTAAAAGAATATAACTATAAACCCCCTCCCTCCATTTCAAATATGTACATTTTGCCATTTTAATTTATTGCAATAGGTATATTTCTCTTTTTAATAAATAAGATTTATATAAAATAATTAATATATTGTTAGAGACCCACACACAATATTAATACAATTATTTACTATATACATTAAAATATTATATTTCTCATTTATCTATATATTAAATATTATATCTTTTAATTTACGTGAAAAAAATAAATGTCCCCTTTTAGGGGATGGAGGGAGTAGTTTGAAAGAAAATTTATTAAAGACCAAATATTATGCATAAATGAAATTGAGAGTTTAATTAGAATGCACCTGTGTCACCGATACATACGGATGATTTCAACGTTAGATTAATTTTTAAATTAATCTTTATCATTAAATTAAATACACTTACTAAAAATTAAATAAAATAAATATTAACTACTATTCTATTTAAATCTATCCATTTTTTTAGGATGCACGGTGCACCCTAAAATCACCCTTTAATTAAATATTAAATTTAAATTTAAGTTGCAAAGCTTGAAAGGTTTTTGTTTTAATCTTTAAGTCTTAACATAAGCAAACTGTTGCCGTCCAAATAATAAATGAAATCCACATTTAAAATAAATATATCAACATACCTATATGTTCTTTTCAATGTAGTTTCTACTATATTCTCATAATAAGATATAGTTTTATAGACACTTGAATTTTATTGCCAATATGTGGTAAATTACATATTAAAAATTAATTAGTTATTTATTTATTAAGGAATTTAAATAAATTAATCCCTAAAATATATGAGAAAATAATTGATAATTTGGCCAGATCCATTCAGATAAGTCAAAATCAAGCAGGCTTGCAAATTAAAGATGTTAAAGCTCAAATCCTTGGATGTGATCAAATCAAATCATGATATAATTTGGAATCAAATCAAGATCAAATTTGATATCAAATCAAATCCGACTCAACCAATAAGTGAAAGCCCAAGCCTACAAAATCAGGCCAAATCAAGATCAACCAATCAGATTGCAAGTTATAGATAAAAGATTTCTCATCCTTCACTAAGGAGCCCTCCTTCATTCATTCACACAGACAAAAACCTGAAGACGTCGACACTTCTAAAAATATTAATAACACAAGCCACGCTCCTTCAAGATCTTTTCGATCCGAGATCAAGGTGCTAAGCCCCCAGATCAAGCGTTCTTTAAGTCAACAACCTCTGGTCAGAGCCCCCTCCAATCCGGCATTCTTCAAGTCAACAGCCTCCGGTCAGATATCAAGGTTCTAAACCCCTCCAATCTGGCGTTATTAAGAACAACCTCCTGTCAGAGATCAAGGTTCTAAACCCCTCCATCCGAAATTATTCAACCCAAGTTCTTCAGTGTTCTTCGCGGAGTGAATGACATTCTATACATTCAACGTCGTTCTTCGCAGGAAGCTCTCAAGTCAACATTCAATTCGAACAAAGGCTCAAGCCTCCGGATCAATGTCACAAGACTTCAAATCTGAGTTTGGATAAGCTTCATCTGAAGATCTGGCTCAACACACACAGTCAACACAAAAGTCAGGTCAAAGTCAAAGCTAAGGTCAAATTGGTTTGAGAGAAGAATCAGAGGATTGATTAGAGATTGTAACTTGTTTACATAATCTTTTAAATTAAAAATTCATTTGGATTATCTTTGTTCCCTTTTTGAGTTTATTTTATCGTAAATATAAAATTTGTTGTTACAAATTTTGGCACGCCCAGTGGGACAGTCTCTACCTTTTATCTCTTCTCTCTTCAAGCTTGAGGATACAAAGTATGACTCCTCTAAGGATTGCGATAAAAATATCATCTGCCTCAAGCCTTTAGAGCTATAGGCTATGAAGACTCAAGTGATGACTCCACTAAAGATTGTGATACGAAGGCCTACTGCATCAAAGCCTCAAGAGTTACAAACTAAAAAGGTTGAAATCGTTAAAAGAAGTATGCCTGAAGGCTCCTTAAAGACAAATCATATTGTGGGGGTCACTTTCAATAAGTCATTACTCGACAACAAGGATGGTGAAACTGATTCTGTCTACTCAACTCCTTACTCAATGGCAAGCTCACCATTTGCCTCAACTACAAGTACAGTGATGACGACGAGTGCTATAACCATTGAGGAACAAATTGCATATATGATGAGAGCCAATGAAGGACTCGCCAGACACATGGAAGATCAAGACTTAAAAATCTCCAAACTTATGAAGAAAATGGAGAATATAGAGACAAGTCGTGTAAATGGAAAACAAGTTGAGGATGAATATGAAGAGGACTCCACAAAACATCGTGTATCGGAAGAAAAGCCAACTGAGGACAAAATACAAGCTTCAGCTGATGAAATACTTCCTCTCGACTAACTAAAGGCCATCGTGTTTGAGATGATAAAAGATAAGTTTGAAGGGAGCTTCAAATCTTATTCAACCTACGTCAAGCCATGTACAAAGAGAATTAACAACTTGAGGATGCCAACTGACTACCAACCACCCAAGTTTCAACAGTTTGGCGGCAAAGGCAACCCACGAAAGCATGTGGCACTTTATTTAGACGTGCAATGATGCCGGTACTTATGAAGATCACATGGTTAGGCAATTCGTCCGATCTCTAAAGGGAAATACCTTCGATTGGTACATCAACTTGGAAGCTAACTCCATTGACAGTTGGGAAAAATGCAACAAGAATTCCTCAACCGTTTCTATAGCACTCGAAGAACTATTAGTATGATGGAGCTAACAAATACTCATCAAAGCGATGAAGAATATGTAATCAACTACATCAATAGATGGAGGAGACTAAGCCTCAATTGCAAAGAAAAACTATCAGGAACTTCAGCTATTGAAATGTATATTCAAGGAATGGAGGGGAATCTTTGCTACATATTCCAAGAAATTTGGCCTAAAACTTTTGAAGAGTTGGCTACAAGAGATCATGACATGGAGTTGAGTTTGACATCAAATAACATTAAATGGCCCTCTATTCAAGACTCTTACGAGTTTGAAGACATGTCTTTCGATTAGCCCGTGGATGAGGAACTGCAAACAAAAACAACAGTGTCCATAAAGATTCATAGGAAAGCAACGCATCCCAAGATAGAGGGTAATGAATTGATAAATCAAGACAAAGCTCCTTGACATGAGCAAAAATTGTCTGCATAACACTCTTTGATATGAGCTTAAAATATGTGAAATCTTTCAAGCCTACATTACGCTCCTTGATACGAGCCTAAACTATCTAACACAAATCAAATTCAATGTTCCTTAACACAAGCTAAAACTGTCTACACAATACTCCTTGATACGATTTAAACTATCTAAAATCCTCAAGTTACGCTCCTTCAAAACCATTTTAATGTGCTCTTCGTGTTGCTTCATATCCCTTGAGTATATGAGTATGTCATCATTAAATACGATTACGAATTTGTCGAGATACTAATGAAATACTCTATTCATAAGGTCCATGAACACATTTAAGCCATTCGTCACTCCAAAAGGCATCACCGTGAACTCGTAATGGCCATACCGCATTCTAAAAGCGGTTTTTGGTATATCCTCATTTTTTACTCTCAATTGATGATAGCCAGACATTAAGTCAATTTTGGAAAATACACTAGCATCTATTAATTGATCGAACAGATCTTCAATTCTTGGTAGCAGATACTTATTCTTTATTGTCAACTTGTTTAATTCACGATAATCAATACACATTCTTAAAGTTTCATCCTTCTTTTTTACAAAAAGAACTGGTGCTCCCCATGGTAAGACACTTGGTTGGATGAACTTTTTGTCCAAGAGTTCTTGTAGTTGTTCCTTCAATTCTTGCAATTCTCTTGGTGCCATTCTATATGGGGCCTTTGTTATGGGAGTGGCTCATGGTACTACTTCGATGGTGAACTCTACTTGATGAACTGGAGGGATACCTGGTAATTCATCCTGAAAGACGTCCAGATAGTCTTTTACGATTGACACTTTATGGGTAGTTTTTTTTTCCTTCTTCATTCATTAATCTCACAAGGAAGCCTTGACATCCTTTTTTGCGAAGCATTTTTATGGCTTTGATTGCAGATATAAAATAAGGCTTTGGATAGGGCTTGGTTCCACACAAGGTGAAACGATCCCCATTTTCCCTAGTTAAATCTATTTCTCGTTCTGTACATCGTATTGTGGTCTTGTACTTACTAAGCCAATCTAAGCCTAAAACTATGTCGAAATCTTTCATTTTGAGAACATGGAGATTGGCTTCTAATTCATGACCTCCCTAGTCCACCTTGACACCCTTTATTAGGTTCTTTACCTTCAGCGTATCCCCCGAAGGTATACTCACCTTTAGTGTTTCTCTCTCCGTACTCATTATTCCCAAGAAGTTTTTAAAGTTTTCTGATATAAACGAGAGTGTCGCCCCCGTATCAAATAATACATGCCCCAATACATTGTGTACTCATAACGTACCTGCCAAGGTTTCATTTGTGTCGGATTCTTCTTCTTCTGAGACCATAGCATTTATTTTTACCTTTCCCTTGTCTCCTTCTCTTTGAGTATTGTTGGTTGGGGGTCTCAGCAAAAAAATTGCCTATGGGTTCCCTTAATGGAGTGCTCGTCATTGATGGCTTTCCAACATTCGTCATGGGGCAGTGGAAGGTCAGTGTCCTGGCTGACGGCAACGATAGCATATATCCATTTCCGCTAAACATTCTCCGGTGTGGGGTTTGTGGCATGTAGGACACAAAAAGACTATAGATGGTTTGGGTTCCTTTGGACCCAAATGGTTCCTTTTTGGAGGTAAGGCTTGCTTCATTTTCCAATTAGATTGGAACTTTCTTTTTACTACATGGTCATGGACTTTCTGTGGGTACTCCAGTCCTTGACTAATGGAAACAATCAAGGCTCTTTCGAAAACTTCATGGAAAGCAGGTAGTTTTAAACCTGCAATGATTCATCCAATTTCTGGTCGGAGTCCCCTCTCAAAATGTCTCGCCTTCTTTTCGTCTGTATTAACCATGTGGGCAGCATACTTTGACAAGTGGTTAAACCTCCGCTCATATTCGATTACTGAGAGGGTTCCTTGTTGTAGGTTTACAAACTCCAGCTCCTTTTGATCACGTAATGCTTGAGGGAAGTACCGATCTGGTATAGCCTTTAAATCTATCCCAAGTGAGAGCATGCTTTTCTTCAAGGTCAAGTGTGTGTTCGTATGATTCTCATACCATTGAGTGGCATCTTCAGCGAGTTAAAATCAAGAACATGAAACTTTTTGTGGTTCGGTGAGTTCCATATTTTCATAGATGCATTCAACTTCTGAAATCCATTCCTCTGCAGCAACTGGTCCCTCTTTCCCCTTAAATCGAGAAGGTTAAAGTCATCGGAATTATTCGACCACCTCGTTTGTCCGTGCGACATTTTGAGGGGCACGAACTTGAATAGGTGTGATTTGTTGTTGAATGTAGTTCTGAAAAGTGGTGAAGAATTCTCGAGCTATATCTAAAGTCATGTTTGGAGGTGTTTGTTGTTCCAATTTCACAGAGTCTTTTGAAGAAATTCGATTCCCTTGTGTTCTTGTTGGGTCCTTCCCTTATGACTGAAAGAAGGAAAAAATACACACACACACACACATATATACACACACACTACGAATAAATTCTTGAACGCAAGATCTATTTATTATATATATATTTTTTATTTTTAATAGGCGGTAAGAAAAAAATTTTTATATACTACCACGCTGCATATGTCCTTAATCATACATTCATAATAAGATCCTTAAACAAGTTTTTTTTATTAGACATCGATTGAATTTATTCTCATTGAAACAAATTTGAGCATTAATCGTTTGAAACTCTCTTGTTTCGTCAACTGGTTAGACCTACTATAAAGGTTCATAAATATGCATCAATACTAATATCCCAATCTAAAACTTTTTCTAAAAATACCCAGGGAATGGGTTGCTTGGTACGCCTTCGTGCCCTAAACTTGGGACAATCCAGTCATCATGTCCTTCTATATCATTATCGAATCCTGGTAGCGGAAGAGACCCGTCCATATGGTTCCCCATAAGGGACGACCCAACATCGTTAGTAAACTTTTCCACCCAACCCATAGGATCTGTTTCTGTAGGCCCTCCGCTTATCCCAACTCCTTCTAAGATCATCCTAACTTTTTTTAGCGTCTCTAGCTCTTGCCCAATGTTCGGTAGCTTGTCTTGCTGTAGAGTCAGCTAGATGGCGAAGCTATTGGGTTGTTGGTCCAGTTCCACAGCATGTGCCTCATGATTGGCAGCCTCTGACAACCTTGTCTTTGCCTTGACTTGGTTGTCTAGAGTATTGATTGTCGTTATTTTCACCTAGATTTTAGTGTCTTTTTATATATATTTTTATATTATTTTATCCGTATTTATGTACTATTTGGTTTTGTTTTGTGGTTTTATTAAAATGTGTGAGAATGAGCTTAAACATATGAAAATATTTAAAAACGGAGTCGGGAGCCAAAACGAAAGAAGAAGAACAGGGGCAACACTTACACGGCCAGTGTGCTTGCACACGAGCCGTGTTCTTGTAGCGCCCACACGACCAATGTGCGGAACACGACCCTGTAAGCTAGGTCGTGCACTAGCACCTACAACACCTACACGACAATGGCATGGCCGTGTGCGGAAAACGAGCGGTGTGCATGCACACGAGTCGTGTCCGTGCAAAAAATAAAAAATATATCAGCAACCTTCTAGAAGCTCCCAAGGGGTATAAATACCCCCAATTTCAGCATTTAAGGCAGAATTCGAAGGGTTTTTGATGGGCACACATATCACACACCATTTTCTTCATTTTACACCATCCTTTTCATCTGTTCTTCATTCATCCATCTACACTTGATCTGCTCCATCAAATCCACCATCCAAGTGATCAAGGAAGCATGAAGAAGTGAAGATTACAAGAAAAAGAAGGAGATCTTCATTGAACACTTCAAAGGGGGATCTAATTCTAATTTTTGTGAGCTTCTTTATAGTTTTGTCATGGAATTTGTAGATACAATTGTCTATATTGTTTTCTCTAAGACTATGATAGGTTAGTCTCCTTGTGAGATTAGCTCCATAATTGGTGGTTGGATAATTTAGTTTTTATGCAATTAGATTTTAATCTTAATTGGGCATTTTTGTTATTTCTATCATTGATATTAATTACTTGATGTATATGGTTGATTTGTGTGATTAATTGTCATGGGCATGTGATTAGATTGATAAATCAATTATGTGTTTAGGATAGTTCATTGAATCATTTCATCATACACTTCATGTGCATTAATTTAGAATGAGATAGAGATATCCTTATAGATTTAGAACCCTTTGATAGAACATTTGATTAGCTTAATAGAGAGATTAGTTGATTAGATGAGGGGACCCAAACCATTAGTGAATTCGTAGTACCTTAAAAGAGAATATTGCCTATGATTTAGTACATAATTAGGGAACTCATAGAGTAATTAGTACCTAGTGGGAGGTGTTCACTTTGGTCTCGATCCTATGAGCTTTTGGGAGCCTTATTGAGGGCCTACGTCCTATCCATCTCGAGAGAGAGTTTAGGTGGAATTAGTGATTACTCCTATGTCATGTCCATGATAGATTATAATTAATCGCATGATTACTTTATTATCTATGCCATGATTGTTGCTAATCTCATCCTTGCATAATTTGAAACCCATTTATTCTTGCATTTCTTTTATTCTTGTTTCTTGGATTAGTATAATTGCATTTATTTGCAAGCTATCCATCTCATTCCGCCGTTCTTATAAAATCACGATAAATTTGAGATCGCTTAAACTCTAGCACGTTTCTCCCTTGGGTTAGATAAATTCTTTAATTGATCATCCCGACTATTAGCGACCAATCAAATAGCGCCATTTCCGGGGAGGTAATGGTCGCTAGTAGTTTGACAAAGGATTGTTTAGAGTGGTTTTAATAAGGATATTTTTTTATTTTTTGTATCTTATATTTGCTTTAGAAAATTTTGCTCTATTTTTTCTTTCTTTTATAGGTGCACACCTTGAGAAGGAGGAAGAAGGAGAGCAAGCCCAAAAATATGAGTTACATGAATATTATTCGAAATATGGTGAATAGTGGTGCTCTTCCCACTATGAATGCACAAGGAAATAGAAATTTTCAAGGATTTCAAATGCTAAATTTTGAGCCAAACTTGCAACTGGATTTTGGAGTACAAGTTCCTAATATGCAATTCTAACAACAAGGTTATGAAGATTTTGGAGTTCCTCATCACATGCATCAACAAGTATACCCTCAAGGTGTGGAAGATGTTTTTCAAGGAAATTTTTCTAGAAATCAAGAAGCAAATCAACCAAAACTATAGGGAGATTTTCAAGACTCCAACACCTCTTATTACAATCAAAATGACCACAAAGAAAGGCTTAGAGAAGAGTTGTTTGAAAAGATTATAGCATGCATTGAACATGAGAGGAAATCTAATGAAGCGTGGATGGATCAAATCGGAAATTGGTGTGAAATGGTGACAAATGCAATCGTAGCATTCGGTACTATGGTGAATTCAATTGAGCACCAAGTTAGTCAAGTCGTGTCCAACATGGAGAGACTTCAAGAAGAAAATAACAAACCTTCTATTCCGGAACAAAGAACGAATGCATGGCCATTAAAGATAAAGTTTGGGGGTTGATGAGGCTATGAAGGAAAAGAGAGAAAGAGTTCCTAAGTGGGTGAAAGCAAAGGAGTTGAAAGAAGAGTTGAAGGGGGAATTCGAAAGATTTGTCGAGCCTCTCGAAGTGATGGTTGAAAAAGTAACGCTTCGAAATCAAGAAGAGATTCATGCACTTATGAAAGAAAAGAAACCTCCGGAAACTAATATCATGGAATCTACTCTACACAAGCTAAAACCGTCTCATTCTATTGAAATTTCAAACTCTCTTATAAATTTTCATGATTTCATTGATAAAAATTTATTTGTTGAAAATTGTAGAAAAAGGATTGCAAGAGGGCACCAACACTTGTCAATGCCCGAATTCTTACCGGGGGATGTGGTTGAAGTTCAAAAGTCATATAGAGCCTGAATCCTTGTGAAGAACCCCTTCGGATAACAATTGCTTGAATTATTTAACAAGAAAGGAAATGTTCTAGTGGTTGAGCGTGAGAAAACAAGGCACTACTTCAAGAAGAAACCTATGACAGTGCCTAAGGACTATTCTAGACCACCATGAGCTCGCCAATATCGTTCGGCTTGAAGACATTAAATTTAGCGATAGATGGGAGGCAACCCATCGTTATCTTTATTGCTTTATTTCTTGTTTTCAATAAGGATTGTGAATTTTATTTAGTTTTGCAATTTTGGTATGTAGGTTGATTGTGCTCGTTAGGAAGATGCGTATTGAAGACACGAGAAGTGCTTGATCTGAAGTGTATAGGTATGTCTCATCACTTTTTGCAAACTTAATTCTCAACTCTTTTTTCGATTTAAGTTTGGGAGGATGTTGTGTGGTGTGACATACATGTTTTGTTAGTAAGCATATGCTTCTCGTATTTTTGGGGTAATTTAAAAATTTTTCTCATGAGTTTTGGTATGATTTTGGTACAATTGGTTGTGTTGAAGTGCATGATAGTTCTTATTTTTATTACAATTGTTGAGCTAATGGTTTTGATGAGTTGTTGAGCATAAATGAAGTGTAGTGAAACCTCGAATTGAGCCCAAAAATCAAGTCGAGATTCATTGTGCATGCAATTCGGAAGCCCGTGCCAACCATTTCTACTACCAAATGCCTTTTAAGGGAGTTCACTTTACATCTTATCACTTCTATATGCTTAGCATGACTTGATTGATTTGGATTGTTGTTGATTAGCACGCTACTTTATTTGTTATGTTGTGGGATGTTCACTTTCTAATTTATGATTTCAATTTTCAATTAAAGATGGGGATATTGTTGAGCTTAATTGATTATGGATGTTATGAATGTGTTCTTCATTTTCTAATGATGGATGGAAATATATATATTTTTTGCATATGTGTTTTTGTATTGTTTCTTGTTTGATGAGTCTTTTATTGTATGTTTTGTGTGTTTTCTTATTTTTGTTTAGGGATTGTTTGGTGATTTATTTTAGGGATGTCGTGAGTCATTTTTGAATGTGAGTGATAACATGTTGTTGTGATAAGTGCTGACAAATTATGATTAAGAATCTCTACGCTTTGAAATTGTGACATGTTTTATTTAACTTGTTCAATTTAGAGATGAATGTGGTGTAATAAGTTCCTTAAGGTCCAAGCATAAGCTTGTGATCATTTGAGCCTCAACCGTGCATACATGGTATTTCTTCATTAGTGGATCAGTTGCATTTGATAAATTAGAACTTGCTCAAGGACTATGAGAACAAGCTCGATTAGTGGAGATTAGTGAGATGATCTTAGGCCATCCTTGTTATTCCTAGTCATTGTCATATATTTCCTTACCTTGAACATCATCCCTAGTCAACCACTTTGAGCCTTAAAGCCTATTTATTGTGATATTAGCACATTACAAGCTTTGATTACCCATGTAAGCTGTATATATTTACCCTTTTGTGTGAGTGATTAAGGAAATGTGGTTTGAAAAAGTTTGATAAGAAAGCAAAAGAAGAAAGAAAATGGTAATAAGCAAGAGAAATGATGAAAAGAGCACAAGCGAGAATGAACATGCAACTTTAAAACAAGAGAATGAGCAAAGTAGCAAAATGCTTAAGGAAATCATAAACATCAAAGAAATGAAGCATGCATCTAAAGAAGCTCAATCTAAGGAAAGTTGATGATTAGTGCTTGTGAGCAATATAGATAAGAAAATAAGAAAGAGAAGTGAAGAAATTGATCATCTTTTCAATTACTTGCACTTGATTAGTCACTATTACCCATATTTTTCCAACCCCAACCAAAGAGTCTATCATTACATCCTTAATTAATGACCTTTTTTATCATTGATTAAAACTTTGGTGGTTTGTGAATGTAGTCCGCGAGCAAGCTTTAGCGAGTCGAGCCAATCAGTTGATAGAGTGTTGAGTGAAATTGATATCCAATGTGAGGCTTGAACCCAAAGGGACTATATTACTCTATATTCTCTTTTAATTGAACTTGTTAATTTCTCATGATATAAATTTAATGTTGTAGGATGACTTAGCATAGTTGGTAGTTGTTATTGCTATTGATGTGTTATTACTTATGTTCGTTAGGTCTTTTTCTAGGTGAAAATCTCCCCTCTTGGTTTATCATTTTCGTTGCTCGGGGATGAGCAACACTTTAAGTTTGGGGGTGTGATTGTCTTTATTTTCACCTAAATTTTAGTGTCTTTTTATATATGTTTTCATATTATTTTCTCCGTATTTATGTACTATTTAGTTGTGTTTTGTGTTCTATTGAAATATGTGAGAATGAGCTTAAACGTATGAAAAATAATTGAAAACGAAGTCGGGAGCCAAAACGAAAGAAGAAGAACAAGGCAACGACTACACTACCAATGTGCTTGTACACGATCTGTATTCGTGTTGCACCTACATGACCAGTGTGCGAAACACGACCCTGTAAGTTAGGTCTTGCGCTAGTACCTGCAACACCTACACGACCATGGCATGGCCGTGTGCAGAACACGAGTCGTGTGCATGCACACGAGCCGTGTGAACGTACACGGATCGTGTCCGTGCAAAAAATCAAAAAAATATCAGCAAACTTCTAGAAGCTCCCAATGGGTATAAATACCCTCAATTTCAATATTTGAGACAGAATTCGAAGGGTTTTTGCTGGACACACCCATCACATACCATTTCCTTTATTTTACACCATCGTTTTCACTCATTCTTCATCCATCCATCTACACTTGATCCTCTCCATCAAATCCACTATCCAAGTGATCAAGGAAGCAAGGAGGAGTAAAGATTACAAGAAGAAGAAGGAGATCTCCATTGAAACACTTCAAAGGGGGAATCTAATTATAATTTTTGTAAACTTCTTTATAGTTTTGTCATGAAATTTGTAGATATAATTGTCTATGTTATTTTCTCTAAGACTATGATATGCTAATCTCCTTTGTGAGATTTGCTCCATGATTGGTGGTTGGATATTTTAGTTTTTATGCAATTGGATTTTTATCGTAATTGGGCATTTGTGTTATTTCTATCATTAATATTAATTGCTTGATGTATATGGTTGATTTGTGTGATTAATTGTCATGGGCATGTGATTAGATTGATAAATCAATTATGTGTTTAGGATAGTTCATTGAATCATTTCACCATACACTTCTTGTGCATTAATTTAGAATGAGATAGAGATATCCTTCTAGATCTAGAATCTTTTGATATAACATTTGATTAGCTTAATCGAGAGATTAGTTGATTAGATGGGGGGACCCAAACCATTAGTGAATTTATAGTACCTTAAAAGGAAATATGACCTATGATTTAGTAACTAATTAGGGAATTCGTAGAGTAATTAGTACCTTAAGGGAGGTGTTCACTTTGGTCTCGATCCTATGAGCTTTTGGGAGCCTTATTGAGGGCCTACATCCTATCCATCTTGAGAGAGAGTTTAGGTGGAATTAGTGATTGCTCCTATGCCATGTCCATGATAGATTATAATTAATTACATGATTACTTTATTATCTATGCCATGATTGTTGCTAATCTCATCCTTGCATCATTTAGAACCCATTTATTCTTGCATTTATTTTATTCTTGTTTCTTGCATTAGTTTAATTGTATTTTTTTGCAAGCTATCCATCCCATTTCGTTGTCCTTATAAAATTACGATAAACTTGAGATCGCTAAAACTCTAGCACGTTCCTCATTTGGGTTCGATAAATTCTTTAATTAGTCATCCCGACTATTTATGACCAATCAAGTATTACTTATGACTCTTACAACTTAATTAACATATTTTGGATAGTTGATCCATGAACCCCTTATTGAGTAGGTGGTAGCCATCTTATCAAATAGCGACTGGGTAATCGTCCTCCAACATAAAAGTGTATTTTCCCTAAAACATTTTGCAGCCTCCCACCAACAATCCTGATATTCTTGTTCTATTGCGATATCTCTAAGCCCTGCTAATTTGAGGGAAAAGTCTTAAATGTCTTCATTTGGGGCTTTTCGGTGTTCCTTAAAGTTTACCCAGGCCTGAACAGGTGGTTGGTCAAAGTTTGGTGCTATTGGGTCCATCCTATAATTCATAAAAATATAAATTTAGTGAGAAAAATAAAATAATAATTTCCACTCTCTCTTATAAATTATTTTTAATCCTCAGAAATTATATCGAGTGTGGGTAAAAAAAATATATATATATATATATATATAGATGTATATTAATATATTTTGGATAATTTACAAGAAAATATAGACATAAAATATCTGTTAGGTCACGGTTACCTGCGAGGAAGGAGTGCATTATCTTTATCAGAAATATAGACATAAAATACCTGTTAGCTCCTCTTAGCTTGAGTTTCCGTGAGCAGATTTCCATATTCGTCGTTGTTACTATCAGGAAGAAGGAGTACATTATCTTGATCATTATAATCATCTCTATTCTCCAAGAGATGTAAGGGGAAATTAGGGTTGTGTAAGGAGTTTGTATCCATGATGAATACTATATGTTAATTGGTGGGAAAAAAGGGACTAGTCTAGTAACTCTATCTGTTGATAACCCTAAGTTTCAATCATTTATGGGACTCTCTTTTCTTGCCTTTTATATGGAATTTGGGATTCACTGGAATATGGGGTAGAACAGGAAATTCTCTCTCTTATTATGGCGCTCTCTTTCCCTTCTCTCTTGGGAGAGAAATGGAATATGGAATGAGGAGAGAGAAAGAGAGGGGATTCGGGAAATGGAAGTGACTAGTGAGTGCAGCAACAAGCACAATGAGTGGGAATTGTATGGGTAGTAGGCTTGGGCAAATTAAGCAAAATCACTTTCTGTATCAGAAACTCTCTCTCACTAATTCCTTTTATTATTTCAATTAAAATATATCTACTTTAGAGTATAGGCTAATGCTATTTAAAATTTGTAGAGCTAACTTTATCAAATAGAGAGGATTTTTAACTTTAAATGATTATATTTTTATTATGCTCCAACATTCTATTTATATTTTCATTTCCAATATATATTTATATGACATATTTCTCTTTTAATTTAGTAAAAATTATTTCACTTAGAGTTGTATTTGCAAGGTCGTGATTTGTGAGATGTAGTTGGAGAAGACGATGTTATGCAACCAGAAGAAGTCGGTGCCTTGAAGGAATGGAAGATCAATGGTGAAAATGCATTGTTCATACTAAAGACGACGATTAAAAATAAGTTGTTGGAGTACATACGAGACGGGAGTACTCCAAAGATGGCTTGGGACACTCTTGAGTCATTGTTCTTAAATAAGAATGAGTTTAAGCTGCAATTGCTCTAGAACGAGCTTCTGTCAATCAAACAAGGAGAGTTGACAATCCACGAATACTTTATTAAGGTACGCATGCTCTATCATTAGATCTCTGAACTAGATCCTACTGATAAAGTTTTAGATGCTGAAATGAGAAGAATTATAATTCATGATTTAAGACCTTCTTTTAAGAGGATATAGCAGCCATTCAAGGTTAGTCTGAACAACCTTCTTTTGTTAACTTTGAGAATATATTGGATGACCAAGAAGCACTGATCAAACAAATGGTGGAGGTCTCACCAAAGAAAGAAGATGATGAAGTTTTATATAGTTACACTAGTGGAAGACGCAAATGGAATACTCGTGGGAGAACGAGGAAATATGGCGACCAAGAGAATCAGTTGAAGTGTGCGCAATCAGGGGTAGAATAAGAGAAAGATGAACAGAAGGGTCAACCTCAAGGGAAAAAGTGATTTCAAATAAAGTGTTACAGATGTGGAAAGGAAAGCCATATTACTAGGAACTGCTGGTCAAAAGAGAAAGAGATTAAAAATAATACGATCGTGTTAAATATGGGATATACAAGTGAAAAGGAATGGGACTTTGAGGCATCTTGTGGTGATGAGAAAGATGCGATAGCATTCTCATTAGGTGTCTTGGAATTGGTGAAATATGAAAGTTATTGGGCTAGCGAAAAAGAAGATGATTGGATAGAAGAAGTGTCTGTCATTGCTGTCCAAGAATTTATTGAATGTAAAGATGAATGGATGAGCGATGGTGAACATGAAGAAAATGAGCCGCCACATGTGGACAAGAATGAAGATGACTGTATGGAAGAGATAATCACCAGCCCAGAGTTATCAGATTGCAAGGAAGAAGTTATCTTGCAAGAGAAAATAGGAGAGCATATCGATAATGATCAAACCGTTCTCCCGATGGATGTAGAACAACAATTCGAGAATGTTGGCATAGAAGATGTGACCACACAGAAATCAAAATTAAATTAGAGTTACGCAGTAGAAGTGGCGAGCTCACTATTGAAAAATCTAATTGGATACGAAGTTCAAAATCTGGTCGGGAATCCATAAAGAAGCGAAAGAAGAAGAATAAACGAAATTGGACGTATAAATTTAGAAAACATCTTGATGGATCAAATGAGCAATGTAAGGACAAAAAATAAGTTCAAGGTTATCTCAGCAATGTAGAAATGTATGGAGACTATGGCGAACATTGATCAAAAAGCAAATAAACATGATTAGAAGAAGAAAGTTGGTGTTGAGGGGGAATGTTGAAGTTAACACCGCCTTAAGACTCACTAGAAGCATCTAGATTAATCATGGAGGCATGTAGAAGTAGTGATATCCTAGAGTTTTTTTTATGGAAGTTTGGATAGACAGCCAAGGTAACGACTGATATTCTAGATTCTGATAGACTAATATTCTAGCATAGTCTTGCCTTTCCAGGTGTCAAGTAGTCAGTAAGAATAGATGTGTATCCATGGAATGTTAAAGGTAGATTCTGATTGATAATCCACTGACAATGTGTAGCTATAAATAGTTGATGGAGCATTTCATGTGTGTGTGTATTAAGATAAGAGTGCAGTAGGAGTGTGTGTGTGAGAGAGAAGTGAGCAGAGAGTGTATCCTAAGTGAGAGAATTAGTAGAGTGTCATAAGTGAGATATAAGTGTGTTGAAAGCAACTTTAGTCATGTAGAGTTAGTGTGTCTTGAGTGTGAGAGTTTAAGAGTGTAATATAAGAGAGAGAGCATAACAACTTGAGAGATAAATGAGTGTAAAGAGTCAGAAATTGAGTTGTAGCTCGCAGAGATAGTGTTTTGTCTTGAGAGTGTTAAAATATATTTTGTAAAATATTGTGCGAGTCCTTAATAAAAGTGTTAATTTTCTCAGCTCTCGATCCTATAATAACCCAACATACCGAGATCAGTAATTACTTGATTAGGGGCACGGTGATGACTTGGGATTTTATTACTCGAAGAGGGTTCACGTAAACATCTAGATTCCACATTTTTCGGAAGGCAGAGGATGTCCTCAATCACATATTCACGGAGTGCAGTTTTTCACAAGCACTGATCTCCAATATTATCACTAGATTTACCTTAGTTCAAAATATTTATTTGGATAGGGGGTTCTACAATTTTATTTCACAATGCATCTCGATGATGGGAAGTTTTCAAAACATTGCCATTTGGAGATTATCCATCATCACATTCATTTGGTTAATATGGACTAAACGTAATCAGGTAATGGAACATGAATACTTGAATGATAGTTTGGAGGAGCTCTTATTAATGCGACTCAGCTTACCACATTATAGATTATGGCCTTCATCAAGGAAATAAATTATACACATATTGGTACTACGTTTAGTACACAGCTTACTGATCATCATGCTAGTTTTTGGGTTTTTTGGAATCATTGGCAGGCCCACAACGATACGATAAATAGTTAGTGTGAGATAGTATCAACCACTGTCTGGTTGGATCAAAATCAATCCCAATTAATTTGCTGTAGCAGCGCCAGGGGTGATCTCTGGGAGTTTTCATCTATCAGAACCATCGTGGCCTGCCCACGGGAGGTTTCACTTGTGGTTTAGGTGTATGCTTTGCAGTTGTAGTGGAGCTTGCACCTGCTTTGTTAGAGGTGGAGGTGGCGTACAACAAATGCTAGACTAATCTCTTGCTTGAGACGGATTCCACATTTGTCCTCCCAAACATCCCATGGAGATTGATTATGCAATGGCAACGTGTCAAGGAGCTATTGGATAACATAAACTTTTGAGTTTCTCATATTTTTTAGGAAGAGAATAGAGCGGCAGATTCATTTGCTAATATAGGAGGCTCATACACTTGGACTAATACTTTTCTACCGAGCATTCTTCGCAAATTTTAGCATAACATGCAACAGACAATTATCATTTTCGTACTTAATCCGCTGATGTTAGGCCTGCCTGTTTTGGCAATTATTCTTTACCCATGTAGTTGGTTGTTGCCTCTTGTGGCCTATCCTTTCTACTCGATTTATACTTTTTTACTCTCTTTCAGCTTGTTAGTACAACTAGTAAATTGAGAATGATGAGCTTTGGAGTCTATCCTAGGTGTCATTTTGGGTTTTTTAAGGCCTACATATCCTATTCACCTTAGCCATACATAGGAAATAGGTTGAATTAGTGATTGCTCTTACCATGATATAACTTAAAAATATAAAACAAATACAGATGTTGGATGATTGATTATTTGATTGCATCATGAAGATTTCCATTGCATAACTTTCATTTTATAAAATCCTAAAATTTTGTAATTCGATTCATTTCCTATCATTTTATTTGCTCTTATTTCTTATTCTCCTTTATCTATCCTTACAATGATAAGAATACACTTGCTCTTTAAATAGCATAAGCGATCACCTATGCAATGCACAAGTGAATTTCTAGTTAAATTAAATTAATAAAACATTCTTGGAGTCTTGTAGAGTTCAAAGGTTTGATTTTGGCTAGATAATTGGTTGGGCACGATTATTGCAGTTATGGTGGAGACAACGTTGGAGCAGCGACATCACTTTGATTAGGTGATTATCATTATAATGGGTATTGGCATTTCACAGAGAGTTTCACGACTACTTTTCCTAATATTGTGGATGCCATTTTGGCTATGCGTATGTCTCCTAATGTGGATGATTGTAGATTCTGGAGTAAGTCAGTGTAAGGGAAGATTAATTCTAAGATTGCATATATGCATGCATGATAGACATTTATTGAACCGGCTTGGGGCTCGTGGATTTGGGCTTCTTTCATCCACCCAAGGAGATCCATGATGATGTGGAAAGCGATAAAGGGAGTTCTTACTACATGGAACGTGATAAGAGATAGGGGATTTACAGGTTCGTCACGTTGCTACTTATGTAAGAATGAGGAGGAGTCTCTCGATCACGTATTCTTATCATGTACGATCTCTTTGGCAATCTTAAAAAAGCTTCTGGCTGGATTTTACTTTGGGCATATAATTCATCTGGATCAACCTTGTGTGGGATTCCTGATTCAAGCCATGTAAGTCTTAGGGAGCAAACAAATTACGTCGTTGTGGAGGCTTGCTGTGGTTACTTACGTGTAGATTATTTGGCAGGAGAGAAACATTACGATGTAAAATGGTTATGATGATGAGTTAAAAGGATAAAGCAATTAGAACCTTCAGTATAGCTGCAACCTTGTTTGCCTTAATTAGAGAGGGGAACAATTTTGAAATGAGTACTATGAGCAACACTATAGATGATTGATGAGTGTGTAAATTCACAAGTTTGGCGCTATGTTTTGTGCTAGTTTTGGAGAGTTTTGATGTGGAAATAGGTGAAAAACCTATATATATTGTGAATTAGCATGAATCAGGTGTTAGTGGAGCTATTTGAGTGTTTTCTTAGCAAAAATGGAGTGAAAGAGCCAAGAATCGAAGAGACGGAGTCGAAGCCACGCGAACCGCCCAAGAATTAGGTGGGTTCGACCTGGCTGGAGGAGGGTTCGACCTCTCCAGCAGGTCGAACCAACGTTGCTAAACGTGCAGAGATGGATTCGACCACGACTCAATTGGTTCGACCTGACCATCAGGTCGAACCATGGTCGAACCAGTTTGCAAGAAAGAGGATTCGACCACGACATTTGGGTTCGACTTACCAGTTGGTCGAATCGGGAGCGGGAGTTGTCCAGTGCTGAGGTTCGACCTGGGGTTCGACCAAAGCCTAAGTGGTTCGACCTGTTCAGAAGGTCGAACCTGTGCAGAATTCTTCCAGTAGTGGGGTTCGACCTGGGGTTCGACCTGTGGCCAGGAGTTCGACCTGTTTGACGTGATCGAACCTATGTGCGAGAACTTACCTTATCCGGATTTTCAAGGCCGAAACGCGTGAGATCACTTAGAAAGCCCATTCCAAGCCCTAGAGACGTGATTAAAAGTATAAAAGGAGGCTCATACAGAGAATAAAGAGAGCTTTTGATCGTCAATCATAAGAGAGACAAGAGTAGAGGTGGTGATCCATCCGGAGGGCTGTGACAGAGGTTCGCTGAAGGTTCAAGTAAGAATGATCAATCTAACCATGATTGTTCCTAGATCAATCATGGGCTAGAACCACCTTGGTAGTTCTAGGGTTATGAAAGTTTCATGATGTAATTCGTGTTTCGTGTGTAAAACTCCGTACAACACTACCTGTGGTTTGTTTTATATAAGATTGCATATTTAATCCATACTCATAGTCGTTTTGTGCATCAATGATCGTTGTGTAGAGTCTGAATACATAACATGGTTATTGATTGAGTGCGTTCACTATTGAGCAGGATTTATTGTTATAATTCTAAGTGAAGGGATTCCAAAGTATTATTAGAACTGTCTTATATGAATATTCATGAATTGAATTAAATTCGGGTTGATGAATAGGATGAAGAGTATAACTTTATAGTACCTAAAAAGAGAGATCAAATCAGGTTAGATTCTAGACGTAGAAGATAATTGATTATGATAGTGCCTAGAAAGGGGGGTGAAGCATATCTCTTGCTCCGATGTTATTCACACGTGTCAAGCGCATATTTACTTGTGTCTATAGAGTAAACTTGCATGGTCTAGTGATGCGTCCACAAACCACAGGGCAGAGTCGGACACCATCACATGAAAATACGAATTGCTAGTGAAACTGGATGACCCGACGAACTACCTATTATTCTTATTGATCACAACTCACTTTTCTCTACTCTTGCTATTTCTTTTTGTTATTTCGATTAGTAGTTATTATCCATTAAACCTATTCAACTACCAAACATAGTCTAAAATATACAAGAGGAATACAAAATTGATATTTATCCGTCCCGTGGGTTCGATATTGTAACTTGGTCATCTTCGCGACTACAATTGATATCCTTATACTTGAGGATTAATTTGTGTGTTGAGAAAACCCCTATCAATGATCTTTGCACCTTGAAGTTTTTTGGCATGGCAGGGAAGCCTAGGCGAGCTCCACAGGTAATCTCAGTTCATTGGAAGCTACCTCTACCGGGTTGGGTAAAGGTTAATACGAATGGACATGCCTTCTGTTTGCTAGGTGATATATCAGGAGGGATGATATTCCGTAATAGCCGAGGCTTTCTAATAGGGTATTTCACATGTGGATTTGGGATCAGGTTTTCTATAGAGGCTGAGCTGGTAGTGATGAGAGTGATAAATCAAGTGTTTTGAGCTCCGATTTATGTGAAAATTGAGTATGATTTAGTCTATTATCAAGACGAATTGAGATGTTTATAGAAAATCCACGAATCAGATGCTACTGAAGTTATTTGAGCATATTTGTATAGGAAAATAGGTCTGAAGTGCTCAGAATTGGAAAACATAATTTTCGAGGTATAGTTCGACCTGGGAAGGCTGTTCGACTAGTATCAGCCTGGTCGAACAATAGTGGTGAAGTCGAACGGGAGGTGTTTCAACTTACGGAGAGGTCATTCGACTAATGAAGCCCGTTCAACCAAGTAAAGTCAAGTCGAACTGCGTAAGTCAAGTCAAACGGCAAGCAGAGACAAAGTTCAGTTTACAAACACGCTGTTCAACCTCAATTCGACCAAGAGGTCCTGTTCGACCATGTCAGGTCTGCTCGAATAGAGACACATCAGCTCCGAAATGTCAGAATTTCATCTCTAGTGCGTGCATGTGCATGCTTTCTATGAAAAAGCCCAGTAAAGGTCCATAAGAAGAAGCTACAAGTATAAAAAGGGGTGCCGATCACACCAAAAAGAGAGTTAGATTCCACATATATCCTAACCACATCCAAACCCTAACTCCATCCGCAGGAGCTGTAGAGATAGATTCGTGCATCGAATCAAGTGAGAACCAAGTGAAAATTCAAGACGGAGCAAAACGACGGCGCCCACATCTAGGGTTTACTTCGCAACTTAATCTTTCTTTTAATTTTCAAGACAATGGGTAAGATCCATCCAAACACCATGAACGTTCTTTGAAGCATCATGGGATAGAACCGCTTTGGTCGTTCTAGGGTTATGAAGGTTTTTATCTAGTTAATTGAACTTCCGTGTGTACACTTCATACAACACTACTTGTGGGTTTATTTTATATAAGACTATGCTTTTTTAATTCATACTTAGAGTTGTTTTGTGCATCATTAACTATTATGTAGAGTCTGAATACATATCTTGGTTATTGATTGAGTGCGTTCACTGCTGAGCAGGATTACATGTTATGATTTTAAGTGAGGGGACTCCGAAGCTTCATTAGAACTATCTTATATGAATACTTATTAATTGAATTGGATTCGAGTTAGTAAGTAGGATAAAGAGGATAATTATATAGTACCTATAATGGGAGATCATATCGGGTTAGAGTACTTAGTGCATGGGAAATAATTAATACTGATAGTACCTAGAAAGGGAGGCGTAATTATATCTCTTGAGGTAATTCACACGTGTTACATGTTTATCTGCTTGTGTCTATAGAGTAGATTTGCATGGGTTAGTGATGCATCCATAATCCACAAGGCAGAGTCGGACAATGACATACGGAAGGGAGATTAATTAGTTAAATTGGATGGCCCAAAGAGCTACCTATATTCTCACTTGTCAACTTTCATTTAACTCTACTGTCTCTATTTTATTTGCTATTTAATTATTTGTTCATTAGTTTAATAACTGTTCTCCAATTAAATTACCAACAATAGTTTCTTTTAAATTAGATAATAATAAATTGATAACCAACTATCCTTTGGGTTCGATAAATATAACTTGGTCGCTTATCTAAACTACAATTGCATTCTTCATACTTGGGATTAAAATTATGTGTTGAGAAAATGCCCAACAGGCAGCAGCGTGTCTTGCCATTGAATACGCACATGACCGAGGCTGGAAACAAGTGTTGTTGTGAATCGATCAAAGAAAGAAAAAGAAAAAAATGAAGAACACAATCGTTTATAATGGTTCGGCAAATTGCCTACGTCTACTCTTAAGGGAGAAGAGATCTTATTGATGAAGATTACAATGACGATAAATAAACTTATATCTCATACAAACCCTAATCTTATGGGAGTATACGGATGATTCTATGAACCATACTGAATGAATAAAACTTAACCCATATATATACACTCCAATATATGATATATATGGATAATATGATATATATGGACAATATATGATTTGCATAATCTTACAAATCGTATATATGATCATAATCTTGCTTGCTAAGCAAACTGATAAGCTGATCACCAATCAGGCCTATTTCCATTCTTACATCAAAACTTATACGTGTGCAAGCGTCTACCTCTCAACAATCTCCACCTTAGGCCTTGCATACGTCTACTCTTAACAATACTCCACTTTAGAGCTTGCATTATCACACCAATACTCTTACTTCTCCTCCTACATGCTGCTTTATGGTGCAGCCACCGTTATCAACTGTTTTAACGAGTTCAGCAAACTCCTCCTTTTGCATCACTACTCCACCTTGAGTAGCAACCTTTCATCACTGCTCCACCTTGAGTAATATCCTCTACCTTAGCAGCTAGTTCCTCACCACACCATGAGGTTCTGATCCTTTGCCACCGAGCTTCATCGATCACCTTTGGAGAGAAGCTGCCGCTTTCAACTACTTTCGAGTGTCGCCTAATTTCCTTGCTGAAGCGTTGCTCGCCTAAGACCGACCTTAATCTGAATTGAATCCCTCTCAAATTGAACATGTGAATTGTAAAATCCACGACCCAAACTCCCACAATTCTCCAGGGTCCCATCAATGGTTTTTCCCCCATTGTTCTTATCATTCGGTCAAGAAGAATTCCAAGAATTCATCTCTTCGAACCGCCTCTTCAAACCACCGTCCAAAGAACGACGCCCTATCCATCTTACTAATTTGTAAGAGTCACCTTCTTTCTTGACCATTCATTGATTTCTTCATCTTCACTTAGAAATCCTCCGTGAACTCCTTAACATCGAAACCAACAACACCAACCCAACTTCTGTTCAATGTTCACAACACTTGGAGCCTTAGAATCTCATCCCCACCGTCCAGATTCAATGTGAATGAGTCCTGGACATGCTGTTAAAATTACAGCTTGATCTAACGGCTGGTTTGTGAGAAATAACCCTTTAAACACGGCTGCACAGAACTGAATCGCCCAAAAAACCTGACTTTTGTTTTCGGCCTATTACCGTCGACAGAGACTTCCAAACACCATCTCCACCGTTCAGAATGTATATCAATAAGTTACAAACGTCCTGATAATCTTTCACCTTGATCCGACGGTTGAAACTTCAGATACGGCCTCTGCAATATTTCTGCGCATGGACTTCTCTTAAAAACGTGAAGAGTGATTTGCCCACTTTTCTTCTTCTCGTTTCTGCCTTCTTTCCCACACCTTCTCGCTCCTTCTTTCTTTGATTGTTCTTTTTCCCGTTTCCCACAGACGGCGCCAATTGTTATGAATCGATCAAAAAAAGAAAAAAAAATGAAGAACATAATTGTTTATAGTGGTTCGGCAAATTGCCTACGTCCACTCTTAAGGGAGAAGAGATCTTATTGATGAAGATTACAATGACGATGAATAAACTTATGTCTCATACAAACTCTAATCTTATGGGAGTATATGGATGATTCTATGAACCATACTGAATGAATAAAACTTAACCCATATATATACACTCCAATATATGATATATATGGATAATATGATATATATGGACAATATATGATTCGCATAATCTTACAAATCATTTATATGATCATAATCTTGCTTGCTAAGCAAGCTGATAAGCTGATCACCAATCAGGCCTATTTCCATTCTTACATCAAAACTTATACGTGTGCAAGCGTCTACCTCTCAACAATTGATCGTCCCAGATTCTATACGTCTACAAGGGATTGGAGTCAGATTCTATATTTGTTATACATGCATTCATGCACCAATCACCGGTTATACCACGGAGAATGGTCTCAAGATGGAGAAAGGAGAAGGAAATTATCGGTCATATTTCCTTCTTGGTTTCACATATCTACAGGGAAGAAAATAATGTTGCAGATTTGCTTTCTGGAGTTGGAGGTGCTCTCATGTGGCATAATCCCATGCCGGAATTTCTCAATAGACAGATGTTTAAAGACATGAACAATGACTACTATAGATTTCGATAGAGCATGACTCTTTGTACTTTTTGACATCTTTTGTATTTATCGAATGCTTGTTTTTCATTTCTAATTTAATAATACGGATTTATTTGTCTGTTTAGTCCGTGGAGTGCTAATTGGTATAGGTTGAAAAGGTCCGACTTTAAAACAGCCTAAAATATGAACCCTAACCTATTTTTTATAAGTAAAAGGGGTTTAGTCCTACGGGCCACGGGCTTTTTCAGATCTCTATAGGTTACCATATAGAGAATAATTGAAGTGTATTTTATTTTCGGGTAGTTTTGGGTGAGACCATTTCAAGTAAGATTATTTCACAATTTTTAATTAGTTATTACTTTTTAATTAAGATATTATCACTTTTCATTAATGATACTATCACTTTTAATTTACACTACAAATAGTTCATGAAATAGTTTTACTTTACAACTATCATTTTTTATCAATCAAGTATCACTTTTTGTTGTAATGTTATCATTTCTTATCCGTCTTACGCAATTATTTTCTTTTATTCATATTGAAAAGATACATATACATTGGAAATGATAAATACAATGCATATTCTCTAATAAAAATTTTCCATTTTTGAATATACACTGATCCAAAATCAAATTAATTGGTAGGTTAAACCCGACTATATGAATCCGTATGCACCAGAGTATATACAAGAACTTTTGCCTTATACTATTATCATATGATTAATAATTGGAAAAGGATGCATGATATAATCATATATCATATTTTCGTTTAGAGAGTTGCTAGTGTAGCATATAATCGAGTGTATGGTGTAATTCTTTCGATAATTATTACTTTTTTTTAAAAAAAAGGAAGGTTACTCTTTAAAATACATAAAATTATTCCACTCGTCATAGTTCATTAACCATAATAATAATTTTTTTTTTTCGTAAAAAGTAATCATATCTTACACTGTACACTAATCTTCCTGGTTCTACCTTGAAACCGGTTTCATTGCGATTTGTTTTCTACTTTCCTTACCAAAATGCAGCACAAAAACTATTAATGTTTCTAACCCTGTTTATGAAACCCAAATCTAGGGTATAGATTTTCTCTTTATAAAAACCTGCAAATATTAATTGGATTTCATTAATTTCCATAATATCATTAATTTTCCATCAATACCAATATATCATTGGGAAAATAGATTTTTTCGTCCGCTAACTTTCAATCATTTTGAAATTAGTCCATTAACTTTTTTAATTTTGAAATTTGTCCGTTAATTTTATAACAAATTTGAAATTAGTCCATTAATTTCATAAAATTCAACATTTTGGTCATTTGACCTGCTATGGCAGGTCATTTGAATATTTTCACCCAAATTATTCTATATCATATTTTTATTTAACCAATTTTATCTCACTTTTCATTTTTCACTTCCGTATACCAAACAAACAATATTAATCTCATTACTAAAGTGGAGCAAATTTGACTAAATATTGATACTTCCTCCGTCCGCTCGTAAGAGGGTCTTTTTTCTATTTTGGTCGTCCGTTCCAAAGAAGGTCACTTCCTTTTTTACATACATGAGATCAATACACACCCACTAATACAATTAAAATATGGGATCCACACTCCCACTAATACAACTACCCACTACACATTAAATAACAATACTCCTTAATCAACGTGCACAAAAGCAAAATGCCCTCTTTCGGGCGGACAAAGAGAGTATAATATAAATTCTTAGTGGAGGCTATTTTTTTTAAAATAGTATATATATATATATTACATATTTTTATTTTTATTTTTTAGAATAACCTGCTAATGACCTGTTGAAACAGACGATTTTGTTGAACTTGGTAAATATGATGGACGATTTTCAAAATTTTCAAATATAATGGACGATTTTTAAAATTCTGCAAATATAATGGACGGTTTCTAAAAAGTGAAAAACTTATGGACTAAATTCAAAATTGGGCAAAGTTAGCAGACAAAAAAATCTATTTTCCCAAATTTATTTATAGATACAGAGAGTCCGATACTAATTTCCTAAAAATTACTGTAACATAGCATCTTCCGTATGAATTGAAATATTAAATAAATAAAATATAAATTCTATAATTTTTAAATAAAATAAATAAGATAAAAAAATATAATTATTGCAAGAAAAACAATGAATTTTACTACTATTATAAATTATTTTCCACCTTAGAAAAAAAACGACACATTTAAGCATTGTTGCAAAACACACTAAATTTTTTAAAAAATCACTCCACCTTTATAACCCCAACATTGAGAAATATATCAAACATCGAGTGTGTTTTGTAACAAACTTAAATATTTGGTTCTTTTTTGCAATTTCTAAAAAATGTAGATTAATTTACAATAAAAAAATATTGTACTCCCTTTGTCTCATTGAAAGGTACGCGCTTCCTTTATAAATTACAAAGAAAGCGCGTACCCATTTAATGAGGTGGAGGTAGTAATTTTTTTTTTCAATTTACTCTAAAAAATACTTTTATATATATATATATATATATATATATATATATATATATATATATATATATATATATATATATATATATATATATATATATATATAACGGATACCAAGGAATATACCCATTAACCGCCCCAAATTCTAACATGATTTTGTAACTATTTGTACCGTCCAAAACCTATTAAGACAGCTCTATAGTATATCTTTGAAAATGGTGTACCCCACCATTAGGGGCCCCACCGACCCTGCCTTGGGGATTGGTGAAGGAGGTAAATCGCAGGATGTGTCTCAAGTGGCTTATAGAGAGGACTCACTGTTAAACTTGTGCTTGCAAGGGGCCAAATCCATGCCAAAGGCAGGATTCGAACCCCCACCCTGCAGCAACCAAACTCAGTTGAAAGGCCTTACCACCATCCCCTCTACCACTTGAACTATGCCTGTGGGCAGCTCTATAGTATATCTTTCATAATGGGGTTGGGTGGTTGGGCGTGTACCAAAATAATTACCCCTCATATTGCAGTCCTAAGTATACTATATCAATCCCATTCCAGTCTTTGTATATTTTTATTTTGAGCATTTCATTTCAATCTTTACATTTTTCTTTTTAGAATATAGACTCACCAAAAATAATTAATATATTATTATGGGATCCACATCCAACACTAATACACATACGGCCACCTTACATTAAATATTACTCCCTCCATCCCACCGAAAGGTCCTCATTTTTACGGGTGTAAATGAGTCAAATTAAGAGTTGTTCAAGCTTGTTTGAAATATTATCGAGCTTCAAAATATATGTTCGAGCTTGTTTGATAAGCAATCGAGCCGAGCCCGAACGAGGTTTTACCGAGCCGAACACGAACCGAGCTCGAGTAGCTTGATAAATTTAAACTTACTTTACATATATTCATTAATTGAGCTCGAGCTCGAGTCAAGCTTTTAATTTTATCGAGTATAAAAGTCTATTCAAACTTTTTTGATATATTTATTAAACCGAGATCAAATGAGCTTTTTACCAAATGATCTTGAGTCGAGTGTCGAGTAGATTGATTTGATTTTCACCCCTACTCATTTTACTATATTGGACAGTAAAAGGACCCCACATATGGCCCACTACTCACTATTAATACAACTATCCACTACACATAAAATAATAATACTCTTTAATTCATGTGCAAAAAACAAATGGGGACCTATGACCGGGACGGAGGGAGTATATCTTTCCACCCAATATATATTTAAATACTATACTCCTTAATCAACGTGCAAAAAATAAACATAAATATTAAAATGGGATGGAGGGAGTATATGTTAAAAGTACAACAGATTTAATTAAAGTTTCATACGTATTATGAGCTGCTCTCTTGTAAGACGAGTAAATATGAGACGGATTGTGAGACGGTTCGACCCATGATTAAAGTATGTGTATTATATAAGTAAAATATGTTTATTGATAGTTAAAGTATGTTTATGGTGAATCATACTATAACACCATAAAAGCATACTTTAATTCATTATTCATCATAATTTAGAAAAACCTACTTTAACTAACAATAAACATACTTTACCTATGTAATAAAGATACTTTAAAAATGGGTCAGACCCGTCTCACATAATAACCGTCTCACAAGAAACTTTGTCTATGGTCAAATATAAAATATCTAAATAGTCAAGTCTTACGTGAGACCGTCTCATAGTAAGATCATTTAACGCTTTCGTAATTAGTTATTACTTTCGCTATAAAATGTTATCATTTTTCATTTATACTATAAATTGTTAATGAAATTGCATTATTAATTTTAATTAATTAAGTATCACTTTTTATTATAACTTTTATCACTTTGTATTTGTACGTAAGTATTGAAATGGTCTCACACAAGTCTTTGTCAATACCTAATACTTTGCACTTTAGATATGGAGATTAAAAAGTATATATTTTTTAATTGACTTTATTGATTTTTATAGCATAATATTTTAAGTAATAAATAAATTATAAAGTATATTATGTGTGTTAGATTGTATAGGTAAATTTATAATTATAATGTACTTTTAAGATTGAGAAATAAGATGATGTTTCTTTTTTGCATAGTGAAGTTTATTGTGAGAGAGTTAAATTCATTTTTTGCCCTATAACTAAGCAAAACTTCGATTTTTGCTCTAAAAGCATAAGTGGTTCAATTTTGCCTTATAACTAACGAATTATTTCAAATTTTACCCATTTTTGCCAAAAAATGTAATTTCGCCGGAATCCGCCATGTCATGCTTCAATTCCGATTGGTCAATCCGACGTGGCAATTTTAATTTTTTTTTGCCAATGAATCTGCCACATCATATTCCACCTATTTATTTTATTTTTTTCATATTCCACCTTTGAGCCAATGTAGTGGATCGCTGGTTGGAGACATGTCTCTTTGCCGATGCCGGAACGTTCTAGAATCCTTATCTGAAAATCGACGCTCTTGGGATTGTCCTTGAGGATGAGTCTAAAATGTTCCATGAAAGTGGAGAAAGGAACACGGCAGGTGACGGGTGGTTTATAGCAGGCGTAGTCGACCAGGTAGATGGAGCAGGGTTTGGACATGAAGTAGACGGTGGCAATAAAGACGATAAGAAAGGAGCAGCAGAGGACATGAAGGAGGTCGAGGTGGAGGAAGTTTCAGATGTGGAGCATTTCATCGGGGCTCAATCGGAGAGTTTCGATGGCGACGACGGCGATGATGGGGATAAGGAGGAAGGTGAGGATGTGGTTGACTAGGTATTGGTATCCTAGTTTAACGCACTTGAGTTTGATGAAGAAGGAGAACCTGGGCAGGATTTTCGGTATCTTATAAATTGATAATTCTCTCTTTCTCTCTCCGTGTGAGTGTGTGTTGGGAATTAGATGAGTTAGAGAGAGAAAGAGGGTGGAGGAGGGTAGACGGCAGATGAGGGAGGAGGGAGGTGGCGGAGATGGAGGAGGATTTAAAAGGGGTGGAATGAAAAATAGCAATGAATGGGGTTTCTCCCACCTCAAAGGCAGGGAAAGAACCATGGTGGAATATGAAAAAAAATAAAAAAATAAATAGGTGGAATATGATGTGCCGGATTCATTGGCTAAAAAAAAGTCAAAATTGCCACATCGGATTGAAGCATGGCATGGCGGATCCTGGCAAAATTTGTATTTTCCGTCAAAAATGAGAAAAAATTAAAACAATTCGTTAGTTATAGGGTAAAATTAAATCACTTATCTTTTTAGGGTAAAAATCGAAGTTTTGCTTAGTTATAGGGCAAAAAATGAATTTAACTCATTGTGAGACATACCTAAACAAAAAATGCAAAAATTTCGAACGGAGAGAAGTAGTGTTTTAATACTAAAAATGTATTCATAAAAAAGTGTGAAACTTTAAAACTCAAAAGAACGATTGACTAGCTAGGTGATTTGCTAAAATACAAGTGCTAAAAATTTGTTCTTAAGAAACCTTGTTTATGAAAAAATGCAGATGAGATGATGGCAATGCTTGGCGAAGCTTCTATTTGTGAGGCACCTAGTCAAATATTCAATGGACTTTGCTTTAGTAAATAAAATTGTGCTTCTATCTGTGAGAAAAAAGATTCACAGGTGGACGTTGCAAATTACTGAAGTACGTATGCAGTAAAAATTATGGTGTTGGTAGCGGCGGCGGAGGTCCTCCAGCCGAGACGCCGCCCGATGGCCCACCTGATGGTCCTAAAGCTGACGAGCCGCCACCTGATGGCCCATCCGATGAAGGTCCTTCAGATGACGAGCCACCACCTGATGGCCCACCCAATGATGGTCCTCTAGCTGACGGCCCACCTGAAGAAGGCCCACCCGGCCGGAAGCCTAAGCTAGGGAGACCCCTCAAATATGAAGAGAATGTATCAATGGTTACTTTCTACTAATATAAATAGTAGAGTGAATAAACTTTTTTGAATAAAGGATATTAAACGTATGTATGAGTTTTACTACTATTGCAGTATTATGAGTATAATTATCTTTGACTATGGTTTCATGTTTTCACTCGACTTTTTAGAAAATGATCATAAATGTGTTGGGAAAAATAAGGTTTGCACCAAACAATCCTTTTATAATATGAATACTGAAAAATAAATACAAGAAATGAAGAAACGAGTAAAGTCTTCAAATCTTATCTTTGAATCTTGATTTGGATTTGGATCTAACGCGGGATCTAGATCTTTAAACGGAACTGGCGCTAGAATTGAATCTGGATCTTGAACCGAGTCAAAATTGGATCTCTTCCAGCAAGACGTAAAATACCCCGATAGTATTTCGATTCTTGACGGAACGTCTTCAAAGGTAAAAGAGTTCTTCATTTCCGGCGAAGCAGCACCACTATAGCAGGAACATCGGCAAACTAAAGAGGATAGAGAACTGGATCGTCTACACAATGCACTATGCAAATCTATGCAGAGATGCTCATTTGTGGTGTGTTCGTTGTTGTGGTGTGTTAGAATACATGGTGAATGGCTCTATTTATAGGTGTACCATTCCACTTAGCCATAATGGCAATTGCGTGATTTAGCACGTATTAATTCTGATGACGTAATTTTCTCTAATCAGCAATTATGCCGAATTAATTATTCATTGCGTAATTACCTCTAATCAGCAATTATGGAGGATTACAACGTCCAAGTTCAATGAATCTTTACACACACTTGATTCGTCTTCACGACATGACCCGATGTTTGAGGATTTTCCTCCCACGTGAGATAATAATTTCGTATTAATCCCCATTACACTTCACATAACTTCTCCAGTAGATTAGTCAAATTACACTCACCCACTACACTCATTTAATTGGTGATTAATTTAATAATTAATCATTACTAACCAATTAAATCAAATTAATTTAATTGATTAATTAAATTAATTCCTACAATCCCCCACATGAGCGAAATTTGGTGAACCCACATGAAATGCAAACACACAATCCAGTCCTCGTGAGACACTAATGTATCCGAATAGGTGGATTGAGACTTTGAATCTTCCGTAGTCCATCATTATCGAGTATACCGGTGGCTTAGTAGACACAATGTCTTTGAACTACTCCTCCTTAGCGTATACTGAGACAACAGTGCGAACGCATCAATGCCTCTCATCATTCTTGTTCTCAAGTATTGGTCCATTTCGGCTATGGACCCCCTTTGGATTCATAAGTGTTTCACTTGAAGCGGCCACTCACTTCACACTTACATAGGTGATCTTCTATCTTGAGTACCCCATTATACTCAACCAGCCTCTACTAGGCCTTTTAGGAATCATTAAAAGTCAAAGACTTAACCTCACCACAATACGAGTTCCAACACTTAGATTTATTGCTCTTCTAAGGAATGGTAGGTACCAAGTGTTACTTGAACCTCCACAGTTTTATTTTTACATTGAACCAAGTTCTTGGGATCTCCAGCCATCATGGTTGGGTCTCCACTGTTTTAGTTCTTACTTTGTGGATTTTAATCACATTCCTTCTAGCAATTTTATTGATCTTGATTTTCACACATGTGTGAGTGGATCCACTTTCTTTTCTTCAAGACCAATTTATTGTGTATTAAACACAACCACTTTTCATCTTTAATTTAAACACCCCTACATTTGAAGTGTCACACCCCATACCCAGGTAGACATCCCACACTTGGAGTGATACCCCCACACTCAGGGTGGCACCCTCACACTTGAGGGTTTTGAGTGTTTCATGAATTTTGGATGGATAAACGTCATCAATCTTACATCAACTCACATGACATTAACATGTCATGAGCACTTTAATTTTGAATTAAAGATATTCACATCTTCACTTGCCTTCTCGGCTAACACATTGCCATTTTTGGCTTTATTTTCTTTTTTCTCAAAGAGTTCAACAACTTGATAAACATTTAAGTGCAACAATAATATTGCAAAGTGCATTACATATGCCTCTAAGAATGAATTTCTGTACAATAATTTATCCACATCAAATCCAATAATCTTGAATCCAACATCTTTATAGATGTTCGTTATGTACGTATCGACTCCCATAAATTATTTTGGGCTTCTCCCCGTGCTAGAACCATGAATGGTCTCGACATCCCTATTGGAGGATACATCATTTGAAAATCAAACCCAACAGGATTCACATTTACTCTTTGAAAATCAGTCCCAACAGAGTCCTTATTGACATTGGAGGTTTCACCCCTTTAGGGATTGATGCTCTGTCAATATCCAACATTGAATTCATATTATGATTGTAGATGCAGGGGATACAAACGTTTTTATGTCTTGCGATTATTGGGAAAAATGAGGTTTGCACCAAACAATTGATGCTCTGTCAATATCCAACATTGAATTCATATTATGATTGTAGATGCAGGGGATACAAACGTTTTTATGTCTTGCGATTATTGGGAAAAATGAGGTTTGCACCAAACAATCCTTTTAAATATGAATACTGAAAAGTAAATACAAGAAATAAAAAATGAGAAAGTCTACAAATCTTATCTTTAGATCTTGATTTGGATTTGGATCTAACGCGGGATCTGGATCTTCAAACAAAATTAACGCGGGAACTGGATCTGGATCTTAAACCGAGTCGAGATTGGATCTCTTCCTACAAGACGTAAAACACCCCGATAGTGCTCCGGTTCTTGGCGGAACGCCCCCAAAGGTAAAACATAAAACACCATTATCATAGGAACACCGGCGAAATAAAGAGGATGGAGAACTGAATCATCTACACTATGCACTATGTACTATGCACTATGCAAGTATATGTAGAGGTACTCGTTTGTAGTGTGTTCGTTGTTGTGGTGTGTTAGAATGCATAGTGAATGACCCTATTTATAGGTGCACCATTCCACTCAACCATAATGGCGATTGCGTGATTTACCACATATTAATTCTGATGGAATAATTTCCTCTAATCAGTAATTATGACGATTAATTGCTGATTGCGTAATTACCTCTAATCAGCAATTATGGAGGGTTACTGCGTCCAAGTTCAATGAATCTTAACACACGCGATTCTTCTTCATGGCTTGACCCAATGTTTGAGGATTTTCCTCCCACGTGGGATAAAAATTTCATATTAATCTTCATTACGCTTCACATATCATCTCCATTATATGAGCCAAATTACACTCACCTACTACACTTATTTAATTAGTGATTAATTTAACAATTAATACTTACTATCTAATTAAATCCAATTAATTTAATTGATTAATTAAATTAATTCCTACAGAATGACATCTAAAACTTGAAGCTGAAATATATTTATTGTTAGGAAAAAAATACACCGTCTCACGAAATAAAGTTATGTGGGTGAGAATATTTTTTTTTAATAAAATGAAGTGATAAAATTATTTTAAGAACAAATTATATATATTATAAATAAAAAGTAATAATAATTTTGCTAAAATTACATAATAATTAATATAGAAAAATAATTATTTTAATGTAAGAAGATGATAGTGTTGTTCTAGAATTAGTACTCTTGATTAATTAATAAATATGTATAACACGGAGATAAACTAGCTAGTATTTATTTCAAGATAAATTTTTTTGCCATAAGGGTGCGTGGGTATAACTGTTGAAGATGATCAAATGAATCGAACATAAAATATTAGGTCTTTAGATTTTACATTTTTCATTTTACTTCGTTTCATAAAAAGTCGAAACAAATAATCTCACAGCTATACCATATAATATACAAAAATATCACTCATTCCATAGATACATCCACATATTGAATAGGGCGAATCCAAAATTATATTTTGATGTACAATTTATTACTCCCCATTCCATAGATACATCCACGTATTTGACCATATATAACATTTCAAACAATGAGCACAACAGAAGATGATATGAATTAAAAGATCCTTACTCATAAATAAAAATAGTGGAGAACGTCTAACCCAATATCAGACCAAAATTAGAGATTTCAAGTCAAGAGCTCGTCCATTCAAATCTCAGAAAAGGAAAAAGTTAACAAGGAATAGAATTTTGAGGTTAGATATTCACTCCAACACATGGTTTTGCTGATTAAAGCATGTATCTCATATTTACAACAATGAAGAACAAAAAGAGATAAGCCATATCCTTTTGATTATATATAGTTGTTTCCTCATATTTGCAATTTTCCCCAATACTTGATAATTACTCAGTTTTTTGTTTTTTTCTTTTTTAATATTTTTTTATCTATTATCAAATAAAATAATTATTTTTTTTAGTCACCAGTTACAATTTAACATATAACTGAGTCAAATCGAGTCAAATATCATTAGATTCAAGCTTGGTAAGCCAATTTTAAATATTAATATACTCTCTACGTCCCATGCGAAATGTGAATTAAGAAGTATTATTATTTAATGTATAGTGAGTAGTTGTATTAATGGGTGTGTGGCCCCATATTTTAATTGTATTAGATGGGGTGTGTGTGGATCTCATATATATATAGAAAAGGAAATGAAACTCTATGAGTAGGACATCCAAAACGGATAAAAGAACCTTTGAAGAGGACGGAGGGAGTATTGATTTAAGATTGCATCGATATAAATTTTGAATTCAAATTCAAGATAAGTATGAATTTAAGTTTGTTAGAGCTCATTAAAATATATTTTTACATTATTTTTTCATAAATTTAAATCAAATTAAATATCATCCTTAACATCAGATGTTATGAAATTTAATTTTTCTTTATAAATCACACCAAATTTTCTTTAATATAATATTAAATTTTTAAATTCAAAATTTCTTTCTTCTTGCATTTTATAAAATTTATATGTAGTACTTACTTAATTAGGTGTTTTTTTAATTCTAGTGGTTTGTTCTAACATAAAAATGAGAGAAGTTGAGCTTCCAGAATGTAATGCACAGTCCCCGCAAAGATCTCGCTCTCTCTCTCTCGGCGCTCTTGATCAACTCACTCCACTACTGGATTGGCTCTTCAACTAGGGCTGTAAATGAACCGAGTCCAGCTGAGCTTTATGAAGATTAAGTCCCATTTGTTAAGCAGTAAATGAGCTCGAGCTTATTAATGAAAGCTCATTTTGTTCGCAAATATATTCGTGAACATATTTGTTAACGTGTTCGCGTGAAACTTTTGTTCGTAAACATATTTGTAACGTGTTTAAGAACACCTGTATCATTTCATTTGTGAACATGATAAATAAACATACCAGAATCCTAAAATAACAAAATATTCATCAACTACCAATAATATTTTTTATAATTTCATAAAAATAAGGAAATTTAACATGTATAAATGCTTTCAATATTTTTAATATTATATTTACATATTATAAAGAATAATAATAAATTATATATGTATAGCTCGTTCATGAACACACTGAACAAACACTAAAAGAGCTTGTTCACGAGCTTTTAACAAACGAGCTATGCAATGCTCAAACTCTTATTCGTTTACATAACGAGCTTAATCTAACGAATACAAATAAGTTCTTAATGAGTCGAGTCACGAGATGTTCACCGCTGAACTTAGTCTCAATTTTGGTATAAATTGATAAGAGTAAGCGTACTCTATCGTTGTGTGTAGACGTGGTGACCAAGTGCAAAATTTATAATATCGAACCCAAGGGAGAAAGTGATGTATCCGTATTCGAAAAATGTTTCACTCTAGAAGGACTAATCAATAAAGGAGGAGTTTAATTACACTATAAACTAACTAAGAAAGCAACTAAAGATAGAACATGTACAAATGAGATGGATAATGGGTGATGGTGAGCAATCTAAGAAGTATGTAAGACAAGCAATATAATGGAAAAGGCTCATGTAGATTCACACACACATGCATTGAAGGTCATCATGTTATGATATTAAGGGCAATCAATTGTGTACCCCTAATCCCTATGGCCAAGGCAATTAGGTTCTCAACTCTTTTACAAGTTTAAATCTCCTAGGATGGTGTCTTACTCTCAATTCCCATGAAAGTACTATGATCATAAGTTGGATTCTCCTCACTAATTCATCACTAATGTCCTATCATGAGGTTCTAAGCACAAGAAGGGTATGGTTTACCTCTCCTCATACTAACTAAGTCATCTCATACAATCAATGATTCAATTAAACCACTAAGCATAATATTGAAATGACCATCCTAACACTATAAATAGAAAATTTAACCACAAAAATCATACACGAAATAAGAATAAGCATTCAAAATAGAAAATATTCGTACAATCAATTCATCGAACATGTGGTGTGCAAAATCTACATTATCCTTAACCAATCATATTGCTAGCCTCACATGAGGACTAACCACTACAAATCATAATAAAATCAATATTATCCATGCCATGCTCTAATTGAGCCACATAATGAAGAAAACAACAAATCAAAGGTTGATTGGCTTCCCTTTTGAAGTTGGTCTTATCTTCCTTCAACATGCTCCAATCTTCATTCCTTGATGTTCTTCCCTTCCTTAGATTGGTGGATTAATGGAATGGTGGGTGGATGTGAGAAATCAAGAGGAATGGGTGGATGGAATGAAGATGGAGGAATGGATGATGAAAATAGAGGAATGAATGATGGATGGATGGATGGAGAGGAGTGTGTGCAGCCCAAAACCATCGATTTCTGCCTTCAAATGTTGATATTGGGGGTATTTATACCCCCTCACACACCTGAAAATCGCATAAAGGAGAAAAACGCGACTTTTGGCCAAAGTGCAAGAAAACACGGGTGTGTTTTCCTGCACCTGACCGTGTTTTCCTGTAAAATTTCAGCATTCTGTATGTTTTGGTCCCTACAGAAAAACACGGGCACTACATAAAAACATGGGCGTGTTTTTATGTATTTTGGCCAATTTTCTATTTTCTTCAACTTTCTCATTTCTTCATACTTTTTATCACCATTTATCTTCATAATCACCTATTCAAAGACATGAAAATCATCATCATCAATTTCCCAAAATACAATATAAAAAGATACAAAAATACGGAACAAGATAACGAAAAGACACATAAAAATGACACAAAATTTAGGTGAAAATAGCGATGATCAACCCCCCAAACTTAAAGTGTTGCTCGTCCCCGAGCAACGAAAATGATAAAATAAGAGGAGAAATTTTCACCTAGAAAAAGACCTAACGAACATAAGCAATAACATATCATAAGCAATAAGGACTACAAATCATATCAAGTCACCCTACAACATTCAACTCATAACATGAAAAATTAACAAGTTCAATTCAAAGAGATTAAGGAGTAATATAGTCCCTTCCGATCCAAGCCTCACATCAGATATCAAATGCACTCAACACTCTATCAAAATTAGGTAAATCAACACTCATCAACTGATTGGCCCGACGCGCATAGGCTTACTCATGGACTAAATTCACAAACTACCATAGCTTCAATTAATGATCAAATAGGACTTTACTTTTGGATGTAATGATAGACTTTTTGGTAAAGGTAGGGAGAATTTGGATAAAAATGACTTATCGAGTGTAAGTAATCGAAGAGATGATCAACTTCTTCACGTTTCTATCTTCCTTTCTTTTCTTTTTTAAATATAAGCACTTATCATTATCATTCCTTGTGTTTCTTGAGCTTCTTTTGATTTCATGTTTTATTCCTTTTGACTTTTTGCTTGCATTAGCATATTGTTATTGATTTTGCTCCTTTTTCTTGCTTTGAAGTAGCATGTATATTTGCTTGAGCTCTTTTCATCCTTTTCTTGCTTGTTTACTATTTCCCTCTTTCTCTTGCACAATTCTCACATCAAACCATGTAGACCACCATCTCCTCAATCACCCACACAAAAGGTATATATATAAGGCTTAAGTGGGTAATTATGGCTTGTAATGTGCTTAGTTCACAAGAAATAGGCTTAAAGGCTCAAAGTGGCTAACTAGGGATGATGTATAAGGTAAGAAAATATATGGCAATGACTTTAAAGTACAAGGATGGCCTAAAATCATCTCACTAACATCCACCAATCGGGCTCATTCCCGTATTTCACTAGCAAGTTCTAGCTTACCAAGACTCAATCGATCCACTCATGAAGAAATAACCATGGATGCATGGTTGAGGCTCAAATACTCACAAGCTTTTGCTCGAACCTTTTGGAACTTATTACACCTTAATTCATCTTAAAATTGAACAAGTTAAATAGAACATGTCACAATTTTAACTTGTAGAGATCTTTAACATAATTCGCCATCACTTATCACAAACAACACATCATCACTCATATTCAAGAAAACGACTCACAACACAAGAAAATAAGAACATAACAAAAACACAAGACACAAGGAAACTATGTGCGCCGGTGCAAATGTTCATAATATGAGAACTACGAGAGCATAAAAAAATTGACCCCCGAAACATAATTTCTAGTTAAAGCTAGGATTAAATTTGGGCTAAAGAATAGGTACTCCCTTTGAAGCATACCTCGTAGCTCTTCTCGTAATCCAATAAGTTCCAAATCTATACCAAGCACATCATATTTCCTACATAAAATACCAACAAACACAAAAATCAAACCAAAACACCAAAAATCAAATCCATCATCCTTATTGAAAGCAATAAATAAAGCAAAAAAGATAATGATGGGTTGCCTCCCATCTAGCGCTAAGTTTAACATCTTCAAGCCGGATGGATCATGGAGAACTCATCGGAATGGCCAAGGATATCGTTCGTTCTTACCATCAAATTTTAATCTTTGTGCTTCTTCCTCTATTAGGCATTTGTGGCAAGTAATGACCTCAGTAACGTCCTTTGAGATTGGCTTTAAAAATTCAAATTGTTTGAGCTTGCATTCCATTGACCTTTCCTTTCGTGACCACCACTTATTCCTTCTTACCACATAAGCTCCCAACATCTCTTCAAGCTCTCTCTTTTCCCTATGATATTGAGAAGAATCAATAGGTAAGACAAAGTCAATAAAAACAATATTTTGAAGTTCAATGCAACTTGAAGAATTTAAAGGTTTAGAAATGCTCATTTCACTCTCGAACTCTTCTTCAAGTGCTTTTAGACCTTGTTCCTCTTCATTGAATTCATACATCTCTTTTGATTCTTCATCTTCATTTGAATTCTCCTTGTCTTCCTTATCTTCAAATAGCTCTTCATCAATTGAGTCCTCATCCCCCGAAAACTCTTCTACCTCTGACTCTTCTTCAAACTTTTCATCAAAATTCTCAATTTCTTGAAGAGTGTTCCGTTCGCTTATCATTTGACTCATTTGACATTCAAGGGCCTCAAATCTCCTCTCATTTTCCTCATCTTCTTTCTTTCTTTCTTCTCTTCTTTCTTCAATCATCTCATACATCATTTCCATAAGTTGTCCAACTCGATCTTCTACGGATGGCTTTATCTCTTCACTCGGTGGTTGCCAACTTTGTTCTTGGAGATAATTTCCTTGATTTTGGAAATTACTTCCTTGCATGTAAAATATATCCTCTACTTGAGAACTTGGCATCATCCACTCTTGTTGCACCGTATGATACGAAGTTGACATACTTTGAAGATCTTGAGTGTCATAACTAGGAAGACATGGTTGAAAACTTTGCCTTGTATCACATCCATTAGAATATCTTCTAAACAACTCCATTAAGGCATTATTTTCGAATAAAGATGTAAATGGAGGAACTTGGTTGTTGGAACTTGGTAAGGAATAAGTGTATGCTTGATGAGGTTGGAATGTATTTCTATTGTAAGCACTTTGCCATTCCTCATAACTCCTATTGTTGTAGCATTGAGAGCTTGCTTGACTCATTTGACAATTATACCCATAGTTGCTCTCATTCATGTAGCCAATTGATTGTTGTGGTGGAACCAAACCAAATAGATTTCCATAATTTCCTCCCAAGTATTGGTTCCAACCATCCATGTCCATACTCCTCTTTTCAAGGCTTGCTACAACTTCCTTCACTTTCTATTTTTGGTTGCTCATTCTTCTCTTCTATCAAAATTGGTGTACCTATAAAGAAGAACAAGTTAGAACAAGATTTCTCAAAACAAAAATAAAAGCAAAAAAAAAGAAGAAAAAAAATGTCCTAAGTAGAGCTAACAAATCCAAACACGTTACACCGAAGCCTTTCTCCCCGGCAACGACACCATGAACTTAGTCTTAATTTTGGTACAAATTGATAAGAGTAAGCGTATTCTATCGTTGTGTATAGACGTAGTGACCAAGTACAAAATTTATAATATCGAACCCAAGGGTGAAAGTAATGTATCCGTATTCGAAAGATGTTTCACTCTAGAAGGACTAATCAATAAAGAGGGAGTTTAATTACACTATAAACTAACTAAGAAAGCAACTAAAGATAGAACATGTACAAATGAGATGGATGATGGGTGATGGTGAGCAATCTAAGAAGTATGTAAGATAAGCAATATAATGGAAAATGCTCATGTAGGTTCACACACACACATGCATTGAAGGTCATCATGTTATGATATTAAGGGCAATTACTTGTGTACCCCTAATCCCTATGGCCAAGGCAATTAGGTTTTCAACTCTTTTACAAGTTTAAATATCCTAGGATTGTATCTTACTCTCAATTCCCATGAATGTACTATGATCATAAGTTGGGTTCCCCTCACTAGTTCATCACTAATATCCTATCATGAAGTTCTAAGCACAAGAAGGGTATGACTTACCTCCCCTCATACTAACTAAGTCATTTCATGTAATCAATGATTCAATTAAACCACTAAGCATAATATTGGAATGGCAATCCTAACACTATGAATAGAAAATTTAACCACACAAATCATACACGAAATTAGAATAAGCATTCAAAATAGAAAATATTCATACAATCAATTCATCGAACATGTGGTGTGAAAAATCTACATTATCCTTAACCAATCATATTACTAGCCTCACATGAGTACTAGCCACTAGAAATCAAAATAAAACTAATATTATCTATGGCATGCTCCAATTGAGCCACATAATGAAGAAAACAACAAATCAAAGGTTGATTGGCTTCCCTTTTGAAGTTGGCCTTATCTTCCTTCAACATGCTCCAATCTTCACTCCTTGATGATCTTCCCTTCCTTAGATTGGTGAATTGATGGAATAGTGGATGGATGTGAGAAATCAAGAGGAATGGGTGGATGGAATGAAGATGGAGGAATGGATGATGAAAATGGAGGAATGGATAATGGATGGATGGAGAGGAGTGTGTGCAGCCCAAAACCCTCGATTTCTGCCTTCAAATATTGATATTAGGGGTATTTATACCCCCTCACACACCTGGAAATTGCATAAAGGAGGAAAACGCGACTTTTGCCAAAGTGCAAGAAAACACGGGCGTGTTTTCCTGCACCTGACCGTGTTTTCTTGCAAAATTTTAGTATTCTGTATGTTTTGGTCCCTGCAGAAAAATACGGGTACTACATAAAAACACGGGCGTATTTTTATGTATTTTGACCAATTTTCTATTTTCTTCAACTTTCTCCTTTCTTCATACTTTTTATCACCATTTATCTTCATAATCACCTATTCAAAGACATGAAAATCATCATCATCAATTTTTCAAAATACAATATAAAAAGATACAAAAATACAGAACAAGATAACGAAAAGACACACAAAAATGACACAAAATCTAGGTAAAAATAGCGACGATCAGTTGCACGCTCTGTTCGCTTACACCCCTATGTGTTGGTTTTGTCAAGAATAAAAGGATGGATTTTCCTTTACTTTTGTCCCACATTGGAATGGAGAGTAAAGGGGGAGGAATCCTTGGTGCTATATAAAGATACTCTTGAACTTGATGTCAAGTGCACCAATTAAGAACACTTTAATCTTTATATTTGATTATATTTAAATTCATTTCTTGTATTATCGGTTGTGAGAATGGGGAGAAAGTGTGAATTAGTCAAAGATTTTTAAGAGTGTAGGGATTGGGGTCGGGAGAGAGAGAGAAATTATGTGTGATTGTAAAAAATTTTCACATAGTGATATTTTCTCGGTCCGTGATTTTTCTCCAGTTTTGGAATTTTCCACGTAAATTTTATTGTTGTGCTTTTTATGCTCTTCTTTATTTATCCCTTAGGAATTAATGGGGATCTGTTTATCCCAACAAGTGGTATCAGAGCCTGGTTCGGGCGCTTATAAAGTTCTTAGTATGCTCTGTGGTTGCAGCATAGTCTGACCTTCCACATCAGAAAAGACTTTATGAGAGGGTTATTCATTAAGCTAAGGGTGACATGAAAGATGTGGAAAAAGCTAGTGGCACAAGGGGGTTAGAAGATCAGCCAGATGAAGTGGCAGCTCCTTTCTTACGGTGAAATGAGTCAGACAGTGGCGACAGTAGTGTGGCAAGGGATATGATTTGCGGGACAACAGTTTTTGGGGGAGTTCTTGAACCTGCAGCGATGTGATGGGACTTCCGGTGGTAGAGTTGGCTTAACAGTGGCATAGGATTTTCCATGGGCTCAAGGAGGTTTGAAATGAAAGAGTTTTTCCGGTAGTGATTAGTGGTGTGGAGAAGTGGTGATTGACCGGGAAAGATGGCGATATGGTGGCTTGGTCTCGGTGGTGCTAGGAGTTAGCGTTGATTAATAGAAAAGTGGGAAAGCATTGTGAATTCTGGAGGGTTGGAATCGGCTTCAAGTGACGACACTTTTAGTAGGAAAAAGGTTCAGACAAATCTAGTGTAGCTTGGTAGTAAAATACAGTGATGTCATGTCGATACAATTACAGTTTTTGCTCAAGGTGTAGGAATGGTGCGGTAATTGCTAAAGGAGGAGCAATGGCACGGTATTTACTTAAGGTGGAGCAATGGTGACGTTACTGGTCAAGGAGGAGCTGGTGCGGCAACAGTTCCAAATGTTGAGTTAATATTATTGGGGATCTTTATGACATGTTCAGTGAAATTGGTAAATATTATTTTACTAAAAACAGTTATAAAGTACTTAAGTGCAGTGGGAAGACAAGTCATATCCATGATATCCAACATACCCAAGCCAAAGGCTTAAGGTGAATACAACAAGTTACATCAAAAGTTTAAATACAAAGATGCTATCTGAAGTTTGATTCTATCATCTATATGTCTCGGAGAAAGTCTCCTCGTACCAGTGTAAGGCATTTCTTTCCATCCAGATATGGTAGATCATAGTAGCAAAGGTGATGAAAATAAGTCTTCTTACTTTGTTGCTGCCTCAGGTATCCGCAATTATCTTACGAAATGCATCCGTTATTGAGTTTATCCTTCCTCTCCTCCATCCAATCCATCTCTTTACTTCACCCCAAATGAGTTCGGTATAAGGCCAATGAAACAAGAGATGCGATGTAGTTTCCTGATTGAAGCAAAAACCACATCGTGTTTCTTCTCCTGTGCACCAAACTCTATCTTTCATAGAGAGTCGTTCTCTGTTTACTAGCCAAATTCTGAAATTGTATTTCCTCACTATCCATTTGTGCTAGATCTGTTTATAAACAAAGCTAGAATCTTCCGTGTATCCGCTCCTCAAGTGTGCATACATACGGCTGGCTCTAAAAACTCCATTCTCATAGCACTTCTCTATAATACAAACTACTCCATCTCCAACTGCCTCACTCACAATAACTTCCCTAATGGCAATCAGTGTTCTCCATATGTATGTAGAATTAGCTCCAGGAGAGACCACTGTCCATTGAGAAGATGAGAGATAAACAGAATGTATCCATTTCACCCATAGTAATGAGGCTTCCTTGTGCACATCCCACAAAGTTGCCGACAATAATGCTTTATTCCAAGTTGCACTCCTTCAACCCTAGCCCTCATGCATTCTTGGGTTGAAGGATATCTTTCCAGCTCACTATGCTTACCTTCTTACCCAACAAGAACCTACGAATCAAGGCCTCCACCTTCTTGATCACTACAATAGGGATTTTAATAATACCACATCAAAAAAATAGAATTTCATATATTCCAAATGTAATTAGTTCCAAACGACCCGCGAATGAGAGCAATTTAGAAGACCAATACTAAATCATACAGTTGATATCATTCAATAGAGGAGAGAAGTCCTCCACTCCTATCCTCATGCTACAAATTGGAATTCCCAAATACTTAAAAGGAATGGTACCTCTATTGAATGGGAGGACTTGAGCAATTTGTTCACGGATTTAGGTCGGAACTCCTGTAGTAATAAGATTGGATTTTTGAGAATTTGCAACTAGTCCAGAGGCATTTGTAAATCCTTTCACAATTCGATCAATATAAGTTGCTGTGGCTATATTTCCATAACCCACAATCAAAAGATCATCCGCGAAGATCAAATGTGAGACTTCTACACGCTTACAGATTCTAGAATGAAACTTATAATCATGTAGATCCACTGCTCGTACCATCAATCTACTAAGATACTCCATGCAAATGATAAAGAGGAGGAAAGATATTTGATCACCTTGTCGAAGACCCCTTTTGCCTTTAAAGAAACCTTCCGATTTACCATTGATGAGTAATGAGTAGGAAGTAGTAGTAACAAACTGCTCAATCCACTTACGAAACTTAGAGGGAAAGCCTAGCCCTGTAAGCAAATCAAGGAGAAATTTCTAACTAACTAAGTCATAAGCTTTGGAAATGTCTACCTTAACTGTCATCCTAGGGTATATGGTCCCTTCTCTCCTTCCGTAACCCCTAAAAATCTCATCTGCTAGCATTATACAATCTTTCAACTTCCTTCCTTTAAGGGGAGTCATAATTTTGCACACGGACATTGACTTGACAGGTGATGTAGGGTGTGTGGTGGACGTATATCGATGGCTGATGGACTTTCAGGGGAGCCAAGAGCTGAAAGTAGCACCATAAATATCAGCAGATATTTTTTGATATGTGCTACAGGAAATTCTTAGAATGGTTGATTCTAAGTGGTCTATTCATATTGTAAAGTAGGATTCTCGAGGTTGAGAATGGATTACCGGTGAAGACAATAATTCTTAGAATGGTTGATTCTAAGGGATTCTCGATGTTGAGAATGGATTGTCGGTGAAGACAATGAATTTTCTTTTATTTTGACAAGGTAGAGATTGTTGGTTTTGTCAAGAATAAAATGAGAGATTTTCCTTTGCTTTTGTCCTACATCAGAATGCAGAGCAAAGGGGGAGGGATCCTTGGTGCTATATAAGGAGGCACTTGGACTTAATGTCAAGTGCATCAATCAAGTACACTTTAATCTTTGTGTTTGATTCTATTTAAATTCCTTTCTTGTATTCTCGATTGTGAGAATGGGGAGAAATATGTATATTAGTCAAAGATTTGTAAGAGTGTAAGGATTGAGATCGGGAGAGAAAAATTCAGTATGATTGTAAAAAAATTTCATATAGTGGTATTTTTTTATCGGTCCGTGGTTTTTCTCCAGTTTTGGAGTTTTCCACGTAAATTCTTGTATTGTACTTTTTATTCTCTTCTTTATTTGTCCCTCAGGAATGAATGAGGATCTTTTTATCCCAACACTATGCTCAGCCATTCTTTCACTCCTATCAACCATCAAACAAATCACAATTTAAGGTCTCTTTTCATTTGGAACTGCCCACGCTAATAGATCGATGCCACAAAGGAAATGGAGATGATTAATTAGCACAACATTTCACACATTCCTGACTTTGGAAAAAGATGGATGATATAATCATATAGTATCATATTTTCGTTTAGAGAATTGCTGGTGTATAATAGAGCAAATGGTGTAATCTTTTCGAAAATGATTAATCTTTAAAATATGAAAGGTTACTCCTTAAAATACATATGATTACTTCACTCATGATAGTTTATTAATAATAATATTATATTTTGTATAGAAGAGTAATTGTATTTTTTTTTTGATCGGTCAAATAAAAATTTATTAAAATAGAATGGTACAAGGAGTACCAAAAATATAAAATTACAAACAAATAAAAGAAATTAAACCGTAACTTGTAATACTAATCTAGGATTTTTAATCCAATCACAAAATGCAAAAGAGTAAATTCGAAAATGAAATACCTCAAGCAAACTCCAAAGGTTCCTATTGATCACCTCAATAACTTTATACTTATACAGCATAAATTCTCAAAAATCACCTTATTCCTCCACTTCCACACTGTCCACATAACACCTATTCATGAGGTATTTGCAATGTTAATACCTTTCTTACCATCAAAGATAGAAGAGTGGTGAATAAAACGCTTCTTGATTTCATAGTGTGAAACCCAACATATTTTTATCCATGAGTAGAATTCAATCCAAACTTCACGCACCTTATGACAATTGATGAATAGATGAGTAGAAGTTTCCTCAACGTTCCCACACAAAGAGCATCTTGCTTCGTCTCTGGAGACTAATATTTTTCTGTGGAGTAAGTTAGACTTGGTAGGTTATCGATCCAAAGAAGCCTCCATGCCATTGTAGATGCCTTATGAGGGGCATATTTTTCCATATTTCACATAACTCCTTCTCTAAAATCTACTCATTTCCTGAATTGAAATTTAGAGATAACAAAGCATCATAGACATTCTTAGTCTTATAACATCCGTTTTTGTCCATCTTCCACTACCACCTATCAGTTTTATCCTCTTTTAAAGGGAACATATTCAAATAAGATAGAAACTTATCAAATATAACGGACTTTCTATCAAATAACTCTCTCCTCCACTTCCATGGCCACACCCAAACTCCATCAACCCAATCTCCTAATGATCCAACAGAGTAATCTTTATCACAACTAAGATTAAAAAGTCTTGAAAATTGAGTTTTAAGAGAAAACTCCCCAACCCACAAATCACTCAAGAATTTTGTGTTTAATCCATTACCAATTTTGAGTTCTAAATTTTCCCAAAACCATCTTCCTTTCTCTCCAACACCATTCACAATCACACTTTTCCACCAACTAGACCATGAGTTTTCTTTCAACCCCTTAATGACACCTACTTCCCTGATTTCTAATCCTCCATGAACAGAAGTAATCACTCTTGCCCAAAGATTGTTTCTTTGCATAAAAAATCTCCAAATCCACTTTCCAATTAGCGCTTTGTTGAAAAGTTTTAAATCTTTTATTCCCAAACCTCCTTCAGATTTTAGCTTGCAAATTGTATTTCAATTTAACCATGCAATTTTATAGTTGTTCTCACCCCCTCCCCGTAGAAACTTACACTGTAATGACTTTAAATTATGGAGGACAGTACATGGAATAAGATAAAAGGAGAAGTGATAAATAGGTAGATAAGAAAGTTCCGATTTCAAAACAGTTATTCTTCCACCCAGCTTCCTTCTTTCCCATACACTCAATTTCTTCTTCACTTTTTGTATCAATTGCATCCAATTATCAAAATTTTTATAATTGCGGTCAACCTTCGTTCCGAGGTACGAGAAAGGTACTGAACCAACAACACATCCAAGAATAGCAGCCATTTCCACTAATGCTTGTCTTTCCACATTAATTTCTATAAGGCTGCACTTGTTATAGTTCACTCTGAGCACATATAGAAGTTCAAAATTTTTAGAATACGTCTCATCACCAGCATATTTTCTGAACTTGCTATTCCCATAAAAAAAGGTATCATCAGCGTATTGCAATTAAGGTACCTTCAACTTATCTTCTGTAGCCTCAAAAATTTTATTCTCAGTTGTCTTGGATACCATAGAGTTTAGAGCTTCTGCCACAATAAGAAATAAGAATGGTGACAATGGGTCTCCTTGCCTCAGGCCGCGTTCCAACTTGAACTCGTCTGTTACAATCCCATTAACAAGAACTGTAGCAGTTGCTGTGGAAACACATTCTCGTATCCATTTCTCCACTTGGTACAAAAATTCATTCTCTCTAACATAAGGTCAAGGAAGTCCCAATCAACCGAGTCATATGCCTTCACAAAATTTATCTTAAAAAATATTCTTTTCAATTTTCACTTTTTCGCCTCCTCCAGAGCTTCATTTAGAATCACAACCCCATTAAGAATATATCTGTTACTAACAAATGCACTCTGATTTATTAAAGAAAAGATGAAAATCTGGCTTGAGTATATCCCAAAACTCCTTTAAGAACTTGAAATTTAAACTATCGGGACCAGGGCTCTTTGAACTATCAGAACTCCAAACAGCTTCTTTAATCTCTGATTCCAAGAACGGAGAAACAAGCAGCTCAGTATAGAAGAGTAACTATATCTTATACTTTACATAAGATTACTCCACTCTTTTTTATTTTGGGGTTTTGTGAATTTTAAAAATCATTAATAATAATGTTATGTTTGTTTTGAGTTTTTGGGAGGGTAAATTTTAAATCAACATGTAAGCATGTATTAGTTATGCAAAAAAAAAATTAGAGGAGAGATAAAAGGAGAAAATATATTAATTGAAGAGAGAAAATGTATGTTGGTATATACAGGGATGATTTTTAAAACTTGAGTGTGAATTTTGAAAATGAAACAAAGATTTTAAAATTGAAAACCAGAGGCGGACCCAGCGTGGTACAAGGGGATACAGCCGTACTCCTAAAATAAAAAATAAAGAATATATATATATATATATATATATATATATATATATATATATATATATATATATATATATATATATATATATATATATATATATAACACAATACTGAATAGTTAGCAAGAGTTCCTTTAGATTGGATTGGTGGCTTAGCGTCTTATATATTAATAATAGGTATGGATTCGATTCACCCTCAGTTACTTTTCTTTGCATGGTTCACAAAATCATTCACATTTTTCTCACTCGTTTATACCCTTAAATTATTCATTGAAATATAAATTTACACTCAATTCACTATTATTTTAAAAACTTTTTTTATAATAATTAATGTTTTAAATTGCTTTTTATTAAAAATAAAAATTTCGAGAGAGTCAACAATAATTATCATTTTAAAATTTTAATTTATTTATTGTATATAATATTTTTAAAATTATATATACCGTACCTCAAAATTAATTTTTTAATTATCATTTTTAAATTTAAATTAATTTATTGTATATAATATTTTTAAAATTATATATACCGTACCCCAAAATTAATTTTTTGAGTCCGCCCCATTGGAAACAAAGAGTAATCCCGAATCTACCCTGAAACGGTTTCATTGCGATTTGTTTTTCCACTTTCCTTATCAAAATGCAGCACAAAAACTATTTATGTTTCGAACCCTGTTTATGAAGCTAGATTTTCTCTTTATATTAACCTGCAAATATTAATTGGATTTCATTAATTCCATAATAACAGAAATTTTCCATCAATACAATATATATCACACGCAAAAACTTAGTTTGTGTGGCATATTAGTCCCTATAAAAAGCGCAGCTTATTTGTTCTCATTTTAACTTCCAAATGATCAACATGGCTACAAAACTCTCCCTCTTTCTGTTTTTGGTGGCACTTCGTAAGACTCATTTCATTTCCTTTTTCCATTTATTTATTATTCTAGAACATATGAAATAATTTGTTTTTAATTACTTCACAAGGAGGAAGGATCTTACAAAAAGAAACTTATAGATAGGGAGATTCCGAGCTAATTTCTAAAAAATTACTTTGACATATGACTTATAATAATATAATAAAGACAAAGACTTGTGAGACCGTCTCACGTAAGGGCTTATGTGAGACGGCCAGAAAGTGATAGCTTTTATATAGGAAAGTGATAATAAATTAATGAAAAGTGATAATTTATTTCATAAACAATTTAGAGTATAAATAAAAATTGATCACATTGTATAGCGAAAGTGATAATGATTTATAGCGAAAGTGATAACTATTTTAAAAATTAAAAAATAGTCTCACGTGAGACGGTCTCACGCAGGACCTACCCTATAATAAAATGGAGTATCATTTTTATTTGAGGAATGAAACCGTTTAAAAAAGACATTAGAATTAATTTTTTGGGAACTTATAATAGTTCTGATTTTCACCTATCTCCATGTCACTTGTTAAATTGGCAATTAAAAAAGAACAAAAAACTCTCTTTATTCCATTACATACTTCATATTTTATTTTGGCAAAGACTTGCGTCAGACCGTCTCAAATAAGGGCTTACGTGAGATAGTTAAAAAGTGATAATTTTTATATAGGAAATCGATAATAAATTAATGAAAAGTGATAGTGTTATTCCATGAATAATTTATAGTATAAATAAAAAGTGATAACATTTTATAACGAAAATGATAATGATTTATAGCGAAAGTGATAACTATTTTAAAAAGTAAACTCACGCAAGACCTACCCTTTTATTTTTTTAATTTATTTGTTACAATTTTTTATGTTTTACATTAAAAAAATAGTAAAAGTTTTAAAATAAATTAATAATAATTTAATATACTTTATGTTGAAAAAATATCACTCTCATCTAATATGCATTACTTATTTTATTATTTATTTATTATTAAAATTGACTAAATTACTCTCAAAAATAGGAATGACAACGGAGAGATTGATGACATATATTTAAGGATACCTGTACCTTTTAAATTTTTAGTATTCAAATCCGTCTCAATCTCATTTAATAATTCTTTAATTCTTATGCTACTCGTACATGTCTCATCAACTCATTTATTAATATATACCCACGTATAAATTATATTAATTTAATATCCATTTATTTTATACATATACATTTTATTTAGTTTAAATTAACATTTAATAAAAATTATATTATTACACTCTTTACATATTAAATAAATAAAATATAAATTCTATTATTTTTAAATAAAAATAAAATAAATATGATAAAAAAAACTAACATTTGTTAGTTTTAAAGTAAGATTTACATTTTTTTTAAGTAGGACTTAAAAAAAATAATATGTTTTTATGGGACTTACATACAACATTAATTCAACTATTTACTATAATTAAAATAATATTCATTAACCCACTACGCATTAAAATATTGTATCTCTTAATCTATAAGAAAAATAACAAATGTAAACGTTAATGCGAGACCGAAGGAGTATGTCAACGTTCAAAGGAAATTTTGTATTCTAATACTCCCCTGGTCCGTTTGTAAAGGGTTTTATTTCACTATTTTGGGCGTATGCTCCAAAAAGTATTATTTCTCTTTTTAGACATATGAGATCCATACACTGTTAATAAAATTAAAATATAGGACTCATACACAATTCTAATCAACTACCCACTATATATACAATAATACTACTTTTTAATTAATATGCATAAAGTAAATGAGACCATTGCCCGCGAACGGAGGAAGAGCATATGAAATATCTATTACTTTGCACGGCTATTGTAGATACATAAATTATAAAAAATAACAATAACCAACTTTATTTACTTTTGAATGGTAGTATAGTAATTTTTAGTTTAATAAATAAATTATAAAGTATGTTATGTGTATTGGGGTGATAAATTTGTAATTAAGATGTAATTTAAAGATTGAGATTGATATGATTTTTTTAAGGTAAAGTTTATTGTGTGACATTTGAAAACGGAAAATGTGAAATTTTGAACAAAGAAAGAGACAGTCTTTTAAATTTAAATAATTTAAATAAAAAAAAAATCTTCATAAAAATGTGAAAAACTTTAAAACTAAGGGGATGATTGAATAGCTAGGTGACCCTCTTAAAGATTTACTAAAATACAAGTGCTAAAATTTGTTCTTTAGAAACCTTGTTTATGAAAAAAAAAATGCAGATGAGATGACGGCAATGCTTGGCGAAGCTTCTATTTGTGAGGCACCTAGTCAAATATTCAATGGACTTTGTTTTAGTAAAAAAAATTGTGCTTCTATATGTGAGAAAGAAAGATTCACAGGTGGACGTTGCAAATTACTGAAGTGCGTATGCAGTAAAAATTGTGGTGGTGGTGGCGGCGGCGGAGGTCCTCCAGCCAACGAGCCTCCTCCTGATGGCCCACCCGATGGTCCTCCAGCTGACGAGCCTCCACCTGATGGCCCACCCGATGATGGTCCTCCAGCTGACGAACCGCCACCTGATGGCCCACCCGATAATGGTCCTCCAGCTGATGAGCCGCCGGTAGATGGTCCACCCGATGATGGTCCTCCAGTTGATGGCCCGCCTGAAGAAGGCCCACACGGCCGGAAGTTTAAGCTAGGGAGACCCCTCAAAATATGAAGAGAATGCATCAATGGTTACTTTCTACTAATATAAATAGTAGAGTGAATAAACTTCTTTGAATAAAGGATATTGATCGTATGTATGAGTTTTACTACTATTGCAGTATTATGAGTATAATTATCTTTGACTATGGTTTCATGTTTTCACTCGACTTTTTATAAAATTTTCATGAATGACATTTAAAACTTGATGCTGAAATATGTTTATTATTAGGGGAAAAATATACCGTTGCACGAAATAAAGTTACGTGGAGTGAGAATATTTTTTTAATAAAAAGAAAGGATAAAATTATTTTATAAACAAATTATATTATAAATAAAAAGTAATACTAATACTTTTGCTAAAATTAGGTAATAATATACCAACTGTGCAAGAGGATATACCACAGGACACTGCACCGCGTGTCACACCTGATACAAAATTGCATGCGGAGCCTCGTCGTTGTGGAAGGGTTGTGAGACAACCAGATAGATTCATGGGATTGGGAGAGTCTTTTGATTTAATCCCGGGTGAACATGAAATCGACCCATGGAGTTACAACGTGGCACTGCAAGATAAAGATACTCTATTATGGCAAAACGCAATGAAATCTGAGATAGAATCCATGTATTCTAATCAAGTCTGGGAGCTTGTAGAATCACCTAATGGTGTAAAAGCTATTGGATGCAAGTGGATCTATAAGAGAAAAAGAGGATCTGACGGTAAGGTGGAAACCTTTAAAGCAAGGCTTGTGGCTAAAGGATATACTCAGAAAGAAGGAATCGATTATGAGGAAACCTTCTCGCCCGTGGCCATGCTTAAGTCGATCCGGATTCTTTTGTCTATTGCTGCTCATATGGATTATGAGGTATGGCAGATGGATGTCAAGACAGCTTTGCTGAATGGAAGTCTTGAGGAAAACATGTATATGAAGCAACCAGAGGGTTTCACTGCAAAGGGCGAAGAGCATCTTGTGTGTAAGCTTAAAAGGTCCATTTATGGATTGAAACAAACTTCAAGATCATGGAACATCCGTTTTGATGAAGTAATCCAGTTATATGGATTTATTCAATGTCCGGATGAATCATGTGTATACAAGAAGTGTGACGGAAACGTAGTGGTATTTCTTGTATCTACGTGGATGATATTCTGCTCATTGGAAACAATGTAAAGGTATTGTCGGGCGTAAGGGTATGGCTGTCCAAGCAGTTTGAGATGAAGGACTTAGGAGAAGCTGGACACATTCTTGGGATCAAATTAATAAGGGATCGCCAGAAAAGAATGTTGTGCTTATCCCAAGCTTCATATATTGATACAATCCTGACTCGTTTTAGCATGTAAGATTCTAAGAAAAGTTTTCTACCTTTCAGACATGGAATACCTCTATCTAAGGAAATGTGTCCAAAGACACAACACGAAATAGAGGCAATGAAGCTGGTCCCTTATGCTTCGGCAATAGGAAGCCTCATGTATGCTATGTTATGTACGAGACCGGATATCTGTTATGCCGTGGGCATGGTCAGCAGGTATCAAAGTAATCCAGGACAAGGATATTGGACTGCGGTAAAGCATATTTTGAAGTACCTGCGAAGGACTAGGGATTATGTGCTGGTTTACCAGGCAGATACTTTATTACCTTTGGGTTATACTGATTCGGATTTCCAGTCAGATAGGGATGCTAGTAAATCCACCTCGGGTTATGTGTATACTCTTGGAGGATGAGCCGTAATATGGAGGAGTGTAAAGCAAAAATGCGTTGCGGACTCTACCATGGAAGCTGAATATGTAGCAGCCTCTGAGGCCGCTAAAGAAGCAGTATGGCTCAGGAACTTCTTAATGGACTTGGATGTGATTCCTGGTTTGCCCAAAGCAATCACAATTTATTGTGATAACAGTGGTGCAGTAGCAAACTCGAAGGAACCATGAGCCCATAAGGCAAGTAAACACATTGAGCGCAAGTACCACCTGATACGAGACATCGTTAAAAAAGGGGAAGTCGTTATTGCTAAGATAGCATCTGAGGATAACCTAGCTGATCCTTTTACTAAGAGCCTTCCAGCGAAAGCGTTCGATGGGCATGTAGAAGGAATGGGGATTAGATGCGTGTCAGCAGATAAGGCAGCGTAGTCTTTTAGTATAAGTGGGAGATTGTTAGATTTGTATACTAAAAGCCTTGCTTTTGTATTGTACAATGTAATAACGATTTTATTTGAAATGAGAATCATATGATCAAACAGTTTTGCATATTATAAATTATTTATTTATATGTTTGTGCAAAAATCCATTTACTTTATACTGTAGATAATATGTTGTGCGACAACACGCGGAAGATCATATTATCAGTTTCCTTATAAAGTATAAACAGATGCTCACAATCGAGATAGACGGGGACTATCTATCGGTATGGTTGTAGTGTGGTTTGGTATTAGTTTGTCTTGACTATAGAACCACATTAGTACACTGATTTATGTATTGAGTAGGATCGTTTGAGGTCGTTCGCCTTGTACTGTCTATATAGAAGAACTTGATCTCTGTTATTATGGATGTTCGTGCTCTTAATCCCTATACAATAACCTCGACACGTAAGGCAGTATATATTTTTTTGATTCATCAATGGGTGAGATTTAAATGAATTAAATCGACAAACTCGGTGAGTTGGGAAATGATGCTGTCTCTATGGTGTGCTGTTGATTGTAGAAGGAATCCATGTCCGTCATAGGTTGATGATGCCCCCTTGAGGAGCTCATAAGGTTTATCATGTAAATCTTGCAAGTGGATTAATTTCCGGCATGATAATAAGGTTGAGTGGTACTACTCTCGGATGAGATATTAATTAATTTGGGTTGTCAGTAACTTAATTAATTAATGGGCATTGTATATCTTAAACATGGGGAGACTATGGGCTCATAATAAGAAGGAGCCCAGAACGTAATTTTGGGATTGGATGGGTAGTGCAATAATAATATTTTAGTGGATTATATTATTATTATTGGATTTAATTAAAAGCTTTGGGCTAAGCTTAGTTAATTAAATCTGATTGAGGTCCAGCCCAATTTCTCCTCCTGGTCCCTGCAGTAGCCCAAGTATATAAGTTATCTCAGTTCCTAATAACCTAAGTCTGCGCCACTTACGTAGAGAACAGATTAGGAGCAGATTGAGAACTCTATGGGGATTGTTGACCACACAACACCAGAGAGTTGACTTTGGAAAATACTGTAAAAGATCAGAGGTGTTCTTCACAGATCATCATCCTCTACACCAATCCAGAAGACAGGTAATTGTTTTATGCTTCCGCTGTATCTGATTATCTGTTTTTCTTATTGAATCGCGTTCACCATAAGATCCAATTGCCAACAACTAGTTCATCACTAATGTCCTATCATGAGGTTCTAAGCACAAGAAGGGTATGGCTTAACTCTCCTCATACTAACTAAGTTATCTCATGCAATCAATGATTCAATTAAACCACTAAGCATAATATTGGAATGGCCATCATAACACTATGAATAGAAAATTTAACCACACAAATCATACACGAAATGAGAATAAGCATTCAAAATAGAAAATATTCATACAATCAATTCATCGAACATGTGGTGTGCAAAATCTACATTATCCTTAACCAATCATATTGCTAGCCTCACATGAGGACTAGCCACTAAAAATCATAATAAAACCAATATTATCCATGGCATGCTCCAATTGAGTCACATAATGAAGAAAACAAAAAATCAAAGGTTGATTGGCTTTCCTTTTGAAGTTGGCCTTATCTTCCTTCAACATGCTCCAGTCTTCACTCCTTGATGTTCTTCCCTTCCTTATATTGATGAATTGATGAAATGGTGGATGGATATAAGAAATCAAGAGGAATGGATGGATGGAATGAAGATGGAGGAATGGATGATGAAAATGGAGGAATGGATGATGGATGGATGGAGAAGAGTGTGTGCAGCCCAAAACCCTCTATTTCTGCCTTCAAATGGTGATATTAGGGGTATTTGTACCCCCTCACACACCTGAAAATCGCATAAAGGAGAAAAACGCCACTTTTAGCAAAAGTGAAAGAAAACACGGGCGTATTTTCCTGCACCTGACCGTGTTTTTCTGCAAAATTTCAGCATTTTGTATGTTTTGGTCCCTGCTGAAAAACACGGGCACTACATAAAAACACGGGCGTGTTTTTATGTATTTTGGCCAATTTTCTATTTTCTTCAACTTTCTCCTTTCTTCATACTTTTTATCACCATTTATCTTCATAATCACCTATTCAAAGACATGAAAATCATCATCATCAATTTTCCAAAATACAATATAAAAAGATACAAAAATACGGAACAAAATAACGAAAAGACACAAAATCTAGGTGAAAATAGCGACGATCAGCCGTACGCTCTGTTCGCTTACACCCCTATGTGTTGGTTTTGTCAAGAATAAAAGGAGGGATTTTTTTTTACTTTTGTTCCACATTGGAATGGAGAGTAAAGGGGGGGGATCCTTGGTGTTATATAAAGATACCCTTGAACTTGATGTCAAGTGCACCAATTAAAAACACTTTAATCTTTATATTTGTTTCTATTTAAATTCATTTCTTGTATTATTGGTTGTGAGAATGGGGAGAAATGTGTGAATTAGTCAACGATTTGTAAGAGTGTAGGGATTGGGGTCGGGAGAGAGAGAGAAATTATGTGTGATTGTAAAATTTTTTCACATAGTGGTATTTTCTTGGTCCATGATTTTTCTCCAGTTTTGGAGTTTTCCACGTAAATTTTATTGTTGTGTTTTTTATGCTCTTCTTTACTTGTCCCTTAAGAATTAATGGGGATCTGTTTATTCCAACAAGTGGTATCAAAGCCCGGTTCGGGCGCTTATAAATTTCTTAGTATGCTCTGTGGTTGCAGCATAGTCTGATCTTCCACATCAGAAAAGACTTTATGAGAGGGTTATTCATTAAGCTAAGGGTGACATAAAAGAAGTGAAAAAAGCTAGTGGCACAAGGGGTCAGAAGATCAGCCGGATGCAGTGGCAGCTCCTTTCTTGCGGTGAAATGAGTCGGACAGTGGCGACAGTGGTGTGGCAAGGGATAGAATTTGCGGGACAACAGTTTTTGGTGGAGTTCTTGGACCTGCAGCGATGTGATGGGTCTTCCGGTGGTGGAGTTGGCTTAACAGTGGCATGGAATTTTCCATGGGCTCAAGGAGGTTTGAAATAAAAGATTTTCCAGTAGTGATTAGTGGTGTGGAGAAGTGTTGATTGACCAGGAAAGATGGCGATATGGTGGCTCGGTCTCGGTGGCACTAGGAGTTAGCGTTGATTAACAGAAAAATGGAAAAGCATTGTGAATTCTGGAGGGTTGGAATCGGCTTCAAGTGATGACACTTTCAGTAGGAAAAAGGTTCGGACAAATCTAGTGTAGCTTGACGATAAAATACAGTGATGTCATGTCGATACAATTATAGTTTTTTCTCAAGGTGCAGCAATGGTACGGTAATTGCTAAAGGAGGAGTAATGGCATGGTATTTGCTTAAGGTGGAGCAATGGTGACGTTACTGGTCAACGAGGAGCTGGTGCGGCAATAGTTCCAAATGTTGAGTTAATATTATTGGGGATCTTTATGACATGTTCAGTGAAATTGATAAATGTTATTTATTAGAAATGGTTACAAAGTACTTAAGTGCAGTGGGAAGACAAGTCATATCCATGCTATCCAACATACCCAAGCCAAAGGCTTAAGGTGAATACAACAAGTTACATCAAAAGTTTAAATACAAAGATGCTATCTGAAGTTTGATTCTATCAGCTATATGTCTCGGAGAAAGTCTCCTCGTACCAAAGTGTAAGGCATTTCTTTCCATCCAGATATGGTAGATCATAGTAGCAAAGGTGATGAAAAGAAGTCTTCTTACTTTGTTGCTGCCTCAGGTATCCGCAATTATCTTACGAAATGCATCCGTTATTGAGTTTATCCTTCCTCTCCTCCATCCAATCCATCTCTTTACTTCACCCCAAATGAGTTCGGTATAAGAGCAATGAAACAAGAGATGCGATGCAGTTTCCTGATTGAAGCAAAAACCACATCGTGTGTCTTCTCCTGTGCACTAAACTCTATCTTTCGTAGAGAGACGTTCTCTGTGTACTAGCTAAATTTTGAAACTGTATTTCCTCACTATCCATTTGTGCCAGATCTGTTTATAAACAAAGCTAGAGTCTTCCGTGTATCTGCTCCTCAAGTGTGCATACATACGGCTGGCTCTAAAAACTCCATTCTCACAGCACTTCTCCATAATACAAACTACTCCATCTCCAACTGCCTCACTCACAATAACTTCCCTAATGGCAATCAGTATTCTCCATAAGTATGTAGAATTAGCTCCAAGAGAGACCACTGTCCATTGAGAAGATGAGAGATAAACAGAATGTATCCATTTCACCCATAGTAATGAGGCTTCCTTGTGCACATCCTACAAAGCTACCGGCAATATTGCTTTATTCCAAGTTGCAATGTCCTTCAACTCTAGCCCTCCTGCATTCTTGGGTTGAAGGATATCTTTCCAGCTCACTAGGCTTACCTTCGTGCCCAACAAGAACCTACGAATCAAGGCCTTCACCTTCTTGATCACTACAACGGGGATTTTAATAATATCACATCAAAAAGATAGAATTCCATATATTCCAAATGTAATTAGTTCTAAACGACCCGCGAATGAGAGCAATTTAGAAGACCAATACTAAATCATACAATTGATATCATTCAATAGAGGAGAGAAGTCCTCCACTCCTATCCTCATGCTACAAATTGAAATTCCCAAATACTTAAAAGGAATGGTACCTCTATTGAATGGGAGGACTTGAGCAATTTGTTCACGGATTTGGGTCGGAACTCCTATAGTAATAAGATTGGATTTTTGAGGATTTGCAACTAGTCCAGAGGCATTTGCAAATCCTTTCAAAATCCGATCAATACAAGTTGTTGTGGCTACATTTCCATAACCCACAATCAAAAGATCATCCGCGAAGATCAAATGTGAGACTTCTACATGCTTACAGATTCTAGAATAAAAATTATAATCATGTAGATCCACTGCTCGTACCATCAATCTACTAAGATACTCCATGCAAATGACAAAGTGGAGGAAAGATATTGGATCACCTTGTTAAAGACCCCTTTTGCCTTTGAAGAAACCTTCCGATTTACCATTGATGAGTAATGAGTAGGAAGTAGTAGTAATACACTGCTCAATCCACTTACGAAACTTAGAGGGAAAGTCTAGTCCTATAAGCAAATCAAGGAGAAATTTCTAACTAACTGAGTCATAAGCTTTGGAAATATCTACCTTGACTGCCATCCTAGGGGATATGGTCCCTTCTCTCCTTCCGTAACCCCTAAAAATCTCCTCTGCTAGCATTACACAATCTTTCAACTTCCTTCCTTTAAGAGGAGCCACAATTTTGCACACGGATATTGACTTGGCAGGTGATGTAGGGTGTGTGGTGGATGTATATCGATGGCTGATGGACTTTCAGGGTAGTCAAGAGCTGGAAGTAGCACCATAAATATCAGCAGATATTTTTCGATATGTGCTGCAAGAAATTCTTAGAATGGTTGATTTTAAATGGTATATTCATATGTAAAGTAGGATTCTCGAGGTTGAGAATGGATATCCGGTGAAGACAATAATTCTTAGAATAGTTGATTCTAAGGGATTCTCGGTGTTGAGAATGGAGTATCGGTGAAGACAATGAATTTTCTTTTATTTTGACAAGGTAGAGATTATTGGTTTTGTCAAGAACAAAATGAGAGATTTTCCTTTGCTTTTGTCCCACATCAGAATGGAGAGTAAAGGGGTAGGGATCCTTGGTGCTATATAAGGAGGCACTTGGACTTGATGTCAAGTGCACCAATCAAGTTCACTTTAATCTTTGTGTTTGATTCTATTTAAATTTCTTTCTCGTATTCTCGGTTGTGAGAATGGGGAGAAATATGTGAATTAGTCAAAGATTTATAAAAGTGTATGGATTGGGATCGGGAGAGAGAAATTCTGTGTGATTGTAAAAAAATTTCACATAGTGGTATTTTTTTATCGGTCCGTGGTTTTTCTCTAGTTTTGGAGTTTTCCACGTAAATTCTTGTATTGTACTTTTTATTCTCTTCTTTATTTGTCCCTCAGGAATGAATGAGGATCTGTTTATCACAACATTATGCCCAGCCATTCTTTCACTCCCATCAACCATCAAACAAATCACAATTTAAGGTTTCTTTTCATTTGGAACTGCCCACGGCTGGTGGATCGATGCCACAAAGGATTTGGAGAAGATTAATTAGCACAACATTTCGCACATTCCTGACTTTGGAAAAAGATGGATGATATAATCATATAGTATTATATTTTCGTTTAGAGAATTGCTGGTGTATAATAGAGCAAATGGTGTAATCTTTTCGAAAATGATTAATCTTTAAAATATGGAAGGTTACTTCTTAAAATGCATAAGATTACATCACTCATGATAGTTTATTAATAAAATAATATTATATTTTGTATAGAAGAGTAATTGTGTTTTTTTTTATTGGTCAAATAAAAATTTATTAAAATAGAATGGTACAAGGAGTACCAAAAATACAAAATTACCAATAAATAAAAGAAATTAAACCGTAACTTGCAATACTAATCTAGGATTTTCAATCCAATCACAAAATGCAAAAGAGTAAATTCAAAAATGAAATACCTCAAGCCAACTCCAAAGGTTCCTCTTGATCACCTCAATACCTTTATACTTATCCCAGCATAAATTCTCAAAAATCACCTTATTCCTCCACTTCCACACTGTCCGCATAACACCTATCCATGAGATATTTGCAATGTTAATACCTTTCTTACCATCAAAGATAGAAGAGTGGTGAATAAAACGCTTCTTGATTTCATAGTGTGAAACCCAAAATATTTTTATCCATGAGTAGAATTCAATCCAAACTTCACGCACCTTATCACAATTGATGAATAGATGAGTAGAAGTTTCCTCGACGTTCCCACACAAAGAGCATCTTACTTCGTCTCTGGACACCAATATTTTTCTGTGGAGTAAGTTAGACTTGGTAGGTAATCGGTCCCAAAGAAGCTTCCATGCCATTGTAGATGCCTTATGAGGGGCATATTTTTCCATATTTCACATAACTCCTTCTCTAAAATCTACTCATTTCCTGAATTGAAATTTAGAGATAACAAAGCATCATAGACATTCTTAGTCTTATAACATCCGCTCTTGTCCATCTTCTACCACCACCTATCAGTTTTATCCTCTTTTAAAGGGAACATATTCAAATAAGATAGAAACTTATCAAATATAACGGTCTCTCTATCAAATAACTCTCTCCTCCACTTCCATGACCACACCAAACTCCATCAACCCAATCTCCTAATGATCCAACAGAGCAATTTTTATTACAACTAAGATTAGAAAGTCTTGGAAATTGAGTTTTAAGAGATAACTCCCCAACCCACAAATCACTCCAGAATTTTGTGTTTAATCCATTACCAATTTTGAGTTCTAAATTTTCCCAAAACTATCTTCCTTTCTCTCCAACACCATTCACAATCACACTTTTCCACCAACTAGACCATGAGTTTTCTCTCAACCCCTTAATGACACCCACTTTCCTGATTTCTAATCCTCCATGAACAGAAGTAATCACTCTTTCCCAAAGACTGTTTCTTTGCATAAAAAATCTCCAAATCTACTTTCCCATTAGCGCTTTGTTGAAGAGTTTTAAATCTTTTATTCCCAAACCTCCCTCAAATTTTAGCTTGCAAATTGTATTCCAATTTAACCATGCAATTTTATAGTTGTTCTCACCCCCTCCCCAAAGAAACTTACACTGTAATGACTTTAAATTATGGAAGACAGTGCATGAAATAAGATAAAAAGAGAAGTGATAAATAGGTAGAGAAGAAAGTACCGATTTCAAAACAGTTATTCTTCTACCCAGCTTCTTTCCTTCCCATACACTCAATTTCTTCTTCACTTTTTGTATCAATTGCATCCAATTATCAAAATTTTTATAATTGCGGTCAACCTTCGTTCCGAGGTACGAGAAAGGTACTGAACCAACAACACATCCAAGAATAGCAGCCATTTCCACTAATGCTTATCTTTCCACATTAATTTCCATAAGGCTGCACTTGTTATAGTTCACTCTGAGCACATATAGAAGTTCAAAATTTTTTAGAATATGTCTCATCACCAGCATATTTTCCGAACTTGCTATTCCCATAAAAAAGGTATCATCAGCGTATAGCAATTAAGGTACCTTCAACTTATCTTCTACAGCCTCAATAATTTCATTCTCAGTTGTCTTGGATACCATAGAGTTCAGAGCTTCTGCCACAATAAGAAATAAGAATGGTGACAATGGGTCTCCTTGCCTCAGGCCGCGTTCCAACTTGAACTCGTCTGTTACACTCCCATTAACAAGAACTGTAGCAGTTGCTGTAGAAACACATTCTCGTATCCATTTCTCCACTTGGTACAAAAATCCATTCTCTCTAACATAAGGTCAAGGAAGTCCCAATCAACCGAGTCATATGCCTTCGCAAAATCTATCTTAAAAAATATTCTTTTCAATTTTCACTTTTCGCCTCCTCCAGAGCTTCATTTAGAATCACAACCCCATTAAGAATATATCTGTTACTAATAAATGCACTCTGATTTATTAAAGAAAAGATGAAAATTTGACTTGAGTATATCCCAAAACTCCTTTAAGAACTTGAAATTTAAACCATCGGGACCAGGGCTCTTTGAACTATCAGAACTCCAAACAGCTTCTTTAATCTCTGATTCCAAGAACGGAGAAACAAGCAGTTCAGTATAGAAGAGTAATTGTATCTTCTACTTTACATAAGATTACTCCACTCTTTTTTGTTTTGGGGTTTTGTGAAGTTTAAAAATCATTAATAATAATGTTATGTTTGTTTTGAGTTTTTGGGAGGATAAATTTTAAATCAACATGTAAGAATGTATTAGTTATGTAAAAAAAAGATGAGAGGAGAGATAAAAAGAGAGAGTATATTAATTGAAGAGAGAAAATGTATGTTAGTATATATAGGGATGATTTTTAAAACATGTATTTTAAAATTGAAAACCAGAGGCGGACCCAGCGTGGCACAAGGGGTACAGCCGTACTCCTAAAATTAATTTTTTGAGTCCGCCCCATTGGAAACAAAGAGTAATCCCGAATCTACCCTGAAACGGTTTCATTGCGATTTGTTTTTCCACTTTCCTTATCAAAATGCAGCACAAAAACTATTTATGTTTCGAACCCTGTTTATGAAGCTAGATTTTCTCTTTATATTAACCTGCAAATATTAATTGGATTTCATTAATTCCATAATAACAGAAATTTTCCATCAATACAATATATATCACAAACAAAAACTTAGTTTGTGTGGCATATTAGTCCCTATAAAAAGCGCAGCTTATTTGTTCTCATTTTAACTTCCAAATGATCAACATGGCTACAAAACTCTCCCTCTTTCTCTTTTTGGTGGCACTTCGTAAGACTCATTTCATTTCCTTTTTCCATTTATTTATTATTCTAGAACATATGAAATAATTTGTTTTTAATTACTTCACAAGGAGGAAGGATCTTACAAAAAGAAACTTATAGATAGGGAGATTCCGAGCTAATTTCTAAAAAATTACTTTGACATATGACTTATAATAATATAATAAAGACAAAGACTTGTGTGACCGTCTCACGTAAGGGCTTATGTGAGACGGCCAGAAAGTGATAGCTTTTATATAGGAAAGTGATAATAAATTAATGAAAAGTGATAATGTTATTTCATGAACAATTTAGAGTATAAATAAAAAGTGATCACATTATATAGCGAAAATGATAATGATTTATAGTGAAAGTGATAACTATTTTAAAAATTGAAAAATGATCTCACATAAGACGGTCTCACGCAAGACCTACCCTATAATAAAATGGAGTATCATTTTTATTTGAGGAATGAAACCGTTTAAAAAAGACTTTAGAATTAAGTTTTTGGGAACTTATAATAGTTCTGATTTTCACCTATCTCCATGTCACTTGTTAAATTGGCAATTAAAAAAGAAAAAAAAAACTCTCTTTATTCCATTACATACTTCATATTTTATCCTGGCAAAGACTTGTGTGAGACCGTCTCACGTAAGGGCTTACGTGAGACGGTCAAAAAGTGACAACTTTTATATAGAAAATCGATAATAAATTAATGAAAAGTGATAGTGTTATTCCATGAATAATTTATAGTATAAATAAAAAGTGATAACATTTTATAGCGAAAATGATAATGATTTATAGCGAAAGTGATAACTATTTTAAAAAGTAAAAAATAGTCTCACGTGAGACGGTCTCATGCAAGACCTACCGTTTTATTTTTTTAATTTATTTGTTACAATTTTTTATGTTCTACATTAAAAAAATATTAAAAGTTTTAAAATAAATTAATAATAATTTAATACACTTTATGCTGAAAAAATATCACTCTCATCTAATATGCATTACTTATTTTATTATTTATTTATTATTAAAATTGACTAAATTTCTCTCAAAAGTAGGAATGACAACGGAGGGATTGATGACTTATATATTTAAGGATACCTGTACCTTTTAAATTTTTAGTAATCAAATCCGTCTCAAACTCATTTAATAATTCTTTAATTCTTATGCTACTCGTACGTGTCTCATCAACTCATTTATTAATATATACCCACGTATAAATTATATTAATTTAATATCCATTTATTTTATACATATACATTTTATTTAGTTTAAATTAACATTTAATAAAAATTATATTATTACACTCTTTACATATTAAATAAATAAAATATAAATTCTATTATTTTTAAATAAAAATAAAATAAATATGATAAAAAAACAAACATTTGTTAGTTTTATATATAAATATATATAATATTTCATAGTATATAAATTATATTTTATACATTTTGGTTTATTTTAAGGTAATATTTACATTTTTTTAAGTAGGACTTAAAAAAAATAATATATTTTTTATGGGACTTACATACAACACTAATTCAACTATTTACTATAATTAAAATAATATTCATTAACCCACTGCTCATTAAAATATTATATCTCTTAATCTATAAGAAAAATAACAAACGTAAACGTTAATGAGAGACCGAAGGAGTATGTCAACGTTCAAAGGATATAAAATTTTGTATTCTAATACTCCCCTGGTCCGTTTGTAAAGGGTTTTATTTCACTATTTTGGGCGTATGCTCCAAAAGGTATTGTTTCTCTTTTTAGACATATGAGATCCACACACTGCTAATAAAACTAAAATATAGGACTCATACACAATTCTAATCAACTACCTACTATATATACAATAATACTATTCTTTAGACCGTTGCCCGCGCATGTAGGAAGAGCATATGAAATATCTATTACTTTGCACTGCTATTGTAGATACATAAATTGTAAAAAATAACAATAGCCAACTTTATTGACTTTTGAATGGTAATATAGTAATTTTTAGTTTAATAAATAAATTATGAAGTATGTTATGTGTATTGGAGTGATAAATTTGTAATTAAGATGTACTTTAAAGATTGAGATTGATATGATTTTTTTTTAAATAAAGTTTATTGTGGGACGTTTGAAACGGAAAATGTGAAATTTTGAACAAAGAAAGAGACAGTCTTTTAATTTTAAATAATTTAAATATAAAAAAAATCTTCATAAAAATGTGAAAAACTTTAAAATTAAGGGGATGATTGAATAGCTAGGTGACCCTCTTAAAGATTTACTAAAATACAAGTGCTAAAATTTGTTCTTTAGAAACCTTGTTTATGAAAAAAAAATGCAGATGAGATGACGTCAATGCTTGGCGAAGCTTCTATTTGTGAGGCACCTAGTCAAATATTCAATGGACTTTGTTTTAGTAAAAAAAATTGTGCTTCTATCTGTGAGAAAGAAAGATTCACAGATGGACATTGCAAATTACTGAAGTGCGTATGCAGTAAAAATTGAGCCGCCGCCTGATGGCCCACCCGATGGTCCTCCAGCTGACGAGCCTCCTTCTGATGGCCCACCCGATGATGGTCCTCCAGCTGACGAACCGCTACCTGATAGCCCACCCGATAATGGTCCTCCAGCTGATGAGCCGCCGGTTGATGGCCCACCCGATGATGGTCCTCCAGTTGATGGCCCGCCTGAAGAAAGCCCCCACACGGCCGGAAGTTTAAGCTAGGGAGACCCCTCAAAATATGAAGAGAATGCATCAATGGTTACTTTCTACTAATATAAATAGTAGAGTGAATAAACTTCTTTGAATAAAGGATATTGATAGTATGTATGAGTTTTACTACTATTGCAGTATTATGAATATAATTATCTTTGACTATGGTTTCATGTTTTCACTCGACTTTTTATAAAATTTTCATGAATGACATTTAAAACTTGATGCTGAAATATGTTTATTATTAGGGAAAAAATATATCGTCTCACGAAATAAAGTTACGTGGAGTGAAAATATTTTTTTAATAAAAAGAAGGGATAAAATTATTTTATAAACAAATTATATTATAAATAAAAAGTAATACTAATACTTTTGCTAAAATTAGGTAATAATTAATACAGAAAAAAATTATTTTAATGTAAGAAGGTGTTAATGTTGTTCTAGAATTAGTACTCTTGATGATTAATAAATATGTATAAAATTATGGAGATAAACTAGCTAGTGTTTATTTCAAGATAATTTTTTTTAGCCGTAAGGGTATAATCAAATGAATCGAACATAAAATATTAGGTCTTTAGATCTACGTATTTGATTATATATATGAAATATCCTTACTCAGAAAGAAAAATAGTCGAGAATGTCTAAGACCAAAATTAGAGATTTTCAAGTGAAGAGCTGTCCATTCAAGTCTCAGAAAAGGAAAAAAAAGTTAACAAGGAATAGAATTTTGAGGTTCCAAAAAAAAAAAAAAGGAGATATTCACACCAACACAAGGTTTTGCTGATTAAACCATGCATCTCATATTTACAACAAAATAATTATTATTTTTTTAATATCCTTTTTGTAATGAGAAACTCTCTTATGAGACGTGTTTTTTGTGAGACGGTTGTGAGACGGGTTGACCCATTACTATAGTATGTTTATTATATAGGTAAAATATGTTTATTTATAATTAAAGTATGTCAATAATGAATCATATTATAACACCCTAAAATCATACTTTAATTCATAATTTATCATATTTTAGAAAATATACTTTAACAACCCTTAAGCAAATTTTATCTATATAATAGGCATACTTTAACACGTCTAACAAACCGTCTCACATATATAATGTCTCACAAGAAAATTTGTCTTTTGTAATATTCACACCATTCAGTTTTCTTTTTGTAATATCCTTTTTTCTATTATCAAATTTAATATAATTTTTTTAGTTACCAGTTACTCCCTCCGTCCCGACACAGGAGGTGCGTTTCTTTTTAGTACATAGATTAAGGGATATAATATTTAATGGTAGTTGAGGCCATTTGAAGTGAGAGAAATAATATTTTAATGTGTAGTTGTTAGGTGTATTAGTAAGGTGTGTGGGTCCCATTAAGATATATTAATTGTTTTGTGTGGATCTCATTTACTAAAAAGGAAAATGCACCTCTTATGTTGGGACGGACGAAAATGGTGAAATGCAAATGCACCGCTTATTGTGGGACGGAGGTAGTACATTTTAAAGGACCCGAATCCTCTCCATTTGAAAACGCGTAAATTTCATATTTCCTCTATCCCAGTCAAACTGCATCGTTTGACTGCATAAACATCTCACAAAAGCTACAATAAACGTAGCAATATGGGCGGGACAGAGGGAGTACATCTCTTTAAAACTGCACCATTCACTAAATCTGATGATTATTATAAAGTCACAACACCCTCTAACTAATTTAACATCTAATTCTTTTCAAAATTTTCTTCCTTTTTCTTATCTTGCGTTGATGATTTGTGATGAGTGATATTTTCACCTAAATTTTAGTGTCTTTTTATATGTGTTTTCGTATTATTTTACCCGTATTTTATGTACTATTTGGTTGTGTTTTGTGTTTTTATGGAAATGTATGTGAATGAGCTTAAACATAAGATTTTCACTTTTTATTTGATGCTAAACATGATAAGGAAGATGTAGGAAAAAGCGGATCTCAATTTGGAGTTGAAACGAGGGAGAACGAGCCAAAACAGTGAAGGAAACAGGGCAGCAACAACACGACTGGCTGTGTCGGGAGCACGAGTCGTGTCGCAGCACACGACTCGTGTTGCTAACACGGGCCTGTCCAGAATGGTCGTGCGGCGACATCTATTTATCCAACACGACCACCACTTGGTCGTGTTGCGGAGCTCGACTCGCGTTGCAGCACACGACCCGTGTAGCCAACACGGGCCTGTAAGCGATGGCCGTGCGGGAGCATCAGTTCACGCAACACGGGCACCTTATGGCCGTGTTGCGCCACACGACTCGTGTCGTGTCAGGGATCAGAAAAATTCAGAATCCTTCTAGAAGCTTGTCAAGGGTATAAATACCCCTCCATTCAGATTTTATAAGAGAGATCCGATTTCCACCCCTTACACACACATCACACACCATTTCCTCCATTCTTCACCTTCACCTTCATCAATTCTTCATCCTTTGGATCTACCTTGATCCAACCATCAAATCCTTCATCCAAGTAGCTAGAGAAGCAAGGAAGAGAGGTGAATTGCAAGGGGAAGAAGAAGATCACCATTGGAGACATCCAATGGAGTTTTCATCTAAACTTTGTATTGAAACATATTGTTTATCATGTTTTGTAAGGAATTTAATGTCTATGTTAATTTTCTTATGGATATGAGAGGCTAATCTCCCTTGTGAGATTAGCAATATGAATTGTGTTGGATAATTTTTGGTATTTTGCAATTGAATGATTATGTTGATTGGGTTAATTGATTTTCTATCATTGATGCTTTAGATCTTGAGGTTTATGATGATTTATGTGTTTAATTGTTTTAAACATGTGATTAGATTGAGAAGTCAATTGCATATTTAGGATAATTAAGTGAATCATTTCATCAAACACTTCATGTGCATTATAGAATGTGAAGAGATTGAGAAGTCCTTCATAGTTTAGAACCCTTTGATAGAACATATCATTTATTAGATTGAGAAGTCAATAGATTATGTGAAGGGACTCTCATTTCAAGCTTAGTACCTAGTTGGAATTGTTTGAGTGAGAACCAATCCAATTAGTGTCATTCCATATCCTATTCATTTCGAGAGGGAGTTTAGGTGATCTTAGTGTTGGCCCTTAGCCTTTTTCCCATGACACATATGAATTCATTGCATGATACCTAGATTTTCCATGCTTTAAGTATTGCTAGTCTCATCTCTATCTACTTGGCTCATTCATCCATCTCCCATTCATCTATCCATTTATTTTATTGTCATTTCTTGATTATCTCCCCTTCTCGTTCATCTCTATAATACTATGACAAACACGAGATCGCTTAGACCCTAGTACCTTCCTACCTGTGGTTCGATAAATTCTTTAATTGGTCATACCACTATATTATGGCTAATCAATTTGCCACATCATCTCTCTGTCTTTAATTAATTTTAGATTTATACTAAACTCATCTTTTTATTCAAATTCTTTTATTAATTAATTACTACTACTTATAATTATTCCTTTAAAATTAACACTAAACCCTAAAATTAAATATTAAACTCTAAGAACAAAATATATCATGAACCACAAGAGTAAAATTACAATTATATTCTTAAAATTAATACTAAACCCTAAAATTAAATATTAAGCCCTAAGAACAAAATATATCATAAACCACAAGAGTAAAATTACAATTATATTCTTAAAGTTAACACTAAGCCCTAAAAATAAATGTTAAACCATAAGGCAAAATATACCATAAACTATAAGAGACAAAATATATCATAGACCATATGGGTAAAATTATAATTATACTTTTAAAATTAATACTAAATTCTAAAAATAAATATTAAACCCTACGACAAAATAAACCATAAAACACATTATATATAATTATTAAAATTATAGTTAAGAATAATAGAAGAAAAAAGAAAAAGAAAAAATGAGTGAACTAGATAAGAAAGAAAATTGATTGTTAATTTAAAAATAACTATTAAAAATGATGATGTGGCAAAATCGGAATCTTACAACATAATAAAAGTTTAGATGAAACGAAATTTACTTAACGTACCGCCTAAATCGAGAGGATTCAATTCCCAATTTAAGATATAACCGATCGAGTCAAATCGAATCAAATAATATCATTAGATTCAAGCTTGGTAGGTCAATTTCAAATATTAATATATTGATTTAAGATTGCATCGATTTAAATTTTGGGTTCAAATTCAAGATAAGAATGAATTTAAGTTTGTTAGAACTCATTAAAAATATAATTTTAATTTATTTTTCATAAATTTAAAAAAAATTAAATATCATCCTTAACAATATCAGATGTTATGAAATTTAATTTTTCTTTATAAATCACATCAAATTTTCTTTAATATAATATTTAAATTTATAAATTTATAAATTCAAAATTCAAAATTTCTTTCTTCTAGCATTTTATTAAATTTATATATAGTATTTACTTAATTAGGTGTTTTTTTCAATACTAGTGTTTTGTTCTAACATAAAAATGAGAGAAGCTGAGCTTCCGGAATGTAATACACAGTCCCTCGCTACGATCTCTCTGTTCTCGGCGCTCTTTATAAACTCACTTCACTGCTGGATTGGCTCTTCAAGCTTGAACATTTACCGCTGCCCAGTTGGGGCTGTAAATGAGCTGAGCCGAGCCGAACTTTACAAAAATTAAGTCCCATTTGTTAAGCAGGAATAGGTGCAATCGAACCTGTTTTTTCCCCACATCTCTCATTATTTTTCGGACTCTATTCACCTCTTTGAGCTTCTATTGAATCGAGAAATCAAATAGGTTTGATTGGCCATTTTTTTGATATATACAATATATAGATAAGGCATTCTCAAGATAATTCAAATCGAAGCAATTGAATATCCAACTCGGGCCTATATGACCGATCGATAGAAATACTCCACCATTGTCATATATTCCATACATCACACTAGATAGATATTATATTCATTGAAAGCTCGTTTTGTTTGCGAACATATTCGTGAATATATTTGTTAAGGTGTTCGAGTGAAACTTTTGTTCGTGAACATATTTGATAACGTGTTCATGAAAACCTGTATTATTTCATTCCTGAACATGATAAACAAATATACCACAATCCTAAAATAACAAAATATTCATCAACTACCAATAATTTTTTTTATTATTTTATAAAAATAAGAAAATTTAACATGATAAATGCTTTCAATATTTTTAATATTATATTTACATTATAAAGAATAATAATAAATTATATATATGTATAGTTTGTTCATGACCACACTTAACGAGCTTGTTCACGAGCTTTTAACAAACAAGTTATGTAATGCCCAAACTCTATTCGTTTACATAACGAGCTTAATCTAACGAATACAAAAGAGCTCTTAATGAGTCAAGTCACAAGCTATTCGCCGCACGCTCTATTCCCTTACAACCCCATGCCCAGCCATTCTTTCACTCCCCTCAACCATCAAACAAATCACAAATCTCAGGTCTCTTTTCATTTGGAACTGCCCAGAGCTGGTTGAGCGATGCCACAAAAGAAATGGAGAGGATTAATTGGCACAACATTTCGCACATTGCTGACCTTGGAAAAGGATGCATGATATAATCATATAGTATCATATTTTCGTTTAGAGAATTGCTGGTGTATAATAGAACCTATGGTGTAATCTTTTCAAAAATGATTACTCCCTCTATCCGCTTTCAATGGTATCATTTTTTTATTTTGGGTGTCCGCCCCCAAGGATTTTATTTCCTTTTTTATACATATGAGACCCACACACACCTACTAATACAACTAAAAAATAGGACCCACACCTCCACTAATACAATTACCCACTACATATTAAATAATAATACTCCTTAATCCACGTGTAAAAAGCAAATGACACCCTTAAAGGTGGACGGAGGAGGGAGTATTCTTTAAAATATGAAAGGTTATTCTTTAAAATACATAAGATTACTCCACTTCTAATAGTTTATTATTAATAATAATATTATATTTTGTATAGAAGAGTAATTGTATCTTATACTTTACATAAAATTACTCCACTCTTTTTCGTTTTGGGGTGTGAAGTTTAAAAATCATCAATAGTAATGTTATGTTTGTTTTGAGTTTTTGGAAGGGTAAATTTTAAATCAACATGTAAGAATGTATTAGTTTATGTTAAAAAAATAAGTGAGAGGAGAGATAAAGAGAGAAAATGTATTAATTGAAAAGAAAAAAAATGTATGTAGACATATATAGAGATGATTTTTAAAATTTGTGTGTAAATTTTAAAAATGAAAACATAAATTTTAAAATTGGAAACCAGAGGCGGACCCAGCATGATATAAGGAGAACAGAAGTACCCAAAATGAAAAATAAAGATTATATATATATATATATAGTGGAACAGAAGTAACCAAAAATGAAAAATAAAGATTATATATATATAGAATAGTTTGCAGGAGTGCCTTCGGATTGGTGGCTTAGCGTCTAATATCTTAATGATAGGTCATGGGTTGGATTCATTGACTGAAATATATATATATATATATATATATATATATATATATATATATATATATATATATATATATATATATATATTATATATTTGTTTTTTTCATTTTCTTCCAATTATTTTGTTTTATGTTTCTCCTAATATTATACTACGTTTTTTTCCTTTATTAATTTTTATTTTTATTTTTAAACCTTGCTTTATTAATGCTTCACTTACATGATACACGCAATGTATTAATATTCATGGTTCACAAAATTATTCACATTTTTCTCACTCGTTTATACCCTTAAATTATACATTGTAATGCAAATTTACACTCAATTCACTACTATTTTTAATAAAATTTTTGAGAATGTCAACAGTAATTATAATTTTTAAATTTTGATTTATTTATTGTATATAATATTTTTAAAATTATATATCTTACCCCCAAAATTAATTTTCTTGGTCCGCCCTATTGGAAACAAAGAGTAATCCCGAATCCACTCTGAAACCGGTTTCATTGCGATTTGTTTTTCCACTTTCCTTATCAAAATGCAGCACAAAAACTATTTATGTTTCGAACCCTATTTATGAAGCTAGATTTTATCTTTATATTAAACTGCAAATATTAATTGGATTTCATTAATTCCATAATAATCAGAAATTTTCCATCAATACAATATATATCACATGCAAAAACTTAGTTTCTGTGGCATATTAGTCCCTATAAAAAGCGCAGCTTATTTGTTCTCATTTTAACTTCCAAATGATCAACATGTCTACAAAACTCTCCCTCTCTCTCTTTTTGGTGGCACTTCGTAAGACTCATTTCATTTCCTTTTTCCATTTATTTATTTATTTATTATTCTAAAACATATGAAAGAATTTGTTTTTAATTACTTCACAAGAAGGAAGGATCTTACAAAAAGAAACTTATAGATAGGGAGATTCCGAGCTAATTTCCTAAAAAATTACTTATGACATATGACTTGTAATAATATAATAAAATGGAGTATCATTTTTATTTGAGGAATGAAACTGTTTAAAAAAGACTTTAGAATTAAGTTTTTTTGGAACTTATAATAGTTCTGATTTTCACCTATCTCCATGTCACTTGTTAAATTGGCAATTAAAAAAGAAAAAAAAAACTCCCTTTATTTCATTACATACTTCATATTTTATTTTTAATTTATCTGTTACAATTTTTTATGTTTTACATTAAAAAATAGTAATTTAAGTTTCAAAATAAATTAATAATAATAATTTAATACACTTTATGTTAAAAAAAATATCACTCTCACCTTATATACATTACTCCCTCCGTCCCGTTTCAATATTTACGTTTGCTTTTTGAACGTTGATTAAGAAGTATAATATTTTAATAGATAGTGGGTGGAAAAATATAATATTTAATGTAAAGTGGGTAGGTATATTAGTGTTTGATGATATATTAATTGTTTTAGGTGGGTTCCATATTCCAAAAAGGAAAACGTAAACATTGAAATGAGTCACGCAAAATAGAAAAGTAAATATTGAAACGGGACGGAAGGAGTACTTATTTTACTATTTATTTATTATTAAAATGAGTGAGTCTCTTGTGCGCCCGGGCACATGGATTTAAATCCGTGCCCCTTTACAATTTAAACTCCATATCAATACATAGATTTAAATAAAATATAGAGGGGAAGAATTGTGCTCAATACATACTATATTCTATGTCCATGAGTACATGAGCTTTTGCCTATTAAAATTGACTACATTACTCTCAAAAGTAGAAATAACAACTAAGAGAATATGCTTATATATTTAAGGATACCTGTACCTTTTAAATTTTTACACGTCTGAAACTCATTTAATAATGCTTATGCTACTCGTATCCGTCATGTGAACTGTGAATTCGTTTATCAATACCCACATATAAACTATATTAATTTAATATCCATTATATATATATATATATATATATATATATATATATATATATATATATATATATATATATATAATTTTATTTTGTATTTAAATTAACATTTAATAAAAATTATATTATTACACACTTTACATATTAAATAAATAAAATATAAATTCTATTATTTTTAAATAAAAATAAATTAAATATGATAAAAAAAACTAACATTTATTATATATATATATATATATATATAAATAAGTATATAAATTATATTTTATAAATATTACACCCTAATATTGCCATCCTACTAGTTAAAAATCAATAAAGTATATACTCCTGATATATTAATGTTTACATTTTCAATTTTAATTTGTTTTAAAATAAGATTTACATTTTTCTTTTGATCAAGTAAGACTTAAATAAAATAGTATATTTTCAATGGAATAAAATAGTATATTTTCAATGGACCTACATACAAAATTAATACAACTATCTACTATAATTAAAATAATATTCATTAATTCACTCTATATTAAAATATTATATCTCTTAATCTATATAAAAAAATAAACGTTAATGCGAGACCCGGAGAGTATATCAACGTACAAAGGATTTAAAATTTTGTATTCATTATTACTTTCTAATACTCCCCTTGTCGTTAGTAAAGGGTTTCATTTCGCTATTTTAATCGTATGCTCCAAAAGGTACCATTTTTTATAGATATATGAGACTCACACACCGTTAATACAAATAAAATATAAGACTCACACTTAATTAATACTAATATAACTACTCACTACATATATAATAATATTACTCATTAATTAATATGCATAAAGTAAATGAGACCCTTGCTTGCGGACGGAGGAAGAGTATATGAAATTCCTATTATTTTGCACCGTTATTGTAGATATATAAATTTAAAAAAAAAATTAACTAAATTATTGACTTTTGAAGGGTATTATAGTAATTTTTAGTTAATAAATAAATTATGAAATATGTTATGTATATTAAGTGATAAATTTATAATTAAGATGTACTTTAAAAATTGGAGATTGATATAATTTTTTTTAAGGTTTGTGGAATGTTGGAAAACAAAAAATGTGAAATTTCGAACAAAGAGAGAGACAGTCTTTTAAATTTAAATAATTTAAATATAAAAAAAATCTTCATAAAAACGTGAAAAACTTTAAAACTAAGGGGATGATTGACTAGCTAGGTAACCCTCTTAAAGATTTACTAAAATACAAGTGCTAAAATTTTGTTCTTAAGAAACCTTGTTTATGCAAAAAAATGCAGATGAGATGATGGCAATGTTTGGCGAAGCTTCTATTTGTGAGGCACCTAGTCAAATATTCAATGGACTTTGCTTTAGTAACAAAAATTGTGCTTCTATATGTGAGAAAGAAAGATTCACAGGTGGACGTTGCAAATTATTGAGGTGCACATGCAGTAAAAACTGTGGCGGCGGAGGAGGTCCTCCAGCCAATGAGCCGCCGTCTGATGGCCCACCCGATGATGGTCCTCCAGCTGACGAGCCACCGCCTGATGGCCCACCCGATGATGGTCCTCCAGCTGACGGCCCGCCAGAAGAAGGTCCACCCGGCCGGAAGTCTAAGCTAGGGAGTCCCCTCAACATATGAAGAGAATGCATCAAATGGTTACTTCCTACTAATATAAAATAGTAGAGTGAATAAACTTCTTTGAATAAAGGATATTGATCGAATGTATGAGTTTTACTACTATTGCAATATTATGAATATAATTATCTTTGACTATGGTTTCATGTTTTCACTCGACTTTTTATAAAAAATTTTAATGCTGAAATATGTTTATTACTAGAGGAAAAATACACGTCTCATGAAATAAAGTTACGTAACATTCACAAAAGTGAGAATATTTTAATAAAAAGAAATGATAAAATTACTTTATATGGAGAATAGCCAAAATAATCAATTTTAAAATTTGGAAATCATTGTCATCCATCAAATAACTTACATATTATTCATACCTAATGGTCTATTTTTAGACCAAAATGCCCCCACCATGTCGAAATGCTATGTTGGGGTTTCGACATCGATTTCGACATCTGATGAAATACTTTCACCTTGTCGGAATGCTATGTTGGAGTTCTGACACCGAATCAAGAACTGATGTTGTCGGAATTGGTGTTGGAATCCCGATATATCATTCCGACATGGTAGGGGTATTTTTGTCCAAAAATGTATATTTGGGTATGGATGTTATATAAGTTATTTGATGGGTGGCAATGATTTTTGTCTTTACATTTTGAATATTTATCTCTATTTTATAAACAAATTATATTATAAATGAAAAATAATAATACTTTTATTAAAGTTCGTAATAATTAATTTAGAAAGTTATTTTAATATAAGAAGGTGCTAGTGTTGTTCTAGAATTATTACTCTTGAGTACTCTCTCCGTTTCGGAGATATTGACACTTTTTTTTTTGGGCATAGAGATTAAGGAGTATAATAATTTAATGTGTAGTGAGTTGAAGATATAATATTTTAATGTGTAGTGAGTAGTTGTATTTTTGTGGGACAACTCAAGAAGGAAAGTATGATTGTAGTTGTCAAATGGGCTGGCCGGGCTGGCCCGGCCCAGGCCCAGGCCCGTCTAAACCTACGTATTTAGTGGTTCGGTCTGGGTTGGGATGCGCTTTTTTGAGAAAACATGGGCCCGACAGCTTGGCACATGAATTATATCTAATAAACTGGTCGTGGGCTGAGTCGAACTGAACGGGCCAGGTTACACGGGCCAATAAATGGGATGAACTGGTAGGCCGGTGGGTTATGTTAATCAAAATCATTTTAATTCTAATTTATCAAATGTTTAGGTTATAAAATATTATTAATAATAATAGTATAACATACATAATGGTATTGCTATATTCATCAAATACTTCCTCCGTCCGCTCGAAAGAGGGTTATTTTTTCATTTTGGTTGTCCACTTTAAAGATGGTCATTTCTTTTTTTACACACATGAGACCCACACACACCCACTAATATAACTAAAATATGGGGTCCACTCTCCCACTAATACAACTACCCACTACACATTAAATAATAATACTCCTTAATCAACATACACAAAAGTAAAAGACCCACTTTCGGAAGAACGGATGGAGTACTTATTATGAAAATAATCATTAATTAAATATATTCAATTTTTTTAAGCCCACTTGGAGCCCATAATAACACACCAAATTCGACTCATTTAGCCCACGTTACTCATGAGTTGGGCCCAGGCCGACCCATGATGAGTTGGGCCTGAGCTGGGCCGGGTCAATTCGGCCCACTTGAAAACTATAAGTATGACATTATCTTTGGGATGTAGGGAGTAATAAATATATATAAAACGGAGATAAACTAGCTTGTATATATTTATATATATCAAGATATTTTTTTTTAAATCGCAAGGGTGGATATAACTATTGAAGATGATCAAATCGGAATCGAACATAAAATATTAGGTCTATAGATTTTATATTTTTCATTTTCTTTCGTCTCATATAAGTTTTCATATTGCTTAAAAAAATGTCAAAATAAATAATCTCACACCTACACTGTATATATATAAAAATATCACCTCTATCCAACTCACTTAACGTTTTTACGAAAGTTGTTAAATAGAAACCTTCTTTTATTGAATAGGACGGATCCAGAAATTATATTTTGAGGTACAATTTACTACTCCCTCGTTACATAGAGATACGTCCATGTATTTGATTCTATATAGTTTAAAAAAAATGACATGATTTGATGATGTGAGGAAAAGAAGGGTATTTGAGGTAACTGAATGGGATAAAGGGTATGAGATAAATGATTTGACTGTAAAATTTAATGATATTTTTGTGATATTTTAAGAGTGTTAATAATGTGAGTTATTATTATTTTTTGAATTTACAAGTTATTTAGGGATTGATTAAAAGAGAAAGTGTGCATGTAAAAAAGGGACGAGAGAGTATAATTATTCAATATACTAGGAAGATGAGTGTAAATGGTGTACCTCCACAATTAGGAGCCCTCTATCGCTCCTGCTCTGATGATTGGTGGAGGAGGTAAATCATAGGATGTACCTTAAGTGGCTTATAGCTAGAGAGAAATCACTGTTTGATTACACTTGCAAGAGGCCAAATCCATACCAAAAATAGTATTCAAACCCCTACACTGTAACTTCCAGCTTAGCTGAAAAGCCAACTTCTAACATTTTAATGTGAGGAATTTTGAAAAAATACTTATAAAAATTCAAGAATTTTTAAGGAGAAAACAAAGCGGTGGCATGATGCTCGTTTGAGGAAGAAAAGATTTGAAAAAAGGGAACAAGTATTTATCTTCAATTCTCGACTAAAACATTTTCCGAGTAAGTTGAAGTCCATATGGAGAAGGCCTTATATGGTAAAGGAAGTTCTTGATGGGGGAGCTCTAAAAGTTATGGACAAGAAAGGGGGAGAGTTCTTGGTCAATGGCCATCCAGTTAAGCATTACTTGGATCCATTACAAAGGGAAACACTCTTTGTGGATATTGTGTTTGAAAGATGATTTACACTCCGTTTATCTTGAAGACGTTAAACTCAGGGCTTAATGGGAAGCAACCCATTCTTTTATATTTTGCTTGAATAAGTTCTCTAACTCGTGCTCTTGATTAATTATATGTTCTTATCTTGCTTTGTATTGTTTTTATTTTATTTTAAAGTCTTGGATGATGGTGGATGTTGGTGTATGTGGACAACGAGTTTAATTGTCCCTTAATAATGTTTAAATGTAGTTGTTATAGAGAAATCAACTAAACTAATCTCACATTATATGAACGACTCAAGACTTCCTCCCAGCTCTATTTCTCTATTAGGGAAATATTATTCTCTTTATCCCTTGAGTTTTCCTTTGTACAATGAATAGTTCCCCCCACCCATTCTGGTTTCAGGTATTTATATGTACAATCTCTCTTCCTATCATTAATTCGATGTCAGACATTAATGACAGGTCACATCTCATTTATTGCAAACATTGTAGAGCATTAAATGTTCTAGCCTCACGAGGCTATTAAAGCTAGTTCCTAAGATTGTTATGCTCTTAGAACATCGTAGGGGATATCTGAGTATATCTTAAATTATCAGGGTAAGCTATGATTGGGATGTGACGCTGGGCCCTCCATGGTATTGGAAAGATGTCATCCTCGGGGATAGGCAGCCAAGCTTCGAGTCACTTTCTGGTGGAGCGTCTGAGGGTGAGGCCCAAGGACGCTTCTGGATGCCTGACGACCCATCTGGAGTGATTACTATTTCTTTGTGGGCCCAATCGGAGTGGGTCCTATCAGAGTGTGAATGGAGCTTAATTCGATTATGAGAAGTGCTACATAGATGCTTCATAAGATAAGTTCCACTACTTTCTTTCAAACTTAATTTTTAGCCTTAGCTTAAATTAAGTTTGGGGAGAGGTAGTCTTAGTGGCACTTAATAATCATTCAAAATGGCACACATTTATTATCTTGGGTGTTTTATTGGTCTTGATTGTTTGTTTTATTTTTATTGTGATTTTTTGTTGGTGTTTGTTCTTGTTTTGTGGTTCTTGTTTTGTGTGTTGGGTGTTTGTTTTGTTTGTTGGAGTTATTAATTGAGTAGATTATTGTGCATTTGAATTGCTATATGATGGTATATTGGTGCATAAGTGGAAGAATGTGAAGTAGGGGTAGAAAATTTTGGGATTCTGAAAAAACAAGAAAAATCGACCCATATAAAAATCGGGTCGAGTTTTCTAATGATGAAATATAGGTAAGTGTGTTCTGTGAAAAATTCGACCTTGGCTGATAAATCGGGTCGATTTTACATTTATTCTCGCAGGCCCAGTTAATTTGAAGGTAATTGACCCATCTTAAAAATAAATACTCCCTCTGTCCCAACTTTAACTTCACCCTTTTCGTTTTGATTCGTCCCAAATTCAACTTCACACTTCCATAAAAGAAAAAACAACTAACTAATATCTCTCTAACACACTTTAATTTCAAATTTGCGAACACTTTTTTAACACGCATAACATACTTTATCATTTATTTATTATCCAAAAATACCATACTACCCCCAAAAGTAAGTTAAAAAGTAGTTTTTCTTACACTCCATATCTACAGTAAACGTGAAGATGAATTTGGGAGGGAGGGAGTATTAATAATTGGGCCCATTTACTGCAAAATATTACGGGATTTAAAAACCCTTAGCCCTTGTAACATTCTTCTCATTTTTTCAATGCAGAGAAAAAGAAACTCATTCACCCACATATTATCTCTGAGAAAATTGTAATACCAATCCCACCCGTCACAGTCCCATTTGAGTTTGGACCTATAGTCTTGACTTCAGTCTCCAAATATTTTTTTATGTAATAATGGTCCCATCGGTAAGTTTCCCGTTATTCTCGTTAAGCAATTTTGATCTCACTGGACAATTCTTAAATACTAAGATAAAAAATGCAAGATTCTTACAATTTTGATCCCTAAGCACCTATGTAATCCATTTATGGCGGGAAAATTAGATAATTTTTAGAAGGCAAACTGTTCTACCAACCCACCATATTCTGTCCTTATAAAACAACTCAACCACAGCCCTACCATCACAACATAAAAAAAGGAAGAAAAAAGAGAAAAAGAGAAGAAGAAGATGAGCAAAAATGTCATCTTCCTCTGAATCATCCGCACAAAAGAATAAACAATACCTAGTTTGTTACTGTGAAAAATTCACCTACATGTACGTTTCACAAAAGACAAGGAGCTTTGGTAGATTTTTTCATACCTGTCCTAAGTTCATGAGCGGTAGTTGCAATTTTTTAATTTTGGCAGATAAATATGAAGTGATTGGCCATGCTCAGTTCCCTCTTATGCTTAATAGGATTGACAATTTCGTGTCTGAAAACTTGGAGTTATAGCAAGGACATTAAAGGGCACAGCACAAAGGGTCGGTGAAATGACTAAACAATTGAAGCGGTTAGAGGAAGATGTTCGTCAGATTCGAATGCTGAAAAAATTTGTTATCATAGTCCTATTGGTGTCTTGGGCTCCTATCATTGTCCGAGGGTTATTCGTCAAATAGAATATTATTCTATGATACTCATGTATGAATGAAGGCTATGACCTTCTATTTTGTATTACGTATGAATGCTAGTATGAAAGTCTAATCTATGAAGCATAATGTGTTATGCAATGTATGAAGCCTAATGTGGTATTACCTCCTACTTTCATGGTTCAACAACATTATCCATCATAATAAAATTTAACACCATTGTGATCCACATAGAATAAGATATACCGATCACATAAGATAAGATCATGTCAAAAGCAACATAAAGCAAGAAACACACAAACATAGTTCTTGACAATCAGCCACAACCAACATAGTTCTTACCAACATTCAAAATCATAGTCTGAATCAACATAAATCAACAAGGTAAACATATTTCAACATTCATAAATTTAAAAATTCAATAAAGTAGTAACCAACTACTTCTTCCCCTGCTTCTTACTTTTTTGTGCAACTTTTTTCTTCAACTTAACTATCTCTGTGAGAGTGTAAACAATCACAAACTTTTTACCCCTTTTTTCAATGACTTTCATACACTCTCTCCTACCACTTTCACCACCTACATTAACATTGCATCCAATGAATGTATTTGGACTAAGAAGTGTCATATGCGTGGCTGACCTACTAGTGCTTGTACCCCCAAAGTGCACCTGACCTCCAATAAAATTTTGTGGATGAAAAGCCATTGGTGGAGGAACCCTAAACTTCACTCCAGATTGACCTTGGGTATCTTCTACCATCTTTTGTCAAAACTCACACATGTAAATAAGTAATAAAAATCAATAGGATCAAACAAAATTGTTGCTTTTAATTAAATATGTACCTCAGTAAAAGTTTCTTTAACTTCAGCAACTTTTTTGCAACAGCCATTGGTCTTGCACTAGGTGCCCTCAACACTCTCTTCCCCTTTATTAAAAAAGAATAACACGAAGTTAACTATCTATATATGAACATAATGTATTATCTACTTAAATAGAATTATTACTAGAGCTTGTCTTCCTTTTCTTATTGTAGGTCTATCACTCGTAGCATGAGATTCAGTCTAAAAAATATTACCAAAATAATTATGATGTATTCAACACTATAAGAAAATTAACATAAGAACATAAGTACAATATTACTTACATTGATGGGGTCTATATCAGACTGATGAACTTCATCATCCTGTGTCATTGGTGGACAATCATCAGATTGTGTCATCTCTATTGGCTCATTAGATGGTTCAGTTGATCGTGCTCGTGGTTCAACTTTTTCTTCTTGTTCACGAACAGCCTCAACCTCATCAAATTCATCCAACTCATCTAATAAACTAGTAGCAACCTTTTTCAATGAACAACCTTTCTGATTATATCCCTTTTCACCACAGTATTTGCAAGTAACATTGAATGATTATCTTGGCATTCTTTGGACACCACTTATCCTCTTTCCTCCAATTTCATCTGCTTCTACCCTCCTTCTGCTCTCAGGTCTACCCTTCTTTTTCATTTTAACAAAATTTGGTGGCAATGGTGGAATGTACTCTGTCTTAGACCATAACTCTTCTCTATTCATTGGGCTGATATACATCTCATAAACTGCGATATATGTGTCCACAAAATAGCATTTGTTGAAATAATCTTCCACATAATGACCCTTTGCAAATATTGCACTGATTGCATGCTTACAAGGGATGCCGAAAAACTCTTACAATCTGCAATTACAAGTGTGTGCTTTCAAGTTAATTGTTGGATTATATACTAAAAGTGTACTTTTTGTATGAACAATGTTTTAACAATGAATTTGAAATGAGAATCATATGATCAAACGTTTTGCATATTATAATTTATTTATATGTTATTACAAAAGTCCACTTACTTTATACTGTAGATAATATGATGTGCGACGTCGCACGGAAGATCATATTATCTGCTCCTTATAAAGTATAAATAAATACTCACAACCGAGAAAGACGGGGATAATTTATTGGGATGGTTGTAGTATGATTTGGTATTAGTTTGTCTTGACTATAAAATCATATTAGTATGCTTTGTGTGTATTGAGCAGGACCACTTGAGATCGTTCAACTTATACTGACTATATAGGAGAACTTGATCTCAGTTATTATAGATATTCGTGCTCTTAATCCCTATAAAATAACCTCGATACGTAAGTCAGTATGTATCTCTTTGATTCATCAATGGGTGAGATTTATATATTAAATCAACAAACTCGGTGAGTTGAGAAATAATGCTGTCTCTATGGTGTGTTGTTGATTGTTGAAGGAATCCGTATCCTATTAAATAGGCTGATGATATCCCCTTGAGGAGCTCATAAGGATTATCATGTAAACCTTGCAGATTTATTCCGGCATGATAACAAGATTGAGTGGTACTACTCTCGGATGAGATATTAATTAATGGAGTTGTCAGTAACTTAATTAATTAATGGGCATTGTATATCTTAAATATGGGGAGACTGTCAGGCTCAAAATAAGAAGGAGCTCATAACGTAATTTGGGAGTAGAGCGGCAGTACAGTAATAATATTTTAGTGGACTATATTTTTATTATTGGACTTAAGTACCAGTTTTGGGCTAAACTTAGATACTTAAGCCCAATGGAGACCTAACTCTAATTTCTCTTCCTGGTCCCTGCAGTAGCCTATAAATAAGTCATCTCAACTTCCTGGAACCCTAATTCTTGCGCCTAAGAAACGTGTGATAGAGAGAGAATCAGGTGCCCTCGTTTCGTTATTCTAATTTTTATATTCACCCCCCGACAACGGCACAAGAAACTTAATGCGCGTTTTCTTTGCACGCAAAATTAATCCCCAAGTATGAAGGATGTTATTGTAACTTAGATAAGCGACAAAGTTAAATATCGAACTCAAAGAACGGCGTATTATCAATTTAATTATTTACTAAATTAATTAAGATAATGTAATAAAGTTGAGTATTTAATTATTTAACTACTAAATAATTAATTAAAATAACAAATAAAATAAAGTATCACTAGAAGAATACGAAAGTGAATCAAGTATGGAGAATAGGTAGCCCTAGGGTAATCCGGTTTCACTCATTAATTTCCCTTTCGTGTATCAATGTCCGACTCTGCCTTGTGGAATATGGACGCATCACTAAGCCATGCAAATCTACTTTATAGATACAAGTAAATATGTGTATAACACGTGTGAATAACCTTAGAGCAATAGATATAACTTCACCCCCCTTTCTAGGTACTATCAACATCATTTATTTCCCTAGTCAATTGGTACTCTAACCCGATATGATCTCCCTTTATAGGTACTATAAATTTATCCTCTTTATCCTACTTACTAACCCGAATTCAATTCAATTAATAAGTATCTATATATAATAGTTCTAATAAAACTTCAGAGTCCCCTCACTTAGAATCATAATATGAAATCCTGTTCAGCAGTGAACGCGCTCAATCAACAACCAAGATATATATTCAAACTCTATATAATAGTAGAATATGCTCAAAACGACTATGAATATGGATTAAAAATACAGTCATATATAAAATAATTTCACAAGTAGTGTTATACGGAGTATACACACGAAAGTTCAATTAATTCATAAGAACCTTCAAAATCTTAGATCTACCAAAATATTTCTAGCCCATGATGTTGCGAAGAAAAATCATGGGGGTTGGATAGATCTTACCCATATGTCCGGAAAATACAAGATAAATTAAGAAACGAATAAAACCCTAGATGTGGGTGTCGTCGCATCCTTCTCCATCTTAAATCCTCCTCTTTGTTCTCCTCTTGATTCCACAGACGAATCTTCAAAGTGATGAATGGATGGAGGAAAGGATGTGGATGATGGTGGGGGTGATCCCCCCTTGTGGGGTGTAGGATGATTGTGTTGCCGTGGTCTACAATGAATAATGATGTGATTTACATCCCCTTTTATACTTGTAAGCTCTCCTTATGGATCTTGGATGAGTTTTTTCTTGGAAAACATGAAAATACTCGCACATGGGGTAAAAATCCCATCAAAAATAGATCTCCGCGTCCCCGTTCGACCAAAGTGATTTTGGTCTAACTGGAGGCCTTGGTCGAACGGGATCTCTTGGTCGAACGGCAGGTCAAGCTACATGCACAGTCTCACCATTTCGCGTATAACTTCCACATCCAAGCTCCGATCTGAGTGATTCTTGCGCTCACGCGATCCTCTCTTCCTTGGCTTTCTATCCATATAAATAAATTACAAAAACTCCAACATTAGGATGTGTAACAAGTCATTCTAACTGGCACAGTCGTCCTGTTCGGCACAGCTTGCGCGACGTTACCATTTTGATCATAACTTTCTCGTTTGGACTTCGATTGGGGTATTCTTTACGCCCAAACAACTCTCTCTTCTATGGCTTTCCAACCATATTTCACACTTCCAGTTTAGAGCTCCACAAGAACACAGAAAATTAAACAAGTTGGACGTACATTTTTCAGCATTCTTGCACCAAGTTGCACCTTTTCTCCAACTCTGCTCTTTTGATCCTTTTTCCATCTAAAATAAAATAAAACACCTCAAACGCACCTTTTACTCAAATATATGAAATATAAGAGACTTATGCTAATATATAACAACAATTCCAATCAAAAAAGTTTTAAATTGGACAACAAAACACGCTTATTTTCACTCTCATCAATCCCCCAAACATACCCGTTGCTCGTCCCGAGGCAATAAAATAAAAATAAAGAGAGAGAGAGAGAGAGAGTAAAAAAATTAGCGGGAAAACAAGGAATATGACCAATACCCCCTTCAAAATACAATTGTCCTCAACTTAGGTCATGCAATTCTCATTACATGTAATAATCAATTCATAGCATACAAGATAAGACAATCACCACCAATTCAAATGCTCCATTGACATGTTCTCACGAAAAGTATATATCACTCGCACTCAAGTGTAAAAGATGTATACTTATGGGTTAAGGTGTTTATACTCAAACTCAATTCAAGTGCATGCATAACCATAAGCTTGCCAAATATCTCAAACTCTCCACCACTAAAAGAATGATTCGACAATAGGATCAAAAAGGATTTTTCTTTCGGATGTAATATTGGTTCTTTGGTTAAGTTAGGAAATATATGGATAAGTGACTCAAAACTCGGATCAATCAAGCGCGCCTATCATCATCTTTCATATCCTTCTCAACTCCTTCACTTTTCTTTTTTTTTCCTAGCACAACATTTTTTTTCCTTTTATTTTTCCTTTTATTTTTCTTTCTCCTTTTTTTTCTCTCTCGAGGTACCAGTTTCGGGCACTACCTCGCACATCCTCCATAGAGTACTAGATTTAAGCACTGCCCTAGGGTGTTTGATTCCATGGAGTACTAGATTTAAGCACTACTCCATGATTCTCCTTTGATGCATTTTCAAGCTCAATCACTATTTCAACACCAATTTCATTCCTTCCCAAACTGTTATAAAACTCCATCAACACACTTTGAAAAGCCATTAATTCTCGTCATAGAAGAACAATCAAGGCTCAAAATAATTCAGATGCTCAAAGTGGTTATTTCTCGTAAGCTGCCAAAGAATAATATTTTTTGGCTCAATGGGGCTAACTACGGATAAACATCATTTGGTAGGGAATTATTTGGCTAAGTAACTCATAAATTCAAGGATGACCTAAAATCATCTCCCATCATCTAACATAACATGTAATTTCAAGTAAGACAAGGGGCAAGTTCTAGAATACACACACAAGAATGATACTCACCAGAAAAAAAAATCATGTGATTATGTAACATGATCAACAAGGCTCAAAATCTCACATGAGTTTTTATCAAGTAACTGAGCACTTTTCATGATAAGTAATATCCCACAAGTACACATAGAACTTCATACCACAATATAACTCAAGTACACTTCCTTTATCAATTTCAGAAGCATATGAATTCCAAGCACGATTTAAACATATAAGCTCACATGGATCACAAAACCAAAATCTCAATCCTTCCACTCTCATGAATTAAAAGCACACATAAAAATTAGAATAAGGAAATGAGGGCACCTGATATATCCTTCAACGTATGCATGAGCTCCTCGAGTTGTTCAACTTGATAAGGTCAAAGCCTCAGTGTAGAACTCATCTTGCCACTCTTTTACATTTTCTATCATCAAAGCTCAAATACACTCATCATCACATGATTCATCAATAATAAAATATGAGAACTATAAGAAAGACTCAATTGACTATCTAATTGACTCTACACACTAGACACACCAACACAACACACTAAACATTAGGTAAGTTGCAAAAAATCACATACCAATACCGGTTAAAATATTAATACGTTGCAAAAAATCAACCTCCTAACAAACAAACAACCAACAAAAGGAAAAATTATATCTTTGGTGCTCAAAAGACGAAGTAAGTACATCACACCCTCCCAAACTTAATAAAAATATAAGTCGAAACTAAGTTTGAAAAGAGATGTAATTGTCGAAACGCGAGCACCTTAAATATAATAACTCCTCACTCAAACAAAAGAAATAATAAAGAAATAAAATAGAAGGACAAGCCCCCAACAGACGCTCATGTTTAACGTCAGAGAGTCACGACGAAATACCACTTTTTGAACTTACTGCATCCTCACCTTCAAGTACTTTCTTTCACTCTTCTTGTCTATACTCAGCACCTCATCTTTATTAGTTACAAAAATATAATCTTTGGAATTACCTTCCTCCCATGGCTGTCTAGACACCTCTTTGTTAATCTTCCACTCAAATTCAGAATCATCTGTCCTATTAAAATCAAGATTAAACAAGTTAGAAATCACATCTATGCTCTCTCATGATTGAATCTCCATGGGCATCTTCATTGCTTGATCAAGAGAGAAAACCACATCTTCATTGTCCATCTGCAGTCTAAGCTTCTCGGCTCTCAACCTCTTTGCTCTTTCCCACTTCTTTTTCACTATAAACTCAGTATTCTGCCCTTGGGATGGCATCGGAGTATCATTAACAACAAGTGTAGCATTTTGCGCGAAAAATGGTGATGGATAGGATGGTTCGACCTCGGTTCAACCTTGAGTATTGTTCGAACCAGGACCATAATTGTTGAACCGACCATCAGAAAGTTTAAACTCACCAGTACAGGCTGGTTCCACCGTGGTTCGATCAAAGAGTTTGGTCGAACCAGAGTTGTCATGGTCAAACCGGTCTTCAGAAAATTCAGCATCTCTCGTATAGGCTGGTTCGACCGTGGTTCAACCAAGGGGTTTGGTCGAACCAAAGATGTCGTGGTCAAACCGACCATCAAAAAGCTCTAGAGTATGCCCAGGTGCTTGGTTCGACTTAGATGATATGGTTCGATCTGATATTTTGGTCGAACTATGGTCGAATCGAGCTACTGAAGCTCCAGAATCCATTTTTGGCATTATTGGTCCATCATACTATGCTCCAAACCTCAACGTGATGGCTTTACATTCTTTTGGGTTCGTTATACCTTGAGATGAAAATATTCCTTTCTCCAACGTTTGAGTCAATTCACGTTCCTGGCCATCTGCCCCATTATCAAAGTAAGGTCCTTCAACTGCTTAGATAAATCTGCATGCTTAGCATTCATAGTAGCCTCGATGCGGTGAACCCTTGCATCATTCCTTGCCATGTATCGATTGAAGGTATCTTCAACACTCTTCACTTCTTGCTGCTGGATACTAGGCCCCCTTTGTGTCAACTCTATAATCTACTTCTGCTGGGACTCTAGTAGCTTGTTCATATTAGCTAGACTAGAGACAATCTCATCATCCCTATTCAGCTTCACCATTTGATGTTCAAAATGTGCCATCTTACCCACTACATAAGTTCCTCTAACTCTTTCCGTAGGCCAGTCACATGAATTTATAGAGATGTCTTCGAACAACTTTTCTAATTCAAGTGTTGTTTTAGATAACAGTGCTCCACCTGATGATGCATCAATAAGAACACGCGACTCACAATCCAATCAATAGTAGAAGGCACTTATGTACTGAGCTTTAGACATTCCATGTTGTGGGCACCTCCTAAGCATATCTTTAAACCTGCCCCACGCCTCATAAAATTTCTCACCCTGATTCATAACAAATTGGGTGATGTCTTGCCTCATTCTTAAGATCCTTGAGGGTGGTATGTATCTCTCTAAGAACTTCTGTTGTAGTTGGTCCCATGTAGAGCAATTTGTGGCATCAAGAGTCTTATACCAATCTTCTGCTCTATCAATTAAAGAGAACTTGAATAGAGAGATCCGTGTAGCATGATATTAGCTCCAGAACCCTTTTGAGTATTTGCATAACCAAGAAATCTTCGAAGATGCTGATAAGGATCTTCAAAGCAACCTCCAGAAAAGGAATTCTTCTCTACCATGTTAATAAGAGCGGGATGTATCTCAAAATCATCATCTTCCCCCCTTGCTCCTATCAACCCCATGTTGCCAATCCCATAGTTCGTGAAAATTTCACGGCAACATTATCCAGATTCTGCCTTGCTCCAGCCATGTTTAGCTAAGTGTGTTATTCCTTCCTCTCCTTTTTCTAGTGCACAAGCATCTCAGAAAAATTCAAGGTTAGATAGAAATAAATAATCACAAATAAAAGTCTTAATCAAACTAAAAATAATAAAATCAATAATAACAGTTGTCCCTGGCAACGGCGCCAGAAACTTAATGCGCGTTTTCTTTGCACGCAAAATTAATCCCCAAGTATGAAGGATGTTATTGTAGCTTAAATAAGCGACCAAGTTAAATATCGAACCCAAAGGACGGCGTATTCTCAATTTAATTATTTACTAAATTAATTAAGACAATGTAATAAAGTTGAGTATTGAATTATTTAACTACTAAACAATTAATTAAAATAACAAATTAAATAAAGTATCACTGGAAGAATGCGAAAGTGAATCAAGTATGGAGCATATGTAGTCCTAGGGTAATCCGGTTTCACTCATTAATTTCCCTTTCGTATATCAATGGCTGACTCTGCCTTGTGGAATATGGACGCATCACTAAGCCATGTAAATCTACTCTATAGACACAAGTAAATATGCGTATAACACGTGTGAATAACCTTAGAGCAAGATATATAACTTCACCCCCTTTCTAGGTACTATCAGTATCAATTATTTCCCTGACCAATTGGTACTCTAACCCGATATGATCTCCGTTTATAGGTACTATAAAATTATTCTCTTTATCCTACTTACTAATCTGAATTCAATTCATTTAATTAATATCTATGTACGATAGTTCTAATAAAATTTTGGAGTCCCCTCACTTAGAATCGTAACATGAAATCCTGTTCAGCAGTTAACGCGCTCAATCAACAACCAAGATATATATTCAGACTCTATATAATAGTTGAAAATGCATAAAACGACTCTGAATATGGATTAAAAATGCATAGTCATATATAAAATAATTTCACATGTAGTATTGTACGGAGTATACACACAAAAGTTCAATTAATTCATAAGAACCTTCAAAACCCTAGATCTACCAAAATAGTTCTAACCCATGATGTTGCGAAGAACAATCATGGGGGTTGGATAGATCTTAACCATATGTCTGGAAAATACATGATAAATTAGGAAACAAATAAAACCTTAGATGTGGGCGTCGTCGCGTCCTTCTCCATCTTGAATCCTCCTCTTTGTTCTCCTCTTGATTCCACAGACGAATCTTCAAAGTGATGGATGGATGAAGGAAAGGATATGGATGATGGTGAGGGGTGATCTCCCTTGTGGGGTGTGGGATGATTGTGTTGCCGTGGTCTACAATGAATAATGATGTGATCTACATCCCCTTTTATACTTGTAAGCTCTCCTTATAGACCTTGGATGAGCTTTTTCTTAGAAAACATGAAAATACTCGCACAGGGGGTAAAAATCCCATCAAAAATAGATCTCCGCATCCCCGTTTGACCAAAGTGTTTTGGTCAAACTGGAGGCCTTGGTCGAATGGGATCTCTTGGTCGAACGGCAGGTCAAGCTACATGCGCAGTCTCGCCGTTTCACGCATAACTTCCACATCCAAGCTTCGATCTGAGTGATTCTTACGCTTACGCGATCCTCTCTTCCTTGACTTTCTATTGATTTAAAGAACTCACAGAAACTCCAACATTAGAATATTTAACAAGTTATGCAAAGTGGAACAGCCATTCTGTTCGGCACAGCTTGCGCGATGTTACCATTTTGATCATAACTTTCTCGTTCGGATTTCGATTGGGGTGTTCTTTATGCCAAAACAACCCACTCTTCTGTGGATTTCCAACCATTTATCATAATTCTAGTTCAAAACTTTATAAAAATATAGAAAAATTACACAAGTTGGACGTGTGTTTTTCAGCATTCTTGCACCAAATTTCTCCGACTCTGCTCTTTTGATCCTTTTTCCATCTAAAATAAAATAAAACACCTCAAATGCACCTTTTACTCAAATATATGGGATATAAGATACTTATGCTAATATATGATAACAATTCCAATTAAAAAAAATATTAAATTGGACACTAAAACACACTTATTTTCACTCTCATCAAGGGAGAGGAAGCAGATTGAGAGGCTCTCGAAGATCGATGCCCACACAACGTCAAAATTAGACTTGGGAATACAGTAAAAGATCAAGAGGTCATTTATTGCTGCTGTTTGATCTCTATGCACGCTCAAATTCCATAATTTTTCTGTATTTGTGTGGAACTTAAAACTGGTGGTGTGATAGATGTTTGGAAATCCACGGAAGAGAGGATTGTTTTGGTGCAAAAATCACTCTAATCAGAGTTTAGATGAGGAAGTTATGCTAAATGTCGTGAGGTCGCGCAGCTGCTGGCGAGAATTTTTTCAATGCAAATTTATATTCTTTCTTCCGGTGATATAGAATTACATTGAATCTAACGGTTCACATTAACCAAATGATCGAATACCAACAAATTGCTTACTTCGATCCATCAAAACTTATTATCTTATAGTTGTACTCATTGCATCAAAACTTAAATATCTCACACATGTTGTTCACAAGGGTATCACACTTGGAAAAGACACCAAAATGTGACCTCGACCACTGAGATGGAGGTTTTTCTTTTAGCTACTCTAAACATTTAGGATCCTGATCTCCAACTTTCATCATTGCTGTGTCAAAGTCAAGGATAGTGGCACTCTTTGCTGCAGCCCACAACTTTTTAAATGCATCACCCTTATATCCAGCTTTCTTTATGTTCAACCCTAGGCAATATACTTTCAAATGCTGGAATCAACCCCTTCTGCTTGTTTGACATAAAAGTATAGAGACTCTGATTTCCATCTAACAAATCTTCCTTCAAAAGCTACAGTCAGTAGAATACCAGTGGTGGGACCTTTTACATGGCAACCGACCACACCAATCCATGATCTGCACCCATTCTTGAAACCTTTCTTTAGTGCACCCAAGCAAATGTAAATTTTACTGAATCTGTTGCCATCAGGTGTGTTGTCCACTTTCACTATCAAAATAGAGTTGGAATTTTTTTTCAGTGAGTGTTTTAGCATAGTCCCAAAGCTTTGTGTATTGCTCTTCACCATCAATATTCTTCAAAGCCAACATTTTTGCTGTATATGCTTGATACGGAGAAACATAACACCCTATCTTCTTCATTGATATACGCTTAAAACCTTTGCTGCTTTTATTGTGATCAGCCCTGAATAGCTTCTCAAATCTTTTTGCCAACCAAGCTGAATTTACATTATCAACAACATATTGTCGAGCACATGAGTGATCTGGATTGTATTCTCTAATTTGAAACTGTTCTTCACCAGTAATTTTCAATGCATTAATCCTGTAATCACAACCTTCTTGTTTACACATTGCATATATTCTTCGACCATCATTCTTTGGAAAACATAATGATCTACCTATCTTAACACTGTGGTATATCACATCCTCCTTAAATAATATTTTTGTTGCAAAAATTTACTGTAGGAAGAAATCAGGATTTCTCACTTGAGATGGCTTGAAAATCATATCAGAATTCCTAGAGTGATCATGCTCTGCTTTATAATCCTCCTCAACACTATCGAAGTATTTTTCAATGTCTAGGTACTCTTCTTCGCTGGAAGAAGATGTAACTGCTTTATCAACGCAGCCTAAACCAGCCCACTCTACTTCATTGTCAATGTTTTCATCAAACATGATATCATCAAGAATGTCATCAACATTATATTCCTTGAATGCGAATTCATCATCCTCTCCAGAATCATCATCACTAACATCTTTATCCATTAGTACTATATCTCTTATTCCACTCAAGTTTACCACTGGTTCTTTGATGAGAGTGAAAATAAGCGTATTTTAGTGTCCAATTTAATACCTTTTTGATGAGAATGATTGTCATATATTAGCACGAGTATCTTATATTCAATATATTTGAGAAAATATGCACTTGAGGTGTTTTTTTGTATTTTAGGTGGAAAAATGATCAAAAGTGCAATGTTGGAGAAAAGGTGCAATTTGTGCAAGAATGCTGAAAAACGCACGTCCAATTTGTGTAATTTTTCTGTATTTTTGTAGAGCTCTGAATTGGAGGTGCGATACATAGTTGGAAAGGTACAGAAGATAGGGTCGTTTTTCCATAAAGAACACCCCAATCGAATTCCAAATGAGAAAGTTATGACCAAAGTGGTGACGTCGCGCAAGCTGTGCCGCACAGAACGACTGTTCCAGTTTGAATGACTTATTACATATTCAAATATTAGAGTTTCTGAGAGTTCTAGATAGAAAGCCAAGGAAGAGAGGATCGCTTGACCGCAAGAATTAATCAAATCGGAGATCGGATGTGGAAGTTATGTACGAAACGGTGAGACTGCGCAAGTTTGCTCGACCACGAGAGCCGCTCCTGCAGAATAATCTTGGTCGAGCGGATGAAGTTTGGTCGAGTAAAATGACCAAATTCTTACAGAAGGTTTGCTCGACCATTGATCGACCAGGAGGCTTTGCTCGACCAGTGGAGGTTTGGTCGAGCAGAATGTCGCTGATGCTATTTTTGGTAGTTTCGGGTTTCTTTTACCAAATTTAACGTATGTCTCAAGTAAAAGTCCATCCAAGGCCTATAAGGAGAGCTTACAAGTATAAAAGGGAATGTAGATCACATCATTATTCGTCATATATCGGAGATTGAATTGGAGAGAGGCCACAACACAATACTACACCCTATAAGGGGGGATCATCCCCCAACCATCATCTACATCCTTTTCTCCATCCATCTATCACTTTGAAGACTCGTCTGTGGAATCAAGAGGAGAACCAAGAGGAGGATTCAAGACGGAGAAGGACGCGACCACTCCCACATCTAGGGTTTTATTCGTTTCCTAATTTATCTTGTAATTTTCCAGACATTCGGGTAAGACCTATCCAACACCCATTATTGTTCTTCGTAACATCATAGGCTATAGCTTTTTTGGTAGATTAGGGTTGTGAAGGTTTTTACGAATTAATTGAACTTTCTTGTGTAAACTCTGTACAACACTACTTGTGGATTTATTTTATATATGATTGTGCTTTCTTAATCCATATTTACGGTCGTTTTGTGCAACTTCAATTGATATATAGAGTCTGAATATATATCTTGGTTGTAGATTGAGTGTGTTCACCACTGAACAGGATTCCATGTTATGATTCTAAGTGAGGGGACTCCGAAGCTTCATTAGAACTATCGTATATGAATGCTTATTAATTGAATTGAATTCGGGTTATTAAGTAGGATAAAGAGGATAATTTTATAATACATATAAAGGGAGATAATATCGGGTTAGAGTACCAATTGGCCAGGGAAATAATTGATACCGATAGTACCTAGAAAGGGGGGTGAAATTATATCTCTTGCTCCAAGGTTATTCACACGTGTTACACGCATGTTTACTTGTATCTATAGAGTATATATGCATAGTTTAGTGATGCATCCATATTCCACAAGGCAGAGTCGGACATCAACACATGGAAGAAAAATTAATGAGTGAAACCGGATTACTCTAGGGCTACTTATTCTATCTCTTGAATCACTTTCGATCTTCTAAGTGCTTTTATTTTATTTGTTATTTAAATTAAGTATTTTAGTTGTTAGATTAAATCCTCAAACTGAATTGCTTTGTCTTAATTAATTTAGTAAATAATTAAATTAATAATACGCCATCCTTTGGGTTCGATATTCACTTGGTTTCTTGCTTAGCTGCAACTGATATCCTTAATACTTAGAGATTAATTTTGCGTGCAAAGAAAATGCGCATCATTCTTCTTCATTTTTTTCACCACCAATAACTTCAACCTCATTAATATCATTGTTATCCACCAACACTGGTTCTTCTACCATAGTTTTTTTCTCCACTAATTTGTAATAATCCTTTATTTCTACACATAAATATTTATTTGAGTCTATAGTATAGTACATGTATATATAAATATAGTAAGGAGATATCTATACATAAATAGTATTATTGATAAAATATACATATTTAAGCAAATATCATATAATCACAAATAATAGGATATTTTAATAATAAAAATAATAATAACAAACAGACACGGATGCAACAAAAAATATGTAATCTGCTTAATATTCTTGCAACAGAAGTGAAAATCTTACTTTACACAAACAATCATTACGAATCACATCATTACAAATTAAGAATCTTGATGATGGGCGGCGGCAGACCTTGAAAAATGACAAAAATACTGTTTACAAAATATGCTTCAACCCTCATTCAACTTACCAACCATTCCAGCCGCATATCAAACCTCTCTATCTAAACACCTGTTCACCTTCGCATATCAAATCTTTCATATCTTCACTTCTCATCTGTTCTTCAAACCTTGCCCCACTATTTCTTTTTTTTTCATACGCACCCTGTTCTTAAGATAAACGCTTCTTTTCAGAATATTGTTCTTCTCAAGTACTGTATCTCCCGCTCTCAGTGGAAGATCTAATCCCTTTTATTTTAAAAACTCACGAAAAGTTTCAGAGCGTGAAGTGTTGAACCTCTAATCTCACGTCCCAAGCAGTGAAGGTAAGTGAGCATTTCAACGCACCCTTACACCCTCCTCCCTCTACAGTAATACCACTCTATTCTAAAATCCATAAATATTCTTGATATAGCAAATGTAGTTATCATAAACTTGATATAAGATCTATGTGATATCAGATTATGCATGTTGAAGTCTGATTTTGTGTCTATAAACCCTATGTGATACTATCAGGTTATGTATGTAGAAGTTTGATTTTGTGTGTGTAACTCTTGCATGATATGGAATTTTATATGTTAAGACTTTGGTTTTGTGCTCCGATGTATATATATAGGTTAAATTACAACTGTTTTTTTTTAACTAGTTGGAATATCTTATGTTAATATGTTAAGATCTGGTGGATGTGATGTTAGTTGTGAGTTCTTTATATTCCAAAATCTAATTTTTCCTAAATCTATTTCATTTTCATAACTTACATATATGGTAATAAAGATTTATGTTTTCCTACTGTAAACTTGTGAAGTAAATGTTGAAATAAAATTTCAGAATGCACTGATAAAATACAAAGTGATGTGTAGATTCCTTATTCTTTTTAAAACCATAAAAATTTTTAATAATGTAAAAATTATACACATATCTTCATATATTTTAAACATAACATGATATATGATATTATAAATATGTGTATCAATTTTTTTTTAAAAGAATACTTAGTCATTTAGGAGTTGTGTGAACCAAAGAGTAAAAAATAGAGTAAATACACTGCAGAAATTTGTTTCTAAATTTATTCCTTTAAGATAGATTAATCTGCTAAAACGTCCAACATGAAAGTTGTTCATCTATGTGTCTATTATATTATTGTAAAATAACTTTTAAAATTATTTATCCAAATGAAAGTTATGACTGTTTTACTAAACTATGGCAGTTCTGCCTACGAGAAAACCAAATTAAATTTTATCTTTTTCGTTGGCCATTGAAACGAAAAATTTACGGAATGGAGTATATATCAAAGTATTCACCTATATGTCTAATATACTTCATAATCCTTATACTAGTTCTTGTACCTTGTGGTTTATTCAATAACGTTTTTAGATAACTCTACTAAAGAAATAAAAAAAATTAGGATGTATGTTATATTCATGCAAATGTCATAAAATCATACGAGTTTAAATAGGAAAATATGCTCTTTATTACAAGGTATACCAAGCTGGAAATTTTGGCCCCTAAACCCCCTTTTCATAAAAGAATTCCCAAAAACTTAAATGTCCTTTAGTAATCAATAATTATGATTATAATAAATATATGAAAATTCCTAGATGTGATCTAAATATTAAAATCTAGATGAGTGATGTCTTAGGGACATTTTTTCACATAAGTTTAGAAATTAACATAATAATTTCTAAATACATATACTTAAATATGTGCTAAGAAAAAATTAAATTTTTGAATGTATCGAGGTTGCGAAGGAAACTAGCAACGACAACGCTCGTCCTCAACCTTTACTCTAAATCTTATTCTTGTGTGAATCTTCGTTGAAAATATGGGCTTACTATTATGATTTCTATATTGAACGTGATTTACATTAATTGATATGAATTAATATGCATGAAAATTTTACCGGTGGGTCGGGAACCTGTACATGCAGATGACATTATTGCCAATAAGAAAAGATGGACACGTTCGCATGACTTTGACGTATTAAATAATGAGAACCTTCGGGTGAGTTGACGTATTAAATAATGAGCACCTTCGGGTGACCTGATGTATTAAATAATGAGCGCTTTCGGATGAATTGACTATGGGTTCATACCCTTATTTTTAAAAGTTCATGATGTTCATTTCTCAAGAGATGAAGTCATTTTTAGTTGTGAAATCTAATAGTAAATCCCCCACTGAGTACATTCCCGTATGCTCAACCTACTATGATTTTCTTATACAGATGACGTGGCATAGACGACGAGGCGAATGATGGGTCGAAGGGGTTGGTTTCAGCTTTAAGTACTATGTGGTTTAATTAAATAAGTGTTAAATATGTGAACAATCACTTATGAATTGTCACTACACACAAATCACCGAAAGACTTTCGCTACTTAATTTTTAAGATGTTTGTTTAAATTCTGATTATGATTTAATTAAACTCTTCTTTAATTTTTATCATGAATTTGTGTGCTATTGTTTTATTTTAGCTTTTTTTTAAAAAAATCACTTTTAAATTTAACTATTTCATATAAAATAAATTGGGTCGTGGCAAGTGTGGTATCAAAGCGGGTCTACGATTCTGTAGACTATCATATACAAAATAAACAAATCTATACTTTTTAATATTTTTAAAATTAGAATACATAAGACTCCATCCCGTACTCGTTCGCTATGTCGGCTAGTCACAAGGTAAATTATTGACAGATATTATAATTGAATTATGGATTTATCAACTATTATTACATGATTAGACTTGATGACAATGAATACTTTAATTGATTTATGAAATTATGAGTTGATTATACATGAGATAGATGCTCTCCGTGACGGTGTGTATTCGAGTTGTATGGCTAATATGGAATTTCATTATACTTAAACTTTAGTAGATTGAATGGACTTGTTAGGAAATGATGTTTAAGCGATTAACTCTAGCTAAAATTGAAAGTAACTAAGGATTTATTTTAAGCGATGTATCACCGTAGGACTGAGTCTTATACGATGCATTTCGAGTCCATGGCCGAGCGACTTGCCTACTATGGCAGTATTGAGCGCGACCCCTCTGAGTCGATAGGCATCCACATTCCTCGGATGTGGTCGGCATGGGACATATTGGGTGAGTCTCCTCCATGGGAGGGATTTGAGGGCGCTAGGATAGTTGTGGATTCTCTACCGGTCTGGTAGAGGACTTAGGATGGGAGGCCATTTGAGAGTATGCATAGATTTCGATTGGCAGTGACATGCTCTGCCTAGAGTTTCGACCATTAATGTCTCGTCTATGGATGATGTGGCAAGAGCATGGTAATTTTCGGCCGTTCCACCTTGGGAGAGGTAGCCCCATTGCTCATCCCTTTTTCTCGGAGCATCCTGAGGGGATGTATGATCCCTACCAGGGACCCTCGTACTTCCCTGAGGACTCGTTTGGCACACCAGACCTCGACTTATTTAGCACCGATTATTACCTTATGATGACTGATGGTGTTCAGCTTCTTGTAGATGGCTCGACACCTGCCTTCTTTCCTAACCTTCGGATTTGGTTTCTTAGATTGTTAGGTAGGAATTGGGGATTAATTCTTAAGTACCTATAAAGGAAAGTCTAGTGCTCTAGCCTTTAATGGAATTTTGCATGAAGTACCTAGAAAGGGAATAGGAATTATTCTTTTGCATCTGAGGGTTTAAACCAGATTTATGTGTTAAGTTTACTTTAAAAGAAGGATTTAACATAGTTAAGTGATTGCTTCCATAAAATCTGCAGGAATTCTAACCGATTGTCTAGTGATTTAATTTGACCAATTTAAACTGGATTTCCTAGAGCTATCTTGTCTTCTCTCTTTAAACACTTGTGATTGTTAGTGGTTTTTATTTTATTTATTTCATTTAGTATTTATTTTCTGCATAATTAGTTATTAATCTCCAAACTCTTGAAAAATCACTTATCTTAATTATTAGTGGTTTGAATTATTTAGTGCGTATCTTATTTAACGCCAACCCCTTTAGGTTCGATATTTTTACTTGGTCACACGCTGAACTGTAATTGATTCTCTACACTTGGGAACACACAAAAAGGTGAACAAGCAAATGGCATCGTTGCCGGGGATTAGATTGTTTAAATAGGAGACACTAAATTATTTGTTATCACTTTTAATTAGGATTTTTTTATTGCTTTATTTTTATTTTTATTTTCATTTATTTATTTGAACATATTCTGACTCTGAATTATTTTTGAGGTACAAAAGATGGAATTCTATAGAAATCAGAATGCTATGGTTCCTCCTCTATATTACATGGATGAGAGGTATTATGGTTATGATTTTCAAATGAATCAAGTTCCTTCTCAATACTCAATCAAGTCAGATCTGAAGATGAATGGTCTTGTGATTACAATGGAAATTCATATATATCAACCTCATCAAGAGAACACTTATTCTACTTCAATCAAAATTTTCCATGGATCCGAGAATTTATTTGAAGAGTTGAAGAAGCAACAAGAAGAGATGAAGAAGGAACTAGGAGAGAGACAAAAGATCTTGGATATGCTTATGCTCCGTCTATGTTAACAAGAGGAAAGAGCAGAGGTTGAAGAAGGATTTGAGGAAGAAACTGTTATTCCATTGTGCAGTGGAATGCAGACTGAAGGTCCTAAGTTATCGTTTGAAGAGTACAAAAGTATTGACGTAGTAGAGAAAATTGCTAAGGAGAGCTTATCCATAATCATGTCTAAGGATCCATTATAAATAAGCCTAAGCGAATTTCTTACTCTTCCTACTATTATTACTGATGATTTTTCTAATGAGCTTTCTCTTAAATTCCTTGAACGCTTACATGAATCAAATAATTACAAGGACTTAAAAGGAGAAGAAGCAAGAGTTGAGGAACTAAAGTGGAAGGAGCGATTCCTTCCACTCGAGCAGGAAGTTATCGAGCACCTAAAGGAGAAAAAGGCAGAGGAAGCAGATAAAGAAGAAAAGCAAAGTCAAGAAGCAACCGAAGATGACTTGAAGAATGAAATAAGCATTTCTAAACCTTCAAATTCTTTAAGTTACATTGAATTTTATGATATTGTTTTTATTGATTTTGTTTTACCTAATGATTCCTCTCATATTTTTATTTACAAGGTGTTAGAAGAGAAGTTGAGAATTTTTGTTAGAAGAAGGAATAAGTGATGGAGTAGAATGGAAAGGTTGAAGAGATATGATCAAAACATGGTTGGCAAAGTAAAGATAAATTTTAAGAATGCCAACGAGGCCATCCCTTGCCACAAGTACATGATTGATGAAGAAGCACAAAGATTAGAGTACGATGGCAAGGATGAAAGATATCCATGGCCATTCTGATGAGCTTATTGATTTTGTCGAGCTCATCGACGTTAAACAAGAGCACTTGGTGGGAGGCAACCCATCGTTTTAGTGCTTTTATTTTATTTCGTTTGTTGTGTCTTGTATTATGTGATTTATACTCCAGGTGCATGCTTACACTTAAGGTAATTAAATCCTTTGAAACTTAGATTTAACTCGCATTTTCATCTAAGTTTTGGGAGGTGTGATATTCTTCCCTTATTCTATCCGCACCTAGGTATGTTTACTTTTTGTGTGAAGATTGGAGGTCGATTTTTTTAGAATTTTCAGAATTTATTTCGATCTTTTGAATTTTTTGCGACTTCCCAAGTGTCTTGTGTGTTTCTTAGATTTGGTGTGGTTTTATTTTTTGGTTGAATTTTGAGTTCTCCTATGATTTTACTAATGAATTGTGATTGACTGGTGATGAAAGAGAAATTAGTTCTATCTGAGGCCTACGCCAAAGCGAGTTGAATAACTCGAGGAGCTTGCAAGATATGGAGGAGATAAATCAGGTGCCTTTGTTTCCTTATTATAATTTTTTATGTGATAAATGACATTGATTCTTGAGTAGTTGAGGTACTTATGATTGAGTTTCTGGTTGTGTGCTTAGTAAGGATTCATTTGTTAGATTTCTACCAGAAATTCATATGCTCTTGAAATTGATGAAGGGATTGTACTTAAGTTATATTTTGATATGAAGTTCTATGTGTACTTGTAGGATATTGCTTACCATGAAGAGTGCTCTATTACTTGTTAAAACCCATGTGAGATTTTGCGCCTTATTCATGTACATAATCACATAATATTTCTTTTTGGTGAGTATCATTCTTGTGCGTGTATTCTAGAACTTGCCTTTTGTCTTGCTTGAGACTACATGTTGTGTTAGATGATGGGAGATGATATTAGGCCATCTTTGATTTATAACCCATATTTTTATATATACTTTACCTGAATTCATTAAATCCTTAGTCTGCCCATTGAGCCTTTTAAATCCATTCTTTTGATAGTCAATAAAGCTTAATTGAAGAGAGTGGTGATCTGTGGGTTGAGAAGGATGATGAAAAGAAGATCAAAAGAACGAAAAAATTCATGGAGTAGTGCTTAAATCTAGTACTCCATGAAACAAACACCCTAGGGTAGTGCTCGAAACTAGTACCCTATGAAGGATGTGTGAAGTAGTGCCCGAAACTGGTACCTCGAGAGAAAAAAAAAAGAAGAAGAGAAGAAAAAAAGAAAAAGGGGAAAAATATATGTACATGTGGTGCATGGAAGAGAAAAATTGAAGAGAAAAGGAGGGTGATGTGCTTGAATTGAAGTGAGCAAGAAGAATGAAAGATCATGATAGAGTGCACGCTTGATTGATCCGAGTTTTGAGTCACTTATTCATATATGTCCTACCTTAACCGAAGAGCCAATATTACATCCAAATAAAAGTCCTTTTTGATCCCATTATCGAATCATCCTTTTAGTGGTGGAGAGTTTGAGATATTTGCAAGCTTATGGTTATGCATGCACTTGAATTGAATATGAGTATAAACACCATACCCTATAAGTGTACATCTTCTACACTTGAGTGTGAGTGATATACTTCCCGTGAGAATAAGTTAATGAAGCATTTTAATTGGTGGTGATTATTTTTACTCGTATGCTATGAATGAATTATTGCATGTAATGAGAGTTGCATGACCGGAGTTGATAAAAATTGTATGTTGAATGGCCTAGTTGTCATATCCTTTGTTTTTTCTTAGATTTTAAACACTATGTTTCTTCTTTGTTCGATTTCGTTGTTCGGGGACGAACAACATCTTAAGTTTGAGGGGTTTGTTTAGTGTGAAAATCTGAGTATTTTAAGGCCTGATTTAGCACCGTTTTATAGAATTTATATTCGTATTTGAGCATCTTTTGGTTGAATTGCATACATTTGTGTTACAGATGTATGTGAGGTGCTATTTCGTGTTTTAGGTGGAGAATGGAGCTAAAAAGAGCAAAATCGGAAGTCGGGATCGAAATCGAGTGAAAAGAGGAGTTGGTGTAACAAGGCACGACTCGTGCCAGCCATGGCACGGATCGTGCCATCCACATAATCCACTAGTGCCAGCCATGATATGCATGACCGCCCAGCACGCCCCAGAGGAGTACCACTTGTGCCTCATTTTGGACGACTCGTGCCATACTCAAATGGGTAAATTTTCATAAGTTCTTTATATGGTTGGAAAGGAAAGGAAGAGAGGAATGTGTGAGTGCAAAATTACCTCAATCAGTGTTTGGATGAAAATGTTATAAGCAAAACCGTAAGGTCGCTCAGGCTGCCGACGGGTGGCACGACCCGTGCCACACCTGGCACGACTCGTACCGTGTGCCTGCCAGCGCCCGTTCCGCCCATCCGTGCCAACCAGCCATCGAGAGATTCCGGCACAACATGTGTCACACCTGGCACGACTCATGCCAATGCCCAGCGAGCCCTGTTTTGTTATTTTGTTATTTTTTCAGCACGTTCGTATTTTTAACGTGAAAAAGCCCACTTTTTAGTCAGAATTCGAAAATTATCAGCCCTCAACTATAAAAGAAGCCCTTGGAGAGTTCCAAACATAACTCTCTAGCAAACCCTTTGGGCTACACAACCATCACCTTCCGCCATCCATCTCTACCCTTCACCCGCCTTTCACCTATCACCCTCACACTCAATTACGGTGTTTGTTACTTGAGAAGGAGAACGGAGGAAGATCATCAAGATGGAAAGAGAAGACGGAGAATTATTCCAGACAAGAGTTTTTCTTTCTTCTTTAATTTCTTATTGTTGATTTATAGACTCATGGGTAAGTTTTATTCCATAGACATGGTTGTTGCTTGTAACACCATGGGCTAGTACTTTTCTGGATAGTTTTAGGTTTTGAAGTTGAATTGGATTGAATTGATGACCTAGACTACGTTATAGATTTCTGCAGTACACTTATTCCTTTATTAATGCTTTAAATTTGAAACTTATATTTTTGTCTTATATGATTTGTCCTTATTCATGAATACGTCATTGTCTTATGCATGTTTATGACTATTGCTTGTGTTATATAAGAATTATATTAGTCAACCTATTATGGGTAAAGGGGATCTAACTATATAACATTTATTCATTAGAATAATTAATATTGGATACTTAATATATCTATTAATTACTATTCTAGAGGATTTAATTTCTTAGATTGTTAGGTGGGAATTGGGGATTAATTATTAAGTACCTATAAATGGAAGTCTAGTGCTCTAGCATTTAATGAAATTTTGCATGAAGTACCTAGAAAAGGAAATAGGAATTATTCTCCTGCATTTGAGGGTTTGAACCAGATTTATGTGTTAAGTTTACTTTAAAAGAGGGATTTAACATAGTTATGTGATTGCTTCCATAAAATCTGCAGGAATTCTAACCGATTGTCTAGTGATTTAATTTGACCAATTTAAACTAGATTTCCTAGAGTTATCTTGTCTTCTCTCTTGCAACACTTGTGATTGTTAGTGATTTTTATTTTATTTATTTTATTTAGTATTTATTTTCTGCATGATTTTTTATTAATCTCCAAACTCTTGAAAAATCACTTGTCTTAATTATTAGTGGTTTGAATTATTTAGTGCGTATCTTATTTAACGCTAATTCATTGGATTCGATATTTTTACTTGATCACACGCTGAAATGCAATTAATTTCCTACACTTGGGGACACACAAAAAGGTGAACAAGCAAATTGTTCACACATCCTGTCAAGATTTTCTAAATCCACCTTAGAGTAGTTAACAAAATCATATGCTCTTATTGTCCCACCAATATACTCAAAATCATCTATGTCATTCCTAATTATCATTCCACTATGATGCAACTTAATAGTATAAAGATTCAGAGAATGACCTTAAACAAAACATACCAACATTTTAGACCGAATGAAATAATCACAGTAATTAACTCAATTCACAGAAAAATTAGTTGCATGCGAATGTGATTGGGAAAACACTACTGTAATAAATACACACCAACAGCAAAGTGAATGGAAATACATTGTGCAGCAATAATCTTGAAAACATTGTTAATGAAAATAATCACGCAACAACGACGTGATTAGTAAATTGGTGTGTAAGTGCGTACGAAGTAGACAAAGTAAAAACATTCACTTATTGTAATCTGGAGCCAGAAATCGAATGAGGGATTTTTTCGTCACATTGTAATGTCGAAACTCCAAAATGGCGAGACGAGCAAGAGATTCAACGGGAAGAAATTAATTTGGAAAGGGAATTTTGACAGCTCAATTTTGGGGAGAAAATTAGGGATTAGGGTTCGTTAGTGAGTCTAGAGTCATTTGGGGCGCAGAGAACACATTTTTATCAAATTAATGGCCACGTGAGAAACACGTAAGCCTCTCCATTAAATTTAGACTGCAGTGAGACAAAATTTACCAAAAAAATTGTATGGGATCATTATTGCTGGAAAAAATATTTGGGACTGAAGTCAAGACAATTGGGTCCAAACCTAAATGGGATTGTGACGGGTGTGACTGGTATTGCAATTTTCTCTATTATCTCCTTTAGTTTTTCCCTTTAACCACACACACAACCTCAGTCAAGTTTGAAATTCATTCTTCTCTACTCAAGTCTGCAAGCTAAATCTCTTCTCTTTCTCTTCATTTTCTTTTACAAATAGAAGCATGTTAGGGCTTGAAATGCAAGGTTCATATGCTTAGAGTAAATTTTTCTTGTTTATATGAGGAAATAATCATGTTTTGATTTGTATGTTGAATGAAAAAAGCATGTGGAAAGAGAATAAATTGAGAAATGCATGTGTGATTCAAGTTTCATTGTAGTTGAAGGGAGGTTATTAGTTTCAAATTTCTTGAGAGGGGAAGCGAGTTGTGATGATGTTGTGGATTATTATTGTTGGTGCTTTGCTGTATAATTTTGAGAAATTTGAGTTGAAGTGAGTAAAAATACATTAATCAAGAAGGTTGAGAAAGTACGGACATTAGGTGTTTGATAAAATGCTCGAATAAATATTTTCAATTGATTATGTATTTTCTCTCCTAAATCTGCATTGGCGATGTGTTAGTTGTTGCATACCATTGTTGAAATTCATTGATGATGCATAAAGGTGAAATCATAAAAGCATGCATATGCTTAGACTAACAATGTGAACTTGAAAGTTTAAACATAGCCAACCTGCTTGATTATCCTTTTTCTTGAGATGAATGAAGTTAGAATGTGATAAGTCTTGATTATTGAATTCTTAGGAAGACTTTCATAATTGATCTTACATTTATTTTCTCATGTAGAATTGCTCCACAATCATGTCCAGCGGAAATTTTTTAGAAATAAAGACAATATCCTCTGAAATAAGGGCATGCATCCAACGGATTTCAGGTATGATTGCGATGAGAATTATTGGTTTGAAATGCACAATCGTTGGTACAAGGCTCACAACAAGGTAGTTCCCACAAGATTTGCAAGCTTGATGTAAATGTTGTTAAAAAGTCCAAAAACTGTGGACCCAACCCGATTAACCCGGAAAAAATTAGGATTAGGACCAAGAAATTTGGGCCCGTTTAACATCCAGGCTTTTTGACCTGAACTGATTAACCCTTGGGCTAATAGGATTGGACTGCGGGCTAACTAGGCCGGCCCGTAGGGTTGGGAGTTATTATTATTATTATGTTGAATTAATTTTAACACGCATAATCTATAATCAACCACTCCCTCCCACCCTACCCCCAACCTATTTTGGGATATACTCTCTTCCTCTCATCCTTTAATTTTTATTTCTTTCTCATTCTTTCTCTCACTCTAACCCACCATTTCTCTAATAAATAAAATAATACTTAAATAAGTACATTAAAATTAAGACAAACTCTCTTGTGAGAAATTACATATGTAAGATGGATTGTAAGACGTGTTAAAGTATGCATATTATATAGATAAAGTATGCTTAATTATTGTTAAAGTATGTTTTCTAAAGTATGATAAATGATGAATTAAAGTATGATTTTAGGATATTATAATATGATTCATTATTTATATACTCTAACTACAAATAAGCATACTTTACCCATATAATTACCATATTTTAGTAATGGGTCGACCCATCTCACAACCGTCTCATAAAAGAGTGTCTCTAAAATTAATTTAATTATTACCAATTCTTTATTTTATATGTTTTAATAATATTTTGCATGTATTAATCTTAATTCTCTCAAATTTTAAATAATGTATTAGTTAATTTTGAATTTTTTATATTATTCATAACGTGGGGCAGTGATAATCCCTCGATAATCAAGAAGTCTACCTTGGATTCTCACATGCAGACTTCTTATGGCAAAGAGCGGATATCAGCCTCTATTCAACTTTTGTTGTGTCAAATATAGATGCAATATCTTCGCAGCTTCCACCTCTTAAAGGTATCTTACACAAACCCGTAAGGGATCTTTGTCCCCTGCTGTTTCTCAATAAACGTATTATTTTGGAACCTTCGAGGGATTGTGAATGATATACTAAAAAGATGTTGTTGTCCAGTCGAGTAATCTCATCATAAGCAGGGCGAGTCCCAGCTTTTATTAAATATCTGGGCAATCCTCAAAAGAATGGGCGGGTCAGGGTAAACAATTGTTTAGACAAAAAAAGCATGGATTTATGTCTGTTACTTATTTTGTACTTCTATTAAGGGAAGCATTCGTTGCTAAGGCTATTCTAGAGAACAAACTCTTGGCTGAATCCGTTCGCGTTCTCTAGCCTGGTTTGACCCACTTCCTTAGCTACCGAGCTCCAACCCCCCCTAATATGACATTGAACTGACTGACTTGCTTAACGCGTATGTCTAGAAAGCCAAAGACTAAGATAGATGCTTCCTATACCGAGCATGAATGAGTGCAGATTGAGAGAGATGGTGGCATGGCATATTTAGATGCCTACCTACTCCTCAATGCTATACTGCGCGCCTATCACTCCGTATTTGAGTATGGAAAATTCAATGCAACGGCGAATTCTTTGTCTTGAGAATGACAACTCTCATTTTCTCCTTTTCTATAAGAGTTGTAATCGCAGCTTTCATTTTAGTCGTACATGCAGTCGGCACTGGAATATGACAACATCTATTGATTGAAGACTTTTTCTTGATTTGCGAGAGTGCCAACCCATCGTATATATTGTCATTAAGGATAAGTGCTTCGCTCACTCGCTCCAATTCTCGTTTAGTAGACAGCGAGTGGAGTGCATAAGCCCCTTTAGAGTTAGAGATAGGGCTTGCTTCTGGCGAAGCTTCTAGCACTAGATAATAGGCATTCTGGTATGGCAGGAATACCACTTTTTAGGTCGACCACTACATAGGAGCGATAGCGAAGCCAAGTTGTATAAAGGCGAGCATCCCTTATAGAAATAGCAAAGGACCAACTTATGGCCCTATACAAACCTTAGAAAAGCGCCCACGGGTAGTGAGACTTTCTATCTATTAAAATAGCGTTTAACCCGCAGCCCATTAGGATTAGGGTTAGGTTCACCTTTTCGTATCCCATTTAAACAGTCCTGAATAACCCGAAGCCCAATTATCCTGAAGCCCATTAGGGCTGGCCCTAATGAAAGACATGAGAATAGATCAAGATGTGGCTGAACTTTTTAATAAGTGTAGAATGCGAGGATTTTTTAAAAATTAGCCTAGAACCTATTTGTTGCTCACAATGGACCCTTGAGGTTAACTACTTCCCCGCTCTTACCCTCCATCCATCACTTTCAATTTGAGAGGCCATAGATAAATATGTTCCATATAATCAATGAGTTTTTCGGATACCCCTGAGAAAAAAGAGAAAATTATAAAAAGATTATGGGGTACGATAGAGAGGATTGGTGGATAAAACTAATTCATATTGATACCAATTATTGGTGATCAGATCTTATGGTCTACGCAATATATTCGCGTTCCATGCACATCTAATGTAGTGGAATTACAGAAAGTTTTACCTTTCATCGAAGACTGGCAAAGAAGTCTGAACAGTCCAAGAATTAGGAAAGATATGCTAATTTTTTGGAAATTTTTGAAAATTCTCGCCGGCAGCTACGCGACCTCACAATTTTGAGCATAACTTCTTCATCCAAACTTCGATTTGAGTAATTGTTTTGCTAAAACGATTCTCTCTTCCGTGACTTTCCAACCATATATCACACTACCAGTTTTGAGTTTCACACAAACACAGAAAAATTATGAAATTTGAGCGAATATTTTTCAGCATTCCTCTAACTTTGTATTTTAGATCCTTTTACCACCTCTTGATCTTCTGTTGTATTCCCAAATCTAGTCTTGACGTCGTGTGAGTGACGATCTTCAAGACCCATTCAATCTGTAGTCTCCCTCGAATTTCTCACGTTCTCTCTTATCCGATGAGAAATCTGATTTCTCGCCTTAAGAATGATTATTGGCGTGTAATTCATCTGACCGGACTGTTGGGATGGCTTATTTATAGGCAACAACAGGGACCAGGAGGAGAAATTAGGGTTGGGCTCCCATTGGGCTTAAGCATCCAAGTTTAGCCCAAAACTTATACTTAAGTCCAACAATAATAATATCATCCAAGTTTAGCCCAAAACTTATACTTAAGTCCAACAATAATAATATAGTCCACTAAAATATTATTATTGTACTGCCACTCTAATCCCAAATTACGTTATCGGCTCCTTATTATGAGCCCATTAATCTCCCCGTGTTTAAAATATATAATGCTCATTAATTAATTAAGTTACTAATAACTCAATTAATTAATCTCTTATTCAAGAGTAGTGCCACTCAACCTCATTATCATGCCAGAATAAATCCACCTGTAGGGTTTACATGATAATCCTTATGAGCTCCTCAAGGGGACATCATCAGCCTAATTAATAAGACACGGATTCCTTCTACATTCAACAGCACACCATAGAGACAGCACTATCTCCCAACTCACCGAGTATATTGATTTAATGAATAAATCTCACCCTTTAATGAATCAAAGAAATAGTACTTACGTGTCGAGGTTATTATTTAGGAATTAAAAGCACGAACATCCATAATAACTGAGATCTAGTTCTCCTACATAGTTAGTATAAATCGAACGACCTCACGCAGTCCTGCTGAATACACACAAAGTGCACTAATGTGATTTTATAGTCAAGATAAACTAATACCAAATCATTCTACAACCATCCCAATAGATTGTCCTCATCTATTTCGGTTGTGAGTATCTATTTATACTTTATAAGGAGCCAACAATATGATCTTTCGTGCGACGCCGCACATCATATTATCTACAGTATAAAGTAAATGGACTTTTGCATTGACATATAAATAAATTATAATATACAAAACATTAGATCATATGAATTTTATTTCAAAATAATTGTTAAAACATTGTTCATACAAAAAGTTAAACTTTCAGTATACAATCCAACAATCTCCCACTTATACTAAAAGACTATGTTGTCATGTCCACTGCCTTATATCTAATTTCCATTACTTCTATATGACTATCAAAAGCTTTTGCCTTAAAGTCCTTGTAAAAGAATTTACTGGGTTATCATCCGATGCAATCTTGGCGACAACAACCTTCCCCTCATCATACGATTTCTCGTATCAGGTGGTACTTGCTCCCAATATGTTTAATTTCCTTATGGGCTCGTGATTCCTTTAAGTTTGCAACTGCACCATTATTATCACAATAAATTGTGATCACCTTGGACAAACTTAGAAATCACATCCAAGTCCATTACGAAGTTTTTGAGCCATACAGATACTTTGGCTGCCTCAAGGCTCCAATATTATCATTCTTCTATGGTGGAGTCTGAAATATATTTCTATATAACACTCCTCCATATTATGGATCTACTTTCAAAATTAAACACATAACCTTGAGGTGAATTTACTGTCGTCCCTATTCAATTAGAAAATCTGAAACTATGTAACACACAAGAAGCAATGAATCTGTCCGGTAAGACCACATATAAATTCTAGTCCTTTTCAGGTACTTCTAAATATGTGTTACCATAATTCAACATTCTTGTTTCTGATTACCTTGATAACCACTGACTATGCCTTCGGCAAAATAAATATCCAATCTCGTGCATAGCATTGCATAGATTAAGCTTACTTACCTTCCGAAGCATAAGGAACCGCCTTCATCACTTTTATCTCCTTTAGTATCTTAAGACACATCTCCTTATATAAAGTCACATGCTAAAACGAGTAAGGATTGTATCATTTCATGAAGCTTGAGATAAGCACAACATCCTATCTTGTGATCCTTATCATCATGATCGCAAGAATATGTTTTGCTTCTTCTTAAGTCTTTTGTTTCATACTGCTTTATCAACCATACCCATACGCCCGACAATACTCTTTTATTATTTCCGATGAGTAAGATACTATCTACGTACATACAAGAAATACCACCACTTTTCGTCACTCTTTTCAACAAACAAGATCCATCCAAGCATTGATTAAATCCATATGACTGGATTTCCTCATCAAAACGGATGTTCCATGATCTTGAAGCTTTCTTTAGTCCATAAATGGACAGCTCTAAGCTTACACTCAAAATGCTCTTTGCTCTTTGCAATGAATCACTAGGGTTGCTTCACATAGATGTTTTCCTCAAGACTTCCATTCAGGAAAGTTATCTGGACATCTATTTGATATACCTCATATTCAATATGAACAGCAATTGACAAAAGAATGCGGATTGACTTAGGCATAGCTACCGGCGAACAGGTTTTCTCATAATCAAAACCTTCTTTCTGAGTATACCTTTTCGCAACAAGCTTTGTTTCAAAAGTTTTTACCTTACCGTCATATGCTCTTTTATTTTGTAGGACCACTTCCAAAGGCTTTAACACCATTTGGTGGTTCTACAAGCTCCCAGATATGATTTAAAATTCATAGATTCTATTTCAAAAATCATTGCACTTTGTTAAGATTTCGCATTTATATCTTGTAGTGCTTCGTCGTACCTATGGGTCGATTTTATGTTTATTAGGGACCAAGTCTCACGACTCTCCCAAAACATAAATTTATCGGGTTGTAGAACTACCCTCCCACTATGACAAGGTGCTATAAGCAATTGTGTATCAGATGTGACACGCGATGCAGTTTACTTATGGTATATCCTCTTGTACAATTGGTACTATACTTTATGTTTTCCTTCTCACACCTTATAGAACATTTTATTCATAGGTTTGTGATTTATTACATAGTCCTTTTCCAAAAAATCTAGTGTTCATGTTAACAAACACTCTCTTGATCTTTTAGACTAAATAAATCACCCTTCATTTCTCTAGGATATCCCACAAAACAGACAATCATCAATTCAACATGCTGTTTCTAGGGCATACCCATAAAATGAATTTTGTAATTCTAAATAACTCATCATCTATCTAACCATTACCATAAAAGTCTTATTCCTTCTTTCTGTCACACTATTCTGTTGGGGTTTGCCCGAAGATGGTACACCGGAGTATCATACTAGCAAATCTAGAAGAAAAACAATTAGAAGTCGGGTGATGAGGTACATTGATAAGATTCTGATCAACACTATAATTGCACACCTCGAGGGTGGAATGGTGGGAGATAAAGAGCTAAGAAAGCTATGATTCTATGGTGCATATACGAGCAGGATACTTCATCACCCAAGCCATCCAGGCTGCTAAACAATTTAAGAATTAGTGTATAAACCTCAGAGGGATGATCACGTTTATAGCCCATGGGGTTGGAGCTAGATCTGATGATCTTAGTTTTTAGTGGAAGAAGATTTGAGTTTGAATTGCTTGATCTTTTAGTCTTTAGAGGGAGGAGATTTGAGTTTGAATTGTTTGAGGATGAGGTTCTTAGATAATGTGTAGGAAAACTTGCTCTGGGTTTTTGAAGAACGTGCTATGTATTCCCCACCCCGTCTAAGAACCTCATTCTCCTCAAACAGTTCAAACTCAATCATTTTCCTCCAAAGACTCAAAATCATCAAATCTAGCTCCAAACTCAAATCTTCTTCCTCCAAAGGCTCAAGATTATCAATCTAGCTCCAACCCCTTGGGCTATCAACGTGATCATCCCTTCGAGATTTATTCATTGATTCTTAAATTGTTTAGCAGCCGAATGGCTTGCTCTCTATCTTTCACGAGGGACCGTTCCACCCTGGGGCGTGCAAGGATAGTGTTGATCAATGTACCTCATCCCCGGACTTCTAATTGCTTTTTCTCTAAATTTTCTAGGATGATATTAGGTATGTCATCTCCACTAAAATGAGTTAGTTTTACCCACCAATCCTTTCTATCATACCCCTTAATTTTTTTTTTTTTTTGTAACTTTCACTTTTCTTCTCAAGGGGCATCCAAAAAACTCATTATGTGGGTTTCAACCGTGTATTTTTGGCCTCTCAAATTGGAAGAGATGGATCGAGGGTAAGGGCCTTTGGGGAAGTGGTTAACCTCGAAAGAATTCCATTGTGAGCAACAAATAGGTTCTAGGCTTCTTTTCCAAAAATCCTCGCATTTCATACTTATTAAAAAGTTCAACCACATCTTGATCTATTCCCATGTCTTGCAATAATTATTAAAAAGTTCAGCCACATCTTGATCTATTCCCATGTCTTTTATTGCATCAAAGTTTGCAAATCCTGTGGGAACTACTTTGTTGTGACTTGTGAGCTTATAATTGTGCCATTCAAACCAATAATCCTCATCTTAATCACAAATGTAAGTTTAAAAATCTTAATTAGACAAATATAGGATCATAAAAAGATTTATCGATATTTATCTAATATAATTATTGTTTAACCGTTCTTTTCATTAACTTTATGATTAAAATAAAAAGTTGCCACCTATTATTCAAGTTAAGATTTTGCAGGTACATTACAGAATCAACCTAAAATTAATTGTGTGAAACCGTTTCACGTGAAATGAATAAAAAGTAATAATTTTTATAATGAAAAGTGATAATGCTATTTTATTATTAATTTATATTATAAATGAGAAGTGATAACATTTTATAGTGAAAGAGATAACTAAATGATCTCACCGTGAAAAGGCCTTATACCCAAATTAATTAAGTTAAAAAAAAATTTAAAAGTCAATGAATTTTTCTTCTTTTCTATTTCAGGGGACAATCAAACCTAATTGGGATAATATATATAATCCTCTGTGTAATAAAATTGACGAAAAACATTGAATGTGGTGTGTGACAATTATATATATAGGTTCTCAAGTCAGCCACGTGTGGTGCAATGAGAGGGGAAAAAATATGTAGGTTTTATCCCATTGTTTAATGGTTATCAATCTCAATCACTGTACGTATAACAAATATTTTGTGTATATATATAATGTTGAAGTCATACATAAAAAGAGCTAACATGGCTAGTACGAGGTTGTCTGAACGATTTTTGGTGCTGCTCATGTTAGTTTCATGTACGCATTTTGGTTTAATCTCTTTTAACTCCTTGATTAATTTCTATTTCTGCATAAAAGGTTGTCTATTTTCAAGTTTGATATGAGAGAGTCTGGAGTTATGCCTTTTATATTAGTAATACATTTCTTTTCCTATAAAAAAAATAAATTAATGTGCTTTCACGTATCATATGATATTTAAATAAGGGGAAAAAATGCATTTTTTGTTACGTATAAGTATGAAGAGGCTCGTAATAAAAAAAAATTCACGTTGTTCCACATTGATCTCAAAAGTTGTATTTTTTTTATATTTTTGGTAAATCCTAAAATGCTGTTTGACCAAAAATATAACTTAAATCAACTTGAAATTGTAAGATTATCATTGCTATTGTGCAGTTGAGTGTATGGTGCATTCATTACTCTTTCAGAAATTGTTACTATTCTTTAAAATATAAGGTATTACTTTTTTAAACATATAGACTTTATAGGAAAATTTAATTAATAATAGTAATATTACTCTGTACGATAGAGTAACATTTCCATTGTATTAATTAAAGAGCAACCCCGGTTATAATATAAAACTAGTTCCACACTAACTTTTCCGATGATTTTTTTATTATCTTTAAATGATTTCTTTCGTACGACCAAAATGCATTGTTCCCTTAAATTATTATCACAAACTACATAATATCAAATGGACAGTTTTCTACTCGCTCCAATATTTTTTTATTGGTTCGCCTTCAGAGCTTACTATTTATTTTTATAATTATATTGTTTTTTCATATCAATATCTTTAAAATTGATCCAGAAACACACCCAAATATATAAGAGTAACTCGTAAGAAATACCACTACATTAATTAGAAAATGTGTTGAAATATTTTTCCCCACAAGTTAAACAAACCTTATTTAATTTTTACTAAGTAATTTTAAAAATATTATCTCCTTTAATTTTATGAGGATGTATCGTTTATTTAATTATCTTCATTTTTCTCATGATCTTTTAAACGCTATTAAAATTTGAATGAACTGATACAAGCAAGTGGGATCACCTGTTACCCCCATGTTACATGGGGTGTATGGATGACAAGTGTCCCATTTCACACACAAATTTTGTGTGAAATTGGACACTTGTCACCCATACACCCCATGTAACATAAGATGTAACATGGGGGTAACAGGGGAATTGAATTGCTGATACAAGTCATGTGATACGTACATTTAACACTTCCAAAAAAATTTAAAAAAAAACTATTTTTATCAAAGAAATATTCCGTTAGTAAAAGTCTCAATTTCATTTTTAAATTGGTTTACTAACGGATTAATAATGAAATCTTTTGGTAAATTTTCCAATTTTCATTGGTAAAGTGGCGGTTGGTAAATTTTTAATAACGAAAAATTTAACGTCTTTGGTAAATAATTATATTAGTAATTTATGTAATGATTGCATTGGTAATCTGTTGGTAATCTCCAGTGGATTGAATTCCGTTGATAAAATAGAGAATAAATCCGTTGTCAAAAGCAAATTGTATTTTTTGTTGCCAATCTGTTAATTACCTATAGTTTGTGTATAATTTTGTATGTGAAATTTTTTCATAAACGAGTGACGGTGAGGTTCGAACATGTACTAAAAAAGAATTATGAATTAATATTTAATCACTTAACCCTAGAAACTAATCAACAGCAATAAATAAATTGTGCTAATATCGATCCTATAATTTGATGTGTGTTTAATGGTTTGCAGCTATTGGTGTGGAAGCAGCAATATGCGAGTCATCAAGCCAATTATTTAAAGGTCTATGTTTTAAAAAAGAAAACTGTGCAACCATATGTGAAAAAGAAGGTTATCTAACGGGGAGATGTAAGGGCTTCTTTCCCAAGTGCATTTGTTCCGTTGATTGTGGGGTTAAAGGTGGCAGCAACGGCGGCGCTCCCTCTGGTGGAGTCGACCCTCCTGCTAATGGAGGAGTCGACCCACCCGCTGATGGAGGAGTCGACCCTCCCGCTGATGGTGGTGAGGATGGCCCATCCGGTGCAAACATTACTAGGGTTTTAAAGTATTAAAAATATTGTATTCATAGCCTCCATGAAAAATAAATGGATTGAAGAGATCCAAGTATATGAGAATAACCTTTGCATCTCGGTCCTTGTTAAAAATTTAATGGGAGTTTATACATTTTAAGAGGAAATATTGAAGGTGAAACTAGATTTGTTGTAAATGTGGGAAAACTAATACGATCTCGTGTTCATCTTGCATGCACTAAATAAACGTATGCTTACAAATCATTTGCCTTTTAAAAAACAGTGACAATAATCTAAAAACAAAACACATAAGAGCTTGTCTCGAACCTGGTTCACCAAGCACTCAATTTTTATTGATATAATTCTTTAGTACATAAGAAATTATTATTTAAAATAATGAACTATAGTTTTTGAATGAAAAATATTACTTCTTTCGTCCGCTTCTAAGGTGTCCATTTTACTATTTTTTACGTTTGTTTCAAATGTATCTATTTCCCCTATTTAGTAAAAAAATACACAATATGGCCCACCATTTCCCTCTAATACAACTACCCACTTTACATATAATAATAATACTCTTTAATCCACGTGCAAAAAGCAAACGGACACCTTAGAACCGGACGGAGTACTATATAAAAATTACTTTTTAATACAATAGAAAGATTACTTTTAAAGTTTGAATTTTAGGAGTTTGAAAACCTAATATTGTTATAGTTTTTTTGAAATCCTGATTTTAAACTTCTTATCTATTAGCAACACTTGTGTATGAATGTTTTAAGTTTTAATTAGTTATATTTTTTATTAAAAATGTTATTACTATATTATCACTTTTTATTTATAAACTCAATTAATACTATATATATATATATATATACTCTTTCCTCTATTAATATTATTTGTCTCTTATCTTTCTCACATCTCATTTTTTTTATCTCACATCAAATAATAATGTTAAATACAATCCGTTTTAAAATTATCTTCACACTTTGATTCTATATATGTAACAATAACTTGCATCACAAAAAATAAAAGTTGGTCTCTTGTGTTCAGGTGTGTAAAGATATAACATTTTGTTCTAAAATATATACACTTTAATTAATAAGGGTATAATATTTTATTTTAGAGGGTATACACTTTCATTAAAAAAATTATTTTTTAGGAAATAAAGGGTACACGTCCTTATATCAAAAGATATCTGGATGCACGGTGTCCCTGGGAGCACACAAGTTTTAATAAAAAATGAAAACACCGTATCAATCACATAACCTTAAAAATACATCTAAATTTTAAAATTGTCTCCTATCAAGATATCCATTTTATCATTTTTTATATTTACTCAAAAAGAATTCATTTCTCCTTTTTAAAAGGACACCCCATACTAGGGTTGTAAACGAATCGAATCGAATACTAAGGTATTTGAATGGTATTTTATTAATTATTCGAATATTCGTATTCGAATTCGATTATTAATCGAATTCGAAATCAGATTCATATTTGAAGGTAATAAACGAACTATTCGAATATATTCGAGTATTCGAATTTGAACATTCGAAATTGAATATTTGAATTCGAATTCGATTTGAAATTATATAAATTCATTATTTAAATAATAATTTTTTCTTGTACCATTAATAAATTTAAGAAGAATGCTCACTAAATACATCAACCATTAAATTATTAAAAATTATAATTAAATAATTTACATTATATATAAAAAAATTAAAATATATCTTTTCCTTTTTATTTTAAAATAATAATAAATTAGATAATATACATAATTATTTACATTTATAAAACAAAATATTATATTTAATATATAAAAATATATAATTATTTAATATTAATAATATATAATTAATATATATTATATATTATTATTCGAATATATTTACGAATATTCGAATCGAATATCTTACGAATCATAGTAGATTCGAATATTGTTCGAACTTAAATAATTATTAGAATTCGTATTGGAATTTTTCGAATTCGAATACTGATATTCGAATACCGAATCGAATTCGAATTATTTGATTCGTTTACAACCCTACCCATACATATCACTAATAAACTAATAATACTCATTAATACAAGTAAATAAAACAAAAAAAATACCTCACGAGCAAGCAGATGTAGCATTACTTGAAGACCTTTATGCATGATGGAAGGTAGGCTCGTAACAAGATTGAATGGGATTAGTATTTATTAAAACTGATTTTCAAAATCACGAAATATGGATTGAAATACATTGATAAATCCAAACATGCAAAAATTAATTTCATATACCCAATCTATACAAACTTCACCACATGATTCATGAACACCAGTTACCGCTAGCCGTTTGGGAGCTCGTGGCTAGAAAAAAAGAAATAAATAAAATAAAATATATAAATACGGTAAACTCAACTAGTTCGAACATGGGGATGCGAGGGCAAAAGAGTCATACTACTTGCAAGCTAACAACAGCAGTAATTTTATGTGATTCAGAAACTGTAACAACTTCAACATTTGCTTCCACCAGGATGGATCATCAATGGATAATTTTGAGACAAGCCCCACAAATTAACACATAAATAGTTTTTTTTTTCTTTTTTTTTTTTTTTGGGTCAATCTTGAATTATACATAAATTTAAAAAAAAAGCATAGAAATAAGTTAACACAAAAGCAAGCAATGAATCAATTTTTGTAGCTCCAATCACTTAACTTGCCCTTCTGAATAATGCCATTTTCAGTCAGGTAGTCAACAAATTCATCAATCAGGTATGGCCAAGCCCCATCCGGATCGTAATTTGATAATGCAGGATCCACTATCTGCATTTATACAAACACAAATAAACAACTCAATTATTATAAATATAATAAATAAAAACTAATTAAATAGGAGCATGTATTGTGTGCAATCGACCTTATTGATTATTAGTTGAAAAAACAATTGTACCAAAGAAATTAACATTAACCAAAGGGTAAACTCTATTCCTTCTGAGTAAAATAGACCATAAATCACAACGGTAGAATTTACGTGAACCACAAGGGACAAATTATAATTATACCCTTAAAATTAGCACTAAACCTACAAATAAAGATTAAAATCCTAAAGAGTAAAATAACACATGAACCACAAGATTCCTGATGGATAAAATGAACGGTGAACCACAAAGGATGTACGAACAACCAGTTTTGCGCAATAAATGCCCTTAATTATTGTAATTCCATTGAAGGCAAATAATCCATTTCTTAAAATATAAGCATCATTATTCAGATAATTGTTATTCATTATTTACCCTTGCAAACTCCAGAAGCTGGGACCAGGTATCACGCGAAATTGCTTTGTTATGACGTGCCTAGTCATCAAAAATAAAAGATCATATTACAGAGTGAAATTTTGGAAGAAAAACAGCTGGAAAAGAACCATCTAGAAAAAAGTCTATGCAAATGCCAAATGCAACCAGAGATCATCCAATTACATTAAAAGGATCACAGCCACCTGTGAGTTAAATTTTACAGTAAACTAGCATATATCCTTGAACACCAAGTTCATCCAAGACAGATTTTGTACTGGGATATTGTTGTATGGTCTCGTTAACTTTCTCGCAAGCTAAAGATACAATTAAATCTGTATCTGATTTTTAAGGAAACTTCTTCTGCATAATGGGGTTCGGATTCCTCTGTTGACGGAATAACCACTGTACAGAAAGGCATTTGTAAACAAAGACATGATTTTTTTTTTAATTAAATCATTGAGCATCGGAAAGAAATTCCAATACTTAGAAGGAGTCAACTGAAAAGATTGTCCCAGGCAACTGAATTCACACCTGCTAAATACAAAATTTAACACACTACAAATATATTCAAGAAAGAAATGGTGGGTAAGTCCTTTGGTGCTATTATGATCTGACCAATTGAACTTTTCGCATCAGCTTAGACACGAGTATTTTAAAAAAATTCAGTCATTGCAAAATAATAAGGATGTTTGTATGCCTGAAAAATGGGCTAAGGCTACTTTTTAACACCAAGTACTTGCACATTTATTCAATTGTGAAGTCAGAGACTCTTTATCCCATGGAAACAATGTTTATTCGAGGAGCGCACAGCATTTTATCTTACCTGCAGGAACTGGCACCAATGATCCACTAGTGGCCATTGTTTTTCTGCAAATAGCAACTGCCACATCCCAATTGCAGTGTCCAGTGCCAACGACTTCTGTCCCTGAATTTAATGGAAAATCATTTATGACGAAAATACGGACATCGTGTGATCAAAATGGAATCTACAACAAGCAATATTGTTTGATTTCGAGGGAAAAAAATTAAAAAATAGGTCAGGATGTAATCAGAACTCAACACATAAAGGAAAAAGATAGCGCTTGTTTATGAATCAGTGTAGAACACTGCAAAAAATTCTAGAACTTTCTTTTAACATGCAGAATGCAAGAGTAATTAGGAACTAAGTTCAGGTGCACAAGCTGTTGGGAGATGAGATCTGTATACCTATAGACACACAAGAAATTACAGTTTTAGAATTAAAAGAACCATATGGATGCATTAAGTGGTAATGAAGGGAAGAGAGACAAAATGATGACTGGTATACAGTAAACACCCAAATCAGCAGTAAGGATTTTCCACAAAAATCTACTTTGGGGAATCAAAATTTCTAAAGCAAGACTTAAAATACTCCATGAGAGAAAAAGTTATTCAAATCTATTGAAAATTGAAACCCTAATATTCAAAACTTAACACCAAATCGATATTTGACACTAAAGAAACACAATTCGTCATTAGAGCAAAGGCTAATGTGTAAGTGAAAAGGGACTTTGGAAATTATTTTCTGTCTATTGAGTTTTGAGTCCACTTGTGTATTACTTTGTTAAGCTATTATGCGCATCAGAGTATCAAAGAAAAAATTGCATGATTATATTCTGCCCTTGAATATAGCTGCAGGCTCAAGCTAATTAGTTCTAATCCAACATGATCAAGCTTAATTGAAGAAATAAGCAAGTCCAGCTGAGATAAGAAAGCTACCTTTTCTTTTGCCCATCCAAATGCATAGTTATAGATCTCCCGGAATTTATCTGGGCACATAAATAAGAAGCATTTAGCAATACGAAAAGTACATAGTTTCAATGGCAGATATTGAATTCTCCAAAATCATGAAATCCTATGTTAGTATGAGAACTAGGGGTGTGCACGGATATTGGATTTAACCGAAACCGAACCGAAACCGTACCGAATTAATCCCGAACCGAAAAAAACCGTTGACTTTTTGACTTTTTCCGAACCGAACCGAACCGATTTTTCGTTTGGTATGGACTTGGATTTTTTCCGTTTTCCCGTACCGAACATTGGATATAACCGAACCAAACCGTACCGTACCGAAAAACCGAATTGAAATTATGCATTAAAATTATATATAATATATTTATCTTATTATTTATAGTTTATACTTTATAAGTCATGAATTAATTAATTTTAATTTATTAATTACGATTACATTATATTATAATAATTAATTATAATATAATTATAAACAATAATTTAAAATTATATCTAATTCTCTAAATATTTATTTGTTACTATATATTAAAAATATATATATTTCATAAAGTAAAATGAATTTCTAAAAAAATAGAAAATAAATAAAATAATATGTTCAAAGTTCAAATTATTATTTAAAAGAACATAATAAATAAAAGTAAATGGTATCTCTAAAGTGTAAATTCAATTGTACACTTAATAAATAGTTATCATAGTTTATATTTATTTAATGAAGATAAAATGCAAAATTTAAATGATAATCCATATTTGTGTTTAAAATATTATTAGATGGACTTTAATTGAAATAAACATTAAATTTAAAGTTAAAGGTTTAAAGAAAAAATTTAAAATTATTAAGTTTTTTTAATCTTAGACTATTATTTTTTTAGGGAACACATGAGGTCGTCTTATGTAAGACTATTTACATTTTTTAAATAATTATCAATTTTTATTAAATATATTTTTACTTTTCATTAAAAGTTTATCATTCTTTATTTATAATATGAATTGTTTATGAAAAAATGCAATGCATCATTCTCGTTTTTCATCAATTCGAGTATAAATTTTTATTCAAATATTATCTCTTCTTATATGTCTCATGAAAGTGAAATTCTTAATGTGAATTTATTCTTAAAGTCAATTTTTATTCAAATATTAAAACTTCGAATTTGTTTGATGAATATTTTGGTTGTGTATTTATTCTTATTTGGATTTGGGAAATTTAGTTTTTTTTTGGTTTAATTGATATTTTTCTAAGTATTTATGTGTGCAAAAATCAATTTATCATGAGAAATTCGATCTGATCCGCTCCGATCCGTCAAAATTCGTTTTCCCGAAAATCCGTTCCGAACCGAACCAAAATTTGGTATGGATTCAATATTGGATTTTTTATTTATGGATTCAATATCGGATATTTTTTTTTAAAAAATCCGTACCGAAAATTTGGAACGGATTTTTTTAAAATCCGTACCGAATCCCGATCCGCACACCCCTAATGAGAACTGTTTTAAATTGCAAAATCAATGTGCGCATAAATTTTTTCTAGACACAAACCAAGGAACCAATGAAGGAACAAAATACTTAGCATTCAACTACAATTAGTAAAGGACTCGAGAATAATATGAGCAACAGCAGAAATGCTACTATGAAAAAGTGAAACTATTTTACTACCAAAGGGATGAAATCACATACGTTCATCTTTTAGTTCAGACCGCATAAATGGTATCCTTTCTCTGAACTTTTCCAGTGAATCTATCCTGACGAATGCAATATTAAGACAAAGGCGCATATCAGTATCAACAGGACAAAATTAACATAAAATTAAAATAAGCTTTTTAGGGATTCGATCAAATCTAACCCAAGAGATTGTAGACCACCAGTAAACTCCTGCTTCGAGAATTCACACATAGTAGCAGCCTTCATATGCCAAGAGACCACCAACTAAAAAGTATAGAATACAAATAAGAATTAATAAGACAACACAATCTAATGTGAAAAAATTGACTTGTATTCAAATAATTCTTTCTGGATTATAAATTCAATTGAGAAATTAAAGAATTTCTCCAAGCTATACTACAAGTACTGAAATGTTTTTTCAATATTAAGTTCATGGTGTTAATAAATATGCTTAAACTGATGCAAATGTTTTTCCAAGTCCATACCACATACTCCAAAATCAGTAGGGACATATATGAAATTATGGCAGCGCAAAGATAATAAAAAACGAAGTGCTTATATCCAACGACTGAAACATGTGCAAAAAAATGCAAGCTGATATTTTGAAATGCACAGGTTAATTTTGCAGCCGAATGAAGTTTCATTCAACTCAATAAACTGCACTGAAATCACAAAATTAGGCAACCTCTTGTCAGGTTAAGAGAATTAATGCTGATCAATCCATGAAGCATTGGTTTATCACAAACGAATAACAAAAGGAGCTCTCAACCAACAAGCTAATAAGTTAGTTATTGTCAAAGTGATACATGTTAACATGAACAAAGCTCAAGTAATTGCACATATAATCAAATAAAGTTAAGAAAGAAAAAGCTACATGCACAAGTTCAGATGAAAGTTGTAACTTACCATGACAATATCTTGAGGATCAACCTACCAAAAGAAAAAGGAGTCTCCTTGTTATTAAGAACAGATAAATAGACAATAGGTGGGATGACAGCAAATGAACCCAGAAAATCAAAATTAATTATAGCTAAATCTACCTGAATGTCATTGCAGAGGAGAGTGATTCCATCAACCAAAATCATATCAGCATAAGGATCTGTAAAATGACAACCTAGAGGTCACAATGTGGAAGTAAAGCATTTTCAGGCCCAACCAATTAAGCTATGAAACAGTGCTTGCAGTAAAAAGTAACAAAATAGAATTTAATATCCAGAACTCAAGTTCATGCTGTCAAAATATTGGGGTGAGGGGGGGCAAAGAAAGGGTTTTGGAAGTTACAGCTCCCCAAAACACAAATTAACCTGACTCAAACAATCAATTTTTGGCAGGCTCCTTAGGCGTGCTATCAAAAGGCTGTATGTACTAAACCTAATCACCAACTGCCTTTAAATAGGACAAGCTTAAAAAATGCATAAGCATGTGCTACATTTCCTAACAATTATTTATCAAGAAAAGATGGAGCTCGAATGTTAGGCACATAAGATAGGGAGCCCTAACTTCACCCAAAACCATGGCTGAAGGTGAAGGGTTGACCTCCACTCATGCCCTTCCACACTTGCGAGTGCAACCGATGTGGGACATCATATTAATTCATCCCCCTTCAAACCGGATGTCCACGTACGGCACACTCTGGGTGGCAACCCACATACCAAGGCCCACAACTCTGGTGGCAACCCCCCTCGGGCCCACATCCGGGGTGGCAACCCCAAAGCCCACCATCAGGTAGCCCCTTCCCTCGGCCCGCCTGAATCCGGAAGGTCGGACCAAATTACTAGGAACATAAGCTAGGGAGCGGAGCCCTAACTTCACCCAAAACCATGGCTGAAGGTGAAAGTTTGACCCCCACTTATATGCCCTTCCACACATGTGTGGAACTGATGTGGGACATCATAACATCGAACACGAATATTACAACATTATGCAATCATCATAGCATCATAAAAATCGAGACTAAATGAAATGATTTACCTTTGTATCTATTGTAAAGCTCCTCTAAATGCCTCGAGTCTGAAGCTGACTTGATATGGGAATGGCTGTAAAATATGTCAAATGCTCCTTCGAATTGCCAATCACTGGACTTCAAAGTTTGGATAGCAATTTTTTCACTGCATAAAAATATGTCAAGGGAAATTACAAAAATTACCAACTTACGAATCTGAGTACATTGGATAGAACACTTAAAAGGGACCAGGCAAAAGTGAAATCCAAAAGCCATCAATGGACCGCAAGAAGTTATCAAGTTAAGTCTCATAAGAACATCACAAGTAAACTAAGCATAAAAAGATATTTTACACTTTCTTTATTTTAATAGGACATGAATATTATTTTACTAATCTAATAATTAATTAATTACAACCAGTGGACAAGACATTGACTACAAGACAACAAAAAGATCGACGATTCAAATTGCTGAGTACCAATCTATAACTGACTCTGATACAAAGAAATTCCTTAAACTCCTTATGTTTTTTAACAACGAAGCAAACTCTAAAAAGGCTCTCCCTGCTCAATACCACCAAACTCTAATATTCTTCAAATCTCAATCCAAACATACGGACTAATATACAACTGGAAGAATCACAATATAGGACCCTGCCTATATCTCCTAAGACTACCTACCCTAACTCAGTAAGAGACAGACCTATACATGAGCAGGGAGAATCACAAACAAAGTGAAGGTTAATTAAAACATATGCCACAAATGATCACAAATAGACATATAGTTTCATTTATAAACCAGATCATTCGTAGGAAACTCACCCTAATCACTAATTATGTAAACAATTGAACGTCAGTGGCTATCAGCATATAAAATTGCAGAAAAGTTGTTCCAGCATTTCACTTCTTAAATTACGTTGAAAGTGGAAAAAACATGAAAATGAGGTGGGCATATTATATGAAGAAGTTTGGGCATGGATATTATGGGCTGATTGTGGAATCAAGAAATCTGGCACAAGGGTGGCAACAACTCACAAAACAATTTGTCTCCCGTCCATCAAAATTCTCGCAACCTCACACTCCTTTCTTTTTCCTTTACAAATAGCTAATACAAGCTTAAGTTTTTCTTATATAAGAATCAAAGCTCTAATAAAACCCATCAACTTAGATTAATTTTTTCCTTGTAAAAGAAACCTAATAAGACTTCTCAATTTATAGACTTTAAAGCTTTTACTAACTCACTAAGAATAAGCGAAGGCGCAGGGAATAAATAATTGTGCAGAGAAATAACACAAGTTTTATATATATAAAAAAAATAAAAAATAAAAAATAAAAAAGCTTCGGCCTTTGAAAGAGTAAGAACCACGGAATCACATTCAATGGTCCACGTAAAGAACATATTTCTCATAAATATACAACTGCAGAAGGATTCAAGGCTCAAAACAGAATTGAGTGATAAGCTACCTTGCCCCGGTAATTGACATGAACTGCTGAACTTTGTCACGCTGCCCTCTACCCAACTTGTTCTGTCATGTAAAAAACACCACATACCAATCAACTCCTCAAATAACATAAAAAAAGTGCCCATAAAATTCCGTTCTTACAGCCATTACTTTACGACTGCTGCTAAAGCAAATATAAAAATTACAACACAATTCAAGAATTGGAAAAAAATACTGATAAAGAAGCAGTATGAATTGGAGACTTAAAAGGTTACATGAGAAACGAAATATTACCGAATATAATTCACGTAAAAATAAATAAATTAGGGAAAAATCGAGGCATACCATATTGAGAAGCGCGAAGAAAACCCTAACAGAGGAGATTTGATCTAATTATCAAAGAATGTGAGCTGAAAGTGAGGAGAGAGGAACTAGGGTTATGATTAAACGGTAGAATTTTCTCACAGAGTCGCCCACAGTCTTCCTTTAGCTGTTATAATTTGGGGGTTTTCTTTCCTTCTGGTGGATGGATTCCTCCTCAGTGTTGCCTTTGATCTTTGGACTAAACAAATTAGCACCACCAGTGCCACTCACCTCGCGCTTGGTGGGGCCCCACAGTTGATCACTTAAGATGCCCGTAGTTGCCTTTCTGCTTTGAGCTGACATCTGACATGGCCCACCACTAGCCAATTTAACTTTAAGTGGAATAAAAAAAATATCGAAATTTTTGTATATCATATACTTCTTCCGTCCGATTCTAAGGTATCCATTTACTTTTTGCATATGAATCAAGGAGTATTATTATTATATATGTAAAGTGAGTAGTTGTATTAGAGGAAAATGATGGGTCATATTATGTATTTTTTTACTAAACAGGAAAAATTGATACCTTTGAAGCGGACGCAAAAAATAATAAAATGGATACCTTAGATGCGGACGGAGGGAGTATAATAACTGAAAAATATCGAATTTATTAAAATTTGGCAAAGACATGTGCGACCTACGGATCACACCCCGTGAGACGGGTCAAATAAATACCATATTAAAATTTGTGGATCTTCGTTTAACTTATTACCTGATATATACTCCCTCCGTCCGCTTTTAATGGTATCATTTTTTTCATTTTGAGCGTCCGCCCCAAGGGTCTTATTTTCTTTTTTTATCGACACACACTAATATAATTAAAAATGGGACCCACACCTCCACTAATATAACTACTCACTACACATTAAATAATAATACTCATTAATCTCCGTACTCAAAAGCAAATAACACCCTTGAATCCGGACGGAGGGAGTATGTGTGATGTCCAGTAGTCATCTTAACTAGTACTCCCTCCTCCCACAAATATTGCACCCCCAATTACGGCACAGAGATTAAGGAAGTGATAACTTTTAGAGGTATAATGGTTTGTAATAAATAAATAAATGATAAAGTGTGTTAGGTAGAGATAGTTTTTTTATAAATAAAGTGTATGAAGAAGGGTGGTTGTTTTTTACTTTTTTGTCATCTGAAATGAGACGGAGGAAGTAGTAATTAATTTTGCCGTTTGATTTTTTTTTCCCTTTTTTAAAAAAAAAATCACAATTGAGTTAGGCTTTTAATTTAGAACATATAATATATTATTGATTATTACATTTATATTATTATTATTCGTAAATAAAATAAGAAAATATTTTCCTTAAAAACACAATTAATATTAATCGTGTTAAAATAATACATAATTGGAAAAAATAGATAATAATTTTACTTTTTATTAATTAATTAATTATCACTTTTTATTTATTATAATAATACTTAAAAATTCATTTAAATGGTTATCACTTTTTTTTATCAATTATCATTATTTATTAAAAATGTTATCACTTTTTTACTTTTAATAGAATATAGTGTTTATTAAATAATTTAATTGGACATTTATTACTTTCTTTAATCAGATATCACTTTTTATTAAAAATGTCATCACTTTATGTACGTCCTATACAATTTTCATTAAATAGTTTATTTGGATGTGTATCACTTTTTCTTAATCTAAGTTATCATTTTTAATTGAAAATGTTATCACTTTTTGTCTTTCTTACAAATTATTTATAAAATAATTTGATTAGTCTAGTATCACTTTTCTATGTTCACATATTATTTTTCATTAATAAAAATATTATCATTTTTTAATTTATAAAATTTTCATGAAATAGTTTAATAATAAATGTATCACTTTTTTTTCCTTTTTTTCATTATATAAGTATCACTTTTATATTTTTAACTATCACTTTTAATTTTCTTATTGATTATATTAAGTATAATAGTATTAATTGTAAATAATTAATAAAATTTTAAAGAGCCCATTACTATTAGATATAATTTATGTGTCTATATTACTACTAGATACACAAAAAAATTATATTATTAATTAATACAAATTGAATGCATAAAATACCATATTTATTCCTATTTTAATTGTATTCAAAAATTAATTTAAAAGGTGTGACGCAAAAAGAATAAATTGTCCCACTAATTTTTCCACAAAAATGGGTGGGAGATAACTATATTAACGTGTTTGCACACAAATATTTATAAATACATGATACATTACCTACAACTATTTCTGAATACATTGGATAAACTTATTACTAAATATACATTTAGCTATTTGAGATTATGATTAACCACTGTATTAAAAAAATACCCCAAGAACACATCGCCTCGGTAGCTCGGATTCGCCTTTGATCACATCCACATTATTTTTATATTTAGTAACGTTTATATTAAAATATATTTTTGTATATTTGTATTCAAATAGCATGTATTCAGAAATTTTTATTTTTAAATTTTATGTATTAATTTTCTTTCTAATATATTTGTGTTCAAAAATTATATATTTTTGTGTTCAAAAGTTAACTTAATTTGTTGATATTCAAAATTTATGTATTTAAAAATATTTATCTTTAATATATTTGTGTTCAGAAATTATATATTTTGTGTTCAGAAATTAACTTATACATAATCTTCGAATCTATGGGGAGAGAGATTATACTGTGTGAAATAGTTTTGACATGGAAACAGAGAGAGAATTATAATGAAGGATATGATTCGATCATTTTAACGTAAATATATTCCTCTTTTATATACATGATGTATTTAGGGGTAATTGTGTCTATTTATGGAATAATTTTATAATAATTAATAATAAAATATATGATTTGTATCTACTAGTAATATTATAGTATATCTTGTACTAGATAATAATAAATTCAATTTTAAAATATATAAGAGAAGAAGAAAAAATGTCACACTTAATCAATTGCACAGTGTTATGTTGAGGAATGCTTCACTTCTAAGAAATTGTGCACGGCCAACGGGTGACCGGTCATTGCGGCTTTTCTCTTAATTTTATATTTTATATACTCATGTTAATTGTTTGATGGATAATCCGTCTCAAAGGAGATCCATGAGATGGTCTCGCACAAGACTTATCCATAAAATTTTAGGTAGATTGTCAAAAAAATTTGAATTTATTAAAATTTTAGGTATATTGAAATTTTTGATAAGGTATTACTTCGTATTAAAATTTTTGATACGGTGTCAATATATAAATTGTCAATACTATGGTATTTCAATACATATCAAAATACCGTTAAATATTCAATTTTTAATGATTCAGCATGGTACATTGTACCTACATGATGTATGCAATTTAATTATTATTTGTATATTTTTTTTTTGTTATATACTCTCTATGTCCCACCATAATATTTACATGTTTCTATTTTCGGCGTCTTACAATAAAGTTTATATTTTTTAGATGAACCCACATAAATAATTAAACTAGTATAAATAAGGTATGCCATTGTGGTTAAAGCGTGATTTAATAAAATATATGATGAATGATGAATTGAAATATAATTATATGGTATTATAGTATGATTTAGGGAGGATTAATACTAGATATACTAAAAATAAAATTAATGAGTGAAACTGGATTATGATAGGGCTACATATTCTCTATTCTTGAGTCACATTCGTATTCTTCTAGTGTTAAATTTATTTTATTTGCTATTTTAATTAATTGTTTAGTAGTTAAATAATTAAATTCCAAAACTTTATTACCTTGTCTTAATTAATTTAGTTAATAATTAAATTGATAATATGCCGTCCATTGGGTTCAATTTTTAACTTGGTCATTTGCTTAAACTGCAATTGATATCCTTCATACTTGGGGATTAATTTTGCAGGCAAAGAAAATGCCCATCAGGTTACTTTGTTTCCTGTGATGGTTAATGTTTGATTTGCTCTATATGATGGAAGTTTTGAGTCACCAATAGGTTTTTTATGCTTATTTGGGAGACTGTTTTCATTTTTTAGTGGACTACAAGTCACTAATAAGTATAAAATAGCTGTTAGGAGGCATTGCCTAGTGAAGATAATTTTCTAAGGGCATAAAGAGAGAAAAAAAATTCAAACAAAATCATTTCTTCCGTTAAAATAAGTTTACAGCTAGAATAATAGCAAAACAACATTCTATTGAGTATTTTTTAAGCTGTAAATATCAAAAAGGGTAAGAGTTTACCTAAATATCAATGTTTGCAGCTAAGCAACTCAAACACATCGATCAAAATGACAATTGTTTATGCTGTAAACATTCAAAAGATTAATGCCTAACATAAATATCAAAATCCTAAGTGGTGCATTAGACTTGAAATATAATAAATAGACTCATAGATATATTCACTCAATAAGCTCGTTGATGCATGCTCTTACCAAGTTTTCATCAACTTCTAGGCTGATAGCCTAAAGCATTATCTTTGATCAACTTTCCTTTCCTCATATGTGGCAACTTGTAGTTGATACCTCTATTGACCTTCATGATTTCTAAAAGACAAGCTTGCAGACTTAGAAAGATATTGTTAAGTGTAGAGGCAGTGATTTTTTCATAAGAGATCTCTACATTCCTTATCAAATCATCAATATTATAACTTGCAGTTTCCACTTGTAAGGACTGTAAGGATTTAAACCATCCCAAATCATTGGAATTTGTATTTGGTGAGTTTGGAGGCTAGTTTAGGAATCTGATATTGAATCCATCAGATGTTGCAGCCCTACTAAACTTTGGATCATTACCAAGAATATGGGGTTTTGCATTGTCTTGTTGGATAATTATATCCTTGCTCATATGTGGAAGCTATTTTTCTTTTATGGCTTGTATAATCTATTAGAATAGAATGGGAAAAAAAAGGCATATAAATATCATCCTTTTGAAAAATCAAAAGTTTAGGTGACTTGAATATGCTTTAAACTAGATGATGACCTAAATAATGAGGTCTGATAGTTTACCTAATTAATTACACAATTCTTGATGATATCTTTGTTGACGTGATCGATGGTTTTAGTAACCATAGTCCCCCGAACTTGATTTTTGGAATTTCTTTGTGTTGTTCCTGTCTTTGTGAAGTAGAATATGCATATTTTCCCATCAAATAGTACATGTTCATCATTAGAAAATATTGACCTTGATACTGCACACATGAACATTACCTTTGTAATAAACCTTTTGGACTTGCATGCTCTATTCCTCTCTTGATACTAGATAATACCTCTCCTTGACCCGAGTCATATAGAATAATTTCTAATCGATATGAACCCCATTATACATTCCATCAAACACAAGCTTGTTTGATAAAATGTTACTCCTTCCGTCTTAAAGATATTGACACACTTTTCTTTTTGGGTTGTCCCACATAAATTGACATAATTCCTTTTTGGCCGCAATTATATTTAAAAGTTTAATAAAAATTTATAATAAAATAAATTTTTTAAAAAAATTAAATTTTCATTAAAAAAATCATAACCAAAAAAATAGAAAGTCTTGTATGAGACCGTATCACGCCAGACCATTTTACACTTTTTAAAATAGTTATCACTTTCGCTATAAAATGCTATCACTTTCGTTATAAATGATATCACTTTTCATTTACACTATATAAATTATTCACAAAATTGCATTATCACTTTCATTAATTCAATATCACTTTTAGGTATGAAAGTTATCACTTTTCATCTGTTTCACGTAAGAGCTAACTTGAGACATCTCACAAAAGTCTTTGCCTAATAAAAAAATAAATAAATTTGACAACTAAAAAATAAAACAAAATTAATATACATTTTAATTAATAAAAAAAAATTATATATATATATATATATATCAATAGAAACTAAAAAAATTATAACGAAATTAATTAAAAAAACTAAATTAAATAATCAAATGAAATAAATAAAGAAAGGATACTCCCTGAGACGAGTATATATGAGACAGGTTAATTCATTGTTAAAGTACAGATTGTATATGTTCGGAATTAATTTAATTAATTAATTAAATTAATTGAATTTAATCGGTTAGTAAGGGTTAATTGTTAAATTAATCACCAATTAAATGAGTGTATTAGGTGAATGTAATTTGTCTCATCTACTGGAGAGGTTATATGAAGCGTAATGAGGATTAATACAAAATTATTATCCCACGTGTGAGGAAAATCCTCAAACGTTGGGTCAAGCCGTGAAGACGAATCACGTTGTATGTAAAGATTCGTTGAACCTGGAGTAGGGTTTGTTGAATCTGGACGCAGTAACCCTCCAAATTGCTGATTAGAAGTAATTACACCATCAGCAATTAATTCGTCATAATTGCTGATTAGAGGAAATTATACCATCAGCAATTAATTCGTCGTAAATCACGCAATCGCCATTATGGCTGAGTGGAATGGTGCACCTATAAATAGGGTCATTCAGCGTGCATTTCAACACAACAAATACACCACATCGAGCACCTCTGCATACATTTGCATATTGCATAGTTTAGACGATCCAGTTCTCCATCCTCTTTAGTTCGCTGGAGTTCCTACGATAGCGGTGTTGCTTCACTGGAAACGAATAATCATTTTACCTTTGGGGACGTTCCGTAGAGAATCGGAGCACTACCAGGGCATTTTACATCTTGCGGGAAGAGATTCAATCTCAACTCGATTCAAGATCTAGATCCAGTTCCCGCGCCAGTTCCATTTGAAGATTCAGATCCCGCGTTAGATCTAGATCCAAATCCAAAGATAAGATTTGAAGACTTTACTCGTTTCTTCATTTCTTGTATTTACTTTTCAATATTCATATTGAAAAGGGATTGTTTGGTGCAACCCCCTATTTTTCCCAACAATCGCAAGATGTAAAATCGTTGTATCCTCTGTACCTATAATCACTATATAAATACTGTAATGGATATTGATGGAGCATCAATCCCAAAAGTGGGTGAAACCTCCAATGTCAATAAGAACTCTATTGGGACTGATTCCCAAAGAGTATATGTGAATCCTGTTGGGTTTAATTCCCAAAGAATGTATCCTCAAATGGAATGTCGAGACCATTCATGATTCTAGCACCGAGGAGAAGCCCGGATAATTTATGGGAGTCGATACGTACGTAACGACATCTAAAGAGATGTTAGATCCAAAATCATTGGATTTGATAAAGATAAATTATTGTGTAGAAATTCATTCTTAGTGGCATATGTAATGCACTTTGCAATGTTAAATAAAGCAAAAAATGGCAATATGTTAGCCGAGAAGGCAAGTGAAGATGTGAATATCTTTGATTCAAATTAAACTACTCATGACATGCTATTGTCATATGAGTTGATGTAAGATTGTGTGACGTTTGGATAAAATTCAAAATTCATGAAACACTTCAAACCCTCAAGTTGTGGGGGTATCACTCCAAGTGTGGGGTGCTACCCGAGTATGGGGTGTGACACTCCAAATGTAGGGGTGTTTTGAATTAAATATGAAAAATGATTGTGTAGTGTTTAATACACAATAAATTGATCTTAAAGAAAAGAAAGTGTATCCACTCACACATGTGTGAAATCAAGATCAATAAAATTGCTAGAAGGAATGTGATTAAAATCCATAAAGTAAGAACTGAAACAATGGAAATCCAACCTTGATGACTGAAGATCCCAAAAACTTGGTTCAATGGGAAAATGAAACTTTGGAGGTTCAAGTAATACTTGGTACCTACCTTTCCTTAGAAGAGTAATAAATCCAAGTGTTGGAACCCGTATTGTGGTGAGGTTAAGTCTCTGACTTTTAATGATTCCTGAAACACCTCATGAAGGTTGAGTATAATAGGATACTCAAAATAGGAGATCGTCTATGTAAGTATAAAGTGAGTGGCGCTTCAAGTGAAATACTTATGAATCCAAAGGGAGTACATAGCCGAAATAGACTAAAACGTGAGAACAAAGATGATAAGAGGCATTGATGCGTTCACACTGTTGTCTAAGTATGCGCTAAGGAGGAGTAGTTCAAAGACATTGTGTCTACTAAGCCACCGGTATACTCGATAGTGCTGGACTACGGAAGGTTCAAAGTCCCAAGCTACTTGTCTGGATACATTAGTGTCTCATGAGGACTAGACTGTGTGTCTACATTTCATGTGGGTGTACCAAATTCCACTCATGTGGGGGATTGTTGAGAATTAATTTAATTAATTCCTTGAATTTAATTGGTTAGTAAGGGTTAATTGTTAAATTAATCATCAATTAAATGAATGTAATGGATTAGTGTAATTTGGCTCATTTACTAGAGAGGTTATGTGAAGTGTAAAGAGGATTAATACGAAATTATTATCCCACGTGGGAGAAAAATCCTCAAACGTTGGGTCAAGCCATGAAGACGAATCACGTTGTATGTAAAGATTCATTGAACCTGAACGCAGTAACCCTCCATAATTGTTGATTAGAGGAAATTATACCATCAACAATTAATTCGTCATAATTACTGATTAGAGGAAATTACCCATCAGCAATTAATTCGTCGTAAATCACGCAATCGTCATTATGGCTGAGTGGAATGGTGCGCCTATAAATAATGTCATTCACCATGCATTCCAACACAATAAACATACCATAACGAGCACCTCTGCATACATTTGCATAGTGCATAGTTTAGACGATCCAGTTCTCCATCCTCTTTAGTTCGCCGGAGTTCCTGCGATAGCGGTATTGCTTCACTAGAAACGAAGAACCGTTTTACTTTAGGGGATGTTCCATCGAGAACCGGAGCACTACCGGTGCATTTTACGTCTTTCAGGAAGAGATCCAATATCGACTCGGTTCAAGATCCAGATTCAGTTCCCGCGCCAGTTCCGTTTGAAGATCCAGATCCCGCGTTAGATCCAAATCCAAAGATAAGATCTGAAGACTTTACTCGTTTCTTCATTTCTTGTATTTACTTTTCAGTTTCATATTGTAAAGGGATTGTTTGGTGCAACCCCCTATTTTCCCCAACAGTGTAATTGTTATATAAGCAAAGTATGTTGGGTAGGCCTTGCGTGAGACCGTCTCACATGAGACAATTTTTTAATTTTTAAAATAGTTATCACTTTCGCTATAAAACATTATCACTTTTACTATAAAATGTTATCACTTTTTATTTATATTATAAATTGTTCATGAAATAGCATTATTACTTTTTATTAATTTATTATCACTTTTCTTCATAGAAGTTCACTTTCTAACCGTCTCACGTAAGCCCTTACGTGAGACAGTCTCGCACAAGTCTTTTCCTAGTATGTTTATTAGTAGTTAAAGTATGTTTGCAGTAAATTATACTATAACATTATAAAAAATACATTTAATTCATTATTTATAATACTTTTAAAACACATACTTTAACTAAATATTAACATAATATACTTATATAACAAATACTTTAACAACGGATTTACTCGTCTCACAAGAGACTTTATCTTAAAAAAAATAGATGTAACGTATATAAATTAAATCAACAAAACTAAAATATATATAAAAAAATAATTTAAAAGAGTAAATAATTTTTTTAGAATTTTAAGTAAATGTGAAACAGATATTTTAGATAAGGTGATGATATATATATATATATATATATATATATATATATATATATATATATATATATTTATTTATTTATTTATTTATTTTATGTCGTACAATAAATTGATAAGAAAATATTTATTATCCTAAACTCGTGAAACCTTAAAAAAATCAAATTTTAAGATTTAAATTAAATTATAAATTAATGGAAATAACGAACTTAATCATTGAATATATAAAAAATATTTTAAATTAAATTATAAAAAAATAAATAAATTATAAATTCATGTAAATAAAACAAAATAAACATTCAAACAAAATCTAAAAACTAACATTTCCATTTTCACAAATTATACAAATCAAACTTAATTTCACATATATCGCTAAATTAAGAGAAATCTATTTTAATAAGCAGTTGGTCTCTTGTGTTTCAAGTGCACAAGTTTGTAAGGGTATAACATTTTATTTTAAATGTTATACACTTTAATTAATAAGAGTACACTATTTTGTTCTAAAGAGTATACAATTTTATTAAATTTTTTATTTTTTTCCAAAAAATAAATGGTACAGGTCCTTATTCTAAAGGATATACAAATTAATACTAACGGGTATCTGGGTGTACAGTGCCCGGGGGACACACAAATTTTAGCCTAAATACATACCTCTTCATCCATAAAAATTATAGATACGCATAAAATCCTTTTTAGATTCTTCTAACCATATGACAAAGAAATCTAACTTTTATTGTCCACCCTCAACACCAAAGGCAATAAACATAGCTCTATGGACCATAATAATCGATAAAGCAAACACGAACGCAGTAACTAAACAGTAAAGGAATCCAGAGCATTCATAAGCAGGTCTGAATAAGCATTGTTATGCACGAATTTATATATTTCTGGAAGGGGACGGCCTACAAACCATGTAGATTTGATTATAGATTTTTACGCAGATACGAAGAAAAAAAAACATTAATTTTGTAAGATCATAAAGTTTTTGCAACTACCTTGCTGATGTTGGAGATAAAAGTGTTCTCCTTTCTTTGAATTAAGATGATCTAATCTCTCCCTCGGTGCTTTAATAATCAACATATATATATAGCTAATGATTTTATCAACTTCTAATCAAATTCTATTAAATTTAATAGATATAAACGTCAAAGAGAGGCCTTCGCACGTAAGCCCTTACGTGAGACAAATAAAAAATAATAACATTATTAACGAAAATTGATAGTCAATTGATGAAAAGTGATAGTGGTACAATGAATTGTTTCATTAACAATTTATAGTATAAATAAAAAGTGATAATATTTTATAACGAAAGTGATAATATTATTATCATTTTTTATCGGACTTATGTGAGACGGTCTCACACAAGACCTACCCTAGATAAATAACATTAACGATTACTATCTTTTAATTAAAATTAATTAAGTAAATACTAATAAAGATACTTATAGATTTGGATAGTTCAAAATAATAAAATTAAATTATATAAAAATTATAAATAATTAAATTTATTCAAATTAACCACAATTAATACGTCATCCTAGAAGCTTCTGAAGACAACACGTAGGAAAAAAAAACTCTCAAATAGTATATTAAAGATAGGGTAGGTCCTGTGTGAGACGGATAAAAATTGATAACATCATTAACAAAAAGTGATACTCGATTGATAAAAAGTGATAATGGTACAGTGAATTATTTCATGAATAATTAATAGTGAAAATAAAAAGTGAACATTTTATAGCGAAAATGATAACAATTTATAGCGAAAGTGATAACATTTCATAAACTTTTTATCCGTCTCATGTAAAAGATTACGTGAAATGGTCTCATACAAGTACAAGTCTTTGCCTTAAAAGATAGGAGTATTAATTTTCACAAAAATTGGGATTGGATTTGACAAAAAAACACTACTAGCTTCATCCTGATTCCTGATATTTCTAATGAAAAGGAAGAAAATTGAACTAGTTTCCCATCACAATGTATATTGCAATCAATTGCATAGGACACAAAATTAATAGTCTAAACTTTTAGCACATTTAATCTAAAATTGCAAAGAATAAATAGAATCTCAATGTCCTGTTCAGACTTGTTAAAGAGTCTAACCCCATAGGACCATAGTAGAACATACCACATTGAAACATCGAGAAATGAAAGTTGAGTGTCTACAAGTAGACATATTCTTACAATCAATCAGTTTCGTTGTACGACCTATTTGCACAAAGGTTCTTTAAGCAGTGCCTCTCTCGTCGATGCTCACAATAACGACAAACTTGCGATGGAAATCCCAGCATTAACACTTTAGAAAGGTGACAACTACAGCGAGAAAAATAAAATTTAAAAAATGTTCTGGTATTCAACTAACATTTTGATCTAGAAATAGTATATTGGATTAGTCCGAAAAAGCTTGTACACAAATGTTTCCCAAGTGTCTATGTATATAATATTATTACAAGTTATAAAATTTGACTGCTTTCATTCAGATGTCAGAAAACCACGAACATGCAGCAGCATAGATAATGCCAATGGTAGAAGAAAAATTTAAGCAATCAAGGTCTTAGGAGATGTTACCTATGAGATATAATCCGAATCTCAGGGATGGAACGGAGTCAGATCAATTTGAAATGGTTTCTTCCCTTTGCTCACCCTCTAGACAAAGAAATTAATGAATTGGTAGAGGTGCAAAGAGTTTCTACTTCTTCAGACACAAGTAAACATTCAAATAGTTTTCTAAAATGAGACGAAAGACAACTATTTATCTTTTTTGTCATGCTTGTGATGGTAAACATGAAATAACACTTTTTATTCATTACGCAGCATAATTTTGACATTTTTTACTTTAACATCATATAAAAATTGATAAAGTAAGCATTGAATAGAATAACTTACAGCAATAGCTATGAGTTCTTCTAAAAGTTCCTCCAAGTGACGAAGAGGCTGCATATTACCAAGGAATAGTTTAGATGGATAGCTTCAACCTTATACACTGAGTTGGACCATCGACACTATTTAGCTCTTAGAAACTTCACCACAAAACAATAATTTTAATTCAGCTTACCCACTGTGTTGGACCATCAACAGGAGCTTTTAAAGGATCATCATGAACCTAATAATGACATGAACACAAATGCAGTAGAAGTTTGTACAGAAAACTTGGCCATGAATTTCATTTCGCAAATTGTCAAAAAGTTGTAAACAGCAAATGATGGAAGATAATTACGTATCAATTCTGAAATGTGTACCTCCATAAAAATTCCATCCACCCCAACAGCAACTGCTGTTCGGGCAATGCAGGGGATTAGTTCACGAAGACCTCCACTGGCAACACCACCACCTTCAAGCTAATAATGAAATTACTTAGTGGACATCTAAAAATAATATTCAAGTCTAGAGATCGCAAAGTGAGAAGGCTATGGCAATTATATTGAGAAAAGAGAAAATTGACTCGACTCTTTTAAATAACAGTTGGAAATAACCCAGAGCATCTTTTAAGTAATTAAAATATTTTAAAAAGTAACAAAAATATTACAGGAAATATTAAACAGAATCTTCTAATGGATTCGTTATTGTGAATCTCAGTAGTTCCCAAACCGTTTCAATTTGCCCTTGGTTTAAGATGATTACATTGTATTACTGGAGAGATTATAACTTTAAATCATCAAATGATGACCTAACTGCATAATAAACTTAACCAGATCATTATCATGATTAGAACATGAGGAAGTGAGCAATCATAGAAACACTCAAGAACAGGAACCAATCACTATTCTAGAAAAGCAAATCACGAAAGCTTAATAGTACCTTTCTCCCAGCAGGTTGTTGTAAAGAATGTGTTATATCAGCCACCTGAATAAAGTCATTTTAGGGAAAAATAAATTTCAGAAAATGCAGGATAGCATGCAATCTGGATGCATTCATTATGATATGTGTGAGAAGGGTTTAAAAGTGGATCAAAAATCTTACAACAGGACAGTGAGCCTCCCTCATCCACTCCAAGTTGCGTGGATCAACAATCAAGTCATCTGCAAATTAGACCAAAGTTAAGATGTGTGCTGCCAATAAAAATCCAACTTTGGATCCTTATTCATGTTGTTTACCTGAGTAAATGCATGACTAAATTTTTTTTTAAGTCTTTTTGGAGGAAACAATTAGTAGTCATAGATCTGATTGGGTTTTGATCATTGATAATATATCAGGCCCATGAAGAACTATTATTGCATGAAAATGGTTTGCCTAATTTATTTTCAGCATAGATTCAATTATAATTGATAGGTTTCTCAAATCTTTACACATTAATTGATATTTTACCGCTAAGATATCATGTCAGATAGACAAGATTGTGTTGATTATAAATCAAGACAGAATCACTTACTGTAGCCAAACATTGTTCCTCTCTCACACAACATAACATTTTCATTTCCAGCCATTCTAATTTTTTCAGCTGAGTTGGACATGACCTATAAAAACAATAGAACAAAGGCCAGTGAATCAATTTACAAAATATGCTAACTTGTTTTAGGAGAGAGACCTAGTGAAAAAAGCTATGTTAGAAATCACTTACAGAAGGGGCACAAAATTGGCCTTTCTTAATATTGATAATTTTCCCAGTCTTTGCAGCTGCTACAAGCAGATCAGTCTGTCATTTAAATGAAAATATACTTGGGTGAAGGTGCACATATATTAAACTGTTAGAAATCGAGTCTGGTCAGTGGTGATTTTACCTGACGGCACAAGAAAGCAGGAATCTGAATAATATCAGCAACCTTGCCAACAGCTTCACACTTTAAAAAAGCATCAGGTATTAAAAGTTAGGCATGGCTTAAGTTCTGTTGAATGCCACCCATGTGGTATCACCAAAACTTGAGTTATGAGAAACTAAAGGAAACAACAAAAAATGCCATGATTAGGATTTAGTTAATTAAGAAGACTATAAAACAAGTTAGAATACTCATAGTGCAGGACTTGGATAAACAAATTCCACAAGATTGTGTCACGCGTTGAAGGTTAAAGAGAAATATAAAAATAATGAGACTTATTCCTGCATTTCTAACTAATGTCCGTTCGACGTATTTCCAATGAATGAAGATGATGAGTACACCCCATTAAACATCAATAATGGAGAGACCTAGACTCTACTTAATTACATGCTCCTGCAAGGTGTGTGTAACACAAGGCGGATGTGAAACTGCTTTGGTTTGCATATATCTGCTTTCAAAGTTCCGCGAGGAGTTTAAAGCGTGGCAACTCTTAAGTGGCACATCCTAACATGAAAAGTTCATTTTCTAAGTGCCATTCTAAAACACATAACATAATCACACATTTCTTCTTGTGATAGCAACTTAAGTTTGGGTCTGAATTCTAATAATTGAATACAGCAGTGAAAAGAAAAAAAAAATTTGCAGCTTCCAATCTCAAATCAAACCTGTGTTGACTCATGCACGTCAGTGACTATTGGAAGGTCATACATGGTTTTCACCTTCTCAAGGATCTGCATACCAAAAACCAAAGTATTTGAAACTTCCAAGCATCAAAAGGCTCTTAATCTTAAGAGAACTCTAGAATGAACTACATTAATTTCCAAGTAAAGTAGTGACATAAAAATTACCTTTAATCCCTCATCCAAACCAGGACCGCGAAACGACTTAGACGAAGTCCGATTAGCTTTATCGAAGCTAGATTTGAAAACCAAGGGTAAACCAAGTCTAAATGTTGCAACAACATCAAATTCAGTTAGAAATACCCTCCAAAATATAATTTCATTGGAAAAAAAAACAGGTACGTTTAGAGAATCTGCATTACTTAGTAGTGATGGCTTTAATGTTCTTGGCCATGAAAAGAATGTGTTCCTCGGATTCGATGACATTGGGTCCTGCCAGCACGAAAAAGGGCTCCGCCGTCTGATTAACAAATCGTATTAGCATCAATGCCTAAATATGCAGAAAATGCAGAGAAATTACTGTGAGATTTTAAACCTTAAGCTGATTGAAAAGCAGCGTCGACGAATCCATGTCTAATCTTCAAATTTGCTGCAGGAAAAGAGAATGATTGGAACTCCACAACACTATCTGTCGGCCTTGAGAAACTAAATCCAATCTGCATTGAGAAATTTTGGGCTTGAAACACACAATATCAACTAAGACAATATAAGTGAGAATAGCAGAGCAAAATTTAGGCGAATTACCAAATCTGGGCAATGCGTAGGCGTGCAGCGTAGTGTGCTAGATTTTATGTGCCAAAGCTACGGAATGATCGAGTACTAGTAGTGAGCTATCCCAGATGTGCAAATTTAAACACAAATGTGTTAAAATTAAGCTGCAGAAATCAAGGAATAATCGAGAATAACCAACCATGAGCAAGGTATAATAATTGCATCCAATAATAATAGACATCAACAAACAGACAATCAGATACAGGGGAAATCAAGAATTGACAAAAAAAATTCAGACAACTGCCCAGTTGGAAATCAAGATTCAAAACCCACATTAACAAGAGAAGTGAATCCCAGCAATATAAGAGGAACAACTTTATTACCTGAAAGAAAAGAAAAAAAAAGGCTCAAAATAACACCAATGTGAGGTGAATTGGAAATGCAGCCTTACAATTCTTGCAATGCAACTTCCGTTCTCAATAGAGAAGCTTATGATTGTTACAAACATTCATGTGATAGCAGTTGTCGAGAGAACTTGGAGCGGTCGAATAAGATATGGAGTATTTTAAGATATTCAAGGCTAATTATAAGGCTAAGCACCCTAAAAAAAGGTATATAAATATGAACAAAAGTGTAATTTAATTTTTAATTTTTTTAATGAAAAATTGAGTGAAAAAAATATAAAATTATAAAAAAATATGTATACACTATAGAATAAAAAGTTATACACATATGAATACATTTTTAATGAAAAACTTAGTGTGAAAAAAATATACAATTATTAAAAAAAACACCTATACAAAATAGAATAACATGTATACAAAATAGAATAAAAAGTTATACAAATATGGATACACCCTTGCACCCGGATGCACCTAATATCAACTCTATTTTTAATATGTGATACAAACATTAATCCTATTTATGCCGATAAGATATTTTAATTTTTTAATTAATAATATAAGTTTGATAGATATTGGAGATTTTTTTTTATATTTGACTAATTATCAATGAACATATTAATTTTTAATTAATATATAAATCAATATTTAATTGATTTAATTTAATTTAATTTACATAAAATTTATATTTTGATAATTTATTTTTTCTATTCGATCAATCTATTTAAATTATTTAATTTTAATTTAATTTTAAAAATCATATTTTTTTTATTGAATGTAGTTTCATTTTGATATATATTTTTAATTTAATATTTACTCTAAATATCCTCTTGATTAATTTAATTAATCTATTTTACGATAAAATATCGTCTTCATTTAATTGATCAAATTTCTGTACACTTTGTAATTATTAATTTTGACCCACGAATATTAATAAACGGGATTTGAAATTATCGTAATAAAATTTTTTAAGGTGACGATACGAGTAGAACTAAAATGATATGAGCGAAACATATATTATACGAAAGTTTATGTAAAGGTACATGTTTGATCATTAGAAAACATAAGATATAATTCTACAGGCTAAAGTACTTACTAGTAATAGTGTTGGAGAACATATTTAGTAAAAGTACGGATGACAACGAGATGGGTGTTTTCTGGTACCCTAGTAATGAGTGTTATTTTTGTAAATAAAGTGTAAGTGAGAGGTTAGTTGTTATGATATTTTTACTGTTTTAGGAGTGTGAAAACTTTTAGGGAGTAGTATAATTTAAATACTCTTTATTTAACTAAATTATTAATACCAACAACAAACAACTTATATAAGAAATCTAACCAATGTATAATTTTTGGACTGTAATGTCCTTACTATTCAACTTATAATACTCAATGTGTCAGATGTCAATTCTAACGGATGTTGGTTTCGATGTCGGTACGAATCCTGTGTCAGTTTCGATGTCGGTACGGATTTCGTGTCGGTTATCATATCAGCAATCGGCGATCGGCAGGCGACAGCGGCGGCGGCGACAACCGGTGGGAAGGGGAAGGTAAGAGGGGTGTGGGTGCGGGGATTCTATTTTAAATTAAATGGGGATATTTTGGGCATTTTAGGGTGCATTTTGATAGAATTGTTATAAAAGTTATTTGATTTTGATATTGTTATTTGCATTTTGGACATATATATTATTGGCATTAATGTTTATTAAAATATTAATTAATTTAAACATTAAAAAATAAAAATATATAAAATAAATTAATATTAAATGGATACATGTAACCCGCGCGTGTATCTATAAATGAATTTGGGATGGGTATGTGTAGTATAATGGATAATGGATTTTTTTCAATATTTAAATAAATAAGGTTATCATTAAATAAGTGTTTTCAATAAATGTTGTTATCCTTAAGTACAAGTAAAAATTGATATTATATAAAAAAATAAATATACATATTATACGAGCACGGATGGTAAAATCTAGTAAAATTAATAAGAAAACTAAGAATGCATAAAATCGAACATGCGACTTGTGGCAATAAGACAACTCTAACTCCAACTAAGAAACTACTAAACCATTCTAATAATTCCTAATAATGTTATACGTTATTAATATTATATACAAAAAAAATTAAAAAGTACCATTACTTCCCCTTCTCTACGCCTCCTTAAAACTCCCCTCCTATTCGTTTCCAATGAAAATCGAACATGGGTCACTCACTTTTGTGAGGTGCTGATAAGAGTGATAATTCACATGTTTTAAGCTGCGATTTGTGTGGAAATTGAGTATGATTTAGTCTATTATCAAGACGAATAGGGATTTTTATAGAAAATCCACGAATCAGATGCTACTGAGGTTATTTAATCATATTTGTACAGGAAACTATCTATTCTATTGCATGTCACATATATTTGTACCAAACATGTTCTCCAACACTATTACTTATAAGTACTTTATGTTGAATTGTATACTAAAAGTCTAGCTTTGGTATGAACAATGTTTTAACAATTTATTTGAAATGAGAATCAATGATCAAATGATTGCGTCTTATAATTTATTTATGTGTTTGATGCAATAGTCCACTTACTTTTACTGTAGATAATATGTTGTGCGATAATACGCGGAAGATCATATTATCGGTTTCTATATAAAGTATAAACAGATGCTTACAACCGAAATAGACGGGGACTCTCTATCAGGATGGTTGTAGTGTGATTTGGTATTAGTTTATCTTGACTATAGAATCACATTAGTATGCTTTATGTGTATTGAGCAGGACCACTTGAGATCGTTCGACTTATACTGTCTATATAGAAGAACTTGATCTCTGTTATTATGAATGTTCATGCTCTTAATCCCTGTACAATAACCTCAAAACGTAAGGCAGTATGCATTTCTTTGATTCAACAATGGGTGAGATTTACATATTAAATCAACAAACTTGGTGAGTTAGGAAATAGTGATGTCTCTATGGTGTGTTGTTGATTGTAGAAAGAATCCGTGTCCGTTATAGGTTGATGATGTCCTCTTGAGGAGCCATAAGGATTATCATGTAAACCCTGCAGGTGGATTTATTCTGGCATGATAATGAGGTTGAATGGTACTACTCTTGGATGAGATATTAATTAATGGAGTTGTCAGTAACTTAATTAATTAATGGGCATCGTATATCTTAAACATAGGGAGACTAACGGGCTCATAATAAAAAGGAGCTCATAACGTAATTATGGGATTAGAACGGTAGTGCAGTAATAATATTTTAGTGGTATATATTATTATTATTGGACTTAAGTATAAGTTTTGGGCTAAGCTTGGATATTTGAGCCCAATGAAGGCCTAACTCTAATTTCTCCTTCTGGTCCCTGCTATAGCCCATATATAAGTCATCTCAACTGTCCGGAAACCCTAACTGAAAAGTATTTCACGCCTAACACTATGAGGAAGGTGAGGGAATAGCAGATTGAAAAGATCTCGAAGATTGTTGCCCACACGACGTCGGGATTGAACTTGGGAATACAGCAGAAGATCGAAAGATTATTTGCTGCTGCTGTTTGTCAATTTTCATGATTTTTATAAAATCATGTAGTTCTCCAAACTGTTAGTGTGATATATTAACGGAAAGTCACAGAAGAGAGGATCATTTTGGCACATAGAATACTCGAATCGGACATCAGATGAGCGAGTTATGCCCAAAACGGTGAGGCAGCGCAGGCTGCCGGTGAGAATCCTTCTTCTTCAATATCCCCTGGTGAAAGATAATACATTTTTTTGTTTTCTTGCTTCCGCTGAATTAGAAACGTATGGAACCCTAACGGTTCATATTAACCAAATGATCGAACACCAACACTTTATGCATTAGAACTCTATCTTAAGTTTCATATATAATGATGAAACTTGTATCTTTGCATGACCGTTTGCATGATACATATTTTCTCATATCTTTCTAGTCATACTCATCCGTCAAGTTTAAAATATTCATTAAATTACATTCCAAACCCGTTTATTAAAACTTGTGGGTTAAGATTAACAAATAAAAGTGTAGTGAAATTAAGATGATATTTCAGCACAAAATAGATTAGTTAAATCAAATTATGAATTATTTTAGAGTAAATATTAAATTAAAAATATATAAAAATAATAGAATAATTGATTGATAATTAGTCAAATATGCTAAAAACATCTTTCATATTTACCAAATAAATATTATTAATTAAAAAATAAAAATATAATATTAACATAAATATGGTCTAGATCAAAAGTATTAAATAGATGATCAAAATTAAAATTGAATGGTTTTTAAATACAAGTAAAATTGAAAAGAAGAAGAAAAATTAAAAAAATATATAAAAACTAGTTTTGTCCCCTGCGTACTACACGGGTTTTACTATGTGTGATATTTTTGTTTAAAAAATATAATTTATAAAATATATTTTTATGATTTCATATTTTATTATTAAATTAAATATATATATATTTGTTTTGTTTGTTTTTTCATCTCACTTTACTATTTAATGTATCTTTTACCTCCGTGTTAAAAAAATAAATATTTTATTAATATAAAAGGATGCGATATGTCATACTATAAATATTTTCAATTTAAGGCCTCGAAAATGGATAAACTATCAATTTGGGTTGGGATTATTATTTCTATCAATTAGGGACTTGAAATATACTCCATAAAATTATATAAAAAAAAGGTGCCAAGAGATATATTTTCTATTACAATTAATCACAAAAATATTAACTTATTATTAATAGTAAATTAATTAATAATCGAGCATTATTTTTTTTATCTTTTACTTTTATTAATTAATTAAATTACTTTATCACTATTTTCATATTGAATAACCCAACATAAACACTTAAATGTTATAATATACTAAAAATTATTATTATTATTAATTATTTTAAATATTGATCGTAAATTATTTTCTTTTGGTCCTGTAAACGTTGTCTTTTTATTTTTATGTTATAGTTTATTTTAATATTGATCGTAAATTATTAATAGGAGAGACTAAATAAAACAGTAGTTAAAATATACACGAAAATTTCCAAGTAAGAATGCGGTGATGTCACCTACAAAATTATTATTTTTTTATAAAATATATATATTAATTGAAAGATTAAGATTATTACTAATATGTGAAAATAAATATACAAAATTTTTCAAGAACGAATGTGATGACTCCACATACACAATTAAAATTTTTTGAACATATATCAATATTTTTATTAGGATTAAAACAATAAATTTTTATTAAAAAACTTAAAATATTCTTATTAGATTAAATTAAATCTTGATGAAAATTTACTTAAAATAAAATATTAACTAAAAGATTAAAATTATTAATAATAGGTGAGACTAAATATACAAAAGTTTTCAAGAACGAATATGATGACATCACATATATTATTAAATTTTTTTAAACATATTTTAAATATAAATAAATAAAATTATTATGATTAAAATAATAAAATTTTATAAAGAAAACTTAAATTATTCTCATTAAAATAAATTAAATCTTCATGAAAATATTATTTAAAATAAAATATTAAATGCAAGATTATAAAATATTAATTAGTTTAAATATTAAATTACTCAAAATAAATTATTAATTGTGTTAGTAAGATTATTAATAAAAGAGATTAAATAAAAAAATATTTAAAATATCAAAGAAACATTAACTGCATGATTAACGTGGAAGCGCCACATACACAATTTTTTCAAGAACGAACGTGGTGATGCCACATACTTTTATAATTTTTATATGAAATCATTAAATTACCTAAAATTATAAACTTTTATAAGAAAATTACTTAAAATAATATTATTACATAATATTAATTTTATTAAGATTAAAATATTAATTCTTCATTCAAAGAATTACTTAAAATAAAGTATTAATGGTAGGATTACAAAATATTAATTATTTTAAATTTAATAAAATTATTAAAATATATTACTTTAAATAAAATATTAATTGTAGGATTAACGTGGGAGCGCCACGTACACAATTTTTCTAAGAACAAATGTGGAGACGCCACATACACAAATTTTTTCAAGAAGGAGCGTGACATTGCCCATACACAAATCCAAGATTTTATTTTTGGCAAGCACTTGTAAATTAATAGTATTAATGATAATGATAATAAAATAATTTATTGACAATTAGTCAAATATGCTAAAAACATCTTTCATATTTATTTAATTTATATTGTTAATTAAAAAATACTATTGACATAAATAGGGTTTATAGCTGAGATCAAAAGTATTAAATAGACGATTAAAATTAAAATTGAATGGTTTCTAAAAAAAATTGAATTAAAAATAGAAATTGAAAAGTAAAATTGAAAAGTAGAAGAAAATTGAAAAAATATATAAAAATAATAAAATAATTGATTGATAATTAGTCAAATATATGCTTTAAAACACCTTTCATATTTATTAAATTTATATTGTTAATTAATTAAATAATAACTATTGACATAAATAGGGTCTATAGCTGAGATCAAAAGTATTAAATAGACAATTAAGATTAAAATTGAATAATTTCTAAATACAAAAGAAGAAGAAAAATTGAAGATAAAAATAAAAATTCAGGTATATATATATATATATATATATATATATATATATATATATATATTATGTGATGTGGAAAAGGAAAAAAAATTATTTCATTCATTTAATCATTTTAAAGGATATATAAGTCTTTTTAGTTCTTCAAGTGAACCCACCCACTCTACTTGAGTTTGAATCCAAGCAATGCTGTTTCCTTTTTAAGACTCGGCTGTGGCCTGGCGGTAGTATGAGGCACCCAGTAAGGCAGAGGTCGCGGGTTCGAGTCTCGGCCTCTGCGAAATTAATTTTCCTTTTTTAACCAAGCAATCGGGTTCTTCACACAAGTGAGTGATAAAAAAAAAGTTCTATTGATAGGATCAAATTTCATCAGCTTAGCATCGCCCTTTATTCAATATTATAAGGAACAGTGCATCGCCCTTTATTCAATATTGTAAGGAACAGTTACCTTTCAGCACAATTATTGTGGGCCTTTTATAATAAGGCTGTTGGATAAAATATCTTGGTGTAATATAATTGGATTTAAATGGCCAGTTGTCATTAATAATAAATTGCTCCTGTATTAATGGAAATAGGCCACTAGGTTATACTCTTATCAAGAATAGTCAAAATTTTGATTTACGCTTCATTAGGTTTTTTTTTTCCTTCGTTTTTTTAGTTACTTTTAATCACTCATATAAAAATGAAACTTGTAATCAGAGTATCTATCATAAACTAATCAAGTACTAAGTCATTTGGGATGTGATTTGGTTGTTCACATGACCCCAAATTTTAGAACAATTTTATAACTTTTCAATCTTTATGAATTGTTTATAAATAAAACTAAAATTTGCGTGTCCCGTGACACCGTGCCCCCTAATTCCGTATTTTCGAAAGTTATATCATTTAGTAATAAATTTTATATACCCTTTAATACAAGAAGACGTATAATTTGTTTTCTAATAAAATAAATTATTTTTTAAAATCAAACATATATACTATTTATACATCAGTCGATCTTTACAATGAAAAATTATACCCTTATTAATTAAAATGTATATCCTCTAAAACAAAATATTATACTCTTACACATTTTGTACATTCGGAGACACAAGAGATCAATTCCATAAATAATTCAATTTGGCGGTTATCACATTTCATCACAACAAATTTTCCTGTACACCTAGATGCATGAATTCAAATTTGTTCATCGATATTTAGAATTTATACACTAATTAATAAAAGCATACTCCACACTTTTCGTCATAACGAATTCTCATGTAAACCTAGATGCACGAATTCAAATATGTATAGCAACCTTTAAAACTAATACGCTAATGAATAAAAATATACTCACGCTAACAAAAAAAATTTATACAATTTTGTTAATGATTTTTTATCGATCTATACATTTATTGAATTCCGTGAAATGGTATTATGCAATTGTTTCTTTTATATTACACAGTACAATACAACAAAAATGAGATATTATTACTTTTTTCATAAAACTTTAAAATCAATATGGTAATAAAAATTTTATTGAAACATTTAAAAAATATATATAATCTAATATTACACTCCTTTTTAATATATAATAATATAAAATTAATGTCTTTTATATGTTTTTCTAGACCTTGTCATTCATGAATTTAAATATTCTGTTATCATAACGGTTATTTAATAATAAGATACTTGTAATGGTGAGATCATCTTACATTTTCATAATTTGTTATTACTTACACTATAAAATATTATTACTTTTGCAATAAAATATTGTTGCTTTTTCCTTTATATTATAAATTATTCATAAAATAGTATTATCACTTTTCATTATAAAAATTATAATATTTTATCCGTCTCACACAATTTTTGTCTTAATAATAATCTATCACATTTTTTTTTCTTTGTAAAATTTAAAAATAAAAATGAAAAATTATTTAAGGTTAAATTTTTAATAGAAATTATTCCATAATAAAATTTAATTATTTTATTGGATATATGTTAGAAAAATTTTATTAGTTAAATAATTTTTATTTAAACTGTATAAGTATTTTTCTAATACTAAAAGTATAAGGAAATAATAATAATAATAATAATAATAATAATAATATAAAAACAAAAGATATAAATTACTCTATTCCATGTATTTATCCACACTTTCTATTTTGAGTTGTTCTAGATATTTTAGCATGTTTCATTAATTAATAGTAAAATACACTATACATTTTACATTATTTTTATACTTTATTTATCAATCCTAACAATTTTATTTACTTTTTTATACTTTATTCATCATTCCCAACAACTTTATTTACTTTTTCTCTTTAAATTATCAATTTACCTTTATTTTTTCCTAGATTATATATTAAAAAATATTTTTTAATCTCTGTACTTGTATAAACGAGCCTAAATACAAGGCAATTAGGGAGTAATTTTTTATTAATAAAAACTACTTTATTAGAAAGATTTAATTTTAATAATTATTTGTGTTTTTTAATATATTTAAGAAATTTAAATTTGCATTAACATTTAATTAAAATTTTAAAACATATTTTATTTTATAATATTTATAAATTTCAAAAAGTACAAAATTTATTTTATAGATTTAAATATTAAATTTGAATGAGATATATTACATATATATTATTTTGTGAAAAAAATATTATTATAACTACTTATAGTTTAATGGATTCAAGTGACCCGTGTTTGAGTTCAGATTCTATCTTATTTTACATTTATTTATTGCAAATAGTTATAAATATGTTAATTAATAAATTATGTTTTTTTATTCACTCTTTAAATTGTGGTAATGGTAAGGTCTATTCCACATTAAAATGAATCACACTCAAGATCTTCGTTGCAATACTTTTAAATTATTGTAATAATGTGGACATGCTGCTGAGTACGAATTTCTCAATTGGAATGATAATGAGTATCATTAAAGGGTCAATGACAATGAGAATGAAGGGTGAGAAGTAGTTATTGAATCAATGAGATTGTTCGAGGAATTTTAATTCTCACTGCACCAACCAAGCGTCAACAAGGAGAATCAATATACATCTATTCCCATGACCCCTTTCCACTACCCCCAACCAAGCAGCCCCTAAGTATATTCGCCCATAATCCCCTAGGTATATTCGCCCATAATCTCCTATACAAAGGGCCGTATAGTTTTATAGGGAAAATGATTGTAACTGCAAGGAAACTCAATGAATGAGAATGACATTCTTTTTTCCCTAATCTGGTCTTACCTTCTCCTTTCTCTCCATATTCTCTCTTCCACTAATTATATTTTTATTCTCTTTTAAGGTACATTACAACAAGTTATCAGCATGATGATTCTCCAGGAAGAGTTGATGTTGCCGCAGTAAGTAAAGAATCAAATATTTGATATTGCCCTATAGCTCTCTTTAGAGTTGATGTTGGGCAGTAAATAAATAATCAAAGATTTGAGAAGTTGCCCTAGGGAATAATCGTGTATTTCCTACTAGGTAATTTATTATTTCTATTCCTAATTCCAATCGATGCTGATAATGATGGATGTAGAACTGTTTTATAATTTTTCTTAATACGCCTAATTATTTGGTTTTGGAAGGGATTGAGTGTCATAATATATATGTACGTAGAAATTACGATGTATGAGAGATAGTTAGGAAATTAAGGAAGTTGGAACTGCCACTCCCCTCTATGTAAAAAGTGGGTCAATTTTTTTCTTAAAATTTATAGAAATGGTTGGCAGTGTGAACTTGGTTTCAATTTTAGTATATTTTGATAAGAGCAAGCATACTCTATCGGTGTAGTTCGTGAGTGACCAAGCCAATTATTAATCCATGGGAGATATAAAATCAAGAGTGTTTCCGAATTCGTCTTTAATCATGTTTTATAAGAGTGATTGAATTTGGTTTTAAAATTTAAACTATCAATTAAGCTATCAAGTAACTAATAAAAACAAGTAACAACTAAAGATTATCAAAGATAGTATCAAGTAACAAGGATGAGATGGATAATTGTAGTAAAGATCTAAGAAGAAGTAAGGCTTAACCACAATCAAGATTAAGACATCACCTAGACATGTAAGATTAATAGCAAACATTATTGATAATGGAATAGAAGCAATCACATATATTCCCCTAATCCCTATGGCCAAGACAATTAGGTTCTAAACTCTCAACAAGTCTCAAGCTCCTAAGATTGATTCTTACTCTCAATTCTCTTAGAAGGTACTATGATCATAAGTTTGGTTCTTCTCACTCAATTAACAATCAATTAAGATCAATCAACTAAGTGTTACCTCATGAATGTCCCAAACACAAGAAGGGTATGTCTTACCTCTCCCTACACTAACATACATGATCATATTATAAAATTATTCAATTAAAACCCTAAGCATAATATTTGAATGGCCATCCTAACACTATAAATAGAGAATTTAACCACACAAATCATAACATGAATCAAGTGATCATAGATTATGAGATAAATTCCAAAATCAATTCAATTAAACCATTAAAAATCCAACATATCTAGAATAGTCTTAATCCATCATGTGGCTAGCCTCACAAGAGGTCTAGCCAACAACAAACATCATGCTAATACTATTACAATGATAATATGAATATATTGTTCCAAGTAAATCAATGAAATTACAAATCAAAAGTAAAGTTGCTTTTCTTTTTGAATTGGGGAGATCTCTTCCTTCAATGTGCATTCCACTTCTTCAAACCTTAATTCTCCTTAGGAATGATGTGGGTAGATGATCTATGGAAAGATTTATGAAAATTGTTGGAGAATTGGATGGAATTTGAATGAAAATGGATGGAGGAGATAGTGTGTGTGGAAATGGTGTGATAGTGTGTGAATTGGATTTGATAACTACTCAGAATGACTATCTCCCGTAATTTGCGCTCAAATGATGTATATGTCTGGAAGCTTCTAGAACACGTGCACATTAAAATTCCACTTTCTGGCCGAATTCGACTCGAGCTCGCAACTCGACTCGAGTAGGGACGTGCTTTCTCTGTGAATTCCAAACTGTTGATAGAGCTCGACTCGAGTTTCGGACTCGACGAACATGGAAGGTCAAGCAGAAGTCTCTGATGTGTACTGTCGACCATTGGATATCGACTTGCGCAGCTCAATTCGGGCTCGCTGCACCAACTTGACTCGAGCTCTGGACTCGAGTCGAGACCTGTCGTGTATAACCCTTCTCTTCCCATTTCAATTTCCAACTCTATTTTGATCCGTTTTTCACCTGTTTTATATACAATTAAGCTCATTTTTACACATTTATCAATTTATAACACACATCTCCATAACAATAAAAAATACCATTAAAAGATATACAAAACGGATAAAAATATATGAAAATATACACATAAAAAGACACTAAAATTTAAGTGAAAATAGCGAGGATCACAGTGTTATTATGCATTTATAGATTACATGCATGTGATGGCGTAATGTCCAAGGGGAAGTGTTATACTCCCTCCATCCCGGGTATTTTTACCCATTTGTATGGGCACGAAAATTAAGAAGTATTATTTAATATATAATGTAAGAAAAAGTAGGGATAAATTGGTAATTTTGAGAGAAAAAATAAATAAAGTTGTTGGGAATGATAAATAAAGTGCAAAAAAGTAAATAAAATTGTTGGAATTGATGAATAAAGCGTAAAAAATATATAAGATGTAGAGTTTATTTCATTATTTATGGAATGGGTAAAAATACCTAGGACACCTCAAAACGAAAAGTGGGTAAAAATACGTGGGACGGAGGGAGTAATATACATGTACGTGGACATTACAATATATGAGAGATAGTTAGGAAATTAAGAAAGTTAGAACTGCTACTCTCATCTATATAAAAAGTTGGGTCAGTTAGTTTGTAAATGTGAAAGAGACTAAGTATAGAAATGAAAATCTTTCCCCCATCTCTCTTCTTTGATCTTCTTCTTTAATTATTTATTTATTTTTAAATTTCTTTACAAAGGCAAACAATGTGAATGTACCACATTTTAATTGGATGGTTTCCTCTTGAAGAAGGAACATAACATATATTTATATATGTGTTTTAAGATTGGAACATATAAAAAATTCACAAAGAGTTCACTCATGCTAAATAACGGATTTTTTCATAATGAAAAACTTTAATAAACCAAAGTATCATCTTAACCAGTAGATTGAGAATTCAAAAGTAACAATTTTAAACACCAGTTACTCAATCTAATGATGATTTTATATATAATTTTTAATAATCTCGTTCAATTTTGTAAGTCAATAATTGTTTAATCCCCTGAGGTGGAAAACAAACGTTTATATGCTTGAAGTATTTATGAGGATATTTTGGACCAGAAGTCTCACTTTTAGAGCTTTAAAAGCGCATGCTTTCTTCATAATTTTATCAGGCCTGATATTCATTTATGATGAACATGCTAGCAAGATCTTTATAATTTTCTGACAAGGAGACACTTAGTTAAAATTAAATATATCCTCATGTATCACTTTGATACAAAATGTATTGGTTTAATTATAAGAAATCAACGAGACTTGACATATTAATTGAATATTGATAATGATTGGATCCCTGCTATGTTAAAGTTCGAGACTGGTGTAATGTTATGATGTATGATATACATTTTTAGCCTACTTGGCATAATGATAGAATATATCCCCTCAAAATCTTTTATGAAATAATTAATTGAGTGTGTTGCATAGCTCATAAGTAATTTATACATAGAGAAAGAGACAATAAATTTCTTTCACTCATATGAGCTCAATAAGAGAGATAAAATATTACATAAAGAGTTTATTCATGTAACAATCCACTTGATTTATTCTTTATTTATTACCCCCAACTTGAATATTTAAAAGATTTACTCAAAGTATTATATTGTGTAGATCCATAAGACTGATGTCTCTAAGGAGAATGATAAGTTCAAATAAATTCATAAATTATGATCCTGAAGATCAACACTTATGTTTCAAAATATCGTTGTTTTCAGGGGGAGGGGTGATAATTTCAAACAGTCTAGAAGATTAGGTTCTGAAAACCAATAGTTGTAATTTTTTTCCTTAATTAAGTTTTTCGATTGGGTTTTCTTAGCTTTAAGGTTTTTAACGAGACAACTGATGCTAACACATTAAAATCATAAGATATGTACTCTTTTTTCCTTAACTAAGTTATTCCCACGGGGTTTCTTAGTTGAAGGTTTCTAATGAGGCAGACGTATTGTGATCAGGTGGTGCAACAACATCAAAATAATCCTGAAGATTGGGTCTTGAAGACCAATTTTGTACTCTTTTTTCCTTAACTAAGTTTTTCCAATGAGGTTTTCTTATGTGAAGTTTTTTAATGAGACAGATTACATTATTGAGTTTAAGGGAGTGACGACTTCTAAATAATTTTGAAGATTAATTGGGTCTTGAAGACCAATCCTGCACTCTTTTTCCTTGACCAAGTTTTTTTTCCACGAGATTTTCTTAGTTAAAAGTTTTTAACAAGGCAGGCTAGATTATCGTGTTCAAGAAGAACGACAACTTCTAAACAATCTTGAAGATTGGCTCATGAAGATCAAGTTGTACCATTTTTTCCTTAACTAAGTTTTTTTCATGATGTTTTCTTAGTTGAAGGATTTTAATGAGATATCTATTATAACACATGAAAATTATAAGATATGTACTCTTTTCTTCGACTAATTTTTCCCACAGAGTTTTCTAGCGAAGTTTTTTAATGAGACATGCATGGCATCGTAATGTCTAAGGGGGAGTGTTGTAATAATGTGGACATTACGTATATCTGCCCATGATCTCCTATATAATGGGGACGTATAATTTTATAGGAAAAATAATTGTAACTGCAAGGAAACTCAATGAATGAGAATGACATTCTTTTCTCCCTAATCTGGTCTTACCTTCTCCTTTCTCTTTCTTTTCTCTTCCACTAATTATATTTCTTATTGTCTTTCACGGTATATTATAACATAATTGTCTTTAAAAGCTTTTCTTTTATTCATCTCTTATGTATAAAATTAACTATTCATTGGTTAGTTTTAAATAATTTCTTTTAAAAAAATCTAATATAAACGCACATAAAAAATCCTTTATTTGTGTTTATAAAAAATTAGTTTCCATAGCTCTCTTACATACATCCACATAAAGTGTATAAGAGAGGATACATACTACATACATTAAATTAAATTAGAAAAAAAGAAGAAAAAAAACTTTGATTAAAAACGCTTGAGTGGAGGGACACTAATAATCCACAATTTATGTAGTCTTGCCAATATAAAAAGAACAATTAAAGGAATCCGCATTAGACACTAGAAAAAGAGACATAATAACGACATTATGTAGCATTGGTTCCCTAATTAAATTGAAGTATGAACACTTTTTGTAACGTGGCAATTAATTTGAGTATCCTCACTTTTTGATTAGTTAAATGTTGGCTAAGGCCAAATACCATTTATTATATCCTTTAATATAGGAATATGTATCATTTATTTCCCAATTTTTTTTAATAAAAGTGTATACTCTTTAGAACAAAATGATGTATCCTTATTAAAAAAATTATATACCCTTTAATTAAAATATTGTACCCTATACACTTTGTACAATTGGGACATAAGAAACTAACTCTTAAATTTTTGGTTGTGTTTGGATCGCCAAATTATAGTTGGGAAAATATTGTGTGAGCTTAGAAATAACATGTAACGATGACCAATAGATAAAAATAACGATTACAATTTTTTAAAAATATGATATTTAATTGATGGAAAATAATAACTGTTTAAATTAAGGGTTGGATTAAATGCATACCCCTTTTTTATTAAATACACACCCAATTAACATATAATTAAAATGTATATTTTGAAAAAGTCTAAATTACCCTTAATTAATTAAATACACACCCCTTACCATTAAATATTCATTTTACTTAATTTCCAAACCCTAATTATATTTAAAGGAAAAAAAATGTCCATCAAAATCATCGGCGTTTAAAAAAAATGTTGATAAGTTCATTGAGAAGAAATCAAGAATATGTTTTCATGATGAATTCATTTGACAATTTATACATTTTGGGGTCAACGTGATTCTTTTGCTTTTCCGTAAGAAGAACAATTAAAGAAATGAACACTTATGATGGAAACCCTTCTTCCACCTCAATCCTGCAGAATGTCTCATTGGTTCAACTACAAAATTTGCTCAATTATCTCGTCAATTAAAAATGGTTCTTTTTGTCTTATTGATATTTAAAATTTCACATCCTTTTTCGCCATAGAGATGAATGGAGAAGATAAGAAGAAGTACGACAAAACTATGCAAGAAAGAATACATCGAACCCTCATCACCCAACCCACGAAACAAGAAAACCTAACATTTATGTCTCTTCGACCATATCCCCATCTAAGTGCCTCTCGTCTTATACTTTCTTAATATCTGCAGAATCTCCAAATCCATCATTATTGAAACTTTAAAGCAATCTCTCTCCTTTTAGATTGTTTTTCGGAACAGTGAGAGTAAAGAAAAGGAAAAGTTGAGGTTAAGAATAGGATAATAAATTAGAAAGGTGAATTGAGAGTAATAATTGAGGGTGTGTATATAAGGGTATTTTTATAATTTTATCGATGTGTATTTAATAAAAATAAAAAATAAAAGATTAAAAGAAGGGTGTGTATTTAATGAAGAGTGTGTATTCAATAAAGAGATGTGTGTATTTAATAACACTCATTAATTAATTGTTATTATTTTATAAATGATTGATAGTATAATTTAAATATAATGTAATAATTAATAAAAAAAAACTATAAAAATCTCGGTGTGAGAACGTCACATAAATGTTGTTATTAATCAGTTAACTTTATAAAGAGACTATATATTTGTAATATTTTAACCTCATGTCAATAAGTTTGTGCATAAAATATTTATAATATAATGTTATGCGTAGAATAAAATAATTTGTTTAATTAAAATTTATATTTCTCTTAATTTAATATTTGGTGAACAGAGAGAGTAATTAAATAATAAACCGTGATAATGACACGAATTAACAATACACTTACAGTAAAACCTCCATAAAATAATACTCGATAAATTAATAAACTCGATAAAACTAATAATTTATCTGGTCCCAACTCGGGACCAGTTCAAATTCGGGTACCAATCAATTAAATAATAAGACAATATTTTTTTTAAGAAATTCTAAAATATACTAAAGGTCCCAACGAAACTATAAATTAATAATTATTAAAAAAATTATATATATATAAAAGAGATTCACAATACATACATTATTGAAATATTTAATTGTATTATTTACTGTATTTTTTCATCTTTCTGTTTATGTAATTATTAATAATATAAGTTCATAAAACATTTCTTATGTATATAAACTCTCTAAATTAATATATTATTAATTTATCGATTATATAATATCTTTTTAAATTAATAAAATTCTCTGGTCACAACAATATTAATTTATAGAGGTTTTATTATATTATTACTATTAAACTTATATTTTTGGTGTTTTACCCCATTTCTATTTTATCTATGTAATTTATAAAACCTAAATACATAATTAGAATCACAAATTATTATTTTAGTCAATTTATAAGTAATTATATATACACTGAATATTTATGAAAATAAACTCACAATTTCAAAATGGAAGGTAAACTTTTTTTTTATAAAAAAAATTCACTTTTACTAACGAGGGATTTATCAACAGATTAACTCTAGTGGTAATTATTAATAGATTTGTTAATAAAAATTACATTTGTCTTAGTGACGGAATAATATCGGTTGTTATTTATCAACAGATTATTAACAGAATTATTATATAAATTATTAACATAATTATTAGAATTACCAACGGATTTAGATTTTCATTGTTAAAAATTTATCAACCATCACTTTACCAACATAAAATTATCAATAAACTTTATTGTTAATCCATTTAATAAACCAATTTAACAATAAAATTGATGCTTTTATTGAAGAAATTTTATGTTGGTAAATTTTTTATTTTAGCGGTTAGTCATTTTGTTGGGATGGAATTTTCTATTTTACTAATAGTAGTAAAAATAGCTAATTAAACAATTTAAACTTGACATCTTTTTTTTTTTAATTTAACTTAATAAAGTGTATAATATAATTTATTTTGACTAAATTTTTCTCTTCCATCCCATTCAAGGGTTTTTTTGGCGTCCCACTTAGAGTCTCCTTTCATTTTTTACATACATGGGATCCACACACACTCACTAATATAATTAAAATATGGGGTCGATACTTCCATTAATACAACTACCCACTACACATTAAATAATAATACTCCTTAATTCACGTGCAAAAAATAAACACTACCCTTTGGGTGGGACAGAGGGAGTATAAATTGAATATGAATGTTAAGAGGTACTAGTTCATAGGAGTGTAGATGATATTTTTCTACTATATATTCCCTCCGTCTCATAAACAAATTCACACTTACTATTTTTATCTGACCCATAAATAAGCTCACACTGCTAAATTAGGAAATAGTACACAAATCAACAATCACATACCAATAATTCAAGAAATAGAAATGTATTATTTAATTGGTTCTAATGTCATTAATAATATTTTTATAGCATTAAATTTAAAATTTATATATAAAATATTTAATTAATTATAATCTCAATTAAAATTTTATATATTTAAAAAAAATTCAATAAAGATTTTATATTTAAAAGTGTTAAATTAAAAATAAAATAAAACCATAATATTTATTAAAATATAAACAAAGAAATTAAATATATTAAAAAATATTAAATTATATATAAAAATAATTATATATTCAATATTACATGTATATATTTAATTTTATCAATAATATTATTTTTTATTTATAATTTATTAATTTTTATTTAGAATAAATATCAAATTAATTATATAATTTTTATTAAAAATTTAAAGAATAAAATTTATAATAATATATTTTACTAGGTATATAAAATGCTAGATTTTTTTTAAGATTTATAAATAATTTAATATTTTATTTTTTATTAAATAATATAATAATAAAGTTTTCAATTAATATTATACGTTAAACATAACAATATTAATTTATTTATACTTTTTTAATTATATATATATATATATATATTATGGTATAAATTAAGAGAATATTTTTATAATTTTTTATGGTTTATATTATACTACACAAATAAAAAAAAATTGATTCCTTCATACATGGGATTGGAGAATATCATGGGGGTGGGATGAATTAACATTCCTTTGTTTAAGGAAATGGTGATTTCCAAATGAATGATGATTCCCATTCTAAATTTGTATCAATCATAAAATTAGTAATCAAATTAGGAATGACGATTCCATTCCTAATCCATTATCACTTACCAATTATGTCATTAGAGGATATATTATGGAGGTTCAATTAATACAAAGAAGTAAGTCAGCATGGTTCAGTATATATTTTTAAGACAGTAAATTTTACTTCACCACTGCAGTGCAGTCAAAATCAATAAATAAAAAACATTGGAAACTATGGTGCTATGAACTTGGATGACAACATTTTGTGTCAAATTCCATCGAAAGGAAAAAGAAAAAATATGAATAATTATTGTCTTTATAGGGCCCTGGGCCCCTTGGTCATCATGGGTATCCTTTTCACAAATTCTGTCACACTACTATTTTTCCTATTTGAATCTAGCTTAGTGTATACTCGGAGAGAGAAATATATAAATATGTAATCAAATTGACATAAAGCTAATGTTCCAACATGATGGAAAATATAAATATAGGACAACAACTTGTGTGCTCGGTTACAACGTGAACCCATGCATTTTTTTAATATTAAGGCGCAAGAAACCAACTCATAATATAGTAGTATAATATATACTAATATTTTTTTCCAATTTATGATCAGAAAATTAATAAATTATTAAAATATTTTTTTCATCAACTATCTAAAGATATGAAATATATAAAATTATTAATTTATAACATGAATTTGTCATATATTATCTCATATTTTAACAAATTGGGTTCTAAATTTAGATCCTCAATTGATAATTTTATATGTTCCAGGCCCCTAATTGATAAAATAAATAACTCATGCCTCGAATTGATAATTTACCTAATTTTTAAATCTTAAAATTGAAAAAAATTCCTTTTTTTTTATAAAAATTACTATTTCATAATAAATACTCTCTTCGTCCCATGAAAAGAGTTACGTTTACTGTTTGCACGGAGATTAAGAATTATAGTATGTATATTAATGTATAGTAAGTTGAAAGATATAATAATTTAATGTATAGTATGTAATTCTATTAGTATTGTGTGTGGCCAGTGAAAATAAAGTGATTGATATATGTGGTTTCCATTTACTAAAAAGAAATATAACTCTTGTTGCAGAACGTCCTAATTAGTAAAATATAACTATTGTGGCAATACGAAGTAATCATTAAATCTTTACATATGACATATATTTAATAAATGAAATAATAATAGATTAGAGAAATAAATAGGCAATTCCATTTGAGTGACAGAGTTGTCACTTGTTCCAACTCATCCTTAAAAGGAAGTAAGTAAAAATTTAAAACTAATTTTTTAAAATTTTTTTTATAATCGTTGTATTTACAATGACTGTGATGTTCATTATAGAATGAAGAAAATATCACTTTTTATTAAATTAATTATCAATTTTATTCACACAAATTTTTGCTATTACATTTTAAAAATAAATAAAAATATATACATGATACAATTTCATACTCTCCAAATGTTATTTTTCTATAAAATTTATTGACTTGGGTGGATAGAATATCTCTTTTAATAGTTATTATAAATAAATGATAAAATAACCTAGTATATGGTGATAATGATATTAATATAACTTAGTAAGAGCATCCCTAGGAATGTGCCGCAACTTCATTTTGCAACACTCACCCCCTACCCTCAGCATAGTTTCATTTCGTGATGTAACTTTATTTTATTATTTTTTAATTAATTATCACTTTCGCTATAAAATATTTTCACTTTACTATAAAATATTTTTTTTGTCCTACACTTATCTTTACACTCCTTTGTCCTACACTTATCTTTACACTTTCCGTTTTTGTCCGTTCCAAATTTATCTTCGCCACTCAAAAAAGGAAATTCACATCAATCGACAATCTCAATCGTTATCTTAATTTAAAAAATATCACTCTCAATTAATATACATAATAATTTATAATTTATTTATTACCTAAAAATACCATAATATTCTTAAAAGTCAATAAAATTACTCAAAATATAATTTTTTTAAAACTACATATCTACAATAACAATGAAGATAAGTTCGCATGAAGGGTATATTACATTTTATTTCTACTATAAATTATTCATGAAATAGTTCACTACATTATTATTATCACTTTTCATCGATTGGATATCATTTTTTATTTGTTTCACATTAGAGTTTATGTAAAACAGTCTTACATAAGAATTTATGATGACAAAAACTTATGTGTACCCGGGCGCACGGGGGCACACGCCATGTGCATTTAGAATTTTGTATTAAATTGTATATCCTTTAATATAAAAATGTGTACCCTTTATTTTTTGAAAAAAAATAAAAAATATTAATGAAAAGTGTATACCTTTTATAATAAAATGGTGTACCCTTATTAATTAATATGTATACTTTTTATAACAAAATAATATGCCTTTACCCATAATACTAAATTCTAAAGGCGCACAGTGTGCACCCGAGCGCACGCAAGCATCACTCATTTATGTAAGACGGAGTAGAAGAAAAGAATTAGGAAACCTTTGGTGTAGAAGTCTCCTTCCTTCTCTCTTCCGTCTCTTCAAATGCTCTTGGTTCTCCTTCTTGATTCCACAGACGAATCTTCACAGTGATGGATGAATATGGAGGAAAAGATGTGGATGATGGTTGGGAGTAATCCCCCAGTGGGGTGTAAGATGATTGTATTGCGGTATACTCCCACCGTCCCATGACTAGATATACATTTTTTTCATTTTGATTCGATCCAAAACTACATTTCTTTTTTTGTTTTATGTGACCTACACAATACCATTATTATATCCGCATGTCCTCACATACTCCACTAATACAACTATCTATTACACATTAAAATATTATTTCTTTGACATCATTACACTTGGAGTTGTAGATATTTGCAGGAGAATACATACAGAGTATCAAATCATTAATCAAATCCTAATGAAACACAATCTAGGTGGAAAGTTGTATCTAGGGTGCACCAAGACCAGTAGACGCCTCTAATTACAATATTGACCCTCATCCAATGGACTAAGTGCAACTAGGGATGTGCGGATCGGGATTCGGTATGGATTTTAAAAAAATCTGTTCCAAATTTTCGGTACGGATTTTTTTAAAAAAAAATCCGATATTGAATCCATAAATAAAAAATCCAATATTGAATCCGTACCAAATTTCGGTTCGGTTCGGAACGGATTTTCGGGAAAACGAATTTTGACGGATCGGAGCGGATCAGATCGAATTTCTCATGATAAATTGATTTTTGCACACATAAATACTTAGAAAAATATCAATTAAACAAAAAAAAAAAACTAAATTTCCCAAATCCAAATAAGAATAAATACACAACCAAAATATTCATCAAACAAATTCGAAGTTTTAATATTTGAATAAAAATTGACTTTAAGAATAAATTCACATTAAGAATTTCACTTTCATGAGACATATAAGAAGAGATAATATTTGAATAAAAATTTATACTCGAATTGATGAAAAACGAGAGTGATGCATTGCATTATTTCATAAACAATTCATATTATAAATAAATAATGATAAACTTTTAATGAAAAGTAAAAATATATTTAATAAAAATTGATAATTATTTAAAAAATGTAAATAGTCTTACATAAGACGACCTCATGTGTTCCCTAAAAAAATAATAGTCTAAGATTAAAAAAACTTAATAATTTTAAATTTTTTCTTTAAACCTTTAACTTTAAATTTAATGTTTATTTCAATTAAAGTCCATCTAATAATATTTTAAACACAAATATGGATTATCATTTAAATTTTGCATTTTATCTTCATTAAATAAATATAAACTATGATCACTATTTATTAAGTGTACAATTGAATTTACACTTTAGAATACCATTTACTTTTATTTATTATGTTCTTTTAAATAATAATTTGAACTTTGAACATATTATTTTATTTATTTTCTATTTTTTTAGAAATTCATTTTACTTTATGAAATATATATTTTTTAATATATAGTAACAAATAAATATTTAGAGAATTAGATATAATTTTAAATTATTGTTTATAATTATATTATAATTAATTATTATAATATAATGTAATCGTAATTAATAAATTAAAATTAATTAATTCATGACTTATAAAGTATAAACTATAAATAATAAGATAAATATATTATATATAATTTTAATGCATAATTTCAATTCGGTTTTTCGGTTCGGTTCGGTACGGTTTGGTTCGGTTATATCCAATGTTCGGTACGGGAAAACGGAAAAAATCCAAGTCCATACCAAACGAAAAATCGGTTCGGTTCGGTTCGGAAAAAGTCAAAAAGTCAACGGTTTTTTTCGGTTCGGGATTAATTCGGTACGGTTTCAGTTCGATTTCGGTTAAATCCAATATCCGTGCACACCCCTAAGTGCAACCTACACACATCAATTCCCAAAGGCATGCTCCTTTTGTGATCCATGTTTACTTGTTAACAGTATATATACTTCACTAATTTCCTGCAACTATAGAGGCCATCATTAATTAATGGACCACTGCTTCTCCACTCCTACTCCTCCGCCATGACCACTCTTCTCCACCACCCTAATAAAGCCATACTCTTCTCTTCTCTCCTTCTACTTCTATCTCCGGCCACCGTCTCCAGCGAGTGCAACGAAACCCGCCACCACCCAAGTGATGACGCTCTCAAGTACAAACTCGCCGCTATTGCCTCCGTCCTCTTGGCCGGAGGCTGCGGCGTCAGCCTCCCTCTCGCCGGCAGCAAGTTCGCCGCCTTGAGCCCGGAGAACGACGTGTTCTTCATGATCAAGGCGTTTGCTGCCGGCGTGATCCTAGCGACGGGGTTCGTTCACATCCTCCCCGACGCTTTCCGGACGCTGACGTCGCCCTGCCTGAGCAAGAACCCGTGGGGGAAGTTCCCCTTCTCCGGTTTCATCGCCATGGTGGCTTCCATTGGAACAATGATGGTGGATACAATTGCAACTAGCTTCTACAAGAGAATGAATCTAGGTGAAGCTAAGTAAGTTAATAATGTGGATGAGGAGGGAGTGAACGCGTGGGATATAGTCCGACAGCGCATAATATCACAAGTACGATTGTTAAGTGCACATTTAATCTTGAGGTTCTTGATTCTGATCCCACTGAAACTCTTGTTTCTTTTCTTCCAATTTTTCTCTAAGTGATCTTTTATGTAGGTTTTGGAACTCGGAATCGTGGTGCACTCGGTGATCAGTGGCGGACGCAGAAATTCGACTTAGGGTGGCCCAATTAATAAAGAAAATACTATAAAAAAATAATTATAAAGTTACAAAAGCTATAGTAAATTTGACAAAATCAATATATTATATCATAAAAAAACAATTTTCAAAATAAATAATTTAAGTACTTCCCAACATAATAAATTAAAAACTTAACACAATCACAACATCTCTCTTCTATTCTTCATATTTTGAAACCGTAGCATGAGTGCATCATTGCTAATACTTTGAAATTCATCTCTTTCTATGTATGCTACCAAAATATCATTCAATAGTCCATCGCACATTCGATTGCGAAGTGAACTCTTGATGATTTTCATTGCCGAAAAAGCTCTTTCCACCGTGGCAGTAGCAACTGGTAAGATCAATGACAATTTGATTAGTAGATAAACTAATGGAAAAACAATGTGCTTTCTTGTAGCGACCATCTTTTGAGCAAGTTCTCCTATTCCTTTGACTTCAGAGAAGTTTCCATCCAACCGAACGTCAAATATGAAGTTCTCAAGTTGACATTCAAGTTCATATAGAGCAACAGCAGAAAACTCAGATGGATAAAAATTTGCAAGACGAAGTAACTTGCTTTTGTCAAACATAGCAAATGAGTTTCTTGGATCAAAGCAAGCCATACATAAAAGCAACTCGGTGTTCACTTCATCAAAGCGGCTATTTAGCTCTTGAGCTTGCATGTCTATCACAGTGAAGAATATCTCAACTTGATAATGATGAAGATTTGTTGTTTTCTCAATTCTTCGTCGTGATCTTCCTCTAGGTGAATAGTATTCTTCCATGATTTGTAAAGGTATGTCATGTTTGCCACAAAATTTTGAAACATCATTTAACAAAGACATCCAACCTTCATCTCTCATTGCTTGCAAGCGAGCTTTTGATGCTTTCACAAGATTCATTGCATTGACAATATCTTGATCCTTTCTTTGTAGAACTTGTGACAATTCATGTGTGATTCCCAAAACATTTCTCATAAGATGTAACAAAAAGACAAATTCAAAGTGAGGTACAATCTCTAGCAAATCTAAAGCTTCAGCTCTCTGTGAATCTTCATTTCCATTCTCCCCAACAAACTCAAGGACATAAATCACAGATTCAAATAAAGACAACAAGTTTATGAGAGTACCATAATGAGAACTCCAACGTGTATCTCCCGGTCGTTTGATTCCCATTTCTTGATTTAGTCCTTTTCCAGTCTTGATTTCACCATTTGCAATCCCTTCTATGACCATTTGTATTTGTTTATCTCTAAGGACATCTCTGCGCTTACAAGAACCTCCAACAAGATTACACAAACGAGTAACATTATTAAAAAAAGACCCAACACTTGTATGCTTTTTTACAACAGCAATAAGTGTCAATTGGAGTTGATGAGCAAAACAATGAACATAATAAGCAGTAGAATTCTTCCTCAATATCAAACTCTTTAAACCCTTAAATTCACCTCTCATATTGCTTGCTCCATCATAACCTTGTCCTCTCAAACTAGAAATACTCAAACCATATGTAGAGAACAATGACTCAATACCTTTCTCAAGTGAAATTGCAGTTGTATCACTAACATGAACAAGACCAAGAAAACGTTCAATAATATATCCATTGGTATTCACATAACGTATGACTATTCCCATTTGTTCCTTCATTGATATGTCTCGGCATTCATCAACCATAATGGAGAAAAAATCATTACCAATGTCACTAATGATAGCATTAATTGTCTCAACTGCAGCTGCATTAATAATATCCTTTTGAATCCTAGGAGATGTAAGCTTCAAATTTTCAGGAGCATTATGTAGCACAACTCTATTTATTTCTTCATTACATGAAGCAATAACTTTTAGAAGCTCCAAAAAATTTCCCTGATTCATTGACTCTTCAGACTCATCATGTCCTCGAAAGGCTAATCCTTGCATTATAAGAAAACGCAAGCAAACAATGGATACATTTAGCCTACACCGATAATCAATCTTTGATTGTTTTGAAATCTTAGAAAAAGCCACTTCGATGTGCTGACTTTGATTCATCAAATTTTCACAAGCACTTTTGCATTTGTTATGATCACTATTACGTTCCCCAACATGATCATTTAATCTCTCTTTCTTACGCCATTTACTAAAACCTTCCGTTACAAAAGCATCATGCCCTCTTTCAGTACGACCCGTAGGGAAAAGGTAACAATATAAGCAAAACACTGCATCTTTTGCAACACTATACTCCAACCATTCACCATAATCATTAAACCAAGTTGCAACAAATTTACGTTTTCTATCTCCATCCCACTTTTGAGGAAAATTATGTTTACGTGGTTGACATGGACCTTTTAAAAGGTAAGACCTACGAACCTGTTCAATCAAATTAGGTGGATAACTTGTTATGTGAGGTCGTAGTCCAGGATCACTAGGAAGATTTTCCGAATCAACCACAACATTGTTATCTTGGCTTGATGGTTGTTGAGGTTGCACATTAGGAGCATTCACCGTGGAAGATGAAGTTTCATGAACAGTTGTAGTCTTCTTATAATATTGTTCCATATCTATTAAAAAAATTACATTACAAATTAAATATAAAAAAATGAATAGAAATGAACCCTAATTCTCCCTTTAAAATCATTCCACTTAAATAAAATTTCCCTCAACAAAAATAAATTATTCTAAACTCTTCCATTAAAATAAAACCCTATTTTTTATATATAACAATATTACATTCCACATAAAAAGAGCATAACAAATTTAATTTAACAAAATATACAATAATAAATTTAAATAAAATCTCTTTCAATAAATAAATTATTCTAAAATCTTTCTATTAAATAAAAACCCTAAATATATATCATCACTATATATATATAAGGAAGAACATAAATATTTAATTTAATAAATTAAATTTAAAATACCTGAAGTTGAGAGAGAGAGAGAGTTGAATGGGAAATGATGGGGAATTGCAGACTGCTCTCGCTCTCGGCTGGATGTGGGTGTTGGGAAGGGATTCACTCATTCACTTATTGCACATATATGTATATATATTTTATTTTTATTTTATTTATGAAATTACTATTATACCCCTGATTTTTTTAGAAATTTCAGGGGGGCCCTGTGCCCCCCTTGGCCCCCCCTATGTCCGCCCCTGTCGGTGATCATCGGGATTTCTCTCGGGGCCTCCGAGAGCACCGACACGATTAAGCCTCTTCTCTTTGCTTTGTCTTTCCACCAATTCTTTGAGGGGATGGGGCTTGGTGGATGCATCTCCCAGGTATATATATGTGCCTATAATTTGATAGATGAGTTTGGGGAATCAATAGTATGTTGTCATAATGTTTTCATCTTCATGTGGGGGTGGCTTTAACAAGTACTATATGTACTCATTTTGAGTTGTTTATGTATTCCATTTCAGATAGAAAGTTATTTATTCTATAGCCCCACTTTTAATTTGACATTGAATGCCAAGAACAATCTCCTTTTCTTTCCACCCTCTCTTGGATTAATTATCTTTATATGTATCACATGGGATTGTTGTCATCAAATAAGTTTGATCTTGTTCAAATTCAACTCACCTCTTTATTACTAGTTATATGTGAAAGTATGTTGTGTATTCTTAGAGGGGATGGGTGGGGCATATTCATTCATGTTATCACTTTATTAATTCTGTATTTTGAATTAGTCTTATGTGTAAGTATTTTGCATATAGGGAATTGCCATTTTAAATTGAAGGAAAAGAAAAAGCCAAAAAGTAAAAACATTAAAATTTGGGCAAAATTTGTGTGTCAAGGATCGGTTCTGTTAGATATTTAATAAAGAGTTATAATATTTTGAGTTGGGCTATGGTGATGAACAAAAGGGTTAAAAAATATTTTTTATTTTAAAAGATATTTATTTTAATTAATAAAGGTTTTATTATTTTTAATTGATTTTAATTGAAATAAATATCAAGAACTAATACAATGTTCGATTAAAAAAATTAAAATTTAATTAAAAAAATCATGGATGTATATTAGTTTTTATGCTAAAAATATTAAAATTTTATTGAGTACTCCCTCTGTCCCCTTGAAAGGTATCCGTTGATTTTTTGCACGTGGATTAAGGAGTATAATAATTTAATGTATAGTAAGGTGAAAGAAATAATATTTTAATGTGTAGTGGGTAGTTGTATTAGTATTGAGTGTGGGGTCATGTGTAGTAGTTGTAGGTCACATCAATCCAAAAAGAGAAATAGATACTTTATAATGGAACGGACCAAAATGAGAAAATGGATACGTATCAAGGGGACGGAGGGAGTAAATTTTAAGCGGGCCGATTGGATCTGAACACACACGAATCTAGATTAGTGTGTTCGGATGCACAAAAAACTTTGCCTAATATTTTTAATAAAAAATGTTACGTGATAGATAAAGAGTGATAACAAATCAATTAAACTATTTCACTAATATTCATAAGATAGGTAATAGGTGGTACCAGAATTCAGAAAAAATAAAAAGATCTCTAACAATACATGTTCAAACTTTTATGTAGAAGTTTAAACCCAAGTTAAAGACAAAACAATAATATAGTCTTTTTGCACTTACACTGAGTATACATACACAAGTTTTGACCTAGTTTTATAGACACCAACAAACACATCACTTGAAATTATATATGTATTCTCATAGGCTAGGTTCTCAAATTTGAGATCTATTGGTTGAAAGACACAAGTTAAAAATTTGTTAAATTTGATTTTGGACAACTTCTGCTTTTGTGATATATAATTAGGCCAAGTTCAAGTCATTGACGACGAAGATTATGAGCGTATTCTTCTCGGTGACCACCCCGATAGGAATCGGGGTGGGCATCGGAATATCAAGAGTTTACAAGGAGAATAAGTCGAGCAGTCTGATAGTAGAAGGGATGTTCAACTCTGCATCAGCAGGGATACTGATATACATGGCCCTTGTTGATTTATTAGCAGCAGATTTCATGAACCCAAGGATGGAAAGCAATTTGAGGCTTCAATGTGGAGCACACATTTCACTTCTTTTAGGTGCTGCATCCATGTCCTTTCTTGCTATGTGGACTTAGACTCCTTTCTCTCTGCATATTGAAATCAAGACACAACAACTTGTATATTGTAAAATAATTGTTGTTATCAACTTTTCATGTTTTCTGCAGACCAAATCGTGCTTGATACAATCCCATAGGGTTTTTTTTAGTTGATTAAAAATATTAATAACACTAATAAAAAGTAATATATGATTGAAGACTTAAAATATCTATTCTTTAAAAGTATTACAAAGAATTTATAAAATGTTTTTATTTTAATAATAGATGATACTTTTTAACTTAATGCAATCTTGCAAACAAATCAACATAGAAGGAAAAAAAATTGCTTAATCAAAAGTGTATGCGATGTGCAACACGTATATCTAAAAAGACTAGCTAGTACCTTCAAAAGTTATTAAAGTTGATAAAAAGAATATAACTTTTTTTAAACTTCATATTTACGTGTACAAAATAGCAAGTGTACTCTTATTGCGTATAGCAATGAGCAATTAAGTTAAATATCGATCCAAAAAAAAAAAATTAAGTGTTTAAACGATCTCTTGTTTATTATGATTTTAGAAGGATGCCGAAAGAAGGGAAGCGTTGAAATAAAAACAATTAAAGCAAAGCAAGAAAAAAAAAGATAGGATGGAAGTGAGTATAAATGGATTTTAAATGATGTAAGGATGAGAATAGCAATAATCATGTCATGGGAAAAAAAATCACACAATAAATTTTAATTTATCATGGACATGTCATATGAACAATTGATTAGAGCTATTTTCACCTAAATTTTAGTGTCTTTTTATATGTGTTTTTCGTATTATTTTATCCGTATTTGTGTATTAATTGGTGGTGTTTTGTGTTTTTATTGAAATGTGTGTGAATGAGCTTAAACTTAAGATTTTCACTTTTTATTTGATGCTAAACATGATAAGGAAGATGTAGGAAAAAGCGGATCTCAATTCGGAGTTGAAACGAAGGAGAACGAGCCAAAACAGTGAAGAAATACAGGAGTCAGCACCAACACGGGCCGTGTAGCCAACACGGCCCTGTAAGAAGTGGCCGTGTGCCGACATCAGAAGACACAACACGGCCACCTCGTGGCCGTGTTGCAGAGCACGACTCGTGTTGCAGCACACGAGCCGTGTTGCGTAACACGGCCCTGTAAGAAGAGGCCGTGCGGCAGCATCAGAAGACACAACACGGCCACCTCGTGGCCGTGTTGCAGAGCACGACTCGTGTCGTGTATTTTCCTGCTGAAATTTCCAGATCCTTCTAGAAGCCTCCATAGGGGTATAAATACCCCTTTATTCAACAATTGGGAGGAGATCCAAAATTTCCATCCTCTACACACACATCACACACCATTTCTTCCATTTTCCACCATCATCTTCATCCATCTTTATCCATCTTGATCCATCTCCATCATCTTCATTAATTTTCCATCAAAACTTCATCCCTTCCATTGGGTGTGAGAGATCTCAAGAAATCAAGAGCTAGAGAAGAAGATCCATGAGTAATGAAGATCTCCTACAAGAAATTGTTGGGGAAGATTTACATCTCTCTTGATTTTTTTTTGGATTTAGACTATGGATATTTGTAATGAATCATTTAATTGTTTTGTTACTTTTATCATGATAGGCTAATCCATCTAGTGGGATTAGGAGCATGAAGAGCATATTAGATTTATATTGTCATGTGGATTAAATTGGTTTTTGGTTTAATTGATGTTGATTTCTATTCATGGAGTTTAATTGTCTTGATGTTGTGATGGCATGGTTTGTTATTCATGAATGTTTATTGGTTTAATGGATTGTTGATCAATGGATTATTTGTGGTAATTAAATGCTATCATGATGTTCATGTATGTATTGCTTGGAGTGAGACGGAAACGACCCTCTATAGTATTAGGAAGACATGAATAGACATTGAGTTTGGGTTTGACCGAAAGGATATTTGAATTCAATGAGGGGAACCAATCCATTCGTTGGCCTTAGTACACAAAAAGGGAGAGTTTAATCTAACTAGTACCTAGATGGAAGGGGTTAATGTTGGGCTTTGATCTTAAGTGCTTTTGGGAGTCTAAAATGGATCAACAACCTTTGTAACCCGAAAGGGAGCTTAGGATACAATCGTGATCACCCTTAGTCTACATCAATTGAGTTGAATTCCTTTTGCATGATAATATGAATCGAGTGTGCTTGGATGTTTCTAATCCCATATTTTTCCATACTTGAACTTTAGCACCCATTTTCTTTACTTGTCATTTCTCTTATTTGCTATTCTTATTTACTTGCTCCTTGCTTTAGTTGTTTATCATCTCAAAACCCCCCGATCATCTTTACAAAAACGACATGAACATGAGCTCACGTATTTTGCTAGTCCGAACATAATTCCTTTGTGGATTGATAATTTTTTCTTGGGATATACTACTACAACGATCGAGTATTCTTGCTCGTGAGTGCTACAAAAATAGGCAAACAACAATCACAAAAGTGTCCAATGCTATTTTGAGTCACTTAGGTTGTAAATCTTCAACAAGGCTCTTAAAAGATCATAGGATCGAGACAAAAGCGAACATCTTCCAATAAGTATTAATTACTCTACGAGTTCCCTAATTAGAGGCAATCTTTCTTTTCTAGGATTCATTAAGGTTTGGGTAATTTCATTCAATCACCCCACTTCTCAATTAAGCCAACTAGGTGTTCTATCAAAGAATTGACTTATAAAATATGACAAAAAATAATAAGAATGATATTTGAGTCTAGGCAAGAGCTACATACACTCTTTGTTCTTAAGACGAAATTGTCAATAACAATCATCTCCAAGATACAAAGACTCACATCTTGTGATAGTAGCACTACAAATCACAAGATATGGCGAACCAAATTGCATTATAAACTCACCTTAGGAGTAGGACGACTTAGGAATCAATACGAATTATTTGGACAACTCGACTTTATTGAACATCCCCGACACGTATTTGATAAATGTGTTCAAGTGTTTTTGAGTGGTGAATTATAAAAATGAGAGTGCCTATTTGTAGATTTTAAGGCATTTTTACGTAAATTGATGCAACTCTTTATAGACACACTTTAGTTAATAGACACAATTTTAACGTGACTTTTCCATTCACCTTATATTTTCAACAAGAGTTCTAAGTATAGGAGGACATTTTATCTCTTCCTACACTAATTCATATGACATGTATGATGAAATTATTCAACCAATAATTCTAAGCATATAATTGAATTCTCATTCTAACCACATATCAAGACAATTAATCATAAAATTCTTAAATATGTAAATCAAGCAATTAACATAAATGATAAAAGTAACTAATGCCTGATTAAGATTATTAATATTAAATTGTATAAAAATTAAATTATTCAAAATTAATCTTGGAGATAATCTCACAAAGGAGATTAGCCTAATGATGCGCGTTTTCTTTGCATGCAAAATTAATCCCCAAGTATTAAGGATATCAGTTGCAGCTTAAGCAAGCGACCAAGTGAAATATCGAACCCAAAGGATGGCGTATTATCAATTTAATTATTAACTAAATTAATTAAGACGAAAGGCAATAAAGTTGAGGTATAGAATTATTAACTACTCCCTCCGTCCCATAGAAATTGACAAACTTTTCTTTTTGGTTTGTCCCACTAAAGTTGACATATTTTCTTTTTAATACATGGACCCACACAAAATATAATTAATCTATTCTCATGGGCCCTACATATCACCTCTAATATAACTACCCACTACACATTAGATATTATTTCTCTTACTTCACTTTACTCCACTTTACATTAAATTATTATACTCCTTAATCTCCGTACCCAAAAAAATTATACCAACTTCTATGGGACGGAGAGAGTACTAAACAAATAATTAAAATAACAATAAAATAAATTAAACACTAGAAGAATACGAATGAGACTCAAGAATGGAGAATAGGTAGCTCTAGGATAATTCAGTTTCACTCATTAATCTCCCTTTCGTGTATCAATGTCCGACTCTGTCTTGTGGAATATGAACGCATCACTAAGCCATGCAAATCTATTCTATAGACACAAGTAAATATGCGTATAACACGTGTGAATAACCTTGGAGCAAGAGATATAATTTCACCCTCCTTTTTAGGTACTAGCAGTATCAATTATTTCCCCCTAGAATTAATACTCTAACCCAATATGATCACCCTTTATAGGTACTATAAAATTACCCTCTTTATCCTACTTATCAACCTGAATCCAATTCAATTAATAAGTATTCATATAAGATAGTTCTAATGAAGTTTCGGAGTCCCCTCACTTAGAATCATAATATGAAATCCTACTCAGTAGTGAACGCACTCAATCAATAACCAAGATATGTATTCAAACTCTACATAACAGTTAATGATGCACAAAACAACTTTGAGTATGAATTAAAAATGCATAGTCTTATATAAAATAAATTCACAAGTAGTGTTGTACGGAGTATACACACGAAAGTTCAATTAATTCATAAAAACCTTCACAACCCTAAATCTACCAAAAAGGTTATAGCTCATGATGTTGTGAAGAACAATCATGGGAGTTAGATAGATCTTACGCATATGTTCGGAAAATACAAGAAAATTAAAAAACGAATAAACCCTAGATGTGGGAGTCGTTGCGTCCTTCTCTATCTTGAATTCTCCTCTTAGTTCTCCTCTTGATTCCATAGATGAATTTTCAAAGTGATGGATGGATGGAGGAAAGGATGTGGATGATGGTTGGGGGTGATCCCCCCTTGTGGGGTGTAGGATGATTGTATTGTTGTTTTTCTTGGTGTGATCTACATTCCCTTTTATACTTGCAAGCTCTCCTTATAGACCTTGGATGGGCTTTTTAAGAAGAAAACACTTAGAAACACGCAGAAACATGCACTAGGGGAGAAAAAATATGGATTTGGAGCTGTTCCCGGCATTTGGTTCGACCTATGGGCTTGGTCGAACCAAAATCGGCGATTTAACGCAGTTTCAGGCATGTGGTTTGACCATGGTTCGACCTTCATGGTTGGTCGAACCAGAGCTGTCGTGGTCGAACCGGTCTGAACCAACTTGCGCAGTCTCACCATTTCCCGTATAACTTCCACATCCAAACTCTGATTTGAGTGATTCTTATGTTCACACGATACTCTCTTCCTTAGCTTTCTAGGCATATTAAGAACTTAAAAAAATCTAAGATTTGAATGTATAACAAGCCATTTAAAGTGGAACAGTCATGCTGAGTAGGAACAGCTTGCACGACGTCACCATTTTGATCATAACTTTCTTGTTTGGAATCCGATTGAGGTGTTCCTTATGCCAAAACGATCCTCTTTTCTGCGGCTTTCAAAAAATATATCACACTTTTCGTTCAGAAAATTTGGACGTGCATTTTTTAGCATTCTTGCACAAGTTGCACATTTTCTCCAAGTTTGCACTTTTGATCCTTTTTCCACCTGAATAATAAAACACCTCAAGTGCACCTTTTTCTCTTATATTGAATATAAGACACTTGTGCTAATATATGATATCAATTCCCATAAAAAAGGTGTTAGATTGGACACTAAAACACGCTTATTTTCACTCTCGTCACCTAACATAGTCTCAAGAAAAATAAGATAAATTGTCTAACACTAAAAAAATTTACAAAATAGAATAAATTCTCTCCTTGGAGTTTTTCACTTGAATCCTCCATATATCTTCTCTTGCAACCTTCAATCTTCATTTTTCCCATAGTGTATACAGAAATTCAGAATAGTACATAGGGTACTATTATATCTCAAATTGAAAGAATATTACTCCATCCATCCCACTACAAGGACTACATTTCTTTTATGCGCGTAAATTGAGAGATATACTTCCTCCATCCTACACCAACTTTCATACTTTCCTTATTCGTCCATCCCACACCATCCTTCACACCCCATAGAAGAAAATATCGCTTATCTACAACCTAAAATATTACTTAAATTTCAAATTTGTCACTCATTTTTCACACACATACCATTACTTTATATTTTTTTAGTACCTAAAAATACCACAATATCCTCCAAAGTCAACAAATTTGGTAAAAAAGAAAATTTTTCTTAAACAACGCGGTATAGTAAACGAAAAGCTGGGAACGGAGGGAGTAGTATTTAATGTGTAGATAAGAAGAGATAAATAATATTTTAATGTATAGTGGGTATGTGTACGTATTAGTTGGTGTGTGAATCTCATAGAAATATATTAATTATTTTGTGTGAGTCACATTTAAAAAGAAAAATGCACATTTTGTACTGAGATGGACGAAAATGACAAAATATACTCTTGTGGTGGGATGGAAAGAGTAATTAGTAGGTATAATGAAATAAATATTCGCACCCTCTAGCTATTTTTAATTTATAATTACAAAAGTTACAATTTAAATTAAATAAAACAACTTTACTTCTTGTATAGCTTCAATATTAGTCAATAGTATCATAAAAAACAATAGTTACTTTAAATTATATTTTTAAAATAATTTACACTTAGTATATATTTACACATTATAATATTTTAAATTGTAAAAATAATTTATTAATAACTTTAGTTTGATTCTTCCCGTTACTGTTATTGTAAAATACTCCCTTCGTATGTTGATATTTATTATTTTTTCATTTTGATTCGTCCCATTATAAAGTATTCACTATCTTTTTAGATTAATATGAGCCACAAAGCTATTATTATGCTCAATCCACTATACATAGGCCAACACACAATACTAATACAACCACCTATTAAATATTAAAATATTATACTATCCTTCATTCCATTACGCATTTAATTATTATACTCTTTAAGTAACGTGAAAAAATAATGATTATTTTTCAAGGTAAAATAGGGAGTATTTGTTAAAATCATAATTTCATTATTCGAATTATAATAAATTTATAATTTATTTTCATGTAATTATTTTTTTTAGTTGTTTTTTTTTATTTAAATTTGTGGCAGAAAGCAAACATGTCATAAGCATTGAAACGTAGTAATCATGACATAAACTAGCACCTCAAACATGCATTTAAAAATTAAGTACCTAAAATTTGTATCCTGAATCCTATCTTCTTCCTTAATCACTTGAGGTGGATGATGGAGAAAATTGGTGAATTAAATGGATGGAGTTGAAATTTGATGTAAGGTGAATTAGTGAGTAGTTCAGGTCAGATTTACTTTGAGAACGAATTAAAGGAGTTGGAAAAAATGCACTTTTAGTCCCATAGAAGGAGTCTCATTTTACTTTTTATCATTTTCATTACATTTTTAACTCTGTTGGTTTTTTTTAAAATTCCGTCTAAGAAACTGATAGAAATCATGACGCGGACGTTAGGATATAAATTTGTTTTAATTTAAGAAGCCCAATATTAATTTTTTTTAATCCTATTTTTTATTCCTAATCTTTCTCTCTCCAAGTCAAATTCGCAGATCGTGATTTCAGCCAGAATCTTAATCTCTCTCTCTCTCTAATCCAAATTTACACATTGCGGTTTCCAGCAAGAATCTTCAAGGTGGCTTGTGCGGCAACCTGCGGTGGACAGCGCCACTAGATACGGTGAACTCCGACAACCCTTGGCAGCAAACTCCGACGAGGGGATTGGTGAATCTGACCGGCGTGGCAATGTCATAATTTTTTTAGCAGTGGTGGTGTGCTCTAGCAGTGTTGAATGGCAAACTGTAAGACGGCAAAGATTCAGTAGATTCGGCTGTCATCTCGTTACAACCTTAAGGGAGGAAGTGAGAGCAGTCCTCAATTTTTGTTCTTTGACTTGGCAAGAGAAAATATTGACGGCGGCGGCTCGTGGATCTGTGGCGATGAGCAGGAGGCACGGTGGATCCCGACATGCTGGGTGGCTCGTGGATCTGTGGCTCCAAGGGTCACTCCTCCGTGGCGGCCGACGTGAAGCTTTCAGATCTGGATCGGAAGCATTGAGGAGATCGTCGCGACTTATCTTCATTGTCGGCAATAGGTGACGGAAGTCTATGTAAATGACTGGTAGATTTGGCTCTTATTGTATTATCGAGGACGATGAGATTCCTAGAATTTGAACATTGGTGTTCATGGGAGAAGTGGTGGCCTGTGACGCCCGTTGAGTCGTTGACCACTGTTTGATTTCTTCCTTAATTGAATAGCAGATTGAAATCTAAAAAATTATTTTATGCGTAAGGTGATGATCTTAGAAATAATTTTATATATAAATCATTATTTCTACTGAATTATTTTTTAAGATTGAATCCAATTATTATAAAATTATATTTGATTTTTTTTTAAAATTAATGTTTTTATCCAATAATTAACGGTCGAGTCTAAAACTGTAACTTTTGGAACTAAAAAAAAGGTTGGGGACTAAAAGTAAAATGAGATTTTTTGTATGGGACCAAAAGTGAATTTTTTCCTTATCTCGAAGTGCGTGCGTATGATTCGTGGGCCTTAAGGCATGATTTCTCTACACGTGATATTGTGAAAATTAGCATTACCCGTTTTGTTTTATCTAAACATACATTTATTGCATGTCGACCGATATTGATTCCGAGAAATTTTCGAGTGGATGAGGGTGAGCTATGGGTCTTCATGAAGCCTTGTCTTGGATTAAAGGGCTAGGACTTCAACGAGTTATTTTTTAGACTGATTCTAAAGTCGTCTTCGATGCAATCTCATCAGCTCAAACAGAGGTTTCAATGTTTGGAGATTTATTTCTAGTTGCAAACAATTACTTTTACAAAATAATTTTTACTCTGTCCGTCATGTTCGTCGTACTGCCAATGTATTGTCACATCATATTGCTCAAACGTCACGATCTATCGTTAGCCCCTATTGTTGAGTTGAACCTCTAATTTTTGTGGATGGCCTTCTCAATATATTCTTCTCATGTGATCTCAATCAATAAACCAGCCGTTTTTTATGTTTAAAAAAACATACATATATTATTCTACGCCATTTATTTATTCGTAGTTCAATCTATGTGTATTTATTAAGTTTGTAGTATTAATAAATTATAGATTGCATTTGCTAACAAAATTAATAAGAATTTTTTTTTACATTTTTTCCGTTTATTTATTATATTATAATATTCTTCAGACCAGAAGAAAAAAAATATTAAACATTTCAAAATAAATAACCTCATCATACATTATACTCTTTCCAACCAAAAAATTCTTAAAATTTCTTTTTTCACTTATAGTATATAATAAGAAAGATATTACTTTTAGAGAGATAATTTAATATTTTTTAAATAATAAATAAATAAAGTATGTTAGGTGTGTTACACAGAAGTAATATTTTTATAAATAAAGTGTAGGGTGTTAAATAATTTTTTACCATGTTATAAATGTTTCTTTTTTGGACGAACAAAAATAAAAAATATATATGAAAAGTCAATAAATAAAAATATTTATTTCGATAAAGTGTAGATCTTTTTGCCAACAACAATTTAACTTGGGATAAAAAAAATACCATCCTTCAAACTAAAAAATACCAAAACGATAATTTTTTTTAACAAAAATATCCTTTGACTTCAAAATTGAGAACTTTAACTAGTTCAAGTGTTGTTTTCAATCGATATCCCACCAACAATAGACTGATATAGTATTTTAATGTGTAGTGAGTTGAAAATATAAATTTTTAATATATAATGGGTAATTGTATTAGTGTTGGGTGTGGACCCCATGGTAATATATTAATAGTTTTATGTGTGTCCTATATACTAAAATGGAAAATATAAAGATTGTAGTAAGACGCTCAAATTGAAAATACTTAAAAATTGAAATTGGACGGAGTGAGTAATTTTTTTAGTGTTTTATCTCACTAATGAGGTTTTAGATATTAGTATTATTTTTATAATATTTATCAATATTTAGATATTATGATATTTACTTTCTGCAGAAGTTATTTATTTTACGTATGGTTTATTTTTAGGGATTAGTTAAGAAGATTAGGATATTCCCTAATCTTAAGGATTTCAGCCTTATAAGTATGATAGTAACCATGAGAATGAAAAGGAATAAGAAAAGTAAAGTAATTATTTCACAACATTACTTGTAAAACCCGTTGACTTGCTGATCACCTGAGTCAAAGTTTCGATTTTTTATCGTTGTTACTCCGGGCCTGAGCCAGAGTTACGATAATTACCCTTTAATTTCAAAGGGTGATTCTCATCATTGGTGCTCTTGTTGAGAGATTGTTGAGAGGGATTTTTGATATTCAACAATCATGGTAGGAACTCATAAAAGGATTTGATTATTGGAGGTGAAATTTGATCAATTGGAGGCGGATTTCACATACTTTGGTTGATCTGTGAGTAATATGGAGCATAGGCTGAAAAAAAAATTTCAGCAAGATAAAGAAAGATGGGAAGAAGTCGTGGAAGAAAAACCAGAGGAAACTTTCATCAGAGGAGAAAGATATCATTTCATCGATAGACATAGATGTTATTTCATTGATGGAAGAGTTTAGTTTATCTTCTAGTGAGTATGATATTGCGTTACCGATTATTTATGAGAAAATTGAGAATTTTCTTATGGTGACTCACAAATCGTTAATGGGAAAGATGATAAAGTTTACTATGGTCCACCAATTTACGACGAGAAAGTTGATAAAGTTATTGTTGGGAATCTAGATCACTAAACAATGCAAATTATAGTGGATGGACAAACTGAAAAAATTAAAAAAATAGAATGAAAAAACACGGTACAGCCTTGGGTAAGAACTTCAGAAAAATCAGCTTTCTGGAGCAGTTTCAATTCTAACATGGGTGGATTTGAACGTCTATCAGATTGTTAAATCTGACCAGCCTCCTCAAGTATGTTAAATTCCAATTTGAATTTGAGTTTCGTAATGTGTTGAGATCCAGTTCTGACTTGATCTTCCAAAATCAGCAACTTCCAGTTCTTACACGAATAGTGTTGTGCAAATTTCAAGAACAAATAAGAAGATCGTTAGATGAAAATTAAGTTGAGTCAAGTCCAGGACTTTACCCACAAAACAATCACGTCCCGGTAGTGCTCACGGTTCCAACGTGTTGTTCCCAAAGGTAAAATGACTACATCTCTTGTATGAGATGCACCCCACGTACGAGAGCTCCGAATAACTAAGAGATGATTGAACTAGGTTGGTCACTATATGAGACTCACAATGATACTCTAACATATTCAACTAGTATGCAATGTATGCTTTCTCACTTTCAAAATATTTTTCATGTGCTTGTATGCTTGTGTGTGTCTCTTGTTGTTTTGTTTGTAATGTTAAGCACCAAAGATAAATGTCCTATTTATAGGCATTACTCCACTCATATTTCAGGTTCCTGCATCAGTTATTACTGCATTCAATAGGGCTAATTAATGCTAGCCGTTACCAGTTCTTACATGTGTAACATATTTGACTCTGCCATGTTTGAACTCAACAGTTACACATCCAATTTTGAATTCGTAACTGATGGTTGAATGTTTCCAAGTGTCATGAACCATATAGGCCTCACTATCAGTTGGAAATAATATGGAATGAGCCCACTTAAATGATCTTCCTTCATTTGAGTTCTTACCTGACTGGACCATTATCCAAAAGTCAAAAATAGACTTTAATTCTTCATAAATTCTATAGTAATGGCTCTCATGTAGTGCTTGAGAATTTCAATTACCACACTAATATTCCATAATGACAATGATTTATGTTGGCTAACATAAATATCTATTATGTGGGATTCAAAAGTAAAAAATAGACTTTAATTCTTCATAAAATCTATAGTAATGGCTCTGCTTGAGAATTTCAATTACCACACTAATATTCCATAATGACAATGATTTATGTTGGCTAACATAAATGTCCATTATGTGGGATTCAAATCATTTGAACATGAGTAACTCCCACATAATCTCCATTCAACCACTCAACTTGTGCATTATTTCTCACTCACCATGACTTGGTTTTGAGATTATTTGCACACTAAAAATCATATTTTCACAATAGCCCTTTTTCATATTGGTTGTTAAATTATCAACTAAATTGAATATTAATCTCTAAATCAATATCTCCAACAATCTCCCACATGAGTAGAAATTAATGCATATAATACGCAGACTCACAATCTAGTTCTTTGAAACAGTATTGCATCTGGATAGGTAGCTTGGGGCTTTAAACCATCCGTAGTCTAACACTATCGAGTTACCGGTGGCTTAGTGGACACAATATTTTGAACTACTCCACCTTAGTGTATACCGAGTCAATAATGTAAACACAATAATGTCTCACCACCTCTTATTCTCACATTTTGGTCTGTTTCGGTCATGGAACCCACTTTGGATTCATAAGTGTTTAAACATAAAGTGGCCCTACTTCACACTTACATAGGTGATTTCCTATCTTCAAGTATCCCGTCATACTCAGCCTTCACTTGGCTATTAGGAATCATTAAAAGTCATAGACTTAACTTCACCACAATATACGGGTTTCAAAACTTGGATTTTGATTTCTAAGAAATGGTGGAATACCAATGTACAAACAACTTTTACAGTTTAGTTTTCCCATTGAACCAAGATCTTGGGATCTCCAAGCAACAAGGTTGGGTTACCACTATTCAAGTTTTTTTGTGGATTTTTATATCCATTCCTTCTAACAATATAATTGATCTTGATATTATCACGTGTGTGAGTGGATCCACTTTTTTCTTCAAGATCAACTTTTAGTCGTGTATTAAACACGATTATTTTTTACGTTTAATCTACACCCCCACACTTGGAGTGACCTCCCCATTCTTGGGTTGGTATCCCCACATTTAGAGTATTTTAAGTGCTCTTTCTAATTTTTCCGCCTCTTAGATTTGAGTACAAACATTACACATTTCGTTGTAACAACTCATATAACATTCATGAAATAAGCACTTAAATGAAAGATTTATTCATTAGCCTTCATGGCTTACAAGGATTATTTGCTCAAATAGCACAAACTTTACTATGCTGAAAAATCAGACTCAGTAGGAACTTGAGTTTCAACAACATTTGCATTTCGTTGTTCATTGCCTTTATTGACATTTTGTTTAGGCAAACGATAATTTTTCACCTTATGATTAGGCTTGCCAAAATTGTAGCAATTTCCTTTGAACTCAATTTTCTGAGTAGGTTGCTTGCCATTGTCTCAAGCCTTTACCTTATATTTGCATCGCTCTATGATGCTCGGTTAAGTTTGTTCTAGCCATGGAGTTGTTATCTCAATTCACAATCAAGTCTTCTAATGTCATTTCATTTCACTTGTGTTTGAGATAGTTTTTAAAGTCTCTCGATGTAGGAGGAAGCTTCTCAATCACTGCAGCGACCACAAGTGCATCTGGAAGAACCATCCCCTCAGTGAGGATATCATGTAGAATTAATTAAAATTCTTGTACTTGTTCAACCACAGATTTTCCACCAATTTTAAAATCTAAGAACTTGGCCACCACAAACTTTTTGGTACCAACACTTTCTGTTATACACTTTTTCTCTAAGGAGTCCTACAATTCCTTAGATGTTTTAATACTATAATGCACACTATAAAGTGCGTCACTTAGACCACCTAGTATGTAATTATGACATAAGAAGTCTCCATGACTCCATTGATCAAAGGTAACACGTCTTCAAGTGTTATCATTGCCTTCAGCAACCTCAGGAGCTTTTTCCTTTAGGAAATTAGCCATGTGTAAAGTTGTGAGATAAAACAACATCTTTTATTGCCATCTCTTGAAATCAACTCCCATGAACTTCTCGGGCTTCTCCCCGGGAGCCGGAGCAACAAATGCTCTTGGCATAACAGACGGAGGATAAACTTTTGGGTTTTCATTCCCTTTAAGAGGATTTGAAGTTTCACCCGCATTTGGATTCGACGTTCCATTCACATCCGTCATTGTTTAGTAATAGTTCGGGTAACCGTGATTGTTTTGTGATTGTTGCGGATTTAGGTTACCAAACAATGCAAATTACAGTGGATGAACAAACTGAAAAAATTACAAAAATAGAATGAAAGAACACGATATAGCCTTGAGTAAGAACTTCAGAAAAATCAGCTTTCTGGAGCAGTTTCAGTTCTAACACGGGCGGGTTTGAACATCTATCAGATAGTTAAATCTGACCAATCTCCTCAAGTATGTTGAATTCCGGTTTGAATTTGAGCTTCGAAATGTGTTGAGATCCAGTTCTGACTTGATCTTCCAAAATCAGCAACTTTCAGTTCTTACACGAACAATGTTGTGCTAATTTCTAGAACATATAAGAAGATCGTTAGATAAAAATTAAGCCGAGTCAAGTCCAGGACTTTAACCGCAAACAATCACGTCCTGGAAGTGCTCACGGTTCTGACGTGTTGTTCCCAAAGGTAAAACAGCTTCGTCTCTTGTACGAGTTGCACCCCACATACGAGAGCTCCGATGAACTAAGAGATGATTGAACTAGGTTGCTCACTATATGAAAGTCACAATGATACTCTTACATATGCAACTAGTATGCAATGTATGCTTTCTCACTTTCAAAATATTTTTCATGTGCTTGTATACTTGTATGTGTCTCTTGTTGTTTTGTTTGTGATGTTAAGCATCAAAGATGAATGTCCTATTAATAGGCATTACTCCACTCATTTTTCAAGTTTCTGCAGCAGTTATTACTGCATTTAATAGGGCTAATTAATGCTGGTCATTACCAGTTCTTACATGTGTAACATATTTGACTCTGCCATGTTTGAACTCAACCGTTACACATCCAATTTTGAATTCGTAATTGATGGTTGAATGTTTTCAAGTGTCATGAACCATATAGGCCTCACTATCAGTTGGATATAATATGGAATGAGCTCACTCAAATGATCTTTATTCATTTGAGTTCTTACCTGATTGGACCATTGTTCAAAAGTAAAAAATAGACTTTAATTCTTCATAAAATCTATAGTAATGGCTCTCATGTAGTAATTGAGAATTTTAATTACCACACTAATATTCTATAATGACATTGATTTATGTTGGCTACATAAATGTCCATAATGACATTGATTTATGTTGGCTAACATAAATGTCCATTATGTGGGATTCAAACCATTTGAACATGAGTAACTCCCACATAATCTCCATTCAACCACTCAACTTGTGCATTATTTCTCACTCACCATGACTTGATTTTGAGATTATTTGCAAACTAAAAATCATATATTCACAATAGCCCTTTTACATATTGGTTGTTAAATAATCAATTAAATTGAATATTAATCTCTAAACCAATATCTCCAACAGTTTATGATGGCCCAGATGAAGATGAATATGCAACAGGTTATGAATGTTCATCAATTGTCTACGAGGAAAGCCCATCAGTTTTTTCTACAAGAAAGACGCCAAGGAAGACGCTGCAATTTTTGTTGAAATGCAAAAGAAAGGAAAGGGGACTTTCGATGAAAAGTTGGTGCAGGAACATAGGCATAAATCCAAGCAAATGATTGATTAGAGTAGACAATAAACCAATCGAACCAGATGATTACGGATGGATGATTAGAGCATAGAATAAACCAGTCAAACCAGTCGATTTTGGTTGATTGAAGGATTGCATCTCCAAAATTATCCTTGAGGAAAAGGATATTCTTGAAGGGGATGAGAATGATGAGGTTTTGGATATTAGTATTATTTTTATAATATTTATCAATATTTAGATATTAGGATATTTACTTTCTGCAAAAGTTATTTCTTTTGCGTAGGATTTACTTTTAGGGATTAGTTATGAAGATTAGGATATTCCCTGATCTTTAGGATTTTCAGACTTATAAGTATGATTGTATAAAAAGGAATAAAAAAATTAAAGTTAATTCTTTAGCAACAGTGTTTGAAAACCTGTTGTTGAGAGTAGAATTTCACGTGTTCTAGGTCTCACATTACACTGTTTTTGATAGAATGTGGCCATGATCCTGTGTAGAATGGCATGATTTTCATATCTTGCATAATTAAGATGCTACTAAGATGTTTTTTTGAGTTTTGAAGGGTAAAAATGATCAAATGTTCAAAGTTGGGATGAAGAGTGAAAGCATGAAGGAATGCTGAAAAACACACATCCACATTGCGTAATTTTTTTTCTTTGTGTAGAAGTCCAAATTGATCATGTGATATATGGTTGCAAATTCATGGAAGAGAGGATCATTTTGGCTCAAAAATTACTCAAATCAGAGTCCGTATGAGGAAGTTATGCTTGAAACAGTGAAGTCGCGCAGTGCAGTCTGCAGCTCAGCGGACCACTCGGGAAGCAGCTTGGGGCGAGCTGCAGTCACTCGGCAGCCAATTTTGGCCGAGCTAGGGTCCTACGGAACCCTCTCGACATCAGCCTTTTACCCGTATATGACTCGGCACCAACTCGGCATGCCCATAGGCAGCTCGGCTCGAGTTGAGTGTCGAGCAGCCCAAAATCAGGCCCAGACGAGGTATGTTCGATTGTGCACTGTATTTATACCCTTCATATTGCATTTTGAAGCAGAATTGATCAAAAAAATAGCCCTTCATCAGTCCAAGACATAATAGGGGAGATCAACACACAATTGGAGAGAACTCATCCATCACCCATCATCAATTCACTCCACCAACACTTTCATATCAGATTTACATCTGATTTTTCATCCTCCATCCATCTTCAAGTGTGTTTCAAGTGCTAATTGAGGGGAATCGGATGATCGGAGAGACGGAGAAGGGATGCAGACTTACGCTTACGCTAGAATTTTGTGTTTCTAATCTTTCCCTTCCTTTTATCTTGATTTTTGATATAAATTGCATAGTCATGAGTGTTGATTGTAACCTCATGGGCTAATTTTATAAACAGTTCTAGGGTTTGATGGTTAGATTGGATTGATTTGGGAACCTCGACCAAAGATTGGGATTTTATGCAGTTGATATTTTGATTTTACTTATTTTATTAAGACTTTCTTATATGATTCGTAACGTCTTCATAATATATTCATGACATCTACTATAATGCTTGAATTATTGTGTTAGCTTGTGTGCGTACATGATTGGTAGTATTGTCTATCTGTTAGGGATTGAAGTAGTTCTGATATAAACACTTTAATTCCATGAACTTGTAAATCAAATACTTGAATTGTCTAGTGGAACAATGCAATTAGACATTCAAGTAGGAAGTGAATAGAACCTTGTAGTAATTTCAGAGAATATCTTGTTAGTCGAGCTTACCATCCGGAGGTATTGTTGCTTGCTTTGATTAGTATCTAGGAATAAGGCTTGGTAATATTCGTGCACCTTAGGATTTAAACCAGAATATACTGTTAGCTTAAAATTGGATCATATTCAGTGGGTTAATGGGGTTATGTGGTGTATTTTCATTGAAACGGCGTGAATGAACAATTGAAGGTCTAGTAACCCGAATTAATTGGTCTTATACCTGATAACTTAGAACTGTTCGTTATCTCTTGATTAAAACTTGTTTTATTTTTCTTGCTCTTAATTATTTAATTTATTATTTCAGCATTTTAGTTAATTAATTCAAAACTCTTGGAAATTTGATTACTTTACTCTTATTAAATAGTAATATAGAATAAATAAATAGTTAGTTGTCTCAGTGGGATCGATAATTCAACTTGGGTACTTGTCGCTACAATTGACATTCTTATATTTGAGGATTAAATTGGAGTGCGTAGAAAAAGACTATCAAGTTTATGGCTCCGTTGTGCCGGGGATAGTTTAATTGTTTATTTTTCTTTTATTACTTTATTTAATTAGAATATTTTGTTGAGATTTAATTATTTTTAACTTGAATTTTTCTTGAGTTGCATGCTTACTAGATCGAAGACAGGATTGAAAGATCTTAAATTTGATCTGGAGATAAAAGCTTCTACAAGGAAAAGAAGAGGAACAACAAAGAATCTCAAGGCACCTCCAGAAGTTGTAAAGGTACCACCTCTGATAAAGAAAATGGAGGCACCGGATCCTAAAGCAGTCGTAGAGGAGGAAAAAGAGTAGATTGAAAATTAGGTTATCCCAGAAGAGGCTGAATCAGAGGCTGAATCAGAATCAGAAACAACAAGTATGGAAGATAGAACTGATGAGGATGACATCGTCATCCGAGAGACATTCAAGTCCACCAATCTAGGAGGATCAGGCGTAGTTGGAGCTGTTCAAGCTGATGAAGCGAACGACAAAAGGCCAGCCCTGATTAATATGGTGGAGAAAAACACCTTCGCCGGAGTCATTTTTGATGAGCCTTATGGCCATCTTTAGCGTTTCAACAGCTACATGGATACAGTGAAAGCTACTGATGCTACAAATGATGGATGAAAGATGAGGCTTTTTCAGTTTTCATTAGTTGATAAGGCAAGGGAGTGTTATGACAAATTGAAAGAAGACAGATGTTCTAACTGGACTGGCCTGCAACAGTTGTTTGTGGATCGATTTATGCCACCTGGCAAGGTTCTTTTATTGAAACATGAGATCAATCAGTTTAAGCAGCGGAGAGATGAATTGTTTGGAGAGGCTTGGGAAAGGTTTACTGATGCCCTGAGGAGATGCCCACAGCATGGATTTAAAAATTCTCAACTCATCAGTGTCTTCTATAATGGCCTTGATAATGAATCGAGAGTGTTGGTTAATGCTTCTGCTGGAGGAACAATCTTTGGAAAAACATCCAATATTGTAGAAAAATTGTTTGATGATATCTCTTTGAACTCAAGGGATTGGCCATCAGAGATGATCCGAGGGACTTACATACTTGGTAAAGTTGCAAAGGTTGAAGAGAATTTTTTTGAAGCTGATAAGAATGATAAAGTTGTCACTCAATTGGAACAGATGAACAAACACCTGGTTACTCTTATATCAGGTAATAATGGGGGAGGCAACCGAGGACCTGCAAGTGATGATGAGGTGATGAACCTTCAAGAGATCGAGGATACTAATTGGGCTATGGGACAGAGTCTTCAAGGTTCGAGAGCTCCTCAGAATTGGCAAGGAAATAGGTACCCTCAAGGTAATTCCAACCAAAGGAATAACCAAGGGAGAAGTCCTAGTAATCAAGAAGGCAATTGGCAGAATCAGAGGCATGAGAACTTCACGTATTCAAATCCGAATAATACAGCTCCATATCCTCCTAATTTTGACCATGGTGCCAAGACTGAAGAAGGGAAGATCGGTATTGATAAAGTGTTAGCAAGATACATGAAAAAGAATAATGCTGACATAAACAAGATTAACAACTACATTGTACTCATGGATTCAAATATGACAAAGCGACATGAAGAAGTTAATAAGCAGTTGCAGAGTCTCACATATTCTATTGGTCAGATCTCCACTATGGTAAATCAGCAGCAGCAGCAGATTCAGAAGGGAAAATTTCCGTCAGATACAGAAATCAACCCGAAAGAGTGCCATGCGATCACTTTGAGATCCGGGAAGCAGTATAAAGGTCCAGAACTGATGCAGGACATCACAAAACTGGTACAGAATAAAGCAGAATTGAAGTAGGACGAAATAGAGGCAGAGCAGGATCGTTCGGCTCAACTCGGTAGCCAGCTCGAGTTGAGTTGGTCCCACAGGGTGCCGATTTGCAGCCGAGTAGGGTCCAGACCAATTCAGATGGGTCTTTCGATTCGAACCAAGCACAGCTCGACTCAGTTTGTCCATCGCTCGGGTCGAGCGAGCCGGCGAGCAGTGCATGTTCGAATTCTGTACAGAGTTAATCTGATCAGGCAATTGCTAATAAAAAGTGGCAGAGAGCTAAGAAACTGAGAGAAGCAGAAGTGGTATTCGAGAAAGACAGTTTGGGACTTCCGATAACAAAGGCACCAATTTCTTTCCCTCATAAATTCTTGTCAAAAAGCCTTGATGAGAAGTTCTGGAAGTTCATTGATGTTATGAGAGATGTCCAAGTCACTATTCCTTTCTCGAAAGCATTGGAAGAGATTCCACATTACGCAAGGTTCATCAAGGAACTCATCTCCAGAAAGAGGAACCTTAACAGTGTGGAGACAGTGAATTTGATGGAGAACTGCAGCTCCATTATTCAAAAGAAGCTTCCAGAAAAATTGAAGGATCCAAGGAGCTTCATTATTCCCTGTGAAATTGGAAAAGGACCATCTAGGAGAGCACTGTGTGATTTAGGAGCCAGTATAAATTTGATATCTTTATCAGTATTCAAAAAGCTTAGTTTGGGGGAGTTGAAACCTACGTCTATTGCCCTACATTTAGCAGATCGGTCGTTGACATACCCTGAAGGAGTTATTGAAGATGTGCTGGTGAAGGTGTCGAACTTGGCTTTTCCTATGGACTTTCTTGTTCTAGATATGGAGAATGACAAGGATGGTGCGCCTCTGATTTTAGGGCGTCCATTCCTTGCTACTAGAAGAGCTCTCATAGATGTGTTCAAAGGAGAGTTGAGGTTAAGAGCCAATGATAAGGAGATTGTCTTTTCTTTGAATTAGGAGATACAGTGGCCTACAGATCAGCGGCAATGCAAGTTTGTGGAAGTAATCGACACAGAGTTTAGGGAGAACTTCGCCTTGTCTGATTCAGAGTTTGAGGGTTTATCTAACGATGCATGTATAGATTATCTTGAGAATTTATTTGCTTTAAGTGATGTTAGAGATGAACAGAGAAGGAAGACCACTGCTGAAATGGTGAATCAGACTAAGAAGGCCACTGTTGAAGAGGCGATGAAACCTGTTGCAATGGAAGTGAAGCATGAGAGCAAAAGAATTGAAGTGGTAGAGGAGATCGCAGAAACAAGTGGATCTCTTACTTTTTCTACTACTAAATTATGTTGAGTTGCTTGATAATCTTTTGGTTGTAGGATGAAGTCATGATCCATATCTAAAGCCTCCGAACTTACCTTCTGATTTCCATTATTATATTGGTATTGACAATTCGAACTGGTTTAATCCTCATTTTTCTAGAAAGGTTGACTCTTCAATTGATTGGAGGATTGACAAGAAGGAATCAAGACAGTCATGGGAGGAAAGGAATTCAAAGGTTTTTGTTTCGGTGACAAGAAAATGTGAGGTGGTTGATGCGAACAAGAAAGGATGGAAGTACTGGAAGGTGACAATGCGAGAAGACTTCCCTCCGATCTTATAGTACAAAAAGAGATATTCCGCCGTGACTATTCGACGTTAAACATGAGCGCTTGTTGGGGGCTTTCCCTCCTGTTTTAATTACTTTTATATGTTTATGTGGTGTAGAAATTTTATTAGGTGTTGCTTGACTGCAGTATATACTTCTTTGCAAACTTAGTGTCTCACTTTGTTTGATCTAAGTTTGAGGGGAGGTTAAGTACATACCTTGTCTTGCAGCATTGAAATAGAATTTTTGCATTGTGTTGTTGCTTGGGGTCGATTTTTTGTGAATTTTTAATATTTTTTTAATTTATTCGATGATGTTGAGTGTTCGATTTTTTTTGTGGTTTTCCAGGTTTCATGTTTTGTATTGTTTGTCGTTTGTCGGTCTTAGTGTTAGTGTAGTCGATTTATGGTTCTCTGGATGATTTTCCAATTTTTCTTAACACTTGGTATTATATGTGTGATTGTGTTTTTAAAACGATTTGATATTGTGCTTTGATATTGAGATGTTTGAAATTTGATTATATGCATGGAAGATTATCTATGCAGCTTTATTAGGATCGCTCGTTCATTCCTACAGCCATGTGAGATTTTTTTTAGCCTTTTGAAATCATGACAAGTTATGTGATTCAGTTTATTCTTGTGAGTATCGTACATACACACATATTCTAGAACTTGGCTTTATATCTTTCTTGAAGCTACGTGTTTGATTAGATGATAGGAGATGATCTTAGGTCATCTTTGTTATTTATTAGTCACTAGCTATATTATTTTCCTACCTATTGAAATTATCCGTAGTCAACCCTTTTGAGCCTAAAAGCCTTATTTATTGGAAGCCTACGTGATTAGTCAATTGATCCTTTTGCTAGCCTTTGAAAAATTCCTACCTAGTAGAGAGTTGAAGGAATCAAGTTGGTGTCTTGTGATGAAGTATATAAGGAGAAATGAGTTGGAAGTGATGAAGATTGTTGTAGAAAGTGGTTAAATTATTGCATGAAGGTAGTGCCTGAAACTGGTACCCCGTGAAAAGGGGTAGTGCCTGAAATGGGTACCCTTGTTTGAAAAAGAAAAAAAGAGAAAAAAAAAATCAAGTAAGGAAGTTGTGTTCAAAAGTGAAGGAGGAATCAAGTTGCAAGAAGCATTGAAGAGTATTGAAGAAGAAAGAAGAAAGTGAAGCTATTTGTTGAAAAGCTGTAAGTCTTTGATTCTCTACTAGTGATTGAGTCACTTTACCCATATATTCCCTACCTTTACCAAAGAGCTACCGTTACACCCTAATACAAGGCTTTTGTATTCCTATTGTCGAAATTATTCCTTTAGTCGAGAGTTGAGATGATTGCCAAGCTTATAGTTACAAAAATAGATCATAGGTGAACCTTACCTAAATAAAGTGAATTCTCCAAATTTATTAAAGGGTTTCATACTTGAATTAAAGAGACAACGAAAGAATACTCAAATTAGTTACCAAAACAAAAGAAACGTATCATATCCCTCCATCGGTAACTTTAATAAATGCAGCAACTTCCTTTTCTTTTAAATTAGATGAAGATTTTTAATTAAAAAAAATAAAACTTGTGTGACATGGTGATAGTATTATAAATAAATGTGCAATCAATTAACGAAACGATAACGGTACTGTAAATTATTTCATCAATAATTTATAACAAAAATTAGAAATGATAATATTTTAAAAAAAAAGTAATACTACTCTCGTCGGCGTTGGATGTCCTATTACACTTTGGTGTTACATCTCCTCCTGTTACATGCGTTAGATGAGTGACACGTGTGCGGAGTGAAAAATCTCAACATTTCCCCTTAGGGTTGATACGTGTGCGGAGTGAAAAATCTCAACCTTTCCCCTTAGGATTGATTGTTAGGGTATAGATTAGTCTATCATACGTGTCAATCTTCCAACGGTTTGTAACAGGAGATGTAACATCAAATGTAGAAGAAAATCCGAACCGACTACCGTCCTTCTGAAGAGTATAATTATAATTATTTACTGTATAATGAATTATTATATTAATGAGTAGTATAAGTCTCATATTATTAGTGATATGTCTCATTAAAAATGAAAACAAGGACTTCCAAGGGGAACGCTCAAAACGATAAGATGAGTAGTATATTATCGAAAGAAGCCGACCCTTTAATTAATGATAAAATAATGGTGGATCTTAGGTTTGTTAATGTATCCAGGCCAGATGTTGCCATCACTGAATAGTGGCGGTGCCAGATGAATCCAAGGATGTGCGCCAAGAACCGAGTAAATGAGCTACTGCTGTAAAGTTAAGTGAAAATCCGTATACCAACATACACTCCTACACATTTTTCTGCGTGTCAACTCTTTCTATATAAACCCCACAAAATATCCACCCCATTTCAGCTGAGAAATCAAGTGGGTGTTTAAAAGTTAAAATTTTTTAGAAAATGGCAGAGAATCAAGAAAATGTAGGTGTTTTGAAGGGTGTGTGTAGCTGGTTAAGGGATTGCTTAAAGAAAATTAGGAATGTGGTGGTTGGAGTAGTAGAAGAAGGCAAGAAACTTGGGGAGGAAGATCCTAGAAGAATTGTTCATTCACTGAAAGTTGGATTAGCTTTAACTGCAGTTTCTTTGTTGTATTATTTTGATTTCTTTTACGATGGATTTGGTGTTTCTGCAATGTGGGCTGTGATGACGGTTGTTGTAGTTTTTGAATTTTATGTGGGTATGTTCTTTCTTGTTTTTTTTCTGCTAATCAATCACAAGATGAATTAGTGTGTGTTGAATAAATCTTAAATACTAAAAGTTTGTGAAATTTGTTTCAGGAGCCACACTTGGAAAATGGGTGAACAGAGCAATAGCAACCATGTTGGGTGGAGCATTAGGCGTTGCTGCTCATCGATTGGCCAGTTTTTCTGGTGAAAATGTGTTTGAATTGATTTTGAACGTAAATACCTTACCCTAAAGTGTATATCTCACACTTGAGTGATGAGCCTAGATACTACCCGTGAGAATGGGCAGATGAGCATTGCGAAAAAGTGAAGTAGTTGATTTGAACTGTATGTTCTTAGATGGATGGTTATCTTAGAATTTGAAGTATGATTTTCGAATTGTTATACTGTTTAGGATGTGTTAAACTATGAAATTTTCTCTCAATTACTCTATTGATTTTCTATGTCGTTGCCTCGGGACGAGCAACATGTAAGTTTGGGGTTTGTTAAGAGTAAAATTTCACGTGTTCTAGGTCTCACATTACACTATTTTCGATAGAATGTGGCCATGATTTTGTGTTGAATGGCATGGTTTTCATATCTTGCATAATTAAGATGCTACTAAGGTGTTTTTTTTAGTTTTGAAGGGTAAAACATGATAAAAAATTCAAAGTTGGGATGAAGAGTGAAAGCGTGAAGGAATGCTGAAAAACACATATCCACGTTGCATTTGTGTAGAATTCCAAATTAATCATGTGATATATGGTTGGAAAGCCACGGAAGAGAGGATCATTTTGGCGTAAAAATTACTCAAATCGGAGTTCGTATGAGAAAGTTATGCTCAAAACGGTGAAGTCATGTAGTGTAGTCTGCAGCTCAGCGAACTGCTCGGGAAGCAGCTCGGGGCGAGCTGCAGTCGCTCGACAGCCAATTTTGGCAGAGCTGGGGTCCTACGTAACCCTCTCGATATTAGCTTTTCACCCGTATATGACTCGGCACCAACTCGGCATGCCCATAGACAACTCGGCTCGAGTTGAGTGTCAAGAGGCCCAAAATTAGGCCCAAACGAGGCCTGTTCAATTGTGCACTGTATTTATACCCTTCAAATCGCGTTTTGAAGCAGAATTGGTCGAAAAAACAGCCCTGCATCAGTCCAAGACATAATAGGGGAGATCAATACACAATTGGAGAGAACCCATCCATCACCCATCATCAATTCACTCCACCAACACTTTCATATCAGATTTACATCTAATTTTTCATCCTCCATCCATATTCAAGTGTGTTTCAAGTACTAATTGAGGGAAATCGGATGATCGGAGAGATGAAAAAGGGACTCAGACTTACGCTTATGCTAGGGTTTCGTGTTTCTAATCTTTTCCTTCCTTTTATCTTGATTTTTGATATGAATTGCATAGCCATGATTGTTGATTGTAACCTCATGGGCTAATTTTATAAACAGTTCTAGGGTTTGATGGTTAGATTGGATTGATTTGGGAACCTTGACCAAAGATTAGGATTTTATGCAGTTGATATTTTGATTTTACTTATTTTATTAAGACTTGCTTATATGATTCGTAACGTCTTCATAATATATTCATGACATCCGTTATAATGCTTGAATTATTGTGTTAGCTTGTGTGTGTATATGATTGGTATTGTCTATTTATTAGGGATTGAAGTAGTTCCACTATAAACATTTTAATTCCATGAACTAGTAAATCAAATACTTGAACTCTCTAGTGGAACAATGCAATTAGAAATGCAATTAGTCGAGCTTACCATCCGGAGGTATTGTTGCTTGCTTTGATTAGTATCTAGGAATAAGACTTGGTAATATTCGTGCACCTTAGGATTTAAACCAGAATATATTGTTAGCTTAAAATCCGATCATATCTGGTGGGTTAATAAGCTGTTGACATGCTGACCTAATGATGGGCGTTTTTTCAACACACAACTTTAATCCCCAAGTATGAAGGATATCAATTGTAGTTTCGAAGGTGATCAAGTTAAATATCGAATCCACGGGACGGATAAATATTACTTTTGTTATTTTCTAGCAATTATGACTATGTTGAGAATTATATTTGTAGTTTGTAAACTAAGTAATAATTAAAATAGCAAATAAATAACAAGAACAAGAAAATAGTAGTTGTGATCAAATAAGATAATAGGTAGTTCGTCAAGCCATCCAGTTTCATTCGTTAATTCATACTTTCGTGTGTCAATGTCTGACTCTGCCTTGTGGTTTATGGACGCATCACTAGACCATACAAATCTATTCTATAGACACAAATAGATAAGCTTTTGACACGTGTGAGTATCCTCAGAGCAAGATGTATACTTTACCTCCCTTTCTAGGTACTATCATAATCAATTATTTCCCGTGCACTTAGTACTCTAACTCGATTTGATCTCCCTTTTTAGGTACTATAAAGTTATACTCTTAATCCTACTTGTTAACCCGAATTCAATTCAATTAACAAACATTCATATAAGACGGTTCTAATAAAACCTCAGAATTCCTTCACTTAGAATTATAACAATAAACCCTGCTCATTAGTGAACGCACTCAACCAATAACCATGTTATGCATTCAGACTCTACACAACGATTATTGATGCACAAAATAACTATGAGTATGGATTAAAAACGTGCAATCTTATATAAAATAAACAACAAGTAGTGTTGTACGGAGTATACACACGAAATATAAATTAACTCATGAAACCTTCATAACCCTAGAACTACCTAAGTGGCTCTAGCCCATGATTGATCTAAGAACAATCATGGTTAGTTGGACCAATCTTACTTGAATCTCCAGCTGCACCTCTGTCTCAGCTCTCCTACTCTCCTATTGTAATGTTGTTGTTGACGACGATCCCTTTCTTCTTCCTTTTTTGTTCTCCTAGTGATCGTCGTTTTCTTGACTGCATGAGCCTCCTTTTATACTTGTAATCACGTCTCTAGGGCTTGGAATGGGCTTTTCAAGTGATCCCACGTGTTTTGGCCTTGAAAATACGAATAAAGTAAGTTCCCGCACGTTGGTTCGACCTCGTCAAACAAGTCAAACCACTTGCCGCAGGTCGAACCACTGGTCGAACCTACCTACTGGAAGTATTCTGCACTTGGTTCGACCTCTTGTACAGGTCGAACCCCTCGGGTCTTGGTCGAACCACATGTTGAACCCCCACACTGGACAATTTCCGCTCCTGGTTTGACCAACCGTCAGGTCAAACCCTAACATCGTGGTCGAACCCATCTTCTCGCAAACTGGTTCGACCATGGTTCGACCATGGTTCGACCTGATGAACAGGTCGAACCCCTTGAGTCGTGGTCGAACCTTCCTTTTGCAAACTTTGCAATGCTGGTTCGACCTGTAGGAAAGGTCGAACCCTCATCCATCAGGTCGAACCACCTCTCTCCTTGGTGGTTCGCGTGGTCTCGATTTCGTCTCTTCAATTCTTGGCACTTCCACTCCGATTTTGATATGAAAACCAATCAAATAGCTCCACTAACACCTGATTCATGCTAATTCACAATATATATAGGTTTTCCACCTATTTCCGCCTCAAAACTCTCCAAAACTAGCACAAAACATGCTGCCAAACTTGTGAATTTACACACTCATCAAACCCCCAAACTTACATGTTGCTCGTCCCGAGGCAACCAAATCAAACACAGGAGTCGTGTATAATTCACCAAGATCAAGTACAACACATATCACACATGCAACTTCATTCAATCAAACAAGTATTAATTGCTTCATACATATCACTCATGCAAAACCAATCCAATCACACACCATTCGGAGTACTAAGTAATCTCGCTCACAAGATAAGTATTTATTCTCTTTCACTCAAGTGCGTGAGGCACTATATAGGTTAATATAAACACTCATATCAATCCATATTCACGCGTAACCATAAGCTTGGCAAAGGTCTCTAAAATCAACTTATAATCAACTCTTCACTAGGATCACAAAGGACTTGTTTTCGGGTTGTAATGTTGGTTCTTTAGAAAAAGGTAGGAAAATTTAGACTTAGTGACTTAAGACACTAGTAGAGAGTTACCTTGGAGGTTCTCGATTTCTTCTTCTTACAGCAAGTTCTCCTCCAATGTCGTCTCTTGAACTTGTAAAATTCCTTAATTTTCCTTCCTTTCATGGCATCAACATCATCTTTTCAAACAATTCGGGTACCGGTGTCAGGCACTACCCTTCTTCTCATGTATAGGTCGTCAGCTGCTAAGCTTCACACACCATATATAAAAACAATCGGGGTACCAGTTTTGGGCACTACCCCTAAACAAGATTTAACCATATTCTTTTCATCCAACCATATTCTATCTTCCTTTTTCTTCTTGCAACATTTACTCACCTCCACTCTCTCTACCAATGAATAGGTTAATCAAAGCTCAAGTAAAGGTTTATAAGGTTATTTACTTCGGCTATCAAAGAAAAAGCTTTAACAGCTCAACGGGGCATCCAAAGGTTAATAAAATCATCAGGACGGATAAAATTTGGCTAAGTAACTTAATCACAAAATAATGGCCTAAGATCATGTCCTAGCAATTTATCAATCATAAGTCTCACACAAGATTCCAAGCCAAGTTCTAGAATACGTTCATATGAATGATCCTCTCAAGAATAAAATAATCATGATCAAGCATGATTATCAAAGCTTAAATCCTCACAAAGGTAATTAGAATCCTAAGTACTCCTCATAGCACATAATTAAGATCAATTTCACAAAAATTCAATATACTTAACAAATTATACATGATTTTCATCAATAGAAATTAATACATGAACATATGAATGCACAAAAATCAATAAGCTTATACCAAATCAATCATACAAGATATCACTTATACATTCCACTCACGAATGAATCACAACCCATCCTATAAAGATAAAAAGAAGAATAATGGAATCAAGATGAATCGGAGGAAACCAAAGAAAACCTGAAAAACTACTCCTCCGGAGCATCATCATCCTAATCATCATCATCCTCATCATCAAGCCTCCGCTCCACAATCCGGTGCAGATCACCGATGTGTCTATTCAAGTAATCAACTCGATCACCCAACCTACCAACTTTCTCATTCAACGCCGTGTACCTCTCATTCAACGTAGCATAGTTGGCATTGGCGAGTGCGAGCTATCGGTTTATCTCCTGCTAGCTAGCAACGATCGCGACCAGCTGCTCATGAATAAGGCAGAGCTGCTCCTCCCGTGTATCATTCGGGACAGCCCGCTGCTGCTGCGGTGCTGGCTCATGCTGATGTGCGTCGTGCTGCATCGGCATCTCCTCATCCTGCTGCTCCTCCTCTTGATACTCCTCTTCTTCGGGCTGCTGTGGTGGACGGAACTCTCCTTGATCAACAATCTGTTGTAACTCCGCCATCCTACCATCCGCACACATCTACGATACAGTCCTCCAATCACCACCCGACCTCGCTACCATGGATAAGGCGTTGTGTCAGAGAGAATCCATCAACTTGTTCCTCGCCACCCGAATAGTTGTCAAGTTACTCACATCGAAGGGAAACATGAATTCGAAGGGCTTGAGTCCCCTCGTGAAGAACCAATCTCCATTTCTAAAATGTGCAAATCCTCCCTTCACGCACGTAAACATTGCCAAATCGGGCTCTCCTCTAACTGGTGTGATGCCGGTGAAATCTAAATTATAATGCTCAGCCACGATCGTCAGTAACCCTCCAATATTCACCTTTTGAAACCCAATGGTCCTGAATCGATGTAGCTGTGCAATGAAATACTCTCCAACATTAAAATGCATCCCATTAAGCATCACCACAAAGCATAAAGCTCTCCTCTAGACACAACACTTCCCTCTGAGCGGGCGAACAACGTGTTGCTCAAGACACGATCCATTTACCTCAAAACTGGATTCTTTATTGAGGAAGCACGAGCCTGCCTAATCTTATAATCTCTAATCTCCCCTGTAATCTCTCTCCAAAACCTATTAGCGTTGAACGCACCATTCTCCAAACGAGAGATCCCCAAAGGCGTCTCAAACAGCTCATTAAAATCCTCAGACGTCCATCTCCTACTCACTCCACCAAGCTGAAACATACATTGATACGGGTACCCAAGCGGGTCCTTCACCATCTCGAATGAGCAGACTACTTCCGCTGTAACATGGAAATACGTATCAAACATCCAGAAAATGTTATTCCCGATTCTCATTATCCTCATCGCCTCATCATCTTGGTATCGAGTACGAGTTATCTTGTCCGAGACTTCTTCCCACTTTTCTTTAATCTCATTCCAGTTTTGCATTTGAATTTTGAAGTTCTCGGGTAAACGATCTTGTAGCCTCAGCTTCCTTGTCACTATGTCCACATTCGAAGGCCTGTCATTCCTCTTCTTCGATCTTACTTCATCCGCCTTACCTTTCCCTTTACTTGATCCTTGTCCCTTTCCTGAAAACAACTACTTCAATACAACCAACAAGACAAGAATACAAGTATATGACTAGCATATCCTATACTCTACTCAAGACTTCAAGCATCCATGCTTAATCAACCCAACTATCATCTCAACACCACTTGCTTATTTAACATGCTCAAAACATCTTCAATCACACTACCTTTAATCTTCAAATCATAAACAACAAGCATGCATCAACCAATTCAAGCTATTTAACAAGAATTCAACAATTGAACTTCATGAACAACTCCAATTATCAACAATTCAAACCTAACTAACATGCTCATTCATCTAGATTCATCATATCCTTGATCAATCCACATAAAACTCAAGTTCTATCCATAATCAAGCAATCTCAAACCAATAAACATGAATTCATATGAATCAACTCAACAATATCCATTATCACCATGAATTTCAACCAAAATCAACATCAATCAACTTACCCACAACACATTTCTTGCAATAAACTTCAATCCTAAGGTAATTGAGTTGAAAAAACATACCTTTAGTCTTACCCATAGTTAAATATCGAAAATTGGAACACAACACTCAAAATTGCACAACTGAACCCTAATTCGCGATGAAATTACCCCAAATCCGCGCCCAATTCAAGAATCAAGAGTGTATTGTTGTGTAATCGGTGCAAAATCAAGTGTAATTGACGAATTTGTGCAAGGGTGTTAAGGTTCGGGGAGGATTCGAGGTTTGGTGAACAAAAAGAATGATCGAACCCTTCTAAAAAACCAACTTAAAATGCGTACCTGACTGGGTTCGACCTCGGGTTCGACCTGCGGAACAAGTCAAACCTCGAGCGACGAGGTCGAACCTACCTTCTGGACAGACTTACCTTTTGGTTCGACCTAGGTTTGACCTTCTGAACAGGTCGAACCACTCTTGTTTTGGTCGAACTTATCACCTGAAAAACAGAGTGCTCTAAACGGACTGGTTCGATCTCAGGTTCGACCTTCTGAACAGGTCGAACCATAACGGCTCAGGTCAAATCACCCTACTGTAAGTTTTAAGTCACCGGGTTCGACCTTGGTTTGACCTGTTAGACAGGTCGAACCAACAATGATCAAGTCGAACCATCTCACTGGATGATTTTCTGCATCGGTTCGACTTTGTCTGCTCGGTTCGACCTCCTGGCACTGGTCGAACCTACCCTGGCTTTGGTCAAACCACCCTTCTAAGCTTCCAAACTGAGTGTTCTTCAATCCCTACACACTTCAAACTTCAATACGAATTATTAGGTACCAACTAGAGCACAACTTCATCAAAAATTGTTCCACAAAATATCATTCATGAGTAACTCCATAAAAGAAAACACAACCAAAACCCACTAAATATTAGGCAAGTTGTAAAAAATCGTCACATCAAAATTGATTAAAATTTTAAATATGGCGTAAAAACTAACTCCCCTAACAAACATCACAAAGAAAAGAATATACTATCGGTGCTTATTGAGGTAAGTACATCACACCCCCCAAACTTAGTAGAAACCATAGGTGAAACTAAGTTTGCAAAGAGATGTAATTGCCGATAAGTAAGCACTTCAAATATAAAAATTTCTTACACACACGAATGAAATAAAATAATAAAATAGGAGGGAAAGCCCCCAACAGGCGCTCATGTTTAATGTCGGAGAGTCACAACAGTACCAAATCAGATCAAGGCATCCACAAAGATGACACAAACATCATCCGGTGACTTGTAATGCTTCAAGCGATGTCCATTTGCCGCAAAAATGTCTCCATCCTTGTCAATGAGCTCAAAACTCCCCCCTCCTAAGGCTCGATGAATCATGAATGGTCCCGTCCACTTAGACTTCAACTTGCCTGCAAAAAGCATTAAATGAGAGTTAAAAAGTAATACCTCATCTCCTTGCTTGAACTCCTTATACGAGATCTTTGAATCATGCCACCTCTTAATCCTTTCCTTATAGATCTCTGAATTCTTGTACGCACGACTCCGAAACTCATCTAAAAGATTGATGTGAGTAATCATCAACTCCTTCACATCCTTGAGAGTCAAGTTCAAGCATCACAAAGCCCAAAACGCTTTGTGTTGAATCTCTACAGGTAAGTGGCACGGCTTCCCATAGACAATCTGATACGGTGACATATCTAACACCGTCTTGTATGCGGTCCGGAACCCCCACATGACATCATCGAGCTTCAAAGCCCAATCCTTTCTATTGGTTCCGACCACCTTCTCCAAAATCTGTTTGACTTGACGGTTAGAGATATCCGCTTGCCCATTCGCTTGAGGATGATAGGGTGTAGTAACCCTATGCTTAACACCATACCCTTTAAGCACCTTCTCAAGAAATTTATTTACGAAATGCGTACCTCCATCACTAACAAGTGCTCTAGGAACTCCAAAACGGGCAAAGATATTCTTCTTCAAGAAAGATATAACAGTTTTCGAATCATTCAAGCGAGTAGGAATTGCTTCCACCTACTTAAAAACATAATCCACCGCAAGTAGAATGTAGAAAAATCCATTAGATGGGGAAAAAGGCCCCATAAAATTGATACCCCACACATCAAAAATCTCGACCACTATGCTTGGCTGAAGCGGCATCTCGTCTCTCCTACCGATATTCCCCATGCGTTGACACCTATCGCAAGATGCCACATAGGTCTCACAGTCCTTGAACAACGTAGGCCAATAAAGAGCGGACTGAAGTACCTTGGCTGCTGTCTTTTGAGCGCCGAAGTGCCCCCCGTTAGGTTGTGCATGGCAAAACTCGAGAACACTCTCTATCTCCATCTCGGGCACACACCTACGGATGATAGAATCCGTGAAAATTTTGTACACAAATGGATCATATCATATGAAGGTCTCAACATCCCTTTTGAGTTTAGCAAGTTGATATCGGTTGAGATCCCTTGGAATTTCTCCCACAGCAATATAATTAACATAATCTGCATACCATGGATCAACTCCCTGTGTAGCAACCACACACGCTCGCTCAGCCCCTTCAACAAACACGGCCATGATCTTTTCATCCGGAAACATTTCCTCAATATACTGGAAAGAATTATCACAATGCTCCCTTGTCTCCAACCTCGAAAGATGATCCGCCAACACATTATCAGAACCTTTCTTATCCCAAATCTCCATGTCAAACTCTTGAAGTAAAAGAATCCACCTTATTATCATAGGCTTCGTCTCCTTCTTTTCCATCAAGTACCGAATCACTGAATGATCTGTGTACATAATAGTCTTCATGCCAACCAAATACTGACGAAACTTGTCGAATGCGTACACAACCGCCAAAAACTCCTTTTCAGTCACCGTGTACTTCCTTTGTGCCACATCGAAAGTCTTACTTGCATAGTAAATGACGCAAAATTTCTTCTCCTTCAGCTGTCCAAGCACCACTCCAAGTGCTACATCACTTGCATCACACATTAGTACAAACGGTTGAGTCCAATCCGGTGTGATCAAGATAGGTGCAGAAATAAGCGCCTCCTTCAAAACTTGAAAAGCTATTAGACAATCTTTATCAAACACAAAAGGAACATCCTTTTCAAGTAAGTGAGATAAGGGCTTAGAGTATTTTGAGAAATCTTTTATGAATCTCCTGTAAAAATCGGCGTGTCCAAGGAATGACCGCACTCCTCTTTCATTGGTCGGTGGTGGAAGCTTCTCAATTGCCACCACTTTAGCACGATCTACCTGCAACCCTTTGGCTGAAACATGATGCCCAAGAACAATCCCATCCTTCACCATAAAGTGGCACTTCTCCCAATTCAAGACAAGATTAGTCACTTGGCATCTCTTCAAAACAGTAGCTAGGTTAGACAAACAAATATCAAAGGAGGAACCAAAAACAGAAAAATCATCCATGAACACCTCCATGATCTTCTCTATCAACCCATCGAATATTGCCATCATACATCTCTGAAAAGTAGCAGGCGCATTACATAACCCAAATGGCATTTTCCGAAAAGCAAAGGTCTCGTAGGGGCAAGTAAAAGTGGTCTTTTCTTGTTCCTCGGGGGCAATCATAATTTGGTTGTACCCCGAGTATCCATCCAAGAAACAATAAAACTCATACCCTGCAAGACGATCTAACATTTGATCCATGAAAGAAAGAGGAAAATGATCCTTACACGTGTTCTCATTCAACTTCCTATAATCTACACATGTACGCCATCCCGTAGGAATCCTTGTGGCTATTGCTTCTCCATCATCAGCTTTTACTACAGTCATACCCCCCTTTTTAGCAACTACATGCAATGGACTCACATGGGGACTATCACTAATAGGATATATGATTCCTGCATCCAACCACGTAAGAATTTGCTTCCTAATTACCTCTTGAATCGCGGGATTAACCCTCCGCTGATTCTGAACACTTGCCTTTGCCTCGTCTAACAATCTTATCCTATGCATACAATACGAAGGACTAATTCCTTTCAAATCCTCAAGAGACCAACCAATCGCAGATTTATACTTTCTAAGAACGTTCAATAACTCCTCAAGTTGATCATCATCAAGAGAAGAAGATACAATTATCGGATATTTTTCATTGTCGCCAAGAAAGACGTACTTCAAGTGTTCTGGCAAAAGTTTCAACTCCTCTTTCCTCACTTCCATCGGAGAGCTCTTGTTATCCAAAGGCAAGTACTTCCTAGTCCACTTGACTTCTTCCACCTTAGTTCTTCCCGATTCAAACCTGTCATCACCCAAAGCAAGTAAGTTTTCAAGAAAGTCAATACATACCTCGTTGGAGAGTCCGTCAAGCTCCGTAGTGTGATAAGTAAGAGACTCCATCAAACATGTCTCAAGAGGATCCTTTGACAGGATCAAAGACATATCCTCCTTCACAATCTCCTCCACCACGTCAATACTATAACACTGCGACTCCATGGGCATCTTCATTGCTTTGTCCAAGTTGAAAAGAACTTCTTCTTTGTCCATCCGCAATCTAAGCTCTCCTTTCTGAACATCAATCATAGCTCCAGCAGTAACAAGGAAAGGTCTCCCCAAGATTAAAGGGATATTATCCTTGTCTTCTTCCATCTCTAGCACAAGAAAGTCCACAGGAAAGACTAGCTTCTCTACTTTGACGAGAACATCTTCAATTATACATTTTGGAAACGTCATCGACCTATCCGCCAATTGGAGAACCACTATGTTGTAGGGGTCAACTCCCCCAAACCAAGCCTCTGAAAGATGGACAAAAGCATCAAATTGATGCTTGCCCTAGATCGCACAAAGCTCGTCGTGCCGGCCCCTTTCCAATTTCACATAGAATAGTGAAGCTCCCCGGATCCTTCATCTTTTGCGGCAGCTTCCTTTGGATGATTGAGTTGCAATTCTCAGATAAATTCACCGTTTCAATTCTGGTTAAGCTCCACTTCTTCAACAATATTTCTTTTAGAAATCAGGCATAGTACGTCATCTCCATGATTGCCTCTGAGAAAGGAATGCTCAAGCTTATTTTGTTCATTATCTCTGAAAACTTCTTGAACTTCTCTTCCAATCCCTTCTTCACAAGCTTGTAAGGAAACGGCGGAGGTATCTTTGTTTTGGGAATCCCCAATTCATCACAATCAATCTTCTCTGCTTTCTCCTTTTCAGCTCTCAATCGCTTGGCTCTCTCCCACTTTTTCTCAGCTATTATATCTGTACTTTGCTCATTCCAAACCACTAGAGTAGCATCAACATCGTCGAGAGTGTTCGGAGTAGCAACAGGCAATTTCTGGTGGGATTCGACCAGGGTTCGACCTGTGGAATAGGTTGAACCAGGCACATACTGGTCGAACCTTGCTTCTGGACAACGACTTTCTTTTTGAATTTGAGGTTCGACCTGATGAGTAGGTCGAACCACGGGCACCTAGGTCGAACTGGCCTACTGTACTCCTTTCGCCATTCGATTCAACCAAGGTTCGACCTGTTTGATAGGTTGAACCATTACCGTCGTGGTGGAACCGTTGCTGCGACAAAACAGAGTGCTCCAAGTAGTGCGGTTCGATCTAGGTTCGACCTGTTGGATAGTTCAAACCAAGATTGGTTTGGTCGAACCGGAGTTCTGGAAAAATAGAGTGCTCTGAGTTGTTGGGTTCGACCATGGTTCGACCTGTGGAACATGTCGAACCATCTGCAGTTTGGTCGAACCGATGTTGCAATGCCTCCTGATCATGTCTAGTGTGTTGTTTCTACCTCCCCTGTATGGTTCGACCTTCAATGTTGGTCGAACCTCGCCCTAGACATGTCCAAATTTGATTCCGTCCTCATAGGTCCCTCGTACTGCGTTCCTGACCTCAATGTGATGGCGTTGCAGGACCTTGAATTCTCAATACTTTAAGATCGGGAACTTCCCCTTCTCAAGAGTTTGAGTAAGCTTGTTAACACTTCCTGCCATCTCCCCCATTAGCAACGTAAGGTCCTTCACCTGCTTAGATATAACCTCATGGTTTGCATCAATTTTCTTTTCAAGTTTGGCCTCAAGGCGGTTGACGCTTTCATCATTCTTGGCCATATACCTGTTCACAGTATCCTCGAGACCCGGTTTCCCTTCTTCCACCTTAGCACCCGGATCAACACCCATCGGAGGTTGAATCGCATTATTCGGATTGCTCCAAGAGAACTCCAGCCTCCTAGGCTGTTGATAACTACCAGGGGGACTACGATTATTAAAGTTTCCTCGATAGTTCCCTTGGTAATTCCGATTTCCTTGAACTGGATACCTAGTCCCTTGAATACTTTGACCCATGGCATAGTGTGCCTCTTCCAACTCTTCTTGGATTGGTACCTCATTCTTTAACTCTTGTTGCATGATTGGTACGGGCTGAGATAATTCGTTGATTTGCTTCTGTTGGGATTCAAGTAGCTTGTTGATATTGGACAAGCTAGAGACGATCTCATCCTCTCTACTTGTTTTCACCATTACTTGTTCAACCTTAGCTATCTTACCAAGGACATAAGTACCTCTAACTCTATCAGTTGGCCAATTCCTCGAATTCATCGAAATATCTTCAAACAACTTTTCGGCCTCTACGGATGACTTTGTAAGCAATGCTCCATTAGAAGAAGCATCCAATAACACTCGTGAATCACAGTCCAATCCATTGTAGAATATACTGATATATTGAGCTTTAGATAGCCCATGTTGAGGACACTTCCTAAGCATGTCCTTGAATCTATCCCATGCTTCATGAAATTTTTCACCTCCACCCATAGCAAATTGGTTAATGTCTTGCTTCATCTTAAACACCTTTGAAGGTGGCATGTATCAAGAACCTTAACTTCAGTTGCTCCCAAGTGGTGCACTCAGCTGCGTTGATAGTGTCGTACCAATCTCTCGCATTTTCAGTAAGCGAGAATTTGAACAAAAGGATCTTCCTAGTATCTTCATGTTCTCCTGCGTCTTTTTGAGTACTTGCATAGCCCAAGAACTTGTTCAGATGCTGCTGTGGATCCTCGAAAGACCCTCCTGAAAAGGAGTTCCTTTCTATCATGCTAATAAGAGCGAGATGAAGATCGAAAGCTGAATTAGTTCCCCTCGCTCCTAGAAGCCCTATATTTTCAGCCCCATTGTTTCTGAAAACCTCACGGATGGCTAGATTATCCGGATTCGCTGCCATGTTGACTGTTCTTACTCCCGAATTAACTTCAGTTGTAGCTTCAATCATCTGCGAATTCTGCTCGTCAACTTCAACTCCAAAATTCAGAGCTTCAGTTGGATCAATATTCTTTGCCTTGCTCTTCTTTTTCTTCTTCTTTCTTGACGATGCTCCGATTTCAGGATTATAGGGTTCAAGTTTACCTTTCTTTGATCTCGTGAGCATGCACCTAAAAAGAACTAGAATTAAAACAACAAAATAAGAAAAATAGCCTTAATAAACTAGAAATAACAAAAAGATATTTTAAGCCGTCCCCGGCAACGGCGCCAAAAACTTGATGGGCGTTTTCTCAACACACAACTTTAATCCCCAAGTATGAAGGATATCAATTGTAGTTTCGAAGGTGACCAAGTTAAATATCGAATCCACGGGACGGATAAATATTACTTTTGTTATTTTCTAGCAATTATGACTATGTTGAGAATTATATTTGTAGTTTGTAAACTAAGTAATAATTAAAATAGCAAATAAATAACAAGAACAAGAAAATAGTAGTTGTGATCAAATAAGATAATAGGTAGTTCGTCAAGCCATCCAGTTTCATTCGTTAATTCATACTTTCGTGTGTCAATGTTCGACTCTGCCTTGTGTTTTAGGGACGCATCGCTAGACCATACAAATCTATTCTATAGACACAAATAGATAAGCTTTTGACACGTGTAAGTATCCTCAGAGCAAGACGTATACTTTACCTCCCTTTCTAGGTACTATCATAATCAATTATTTCCCGTGCACTTAGTACTCTAACCTGATTTGATCTCCCTTTTTAGGTACTATAAAGTTATACTCTTAATCCTACTTGTTAACCCGAATTCAATTCAATTAACAAACATTCATATAAGACGGTTCTAATAAAATCTCGGAATCCCTTCACTTAGAATTATAACAATAAACCCTGCTCATTAGTGAACGCACTCAACCAATAACCATGTTATGCATTCAGACTCTACACAACGATTATTGATGCACAAAACAACTATGAGTATGGATTAAAAACATGCAATCTTATATAAAATAAACCACAAGTAGTGTTGTACGAAGTATACACACGAAATACAAATTAACTCATAAAACCTTCATAACTCTAGAACTACCGAAGTGGCTCTAGCCCATGATTGATCTAAGAACAATCATGGTTAGTTGGACCAATCTTACTTGAATCTCCAGTTGCACCTCTGTCTCAGCTCTCCTACTCTCCTCTTGTAATGTTGTTGTTGACGATGATCCCTTTCTTTTTCCTTTTTCGTTCTCTTAGTGATCGTCGTTTTCTTGACTACATGAGCCTCCTTTTATACTTGTAATCATGTTTCTAGGGCTTGGAATGGGCTTTTCAAGTGATCCCACGCGTTTTGGCCTCGAAAATCCGGATAAGGTAAGTTCCCGCACATCAGTTCGACCTCGTCAAACAAGTCGAACCACTGGACGCAGGTCGAACCTACCTACTGGAACTATTCTGCACTTGGTTCGATCTCTTGTACAGGTCGAACCCCTCGGGTCTTGGTCGAACCACAGGTCGAACCCCCACACTGGACAATTTCCGCTCCTGGTTTGACCAACTGTCAGGTCGAATCCCCAACGTCGTGGTCGAACCCATCTTCTCGCAAACTGGTTCGACCATGGTTCGACCTGATGAACAGGTCGAACCCCTTGAGTCATGGTCGAACCTTCCTTCTGCAAACTTTGCAATGCTGGTTCGACCTATAGGAGAGGTCGAACCCTCCTCCATCAGGTCGAACCACCTCTCTCCTTGGCGGTTCGCGTGGTCTCGACTTCGTCTCTTCAATTCTTTGCACTTCCACTCCAATTTTGCTATGAAAACTACTCAAATAGCTCCACTAACACCTGATTCATGCTAATTCACAATATATATAGGTTTTCCACCTATTTCCACCTCAAAACTCTCCAAAACTAGCACAAAATATGCTGCCAAACTTGTGAATTTACACACTCATCACCTAAGTCAGAGTCTCGGTTCTTTATAGTCGTAACTCCAGGCCTGAGCTAGAGTTTCTATAATTACCCTTTAATTTCAAAGGGTGATTCTCATCACTCATACATGACTCACCACTTAGTACTAATACAACTACCACTTTATATAAAATAATAATCATCTTAAAACCACGTAAAAAATTAGTACTTTGACTAAATATGCTTGATTTGTGTGAGAAGATAAGTCTTCACACAATAAAGGGGAAAAATGTACTTTTGGTCCCATATGAAAAATCTCATTTCACTTTTAGTCCCAACCCAAAAGTTACAATTTTAGTCCTGACTGTTAATTATTGGATATAAAACATTAACTTAAAAAATTAAATATAATTAAAAAATAATTGGATTCAATCTTAAAAAATGACTAAGTAGATTGATGATTTATGTATAGAATTATTTCTGAGATCATCACCTTACGCATAAAATAATTTTTGAGATTTCAATCTGTTATTCAATTAAGGAAGAAACCAAACAGTGGTCAACGACACAACGGGCGTCACCACCAATTCTCCCATGAACACCAGTGTTCAAATTTTGGGAATCTCGTCCTCTTCGATAAGGCAATAAGAGCCAAATCTGACAGTCATTTACACATACTTCCCTCACCTATTGCCGACAATGAAGATAAATCGCGACGATCTCCTCAATATTTTTGATCCGGAGTTTGGAAGCTTTATGTCGGCCACCCACCCTGGAGCCACAGATCCACGAGCCACCCAGCGCGTTGGATCCGCCGCGCCTCCTACTCATCGCTACAGATCCATGAGCCGCCGCCATCAATTTTTTCTCTTGCCAAGCCAAAGAACAAAAATCGAGGATTGCTCTCACTTTCTCCCTTAAGGTTGTAATGAGATGACAGCCGGATCTGCTAAATCTTTGCCGTCATACGGTTCGCTGTTCAACGCCGCTAGAGGACACCACCACTGCTGCAAAAAAATTACTACATTGTCACACCGGTCAGATTCACCAATCCCCCCGTCAGAGTTTGCTGCCAAGGGTTGTCCGAGTTCACCATATCTAGCGGCGTCGTCCACCGCAAGTTGCCGCACTAGCCACCTTGAAGATTCTTGCTGGCAATCGCGATGTGTAAATTTGAGTTGGAGAGAGAGAGATTAAGATTCCGGCAAAAATCGCAATCTGTAAATTTGACTAGGAGAGAGAAAGATTAGGGATAAATATAGGATTAAAGAAAATTAATATCAGGTCTCTTAAATTAAAATAAATTTATATCCTAACGGTCACGTCACGCTTTCTGTCAGTTTCATAGACAGAATATCAGAAAAAACCAACGGGACTAAAAATGTAATGAAAAGGACCAAAAGTGAAATGAGACTTCTTGTATGGGACCAAAAGTGCATTTTTTCCATTTCTAATTAGATGTATATGGGCAGATTTAATTGTGATTATGCTTTCAATCTTAGTTAATTTCACTGCAGTTTCGTAGATGTGCTAATAATTTCTTATGTTTCGGTTTTGAATATGGGAATTATTAGAGTTTGTGGACCTTGAGCATAGTTCATTTTCCTTTTTTGAAGTTCAGAGACACTATACAAAACATTGGTACAAGGCAAAAATGACTGATGTCAGAGTAGAATTTGATTAAAATTATTAATATTGTGCATATAATTATTTTTTTTCTAAGGATTCTTAGACTTAAAAAGGAAAGGTACTTTGTATTTTGGTAGTAGAAAGTTTATTGAAGAACTAAGAAGCTCAAAAACTTGCTTTGCTATTGCTTGAAGTTGAACCTATATTTGTTCGGACATCGATCTTTTTTTTCTCTTTTTTGATTGGTAACATGTAATTTATTCGGTCATTTATGTCTGACTTAATATAAATACTATTCAGTTAAACCTGTATTTTAGTATGGTTAATTTTTTTCTATGGACATGAAAAGAAAACTCTTTCTGATTCATTATCTTGCGGAGAGCAGCATGTGTGGCTGAATCATTGAAATGAATGGAATATTAAAAAGTAGAATGTTATTATTTTTTAATTTTCTTTTGATTTTTCCTAACCTGTAAATAGGTCATTAGAAACTTAATCACTTTTAGGAACCTTGCTCATTGTATTGAAGGAGGTGCAATTAACACAAGGTTTTCCAAAATTTGACCAAGTATAATTTTTGCTCACCATCAGATTATTTTCTGCCTTAATGTATGTATCATTTTTAATCAAGCGATGTTATAATATCCAAGATTCTTAGCTATGAATCAGAATATACGCATAAACTTTGGGTAATAATAACTTTCATTATTCCCCGATTTAAAAAAAAAAAAAAAACTTCACTTCTCCTCTGCTCAGTATGTTATAGGGTAATTACTGTATTTGTTTTATGTTGAATTATGTAATGATTTTATTTTCATTTTCCCATAATTACTATTTCCTTTGTTAAAGATGCTAATTTTAATATCCTCTTGTCATTGAATTGTATCCAATTCATTGCATTCGCTATAGGATCTCATGGGGAGCAACAAGATATATAGATGGCTAGTACGATAGATTGCATCCACGAATCATTTTCAAGTGTGTCAGCTATTTTATTATGTGAACTCTCTTAAAAAATCTCGACTTAACATGCACCAGTATAGAGAACATTTTGCTATTTACTTTATTATGTCGCTTGATTTTCTCACTATTAGATTGTTTAATTAATTTTTTTGTTTCAAATCTTGTTATTAGATTGTTAATTTTTTTAGTTTCGGATCGGTTAAAGCTTAAAAGCTAGAAGAAATACTTAGTCTTTTGTAATTAATTTCTTGATTCCTTGCGGTGTAGTGTTAGTATTGTAATTACAATACATACATAAGAACGGGCTAGCACCTCACCTACCAGGATTAGCTATGTTTGTTGCATCAATATGCTATTGAAAAACTTTTGTTTCGTAGTATAAATCTCAACCCAAATTTCTTTAGAATTATTATGTGCAAATGTCTAATGAAACATCGCCACGAGATAACTTTTATGAAGTTCTAATAAGGAGATGAATGAATCATTTTAATGAGAAATCTAAAATGTTCATGTAAACCAAAATAATCTAGTAGACAGGAACTATGCAGGTCGCAACAAGCAACCTACATCGTCTAAAGGTTATGTGGTAATCCATCTCTCAACATGCATCTAAATTTCCCTCCCGTGTAATACCTTGTTGGAAAAGTAGCTTTAAGGAAAGAGTTTTACTAGCATGAAGCTCGACTCTTTTTAGGGAACAAGATAGTTGTGTGCTTTGACATATGTTTCTTCTGTCTTTGTTCAAGAACAAACTCTTACGTACAGGTATCTAATTAACCAACACTTGAATTTGAATTATCATATAAAGATTGCACTGAACATGTAAGAGAGATTTACAAATAATCATCAAACGGTACCCAATATAAACTCACCAAGATTCCCATTGATTATGAAATACCCACCCCACTATTTTAATTTCCACTAATAAATATGCATCATAATATCTCATCTTCGGTCCCTGACAATAGCCCAATTTCTCAGACATTAGGCCAAACTTTGGATCAAGAGTTCACTCACAATCCACAGATAATATCAATTCATGATGATTTATGGTTGATAATATAACACAAACATCAGAGGACATGAAAATGGAAGATTTCTGGATTCGAAATAGTTAGTTATCCACAAATAAATCAGGCCATGATAAACTTAAGTTCATCAACCAAGGAGTTACTAAATATAAGCCATCTCTTCAAAAGTTATCCTTGTAACTACAAATCTAAAAAAACCACAATCTAGCAAGTTTTTCTGCAATATTACAACTCCCAAACAATATACATACTAATGATAGACAAGGGTAAAGTTATCAGATCTTCTTTAAGAGAAGGAACAACTTTTGATCAACTTTAAACTCACACATTTTCAAGGGATCACCTTTTAGCAACAATTGAAGTCCTCCAAATGAAATGTATACCACCCTGTCATACATGAAAACTCTGACGTGAATAAATAGGATTTAAATGAAATGTTGTACTAATAAGCAGTAGAGAAATGTGGAAAGAAGTATAAGTTCTTTGCACAAAAAATGTAGATCCATGGGTCAAATACTCTCTAGCTATTTAACATATAACTTACTAAATAAGAAGGACATCATATGACAGAAAAAGATCTGTTGCAATAAAACTAATTAAAAATACCACCAAGCATCGTCCTTCAAAAATAAAGAGGTATATATACATACACTTTAACACTGTCATTTTCGTCATCCATCTTTCCTTTATCTTCAAACATCTTATACAAAAGTCCATGCATAACGTACTCAAATTTGTCAGCAAGTAATTTCGGATTCCCCTGCAAGTATATGTTACAACAAGTAAATGATCATACATTGTCCAAGACCCCAAACTATAACATTGAAAATTGAAATTTACAGAGCATCTGAGTTATCAAAGTGGAGTTTGATATTATAGAAGACTGATAAAAACCAAACAATTGCAGTTGTTATTTCTTCAATAGAGTTTTGTCCATATGTTAAACAAATGGCTGTATTAAATGCTTCTCAGAAATCAAATAGTGCCATAATTCGAGCAGGGGACTTCTCACATAACAAATGAAATTAGGGGAGCTGCACCTCAGGGCCCGATTTGGTATAATCATCCTTGAGTAAAGAGTTTGAAATCACCATGTATTTCTCACCCGGGAGCATATGATATAACTCAGTATGCACATCTAATTCCATATAAGAATCATCCTCTACACTCTTTGCATTTATTCGTGAAACTATAAAATCATCCACAAAACCAAATAACTACAGTCAAACCTTTTTTCGTTTTAACTAAACTGATTTCGTTGTTCATAGTTATGTTTCGATAAAGGAAACTATAGAATTCTCGTTACCAGAGAATAATTGCATGTATATTCAAAGCCTAAAACAAAACAAAGTACACATAAAATTTATCCGAATATTGAACTTCATTCATTTACCTTTGTCATATACGACTTGGCTATCGATGTTGACGACCTCCATTATCTCATCGAAGTGGAATTTCGCCATTGCCTACAAAATTAAACAAGCAAATTGAAAAGAATACCTTAGCAGAAAACCCGCTCTCACTGGAGCACTTCGCTAAGAAATTAATTTGATTAAAAATTTCTAACTGTCTGTAACAATAAATTTTTTGTATTTATAATAAAATAAATACAAGTTAATTACAATAATAATCCAAAAGGATTAAACTCGATAATTAAGGAAGCAATCTCTATCAATCCTCTGATTCTTTTCTCGAACCAACGTGGACTTTGACTTTGACTAGTTGTGTTGACGGCGCTGACTGTGTTGACTGCGCTGACTTTGACTTTGTTGACTGGAGTGTACGCTGACTGTGTTGACAGCGTGTGTGGAGTCGGATCTTCAATTGAAGCTTGTCCGAGCTCGAATTTGGGACTTTGTAACGTTTATCCAGAGGCGTCGAGCCTTTGTTTGGATTAAACGTATTTGATGTGAAAACACTCGATCTGGGGGGCTTAGCACCTTAATCCCGGGTCGTTTGCCGTTCTTGTCTCGAAGAACACTGAAGAACTTAGTTTATGAAGAACGCTCGATTTGGGGGGGCTCCGCACCTTAATCCCGAATCGTTTGTCGTTCTTGACTTGAAGATGCTTGAAGTATTCAAGGGAGCACTGCTCGTATTCTTGATCTCTTCAGAGCTTTTGTCTTCAGATGCTTCAGTGTGTGTCTGGAATGAATGGAGAAGACCCCTTTATATAGGTGAGGGGTGAAGACCCCTCATAAATGTCCTGCATTCTGATTGGTCCAGAGTTATTTGGGTCATATCCTGCGGGCTTGGGCCTCCACTTGTTTGGGCTGTAATCAGGCCTATTTTATTTGGGCCTGATTTAATTTATATGGGCTTGTTTGACTTAAGTCAGGCCTCATTTGACTTGGGCTTGCTTGACTTGGGTCAGACCTCATTTAATTTGGGTTTGTTTGACTTGGGTCAGGCCTCATTTAATTTAAGCCCCATTTAATTTGTTGGGCTCAAATTATTTATTAATTTACTTTAGGAATTAATTTATTTAAATTCCAAAATAAATTAACATTTAATTAATAAAAATCCACGTGTCGCCATTTGATTGGACAGTAAATTTTTATTTGCTTACAAATGCCCCCTTGCGATTTGTTCACGGACAATGTGTCTTGATGTGAAGGAATCGCAAAAAGTACTTTTTTTTTTCAACATTTGGGCCCCTCTTTTTTTGTTGCTCAATTTATTTTCTCAAGCCCAAATCCAAAAGAGAATATGAAATAAATCTGTTTCTTATCCACCAAGATAAGAGAATATGGGATAGATTTGTTTCTTGTTCACCAAGATAAGAGAATATGGGATAGATTTGTTTCTTGATCACCAAGATAAGAGAATATGGGATAGATTTGTTTCTTGTTCATCAAGATGACTTTCAAATCTTCACTCAAAATAAAAGAAATCTCTTGAAATCTTGAGAGATTTCAATCCAGCAAATAATTTCCATAATTTGCTCAGCCTCTCCACTATATAAGAATGCCCAAGGTCTTTGATTCTTTTTCACCAATGACTGTAAGACATTTACAGTTCTGATTTCTTTTCTTTTCTTCAAATTTTTTTTTTAAGTCATTCATCTTTGTCTTGTAGATTCCTTCATCAAGCATTGCCTACTATCAGGGTAAGTCCTTAATCCATCCATTTTTTTAGTCTGCCTCTTTATATTACTGGATGCTTTTGTTTTGCCCTTTTTTTTTTCAACCTCGTCCTTCTTCCTTTTCGAAAGAATGGCCATCGAGCCTAGTCCCTTCAAGGTTGTCCCTGGATTATCCATTTGGATGAAATTGATTATTGTCCCTCGATTGTTCCTTTAAATGAAACGGATTATTGTCCCTCGGTTGTCCCTTTAAATGAAACGAATTATTGTCCCTCGGTTGTCTCTTCTGGGTAGATTTCAGGCGAGAAAGATGTCCTTGGCGGACAAGATTGACTGATGTGGTGGAACTGGCAGCTAGGCTCGCGGTTTCAGGCGGCGACACACATCAGGGAACCGGCGGCTGATGAGCGCTAGTGGCACTGGCGGCGAATGGTCGATGCAATGTGATCGTCTGTCGGCGGTCACAGCTAGCGAGAAGATCTGGCGAGGGGTACGACGGCCGAGTGCAATGGTGACGGCTCGATGGGTTCTCGGTGATGCTAACGACTGGCAGTCGACGAGAGGCTGAGCGACTCGGAGGCCCGCGGCCTGCGGTGGTTCCTCTTCGGCGATTGACAGCGCGGCTGGAGTCCAATTTTGGCGGCAGCGACGCACAACTCTCAATCGGGGGATCAAGGATGTCGTGTGCTGTCGGCTTCTGGGCGAGCGATCGAAGGCGGTTGAGCAGTGATGAGTCGACGGCTCGTTGGTTGTGGGTTTGCGTTTCTGGCAGCGAAATGGTGATCTCCGGTGGCTGAGCGGGTGCGGCGTCCATCCGATCTGGGGGATGGTGGCCGGCTCGGCGTGTGGGGCTGCTTCGACGTGGAAATCCGGCAACAGATATGGGCAGCCTCAGCGTTGGTGAGTGGCGGGTAGAGGCCATGAGAAACAGCGGCCGACGGGCGTTAGCGGGGCGTGAATTTCCGGCAGCATGTGGGATGTCGACAGTCTTCGATGGCAAACAATACTTTGCCTAACTGAGTCGCGGCTATTCGGCGGAAGAACATCTTTGGTTTCGACGTGTGAAAATTGAAAAGCAAATTGATTTTGATTTCTGCAGATGGGTACTGAGGACCAATATCAAACCAACCCGGGCTAACTCTATCAGCTTGTATGAACTCATCCCAATGCTGGATATCCATCGTGAATGGGCTTTTAAGTCCATAACAGATAATAAGACTAACTTCCCATTGGCCATTGCAAAGAAACTAATTTTGATTTTGGAAAAAAAGTAAAAATTGGATAAATTGTTAATATATATATATATATAGTAATTACTCATAATGACAATATTTCCTTTGTTGAATTATGTAATGATTTTATTTTTATTTTCCCATAATGACAATACTTCCTTTGTTAAAGATACTTTTCAATATGCTCTTGTTACTGAACGCTTGCATCCAATTCATTGCATTCGCTATAGGATCTCATGGGGAGCAACAAGATACATAGATGGCAAGTACTACAGATTGCACCTACGAATCATTTTCAAGTGTGTCAACTATTTTATTATGTGAACTCTCTTGAAAAATCTCGACTTAACATGCACTAGTAGGAGAGAATATTTTGTTATTTACTTTATTGTGCCGCTTGATTTTCCTGCTATTAGACTATTTAATTAATTTTTAGTTTCAAATCCTGTTATTAGATTGCTAAATTTTTTAGTTTCGGATCGGTTAAAGCTTAAAAGCTAGAAGAAATACTTACAGTCTTTTGTAATTAATTTCTTGATTCCTTGTGGTATAGTGTTAGTATTGTAATTACAATACGTACATAAAGAATGGGCTAGCACCTCACTAGAGCTATCAATTTGGGTTGAGCCCAATGGGCCAACCCTCCCCGCCCCACTAAAACCCGCAAGTAACCTGACCTAAAAATGGTCCGCCCCACAGTAACCCGGCCAAAAAAAAGCCCGCCCCATACAAACCCATTGACAAGTGGGTTGCGATGGGTTGTGGGTTAACCCTCCCCAACTCACTAACCCACCATCAACTCAAAATTTTTAATTCACCTCTGACCCCACCCCCACACTCACCAACCCCCACCCCACCCCACCCTCACCCTATCGATATCAATACCAAAATTTTAATATTTTGAAAATTTGATAAATCGATATTTCGATAAATTAAATTCGATATCGTGCCTAATTTATATCGATATCGATTTTTTGATAAATATTTAATAATATCGATATTTTGGCATATCGTTTCACATCGAAAAATTGGCATATCGAAAAAAATATTGATTTATCGAAGCATACCGAAAAATGTATTTAATTTTAATTAAAATAATAAAATTGATATTAAATATTTCAAAATAATTTGAACATGTATTCCAAAACAATGTACTTAAATATAGCTTTATATAATTAATTTTTTAAAAAATAAATAAATTCGATATTTTTTATACGGTAAACACCTATACGAATCGAGTTTACAAAATGAAGTGAACTAATAGTTCATTTTCTATCATCATTAAAATCATAGGAGACATTTGGAAAAATCAAATAATAAAATAATATCGAAAAATTAAAAAATATCGAAAATTAAAAAATCAAAATATTGTCCACACCAGACTAGTGGACACACAAAAAATACATACCCTAATTTAATGTTTATTATTAGAGTTTGAAAAATTTTTTAAGGGTACAAAAGTAAATGTGAAACGTCATAAAAATTTTATTAAAAAATCAAAATTTAAAAAAAAAAGAGAAAGAAAGTGGGCCAACCCACAAATAACCCGCCCCGCGAGTGACCCGCCCCACCAATGACCCGCCCCACTTGAGCCCACTTAAGAGTGGGTTGTGGGTTAAACCGCCCCACCAACCCATTCTGACAGCTCTAACTTTAATAATGAATTGACTCGTCCGACAACTTGTCTCGTATATACTCGTTTGGCTCTGAAATCATGACGAGTTGCATGATTCAATTTATTCTTGTGAGTGTCGTTCATACACACGTATTCTAGAACTTATCTTTGTATCTTGCTTGAAGCTACGTATTTGATTAGACAATAGGAAATGATCTTAGGCCATCTTTGTTGTTTATTAGTCACTAACCATACTATTATACTACCTAATTAAATTATCCGTAGTCAACCCTTTTGAGCCTTTAAGCCTTATTTGTTGGAAGCCTACGTGATTAGCCAATTGCTTTCTTTGCTAGCTTTAAAAATTCTTACCAAGTAGAGAGTTGAAGGAGTCAAGTTGGTGTCTTGTGATGAAGTATAAAAGGAGTAATAAGTTGGAAGTGATGAGAATTGATGGAGAAAATGGTTAAAATTTGCATGAGGGGGTAGTGCCCGAAACTGGTACCCCATGAAAAAGGGTAGTGCCTGAAATTGGTACCTTTATTTGAAAAAAAAAAGAGAAAAAACAAAAAGATTCAAGTAAGGAAATTGTGCTTGAAAGTGAAGGAGGAATCAATTTTCAAGAAGCATTGAAGATCATTGAAGGAGAAAGAAGAAAGTTAAGCTGTTTGTTGAAAAGTTCTAAGTTTTCTTTGATTCTCTATTAGTGATTAAGTCACTTTATCCATATATTTCCTACATTTACCAAAGAGCCAACATTACAACCTAATGCAAGACCTTTATGATCCTATTTTTGAAATTATTCCTTTAGTCAAGAGTTGAGATGATTGTCAAGCTTATGGTTACGCGTGTGTTTGAATTGATTTGGAGTGTAAACACCTTACCTAAAGTGTATATCTCGCAGTTGAGCGATGAGCGTAAATACTACCCGTGAGAATGAGTGGATGAGCATTCCGAAAAAGTGAAGTATTTGATTTAAATTATATGTTCTTAGATGGATGGTTATCTTAGTATTTGAAGTATGATTTTCGAATTGTTATATTGTCTTGGATGTGAAGTTGTGAAATTTTCTCTCAATTACTATATTGGTTTTCTTTGTTGTTGCCTCGGGACGAGCAACAGGTAAGTTTGGGGGTTTGTTGAGAGTGAAATTTCACGTATTTTAGGTCTCACATTACACCATTTTTGATTTTGTGTAGAATGGCATGTTTTTCATATCTTTCATAATTAAGATGCTACTAAGGTGTTTTGTTGAGTTTTGAAGGGTAAAACATAATCAAAAGTTCAAAGTTGGAATGAAGAGTGAAAGCGTGAAGGAATGCTGAAAAACACACATCCACGTTGCGTAATTTTTCTATATTCGTGTAGAAGTCTAAATTGATCATTTGATATATGGTTGGAAAGCCACGGAAGAAATGATTGTTTTACCGTAAAAATCACTCAAATCGGAATTCGTATGAGGAAGTTATGCTCGAAACGGTGAGATCGCGCAGTGCAGTCTCTGCAGCTCGGGAAGCCACTCGGCTCGAGCTGGACCCACCGTGGTCGAGTTTTTGGCCGAGCTGGGGTCCTACGGAACCCTCTCGATGTCAGCTTTTCATCTGTATATGGCTCGGCACCAACTCGGCATGCCCATAGGCAGCTCGGCTCGAGTTGAGTGCCGAGCGGCCCAATTTCGAGCCCAATCGCGGCCTGTTCATTTCTGCACTGTATTTATACCCTTCAGATCGTGTTTTGGAGCAGAAGTCGTCGAAAAAAAATCCTACATCAGTCCAAGACATAATAGGGGAGATCAACACACAATTGGACAGAACACATCCACAATCCATCGATTCCTCACACCAAAAATACTCCATATCAGATTCATATCTGATCTTTCATATTCCATCCATCTTCAAGGGTTTTCAAGTGCTAATTGGGGAAAATCAGACTATCGAAGAGACGGAGAAAGAACGCAGACTTACGCTTACGCTAGGGTTTCGTGTTTCTTATCTTTCCTTTCCTTTTATCTTGATTTGTGATATGAATTGCATAGCCATGAGTGTTGTTTATAACCTTATGGGCTAATTTTCTAAACAGTTCTAGGGTTTGATGGTTTGACTTGATTGATTTGGGAATCTAGACCAAAGATTGGGATTTTATGCAGTTGATATTTTGATTATACTTATTTTATTAAGACTTGCTTTTATGCTTCGTAACGTCTTCATAGTAATTTCATGACATCCGCTATAATGCTTGAATTATTATGTTAGCTTGTGCGCGTTCACGATTGGTATTGTCTATCTGTTAGGGATTGAAGTAATTCCGCTATAAACACTTTAATTCCATGAACTGGTAAATCAAATACTTGAATTGTTTAGTGAAACAATGCAATTAGAATTCAAGTAGGAAGTGAATAGAACCTTGTAGTAATTCCATATAATATCTTATTAGTCGAGCTTACCATCCGAAGGTATTGTTGCTTGTTTGATTAGTATCTAGGAATAAGACTTGGTAATATTCACGCACCTTAGGATTTAAACCAGAATATATTGTTAGCTTAAAATCGAATCATATCTGGTGGGTTAATAGGATTAAGTGGTGTATTTTCATTGACGCTGCATGAAAGAACAATTGAAGGTCTATTAACCCGAATTAATTAGTCTATACCTGATACCTTAGAACTGTCGTTTATCTCTTGATTAAAACTTGCTCATTTTCTATTTCTTTTAATTAATTCAGTTATTTAATGTTTTGTTATTTAGATTATTAATTCACAACAAACTCTTGGAAATTTGGTTACTCAATTCTTCTTAAATAGTAATCTAAAATAAATAAATAATTAACTGTCTCAGTGGGATCGATAAATTAACTTGGGTACTTGCTGCTACGATTGGCATCCTTATACTTGAGGATTAAATTGGAGTGCGCAGAAAACGCCTATCATAAGGTTGATTGATGATTGTTGAACAATGCCCTTAGAAATCCTTAAAATAGAAACTGTAGCAAAACAAGATTAATATGAATCCTACCAACAGTTTGAAGTTGCGACTCTTGCAATGCCTCACTCTCCTCGTCAATGTAAGATGGTTTCTCATCATTTGTCATGAACTAAGTTCTGGTACAATAATTAAACTGTTATAAAGCGAGTAGAAATAGCATAAGAAATTATTTAATTACTGAAATTGACTACCAAAACTACACAGCAAAAATGTTGTGCATGTATTTTGTTTTCTTTATTTTTTTTTCCATATTTGGGGTGCTGGTGTAACAAATAACTCACTCATGTTACTTGATGAATATAATCCTCAGAAATGTTACTAGTTGCATTATTCATCATGCAAAGTGAGTGAGTGAGTGTACATCTGTAGTTGCAAGTTGGAAAGGTATAATTTTTGTACTCATATAATGGTTTATGACTAGTGAGTTTGTTTCCTAGTTTATAATCATGAAAAGTGTTATTATTGGCGATATTACACAAAAAGAGATGTTTTCAATAGCATGATCTAGTAGAAACCACTAAAAATTTTATACTTGCTGTCCTTTAACTTTCTAAGCATATAATATGCAAAACTCCAAGAACAGAACTATATATCTATTAGAAGCTAAGAGTGCAAGTTACAAGTGAAAATGAAACAACAATTCCATACAATGTTGGTGTCATGCTTAGGGGGCTCATTATGCATAGGCACAGAGGTGCATTGTACTAATCCTGAAAACGATAACATGTACTTACATCACATGTCATCTAACCATGATAGAAGTTGAAAGAAATTAGGGTAAATAAGGATGGATAGAACTTCATGGAACTCTGATAATCATGAAGCACAAAATTGAAAGGTGAATAAGGATGTATAGAACTTCATGGAACTCTGATAATCAGGAAGCACAAAATTGAAAGATCTGAGTCATCTGACTACATCCCTTTCAATAATTTACCTTGTGGTCCAAGTCTCAGACCTCTATATACATTACAAATATACAATATAGCAACATTCCAATGATTTAAGCTATACTAGCCAGTTGTTGGAGCTGCAACAAGAGTCCAAATTCTGGATACGATTATGGGCTAAAACTTTTGTAGTTTTTTATTTTGGGACTAGAGAAATATTCTTTTTAGAAAATTATATGGGACTCGACTTTCCACAAAGGTCTAAATGTGTTATATAGATTCTATGCTGGTAGAAATGGTTAGCTACTAACAAACAACATTATGGTCGCAAATAGAGTTTACTCCTCGAATAGAGAACTAATTCAAACATGTTTAGTGTTGTGATTTATTTTACTCGAGCATAATCTAATTCACAATTGTTCATCCATATACATCCATTCACACACGCATATCAACATGTGTGAATATAAGGACTATCTAAATAAAACTGGATGAAGGTAAGTTTTAATGAAATAACCTATCAGTAAAGAAAAACAGAAATAAGTTATTAAGAAAAAACACACAAGAAATGGGAAGCAGGGTTGGTAGGCGTGCAAGAAAGAATAAATCTAGACCAGATCATGTAGAAATACTTCCAGATATTAATGCCCAGTGACAAGAGAATGCAATAAATTGAAGCATCCAATGACTTAAACATGTAGAAAGGAAAAAATGGGATACTTACGAGCTTTTTCTTCATTCAAAGATTCCACTTTATGCCAGGGAGTTTCTGGATGAAACTCACAAGGAAAATTTAAAAGTTATATAAGACTAAAATATATATAAAAGCCAAAGCCTTAAAAAGACTATTCGGTTTACCTTTGTGCTTCTTGAAGCAGGGTAAAGAACAACTTCAAGCCAGCCAAAAATAAAAAGAACTCATTATCAATTACTGAATAGCTAAAGGATCTTGACTCTTACGAAATGGATAATAAGATTGTCAAACTCAGAGAAAAAAAAAAACTTACTACGTTATTAAGCAAGTCGGGCACTTGTATTTTGACTGCACTTCATTACACACTTCACATTTCTTAGGCCCCATGATATAAATGGGTCTACACTTTCAGAGTTCTGCAACACAAGAGGGACAGCTTTTCAATTTCAATTATAGTCCACTTCGATCTTGCAACTTTCAACTTCAATGCTGGTAAACACTGATATTAATGGGTTAATGTTTTCCATATAACAGTCTAAATAAGTCGGGTAAAGCATATCCATTCTAATCAATTAAAATAAGATATTAACCATAAAACCCAGTAAAGATTGACCGACACCTAGTTGAATTGAATGTTAAAATCAAGAATTGAGTGCTATGGTTCCCTCTCTGGAAATTCATAAGCACACCATATCCAAAAGATAGAAATTCAGGTATATGATGGATTTACTCCTGTCTTTCCACTACTCATACAATCTCCTTCAAATGAGAACAATCATGATTTTCTTTTATCCTTGATTTCAACACATGTCAAGAAAGTAATGATATAACATAGAGCTTCCAATTTAACTCCTTTCAACCAATGAAAGCTAAGATTTCCTCTCCATTGAAATTAAAAAAGGCGAGACCAGGTGCAATAAAAATGTGCTGTATGAGACACGCAGTGAATTAAGATAGAACAATACAAGAATTCTGAGTTTTGGACGCTGCAGAGAATCTTCAATTCTTGCCTTGAGATATAACAATTTTCTTTGGATGAAGCAATGAAAAGAAGTTTAAACATCTTGAATTGGAATTTCCTGAATGATTTTTAAAGTGAAAATATACTCGTACTTATAAATGTACATCTCTTATAATCATCGCAACTCATGAATCAAACAAATTAAGATCCTAGCCCCAATAAAGGAGTAGTAGGTCTCATAACGCAACGCAAAAGACAAATTCATAAAATTAAGAAAGAGAAAAGAAAGAAAGAGTACAGCGACGGAGGCCGAACAACAATGGAGGCTATCTGGTGGCTGGTGATGGCGCTGGGAATATCGAGATTCTGAGCTGTATGTTTTCGAGTACCAATTACGAAAAGTGAAGAGTGTTTTCGATTTGTGAATATTAGCCATGATTCTTACCTTCGTCTTGCAAAATACTACTCCCCCCTCCCAGTATTTTTATTCATTTATAATCTAAGAAAAACTAGGGATAAATTAATAATTTTAAAAAAAATAATAAATAAAATTATTAGAAATAATGAATAAAGTGTAAAAAAGTAAGTAAAATTATTGAGATTAATGAATAAAGTGAAAAAGTGAGTAATAAAATATTATAGTAGTATATTTTTATCATTAATGGAATGAGTAAAAATACGTGGGAGAGTCCAAAATGGAAAGTGGGTAAAAATACGTGCGACGAAGAGAGTACTAACAATAACTGGCCAAAGATATGGGTAGGATCTTTTGAAAAAGAAAATAAAAAATGATAATATTTAAATGAAAAGTGATACTTCTTTCGTATGAAGGGTCATTTATTTTTTGCACGTGAATTAATAAGTATTATTATTAGTATTATTATTTTATGTAAATGTAACGATATTATTAAGGGGTGTGTACCATATTTTAGTTGTATTAATAATATGTATGAGACCTATATAGGAAAATATGGTGTTATAATATGATCAAATAGAAACATATTTTAACTATCAATAAACATAGTGTACTTATATAACAACTAATAATACTTTAATAATGAATCGACCCGTCCAACAACTCATCTCGTATATACTCATTGGGCTCGCAATAGAATACTCTCTTTGTCTCCTTCAAATAGGGTATTTTTTTATTTTGGGCATCCTACCAAAGAGTCTTCTTTCCTTTTTCACACATGGGAGTCATACGTCTACTAATACAATTAAAATATGAGCTCTCACTCCCACTAATACAACTACCCATTATACATTAAATAATAATACTCCTTAATCCACGTGAAAAAAATAGAGGGATTGAGTATTTTTTCAAGAGAGAAATGGTGTCAATCATAAAAGAAAAAAAAGAGAAAGAGAAAGAAAAAGGGGAAAGTCCACTTATTGATTTCAGAACTTTAAAACAAAGAAATCAATTATTTTGGTGGATCTTTTCACAATTCAGATCTTTCATATAGCAGATAAATCAATTATTTTGGTGGATATTGCGGTGTAAAGTGAGATAGAAGCTAATTTTGCAGAATGTCACAAAATCCATGAGAATGGGAAGATTGATAGTTGCCAGTTGTTCATGGAGAGCTGGCGAGGTTTCAGCTGCGGTGTCTGCGACTGCCACAGGAATTTCCACCGGAAGGTGGAGCCGCCGAGTCCCGCCGTCACACACAAAACGGAGGTAGTCTATTTTGGGCCCGTTGGGGAAAAAAAAAAGGTGAAAATCCAAACCACTTATAAAATGAAAAATAATGCAATCCCATTAAAGTTGCCAGTATTGCTACGTGAGTTTTGTGAAAAGAGATGTAGATAACATAGTAAAGGTTTATGTGCATGTATATGAGCATTACCGCAAAATCTGATATTTATAAAAAAAGAAAAAATAAACATTATAATATAATATAATTGAAACAGTATTTATGAATGTAATTTCATGTAGTAAAATTCTTCATTGATACAATAACGAAAATATAATTCTACAATTAACTCTACCAAGAACAACTAATATCAATTAATAGAACTTTTATAAAAAATATTGAATAAAAATAGAATAAAGTACATGATAGTAGTAATACAGGAGCTTGAAAATAGTATAGAATAAAACACTTACAATATACTAAATTAAAGTAGATCTTGATGATGGAAGGGGTTGATCACCATCTACAAATGAGTCTGCAGAATGGAAGTGTGACATCTGTGAAGCACCAAAAAATTTGAGTTTGCGAAATTGAAAAGCCAAAAAAATTGTTGTTGAAGTATTTAATTGGGTCTTTGTCAAATTAAAGGAAAAATCAAATTAGGATTCTTCATTCGATAAGATAAGCAGAAACAAATGGAAGCTAGGAAAGTGAGGAAAAAAATTAGTCCATATAATTCAAGTATGAGAAGTAATAGATAAACGATTTAATACCTGAAATGAAAAACTTCTGACTAATGAACAAAGAAGCTGTTTAAAGCCATATAACTTCTAAACATATAACTTCTAAACATATGAAATCAGCAATGGAATATGAATCAGATTTTTTGGAGTGATGGCATAGCTACAACATTCATTATAGCAGCCTTTCCAGTTGTGGTTCCATCTGACTTCAGATTAGAGTCTGTCCAATAAACAGTACAATTACAAAACCTACCCAAAAAGGGAAGCATAATCAAAGCTAGCAAAAACTCAAAAGCTATATGCCCTTGATCATTCTCCAATACTATGCGCAATCAAAAGCTTCAACATTCTTATTTTAATATCTAATTCATCTACTCCACTTGAATATCACTGTGGAACCCAACAAAGAGAAACATGAATCAATTTTGTCTATCTGAATACCAAAAACAACCACGTGAATAACAAAGGCAGCAATATGGAAAAGAAGTAGTGCCTCGCGTTATCGAAACTTTTAGCTGACAGGTTCACAATTACATTCACACATCCACATTACTAAATGGTGGACACCATGCCTGACAAAAGGAAACACCTTGTCCCCTATAATTAACAGTATTTATTCATCAAAATCCCAGAAAATGTGCAAAATTGATAAATTAATTATTCAAAATCCAAACAAATAACATAATAAGAAACCTGAACTTCGGTAGCTTAAGTAAACATGAAAGGGAATTCATTTAAAGTATCAGCGTGCTTCGTTCGTTGATTCAATCTCTCACTCTTTATTGCGCACATTTCTGTGCGAAACTTTAAAATTATAATGCATATACTAAGAGATTGAAACATAACAGTTTATGCGAAAATTTGTGACAGAAAAGGTGAGAATAGAGAGGAAAGAGAAAAACCTGGTGAGAGAGAGAGCAGTAGGCGATTGGTGGGCAGCAAGGAGTGCGGCTACCATTTCCAGTGCTAAGTTCTCACAAATTAGGATTTGAATGTTTGAGGAGAGGATTTTCTAAAATTAAATTTAAGACCCTAAAGTTCCTTGAATTTATGATAAAGGCACCTATAATTATAAAAATAAAATATTTAAAAATTGGACAAATCAGCCTTACTTCTTTCTTGAGATGACACATCAGCAATAGGTTTTCTATTGAGATGACACATCATCAATACAAAACCTTCATTTAGTTATCTAAAGACATCTATTTATCAATTTTCTGATGTTGACGTGTCTCTACGTTCTTCATGATGACATGACATGTTGAGAGCATTTTAAATTCTTTCTATTTATAATTTTTTTAATCTAAATCTTTCTCTTTTATTTTTTTTAGAGACAAAATCAAATCTATCTAAATTGATTATCATTAATTTCGTAATAAATTTTTTGCTAAATTTAAGGATTTTTCTTTACTTAATGATTAATTCATTATTATTATAATATATATCTTAATTGGTTGATTATCTTAATTAATCATCCGTTTATTTATAAATTAAAGGAAATATTTATTATATTAATTATGTCTTTATTTTCAAACTTGCATATAAATAGCTATACATTCTAATACATCGGTGTCACGTTTCATTTCTCTTTTATTTGTATGCACATCAATAGATTTGATTTGATGTTATTTTCTTCGATTTATCATTATCGATTGAATGTCTATGTATTAGGTAGTATATGGAATAGTGGAAGAGAAAGAAGAAAGATTTTCATGTTGAGAGAAAAAAAATTTCTCTTTTATTTGTATACACATCAATAGATTTGATTGGATGTTATTTTCTTCGATTTATCATTATCAATTGAATGTCTGTGGAAGAGAAAGAAGAAAGATTTTCATGTTGAGAGAAAAAAATTTCTCTTTTATTTGTATGCACATCAATAGATTTGATTGGATGTTATTTTCTTTGATTTATTATTATGGATAGGATGTCTATGTATTTTGATTGGATGTTATTTTCTTCGATTTATTATTATGGATAGGATGTCGATGTATTACGTGGTATATATGGAATAATAGAAGAGAAAGAAGAAAGATTTTCAAGTTGGAGGAAAAAATGAAGCGAAAATCATCAAAATTAAGACGTGCATGAGCACTATATATGGTGAAATGTGAATCAAAGCTCCCAAAAACAACAATTAAAGAGGAAAAAGTGGATGATTCCGATAAATATTTTTATGATTGTCAATCTGTGGATTTTACTTTGCCAGCGATGCACATTACATGTAAATGTAAGTAATACAAACATGTAAATGCAATGCACCATAGAAAAGCTCATGATTTGATCAAAATAAATTAGGTAATGCCTTTATATATTACGTACGATAACACATGAGTGCCTACTATGTATGACCGCACATGATGCTAAAAGAGTGCTTACTATGTATGACAACACATGAGTGCTAAAAGATTTATTAAGTCGTAATTATTACTTACTTTCTCATTTTAAAAATAGTGGATTAAGACAATGTGATAAATTTTATGTTTTAATTCTTATTTTTTTAGTTGATTTTAGATCATTATTATTATTTATCTATATTTTCAATTTTAAAATTTAATCTAATCATATAAACTGTTTCGCACAAAGGATTTTGTCTATTTTAAATTGATAACCAATTTATAATTAATTATTAATGTTATTTATTTATTTTTATTTTAATTATATTTTATTATTCAATATTAATTCTTAATTATTAATTCTCAATCTTTAATAACAAAATTCATAGATACCTATCATTATTGAGTGAGGCTTGCGTGCACCCGGGCGCACGGAACACATTCCGTGCGCCTTTAGAAATTTTGTATTATGGGTAAGGGTACATTAATTTGGTCTAAAGGGTATACACTTTAATTACTAAAAGGTACACAATTTTTTTCTAAAGGGTATACACTTTTCATTAATTTTTTTTTTCTTTAGAAAATAAAGGGTACACATTTTTATACTAAAGGGTATACAATTTAACACAAAATTCTAAAGGCGCACGGAGTGTTGTTCGTGCGCCCAGATTTTTCTTTAGAAAATAAAGGGTACACATCTGTATACTAAAAGGTATACAATTTAGCACAAATTTCTAAAGGCGCACGGAAAGTGTTCCGTGCGCCCGGGTGCACAAGAGTTTTTGCCATCATTATTAGAATAATAATTTTTATAAAATCTTTTTATTTTGAATTAATTCGATGATAAAATAATAATAATAATTAATAATAATGATGAGTTAAATGATATTTTAACTAATTATGTTGTCATTATTATAAATTCATAATTTATCACTTAAGCAATTACTACATAAATAAATTTTATATTTAAATTAGTTTAAAATTATTTTCTTAATTATTTATCTTTATTAATATAGTATTAGATTTTTAGAGGATCGGAATCTGATCTTAAATCATGAATTACTTCCAATTTAATAATGACTAATTATAGTGTATATTCGGTTGCACCCTAAGATAGGGTGTACCCATACACAAATATAAACAAAAAAACATATACAATTATGAGCACAAATATATACAATTTACTTAATTGTTAGTTTTTTTAATGAAAAATTAAGTGTAAAAAAATATACAATTATTAAAAAATATGTATACACTATTGAATAAAAAGTTATACACATATGGATGTTAGTTTTTTAATGAAAAACTTAATGTGAAAAAAATATACAATTATTACAAAATACGTATACAAAATATAATAATATGTATACAAAATAGAATAAAAAGTCATACACATATGGGTGCACCCTTGCACCCGGGTGCACCCAATATGCACTCATAATTTAAATTAATACACTAAATTATATTGGGCGCACCCGGGTGCACCCATATGTGTATGACTTTTTATTCTATTTTGTATACGTATTTTGTAATAATTGTATACTTTTTTACACTAAGTTAAAAAATTAATATCCATATGTGTATAACTTTTTATTTAATATATATATTTTTTAATAATTGTATATTTTTTTACACTCAATTTTTCATTAAAAAAACTAACAATTAAATTGTATACTTTTTTTCTCATAATTGTATATATTTTTGTTTATATTTGTATATGGAAGCACCCTATCTTAAGATGCACCCGGGTGCACACTATAATTAGCCAATTAAATATTCAATTTATTATAAAAGAGATTATCTTCAAATTTCACTATTATATTAGTTATATGATTGTACTTTTCAATCATGATTTGAAGAATATTAATATATTTTAATTATAGTGTCACGCCCCACTTTTCACCACCAATAATAAACAATAATAAATATTCATTTTCCTTCACTTTTATACAATACAACAGTTCATTACACCGGCCCGGCCAACAGGTCATCATCCATGTATACAACTTTCAGGATCTGACGGTACCCAACCACGCTTCCGTTGCGCAACTCACCTACAATGCATAAACTAATGAGACAAAAATCTAAGTAAATATAAATCATGCATGACAATGCATGAAAATGCATTTATTTCCTAATCTACTAATTGATCTCTTTTATCTTGAAAACTGTTCACGTTGCGGGATCCCCACGACACACTTATGATATGCACCCCAAATGAGCTCAATGGGGAAGATTTTTTCGAACCCCGAAAATAGTGCCGAGAACGATTTTTTCGAACCCTGACAGAGATACATATATGTGGCCGCACACACCACTAGTATCTTATTAATTTTAGGGAAAACACTTTTCATGATTATGCATGGTATGCAACCAGTGCAATTAAATATACATCATAAATCATTTATGATATCAATATCAACATTTAATCATAAATAAAATAACAACTTAATTTAATTCACACAAATTCAATTCACCTTGGATCACACGGATCTCTTATAATAACAACTCCATCTTGGATCACACAGATCCTTATAACCAACATCTTCTCAAGTCATACAGATATATTTTTAACAGTTCCCAATCACACAGATCTATATAATACAATAATATTATTTCAAATTACATAAATCCACAACTTGTATAATCAATTAATCCCAAATAATTCATAACATAATTAAACTAATCACAAATAATTCACAATATAATTATCACATATTAATCACAAATAATTTACACACAACATATTTATGCATTGTAGTTGGACTTCTACTTACTTGGATTCCGATAATATTAATACTAAAGACCCGTGAAGAAATGTAATTAATTCCTTCCGTTCAGTTCCAACACACTCTCCTTTCTTCTTCTTTTTCTTTTCGTGCCGATTGATCTGGGGTGTGAGTTGATGAATTCCTCAACACTCCATATATATAGATGCGAAAGGAGTAGGGGAGGTGGTTGACAACAATATGCATGCAAATTCAAATTTCCAATTTAGCTGCTAATGCATGCATTCAATACATGCAGCCACCAATTTTGACTTTTCTTTTCTTTTTTTTTTTAAATAAAATACGGCTGCAAAGCCAAATTTCAATTAGGCTGCCCATCCATCACTATCAACATCAACTTTTTGATTTTTTTTTATTTTTTTTAAATCAAACTTGGCTGTAAATATGCAATGCATCACATACTCCCTGTACAACAGCCGCCCCTATCTATTTTTTTTAATATTATATATATTATTATATTATTATTATAATAATTAATACACGTGAATATTTATGCACACATATGTTCACATATTGTCACCATTATTATCATGGATGTGTCAAATAAAATGTAAATAAAATGTAGAAATAATTACCACATAATTATAAAAATGCGTAAAATACAAATTATAAAATAAAGAATTTTTCGGGTATTACAATCTCCCCACCTTATAAGAATTTCGTCCTCGAAATTTAATCCCACTCTACTTCAACATTTTATAATCATCACATATGAAATAAATGAGACCATAATTATGTTAATACAAAATCACATATTTAACATATCATAGAACTTACCGGTCTGGTGGTGTACCAAAGATACCAAGATTGTATACATGGACAGTCTACAGAACCATGACCGTGCTCTGATACCATTCTGTCACGCCCCACTTTTCACCACCAATAATAGACAATAATAAATATTCCTTTTCCTTCACTTTTATACAATACAACAGTTCATTACACCGGCTCGGCCAACAGGTCATCATCCATGTATACAACTCTCAGGACCTGACGGTACCCAACCACGCTTCCGCTGCGCAACTCACCTACAATGCATAAACTAATGAGACAAAAATCTCAGTAAGTATAAATCATGCATGACAATGCATGAAAATGCATTTATTTCCTAATCTACTAATTGATCTCTTTTATCTTGAAACTGTTCACGTTGCGGGATCCCCACGATACACTTATGATATGCACCCCAAATGAGCTCAATGGGGACGATTTTTTCGAATCCCGAAAATAGTGCCGAGAATGATTTTTCCGAACTCTGGCAAAGTGGTGGGGACGATTTTTCCAAACCCCTAATAAAAATATTGGGAACGATTTTTTCGAACCCTGACAGAGATGCATATATAGTGGCCGCACACACCATTAGTATCTTATTAATTTTAGGGAAAATACTTTTCATGATTATGCATGGTATGCAACCAGTGCAATTAAATATACATCATAAATCATTTATGATATCAATATCAACATTTAATCATAAATAAAATAACAACTTAATTTAATTCACACAAATCCACTTCACCTTGGATCACACGGATCTCTTATAATAACAACTCCATCTTGGATCACACAGATCCTTATAACCAACATCTTCTCAAGTCATACAGATATATTTTTAACAGTTCCCAATCACACAGATCTATATAATATAATAATATTATTTCAAATTACATAAATCCACAACTTGTATAATCAATTAATCCCAAATAATTCATAACATAATTAAACTAATCACAAATAATTCACAATATAATTATCACATATTAATCACAAATAATTTACACACAATATATTTATGCATTGTAGTTGGACTTCTACTTACTTGGATTCCGATAATATTAATACTAAAGACCCGTGAAGAATTGTAACTAATTCCTTCCGTCCCGTTCCAACACACTCTCCTTTCTCCCTCCTTTTCTTTTCGTGTCATTGATCTGGGGTGTGAGGTGATGAATTCCTCAACATCCCATATATATATAGATGCGAAAGGAGTATGGGAGGTGGTTGACAACAATATACATGCAAATTCCAATTTCCAATTTGGCTGCTAATGCATGCATTCAATACATGCAGCCACCAATTTTGACTTTTTTTTAAATAAAATACGGCTTCAAAGCCAAATTTCAATTAGGCTGCCCATCCATCACTATCAACATCAACTTTTTATTTTTTTATTTTTTATTTTTATTTTTTTTAAATCAAACTTGGCTGCAAATATGCCATGCATCACATACTCCCTGTACAACAGCCGCCCCTATCTATTTTTTTTAATATTATATATATTATTATTATAATAATTAATACACGTGAATATTTATGCACACATATGTTCACATATTGTCACCATTATTATCATGAATGTGTCAAATAAAATATAAATAAAATGTAGAAATAATTACCACATAATTATAAAAATGCGTAAAATACAAATTATAAAATAAAGAATTTTCCGGGTATTACATATAGATTGTAACAAAATTGTCTCATATTTAATGAATTGTTAAATTATTTTTTGAAATTAAAATTATACAGCCATGACTGTACACCATACATTTAAAAGTAGGGTTTTTTTTAATATATATATATATATATATATATATATATATATAATAAATTATTAAGTTTAAATGGATTGGACATGCATGTCTTACGAATTAGATGGTCTTCTTCACTAAAAATTTTCATAAATAACAATAATTATGTTTATATCTAATTATCATATTTTAATACTTAATCTAATTACTTATTGTAGATTATTATTGAATATTTATATATATCAACATATTTATGTTTGGGTATTTAAATTTATTTTTCAATCATCATCAATCCATATGTTATAATTTATTATATTATATTAAGCAAAATATCCCATAGGGCATATGAACATAATCCATGAACCACTATTCAATTTTTTGTTAGTTTTTAGTGAAAAACTAATTATAGTTGAATATAAAAAAGTATAATACATTTATTAAGAAATACATATAATATTTTGTTAGTTTTTTTAGTGAAAAATTAATTATAATTGAATATAAAAAAGTATAATACATTTATTAAGAAATACATATATGTTACTGAATTAAAATTAATACAATTTAGTATGAAAAAATAATATAACTAAGTGCATAAAGTTAAATCCGTACATTTGAATGATGGAATATCAACTCATGCGAGTAATTTATTAATTTAAATTGTATTTATTGTTAACATATAATTCTCTATCATAATTTAATTTAATTAGGCAAATTAAAGATTATCTATCATCATTAATTAATATTTTTTAGTTAATTATTTAATTTAATGCTAATATAAATTTCCATATTTAATTTTATTAATTATAATGTCAGTCAATCAATCAATAATCGTATATAACTTTTGCAATTATTATTATTTACATAACACTAAATTGTTGTAAATGCTAATTTTTTATTTATTATTAATAAACTTTCTTATTTGAGATTTTCTGTTTCATTTTTATTGAATTAATTGCTATGAATTAATTAATGCTAATATAAATCACTATATTTAATTTTCTTAATTGAAAATGTGAATCAAATCAATCAATAATCATATTTAACTTTTGTAATTATTATGATTAACATAACACCTTAAATTGATGTAAATGTTATTCAATATTTTCCTTAATTATATAACTAATTTTTATATAACTTAATTATATAACTTTTGATTTATTTTTTCAATAATCATTCCTATAATATTTTTACAATAAAAGAATTTAATGATAGAGTTTATTAACATATTATTAAAATAAATAATTTGATAGTTTGTTTAGATTTTTACAATAAAAGAATTTGACTATTGTGGACATGTATGATTTAAATCATTAGATCTTATATCAATTGAATATCACGATTTAAATTTAAAAGGTAAATAAAAAATAAATGAGAAATTACAAATATACACTAAATTTAACTTATATTTTTAAGGTGTATGGGTGCACCCTAGATTATCCCTTAAATCAATGCATGTAAAATGGTTTACATAACACTTATATTGTATTCTAACAATTTGAGTTATTTGATGTACTCTCTCCGTCCGCTTTTAAGGTATCAATTTCACTATTTCTGGCGTCTGCTTCAAATGTATCAATTTTCTCTATTTAGTAAAAAAAATGCACAATATGACCCACCACTTTCCTCTAATACAACTACCCACTTTACCTATAATAATAATAATACTCCTTAATCCACATGCAAAAAGCAAATAAAGACCTTAGAATTGTCCACATGTAAAAAACAAATGAATACGTTAGACAGAGGGAGTATTATATTCAAATTTTTTATAGAAATCAAATCATATTATCAAATTCTAAAAAGACGAGCAAGAGAATTAAATACTTAAAGATAAATTTATTGACACCATCCCTGATAATTATACATTGAAGAATTCAAAATTTGTTGGTTTAATTTGACAATAATAATGTGATATAGAATTCTTAGCGAAAAGAGGCATTTGTTTGAATTAAGTATATAATATATATATTTTTATATGTATAATTATTTTTATACACAAACATTAATTATACAGCTTTTATTATTATTATTATTATTATTATTATTATTAATAATTATTCATGTATTATCTATTTAAATTATAAGGTGATAGGCATAATAATAATAAAAAAAAATATATAATTCATTTAGTTATTTAAATATTGTAGTCTCATGCAAATGTAATTTTGAGATTTAACATGTACTATTAAGTGTGAATCATGGTATTGTTGTCACGTACTCCTTCCGTCCCACTCAAATAGTAGTGTTTGTTTTTTGCACGTGTATTAAGAAGTATTATCACTTAATGTTTAGTAGGTGGTTGTTTTACTAGGAGTGTGTGACCTATATTTTAATTGTATTAGAGGGTGTGTGTGGATCCATGTGTGTAAAAAAGAAAAGTGAACTATTTGGGTGGACGCCCAAAATGAAAAAAATGTGATCATTTGGGTGGGACGGAGGGACTATACTTTTATTATATATAATGATATAACTGATATTGAGTTGTGGACTTCTTCTTTACGATTATGCCAATCAACATCGATTTTTTAAAGCAAAATATGATTTGTTCCAAAAAGTAATACTCCTCCGTCCCACTTAAAATGTAGTAACTTTTTTTTTACAGAAATTAAAGAGTATAATATTTTAATATGTAGTGGGTAGATGTATTAGTGGTGTATGTGTGGGCCTCATATGAATATATTAATTGTTTTGGGTGGATCTCATATGATTAAAAAGGAAATGTGACAACTTTTGTGGAACAATTCAAAAGGAACAGTGTCACAACTTCTGTGGGACGGGGAATATATTTTTACTTGAAAATTTTATATTTTTTTATTATTTTTATTGTTTAGATATATATTTTATTAAACAAAATTATCATGATTTAAAGTGGAATTTTCCAGTAACGAATTGGGGGATAATGGTAATTAACTTAAAATCGTAAATTGTAAGTTTATTATATACTGTAATTTACAATATAAAAATAATGAAATTTAATATTGTAATATATAAAATATCAACTATTACCCTTCGTCCCAACTTAAACGGTACCATTACGGAAGATGGGGAGTTTAAGAAAAATTAATTTTTGACTAATTTTATTGACACTTGGAGGATAATGTAGTATTTTTAGGTAATATAAATAAATAATAAAGTATGTTATGTGTGTTAGGTGAGAGTGATAAATTTGTAATCAAGACGTACTCACAATTAATGAAGATATGGAAAATTATTTTTTGACTAACTTTATAAATTTTTGGAGGATAATGTATTGTTTTTAGGTAATTTTAATGTGGAGTGGATAATTGTATTAGTGTGGGTCCCATATGTAGTGGGTTGATAATAAGTTGATAATAATAATAATATTATTGTGTGTGTCACATTAACTCAAAAAGGAAATGGACACTTTGTATTGAGACTGATCAAAATGACAAAATTGACACTTATTAAGGGAACGGAGGGAGCAAATAAGAAAGTAGGTTATGAGTGTTATGTGAGAGTGGTAAATTTGTAATCAAGATATACTCTTAGGATGATGATTGATGGGATTTTCCTTTTTTTTTTTTGTTTATGGTAAAATTTAATGTGGAACGTATAAAATAAAAAGTGTAAAATTTAATTTGGAATAGAGAAAGTATAAAATAGATAAATAAATAAAATTATAAAGATAATTTTTTTCAAATTAAAATTAAAATACAAATTTAATATAAATATATCACATAATTTAATCAATCTTGTGCATCGTTACATACTAGTATAATATAAAGATTACATCTCAAAACATGGATGGTACATAAAATATAAATAAAATTTATAATTAAAAAATATATAGCCTTAAATGAAGAAATGAATGGTAAGTAGATTCAAATGGAATAAAATTTATACCCTAAAAATAATATATAAGGCTAATTATAGTGTACACCTAGGTGCATTCTATGATAGGGTGCACCCATATACAAATATATACAAAAATATGTATAATTATGTGTAAAAATGTATACAATTTAATTTTTAGTTTTTTAATAAAAAATTGAGTGTAAAAAAATATACAATTGTTAAAAACATATATACACTATTGAATAATAAAAAAGTTATACACATATAAATGCTAGTTTTTTAATGAAAAACTTAGTGTGAAAAAAGTATACAATTATTACGAAACACGTATACAAAATTGAATAATATGTATACAAAATAGAATAAAAAATTATACACATATGGATGCACCCTAGCACCGGGTACACCCAATATACACTCAAAATATAATTCTTTAAAAAAATATTTATATCTTCTTCTTTATACAGTCTCATTTAACACGTTTAATTATAATGTAATATTAAAATATAAAGGAACATTTAATGACATAAAAATGAACGTTGATTGGTTAAGATAGCTTTGAGAATTTAAAATGTTTTTTTGGTTTTTTTTTTTTATCATGTTTAAGTTAGACGATGATAAAAGCCCTCTTTATTGACTGGCAAAAATAATCATAATTAATATTCTAGCATACGAGGAACTGCTAGGAGTAGAATTTGCGTTGGGGATGTCAATGGGCCAGGGTAACGGGCCGGGTAATTGAGTATCCGGACCCAAACCCATTCTTTTGTTGTGGGTCTGGGCTGCCCCGTGACCCGTACGAGGTGGGGCGGGTCCGTCCCATTTTTTATCCATTTTGATTTTTTATTTTATTTTAAATATTTATATCTATTATAAATAATGTGTAATATATATTACTTTCAATGTTTACGTTTCTATTTTGCGCGTAACATTTCAATGTTTACGTTTTTTTTAGAATATGAGATCCACCTAAAATAATTAATATATCATCCAATACTAATACACCTACTCAATTTACATTAAATATTATATTTTTCAACCCACTATCTATTAAAATATTATACTCCCTCCGTCCCATCTTTATTGCAACTTTTACTGTAACTTTTGTGAGAGCTTTTTGCAGTCAAAAGTTGCAATAAAGATGGGACGGAGGGAGTACTTCTTAATCAAGGTGCAAAAAACAAACGTAAACATTGAAACGGAACGGATGTAGTATTTCATTTAATTAGTATATTAATAGAAATATCATGTATTTTCTATTTAATTAATCAATTAAGTAAATATATCTTATAAATAATAAATATAATAAAAAATATAAATAAAATATACATGTTATACACATAATATGTTATATAATATAAATATTAAATGGGTCTAAATGGGTCCAAATGGGACATCACTACTATCCAAACCTGCTCCATTCTTAATACGGGCTAGACCAGGTACGCTCCAAATTCACGGGCTAGGGCAGGTCAGGTCGGGTCGAGCCATTTTTGACATCCCTAATTTGCGTACACAAGAGAGGGGGAAGGGTAAATACGTAAAATGCTGTGTAAGTGTTGCTGTTGCATCGTGAGGCACCAGGGCTGGGCTGGGCCGGGTCGGGTGGTGGAGAAAAGGGCGGATAGTGAAGAGACGTTGGGTGCGTGGGTACTATGGAAATTGGGGACCCACCCAGAAAAACACAGTTTCTTTTTCTCAACTCCAAGAATCCAGTTTGACCATCTAATCTCGTGTAGAGCAGTTTCTGGCCTGTTTATTTCCCCCTAGTACGCCCCAACTCTCCATTTATTTCCTGACACCTACTATATTTTTTTCCAGAGTGATTATATAATAATTCCTCCACAAAGGTACTCATTCTATTATATCGATCCTATTTAAAATTAAAAGTTTCTAGTATTTTATTAAATGGCTCTAAATATGGCACATCAATCACTACTAATATAACTATTCACTACATATAAAATACTACATCCGTCCTAGACTAAAAGGACCAAATATTTTTGCGTACGTAGATTAAGAAGTGTTATTATTTAATTATAGTGGGTATGTAGGTTTTGTGAATTACCTTTCTACTCTTCCACCTAATTAATCCATTAATTGTAGTGAGATATTTTTGTCTTTTGAAAATATAAACTATTGTTATGAAGTGTTAGTGGTGGGACCCTCACATTCCTAAAATAAAAACGGCCCCCTTTAAGTGGGACGACGAAAATGGTAAAATGACCCTTTAGCCTGGGACAGAGGGAGTAATAATACTCTTTAATTTACGTGCAAAAAGAAAATGAAAATCTTTGCACGGGATGGAGGGAGTACTCAATCTATTACATTTTTCTCAATTTGCTTTTTACAGGTAATAATTATATTAGTAATGGGTACTCCTCAATCCACGTACAAAAAATATAAATAACCATTCGGACGAGACGGAGGGAGTATTTTAATGAGACACCAAATATAATGAAATAGGACATTTCAGTGGGACGGAGGGAATATCAATTTTACTCAATTAAGTGGTTTTAATAAGTACTCCCTCCTTCCCACCGAAAGGTCACAATTTTACTATATTGGGCGTCCCATCCAAATGTCTTCATTTCCCACTTTTAGTTAAAAGGTACCACATGTGGCCAATCACTCACTACTAATAAAATTACCCACTACACATAAAATAATAATATTCCTTAATCTACGCACAAAAAGCAACCGGTGACGTTTGGGCGAGACGGAGGGAGTAGATTTTAATTTTATAAAATTAATGTGTAAAAAGATATTAATTTATATAAAAAAATAAAAGAGGGAGGAAAGAAAAGGAATACGATATAGATATAGAAAGTATGTTAAGGATTATAAAGTTTGTAGGTGTATATAAAGATGATTTTGTGTGGATTTTGAAAACCAAATCATATACTCCCTCCGTCCCTGTTTAGTGTGAAAATCTGTATGTTTTAGACTCCGATTTAGCACTGTTGTGTGATATTTATATCCGTATTTGAGCATCTTTTAATTGAATTGTATATATTTGTGTTATAGATGCTTGTGAGGTGTTATTTCGTGTTTTTAAGTAGAAAATGGGGGTAAAAAGAGTAAAAACGAAAGTCGAGAGCGGAGCCGGGCTAAAATAAAAATTGGTGCAGCATGGCACGACTCGTGCCAGCCTTGGCATGGGTCGTGCCACCCACATAGTCCACTCGTGCCGGCCACATGCAGCACGAGACGCCATCGCCGCCCAACACGCCCCGGTAGTGCATGACTCGTGCCACAACTTTGCATGACTCGTGCCACAACTTTGCATGACTCGTGCCATACTTAAATGAATGAATTTTCAAGAGTTCTTTATATGGTTGGAAAGCCAAGGAAGAGAAGATCGCGTGAGCGTAAAAATCACCTCAATCGAAGATCGAATGAAGAAGTTATGAGCAAAACCATGAGATCGCGCAGGCAGCAGACGGGTGGCACGACCCATGCCACATTTGGCACGAGTCGTGCCGACCGCGCAGCCAGCGCCCGTGCCGCCCAGCTGTCAAGAAATTCCGACAACATGCGCTCGGCACGACTCGTGTCACTTCCCAGCGAGCCTGTTTCATTATTTTTTTGCCTGTTCGTATTTTTTACGTGAAAAAGCCCATTTTTGAGTCATAATTCGGGAATTATCAATCCTCAACTATAAAAAGAGCCCTTGGGGTGTTCCAAACCCTAACCCTCCATAACTCTCCACAACCCTATATACTTTTTCATACCCTTTCATCACACCATCCCTGGGAGTTCATCAGTGTTGCTTACTTGAGAAGGAGAACAAGAAGGTTCAGATTTACGAAAGAGAGAACAGAGAATCACGCCATATCTAGGGTTTTTCTTATTCTTTCTTTCTTAATTTTGAATTATAGACCTATGGAATTGTTTTCATACCTAACCATGGGTGTTGCTTGTAACACCATGAGCTAGTACTTCTTGGATAGTGCTAGGTTTTGAAGGTTGAATTGATGACCTAGACTAGGTTTTGGATTTCTGCAATATTCTTATTTCAGTATTAATGTTTTGAATTGAGATTGATATTTTTGTCTTATATGATATGTCCTTATTCATGAAGATGCCAATTACCTTTGCATGTTTATGATTATTGCTTGTGTCATAAAGTAATTATATTTGTCTATCTGTTATGGGTAAAGGGAACTTAACCATATAAGCTTTATTCATTAGAATAATTAATATTGGACGCTTAATATATCTATTAATTACCAGATTTGATTTCTTAGATTGTTAAATGTGAATTGAAGTTTATTTCTTAAGTACCTAGAAGGGAGTATGAATTATTCTTCTGCATAACCAGATTTATGTGTTAAGTTTACTTTACCAAAGGGATTTAACATAATTGTGTGATGCTTTCATAAAATCTGCAGGAATTCTAATCGATTGTCTAGTGACTTGATTTGACCAATATAACTGGATTTCCTAGTGCTACCTATCTTCTCTCTTGAACACTTCCATCTTAATTTTATTTGCTATTTTATTTTATTATTTTAGTAATTATTTTCTGCATCTTTAATTTAGGTAATTCTCTTAAAATATCCAGATTTGTCTTAAATTAGAATAGTCATAATCAAATTAAAAAGTAAGTCTAGAATTATTCTTTGGGTTCGATAATAGACTTGGTCACACGCTTATCTGCAACTGATTCCCTACACTTGGGGACACGCAAAAATGTGCACAAGCAAATGGCGCCGTTGCCAGGAATAATTTCTTAGTCTTTACTATTTAACTCTTTTTTGATTTATTTTAATTTAGGACGTTAAATTTTTAATTGCTTTTATTTTTATTTTTTTATTTAGATCCAAACTATTCTAATCAGCTGCGTGAGCACAGGTAAAATTTAGCTAAGATGGCTGACGATCAGGCCCCAACTCCTATGCGGGACCAGTATAAGCTGAAGCATATTATGAACGCTGGATTGAATGGACCCACTATTACTGCGGAGAGTTTTGAGTTGCCGTTTGGACTAATCCGAATGGTACAAGTACAGCAGTTTAGTGGTAATCTTTTGGAGAATCCTAGTGAGCATCTGTAGTTATTTGATGAGTATGCGAGAATGCAGAAGTATAGGAATGTTCTAGTGGATGCTATCAGAATGAGGCTTTTCCCATTCTTACTAATGGGAAAAGCCAAAGAGTGGTACAACAACCTTCCTGCAGGATGTTGTACTACATGGGAGCAGTTGGCAGATAAGTTCTTGAATAAGTACTTCCCTCCCTCCAAGAGTTTTAAGGTGAAGCAAAAGATCACACTATTTAAACAAGGAGCCTTGGAGAGTTTCTATAAAGCGTGGGAAAGGGTCAAGGACCTGTTGTATTGTGGTCCACAACATGGATTTATAAAAGACACTTATTTAGGCCTTTTATATCAAGGCCTAAGGAGTGAATCAAGAGTGTTGGTGGACGCGACAGCAGGAGGATCAATCTTCAAAAAGTCAGCAGATGAAGCAGAAGAGATTTTTGAGGAGATGGCATCTAACACGTATGATTGGCCTATGGAGAGATCAGATGGAGTCGCTTTTGATAAAGTGGCGAAAGTTGAAGTTCAGGTCAACAGTAGTGAGCTATCAGAATTAAAGAGTCAACTCAGTGAGCTGCATAAGAAGATGGATCCTCTCGAACTAGGAAATAGAGGAGAAGAAGCTAGAATGGATGGAGATGAAGATCATATGGAGAAAGCAAATTATGCTATGGGTCAGAATTTTCAAGGGGATTACAGAAATAAACAGAATTTCAGACCTAGTAATCAGTAATGGGGAAGGAATGACCAAGAGAATTCCAACTTCAACAATCAGAGAAGGAATGAGAATCTGTCATATGGAAACCCGAGTAATGCAGTAGCACCTCCTCCAGGAATTGATCCAGCCCATAAGCCCATTGAAGAAAGAGCATCCATGGATGATGAGTTGAAAGTGTTATTGAAGAATCAAGGGGATCAGATAAACTTGATGGTCAAGATGATGATAATTAATAAAGAGCAAGCTGAAATCAGACAGAATGAGAATGAGAAAAAGCAGAAAGAAACTGATATTGCTCTTGGAAAGTTGCATGCTGCAGTGGGAAGATTAGAGCGGCAAGGTAAATTCCCTTCTCAAACAGTGACGAACCCGAAAGAGCAAGTTATGGCTATTACCTTGAGGAATGAAACACAGTACAAAGGTCCAACATTGCCATCGAAATGATCTAAAGTTGAAACGGAGGTAAAAAAATCAGGCGAGAACGAACACGTCGGTGCTGACATGCCGCACGACTCGTGCCAGGCCTAGCACGACTTGTGCAGCCATGAAATTAGTGCACCCGACGCATCGTGCCATCTAACAGGCGAGAAAATTAGCGCACGACTTGTGCAGAAGGCCGACAAGACTCGTGCCAGGGCCAACAGACTGCCGATGATGCCAAGCGCTTGTTGCAGCATGAGTCAGACACTGCCGGCACGACTAGTGCGCCTGGCCGGCACGACTCGTGCGCCCCTCCGGTGGAAACATCGGAAATTCATCCCTATCCTCGTGCATCTGATCTCGTCCAGAATGATTTTAGGTACCTGAAATTATGGAAAAGTCGAAAGAACCTGAAGTTAAGTTGAAAAAGTGGCAAAAAGCTAAGGCAGAAAGAGCTGAAAAAAAAAGGTGAGGAGTTTGAGAAGGATATTTGGGGCATTCCAAAGACAAAACATCCAATTCCGTTTCCACAATAATTTTTTAAGAAAGGATTGGATGAGAAGTTTCAGAAGTTTTTGGAGATATTTAAGAAAATCCATATTAATATTCCGTTTGCAGAAGCCTTAGAAGCGATGCCAAACTATGCAAGGTTCTTGAAAGACATCATGTCTAAGAAGAGGAGTTTGACTGGAGGCGAGTCAGTGAATAAGATAGAGAGCTGCAGTTCTGTGATACAAAAGAAACGTCCTACGAAGTTGAAAGATCCGAGGAGCTTTACCATACCTTGTGAAATTGGAAAAGGACAAGCTAAGAGAGCCTTATGTAATTTGGGGGCTAGCATTAATCTGATGTCTTATTCCGTATTCAAGAAACTTGATTTGGGGAAGCTGAAGCCGACATCTGTAGCATTACAGCTTGCTGATAGATCCCTGACTTACCCACGGGGGGTAGTTGAAGATGTTTTAGTGAAAGTTGGAACGTTCATATTTTCAATGGACTTCATTGTGCTAGACATGGAAGAAGACGAAGATGACAGAGTTCCTCTAATTTTGGGAAGGCCGTTCCTTGCGACTGCAGGAGCGAACATTGATGTGAAGAAGGGGGAACTTAAGTTGCAAGTTAATGATGAAGGAGTCATCTTTTCACTTGAGAGAGTTATGAAGTGGCCTACTGATATGCAAGAGTGTAGAAGCATCAAAGGAGTAGAGGGAGCCACGGAGGAAAGCTTGCCTTTGATACTGTCTAAGGATCCTGTTGAAAAAAGCCGAAGCAAACTTCTTGCTTTTCTTTTTACTGATTTTGATGACAAGTTTGATGAGCTTTCTAATGGATACATTGGATACTTACAAAAATATGATTGCAGGAATTTAGTAAGGAAGCTTAAGCCTACTACTGCGAGCCTCAAGGTCGCAAGTGTAGGAGACACAACACCTTTAAAGGTGGTGGAGGATGTAGTAGTTAAGGTTGAGAAGAAGGATGTAGACAAAGAAAGAGGAGATGATGCATACTTGAAGCCTCCAAACTTACCACCGGATACCCACAAATCTGAAAGTCCTTTCTCTCTTTCTTTATTTGTGATCAATTTTATCCTGAGTTTGATCTTGAGTGTGATAGGAATGATTCTGAAATTGAGTAGAAGATTGATAGGAATGAGACGAGAAACTTGAAAAAGGAGATTCTACTAATCATATGGTGCCTAAGAAAGGTAAGGTGGTAAGTGTGGATGATAAGAGGTGGAGAAAGTATTTGAAGGTAAAGATGAAAGAAGACCGCCCTCTTAGTCAGTAGTCTACAGAAATTCTGCATTCTATCGTGACTCTTCGACGTTAAACATGAGCGCCTGTTGGGGGCTTACCTCCTGTTTTATTGCTTTTATGTGTTTGTTTGGTGTAGAAAATTTTATTAGGTGCTTCTTCGTCAATAGTATTCACTTTTTACAAACTTAGTTTCTCACTTAGTTTGAACTAAGTTTAGGGGGGTGGACGTGCATCCCAATATCTTGAAGCACCAAGGTAAGTTTTCTTCACTTGTATGTGATGCTTGGAGGTTGATTTTTTTTAGAATTTTTGGAATTTATTTCGAATTTTTGAATTTTTTTGCGACTTTCCAACTGTCTTGTGTATGTTTTGTGTGTTTTTCCTAGATTTGGAATGATTTAATTTTTTATTGAATCTTTGAATTTCTCCTATGATTTTACTGATGAGTTCTGATGTGTAATAAGATGTGTTTGAGCTTTATGATTATGAAGGATATGGGAGTAGAAAAGATGTGAGTTCTATCTAAGGTCTATGCCTGACCGAGTTAGATAACTCGAGAAACTTACAAGATGTGGATGAGATTAAAAATCAGGTGCCTTCGTTTCCTTATTTTAATTTTTTATGTGGTAAATTGTGTGGATTATTGAGCAGTTGAGGTGTTAAAATTTGAGTTTCTGTTTGTATGCTTATTATGATCTTATTTGTTAGATTTCTGACAGAAATTCATATGCTCTTGAAACTGATAGAGGAATTGCACTTAAGTTATATTGTGGTATGAAGTTCTATGTGTACTTGTGAGATATTGCTTACCATGAACAATGCTCTGTTACTTGTTAAAAATCCATGTGAGATTTTGAGCCTATTGTCATGTATATAATCACATGATGTTTCTTTATGGTGAGTATCATTCTTGTGTGTGTATTCTAGAACTAGCCTTTTGTCTTACTTGAGACCGCATGATATGTTAGATAATAGGAGATGATTTTAGCCCATCTTTGATTTTTATGAGTCACTTTACCAAATAATTTCCTACCAAATTATTTTATATCTGTCGTTAGCCCCTTTTAAGCCTAAAAGCCTTATTTCTTTGGTAACCTACGAAGATAGCCACTTTGATATCTTATTTGAGCCTTAAATTCCTATATTTAGTGGAGAATTAAATACTGTCAAAGTGTGTGAATTTATTTTCATAGATTTTGGAAGGAATAAAATATTTGGAGCTGTACAAGTGATTATGAGCTGAAAAGTATGAGCTGAAAAATAAATTGCTTAGGGGTAGTGCCCGAAACTGGTACCTCCAGAAAAGGAAAAAGAAAGGAAAAAAAGTATGTTGAAGCTTGAAGGAAAAGGAGAAAAAAGAAAATTAGAAGAGCATGAAGCTGGATAGCCTTATAGTGTAAAAATCTGCAGTACAAAAGATCTCCGGTTTTAATTCTCTACTAATTGAGTTACTTTATCCATATGTTTTCTACCCTTACCAAAGAGCCAATGTTACATCCTAGTAAAAGTCCTTTTTGATCCCATTGTTGAATCATACTTTAAGTGGTGGAGAGTTTGAGATGTTTGGCGAGCTTATGGTTACGCATGCACTTGAATTGACTTTGAGCGTAAACACCATACCCTATAAGTGTACATCTTTTACACTTGAGTAAGAGTGATATACTTCCCGTGAGAATAAGTTGATGGAACATTTTAGCTGGTAGTAATTATCTTAACTTGTATGCTATGAATGAATTATTGCATGTAATGAGAGTGCTTGACCGGAGTGGATAACAATTTTAATTTGAATGGCCTAGTTGTCATGTTCCTTGTTTTCCCTTAGATTTTATACACTATCTTTCTTCTTTGTTTGATTTCGTTGTTGGGGGACAAACAACATCTTAAGTTTGGGGAATTTATTTAGTGTGAAAATTTGTATATTTTAGGGTCCGATTTAGCACCGTTGTGTGATATTTATATCCGTATTTGAGCATCTTTTAATTGAATTGTATATATTTGTGTTATAGATGCTTGTGAGGTGTTATTTCGTATTTTTAGGTGGAAAACGGGGGTAAAAAGAGTAAAAATAGAAGTCGGGAGCGGAGCCGGGCTAAAATAGGAATTGGTGCAGCATGACACGACTCGTGCCAGTCTTGGCACGGGTCGTGCCGCTCACATAGTCCACTCGTGCTGGCCACATGCGGCACGAGACGCCATCGCCGCCCAGCACGCCCCGGTAGTGCATGACTCGTGTCACTACTTTGCATGACTCATATCACACGCAAATGGATGAATTTTTAGGAGTTCTTTATATAGTTAGAAAGCCAAGGAAGAGAGAATCACGTGAGCGCAAAAATCACCTCAATCAAAGATCGGATGAAGAAGTTATGAGCACAACCGTGAGGTCGCGCAGGCAGTCGACGGGTGGCACGACCCGTGCCACATTTGGCACGACTCGTGCCGACCACCCAACCAGGGCCCGTGCCGCCCAGCTGCCAAGAAATTCTGACAGCATGCGCCCGACACGACTCATGCCACCTATGGCACGACTCTTGCCGCTTTCAAGCGAGTCCGTTTCGTCGTTTTTCGGCCCGTTGGTATTTTTTACATGAAAAAGCCAACTTTTGAGTCATAATTCGGGAATTATCAGTCCTCAATTATAAAAGGAGCCCTTGGGGTGTTCCAAACCCTAACCCTCCATAACTCTCCACAACCCTACATACTTTTCCATACCCTTTCACCACACCATCCCTAGGACTTCATCAGTGTTGCTTACTTGAGAAGGAGAACAAGAAGGTTCAAAGTCATGGAAGAGAGAACGGAGAATCACGCCATATCTAGGTTTTTTTATTCTTTCTTTCTTAATTTTGAATTATAGACCTATGAGATTGTTTTCATACCTAACCATGGGTGTTGCTTGTAACACCATGAGCTAGTACTTTTTGGATAGTGATATGTTTTGAAGGTTGAATTGGTTTGAATTGATGACCTAGACTAGGTTATGGATTTCTGCAGTATTCTTATTTCAGTATTAATATTTTAAATTGAGATTGATATTTTTGTCTTATATGATCTGTCCTTATTCATGAAAATGTCAATTACCTTTGCATGTTTATGATTATTGCTTGTGTCATAAAGTAATTATATTTGTCTATCTGTTATGGGTAAATGAGATTTAACTATATAACCTTTATTCATTAGAATAATTAATATTGGACGCTTAATATATCTATTAATTACCAGATTTTGGTTTCTTAGATTGTTAAGTGGGAATTGAAGTTTATTTCTTAAGTATCTAGAAGGGAGTAGGAGTTATTCTTCTGCATATGAGGGTTTGAACCAGATTTATGTGTTAAGTTTACTTTACCAAAGGGATTTAACATAATTGTGTGATGCTTTCATAAAATCTGCAGGAATTCTAATCGATTGTCTAGTGACTTGATTTGACCAATTTAACTGGATTTCCTAGTGCTATCTATTTTCTCTCTTGAACACTTCCATCTTAATTTTATTTGCTATTTTATTTTATTATTTTTAGTAATTATTTTCTGCATCTTTAATTTAGATAATTCTCTTAAAATATCCAGATTTGTCTTAAATTAGAATAGTCATAATCAGATTAAAAAGTAAGTCTAGAATTATCCTTTGGGTTCGATAATTGATTTGGTCACACGCTTATCTGCAACTGATTCCCTACACTTGGGGATACACAAAAATGTGAACAAGCAGCCCCACTCAAAGATCACTTTTTTTTTTTCATTTTGGGCATCCCACCTAAAGAGTCCTCTTTCATTTTTTACATATATGGGACCCACCCCCACCCACTAATATAAATAAAATATGGGTTCTACACTCCCACTAATACAACTACCCACTATACATTAAATAATAATACTCCCTCCGTCCCACCCAAATAACACCATTTTACTATATTGGGTGTCCCATCCAAATTGCACAATTTTTCTCTTTTAGTAAAAAGGGTCCACCAATGGCCCACTACTACCCATCACATCTCTCTAATACATCTACCCACTTTACATAAAATAATAATACTCATTAATCTACGTGCAGAAAGCAAATGCTCCTGGTTGCTTGAGACGGAGGGAATACTCATTAATCCACGTGCAAAAAGCAAAAACTACCATTTGGGTGGGATGGAGAGAGTACTATATTTTTCAAAACCTAAAACAAATATCCACACTACTCCCTCCGTTCACATAAGGTTCTCATATGCTTTTTGCATGTGGATGATTTTATGTGTGCTAAAAAATTATATTAATAGTGAATAGTGAACTATATGCGGAGGAGCGTTTTATTAAAAATGATAAATGAGTATCTTTAGAGTATATATTAAAAATAATAAAATTGAAATGTTTGGGGTGGAGGAACGTGGAGTATTAGCAATCTCCTTCATTAATATCTATGGTTCCACCTAATTAGTGTTATCCACTTTTTTTAAAAAATTATATTTAAAAGATCAATACATTTTAAACTTAAATTCTTAATTAACCCAAAACATTAAATTAACCTTAAACCTTAAACTCTAAATTATAAAAACCTAAAGACTTTAACTCTAAAGCGATATTATACTTATACTAGTATATAGCTGTTGAATTAGAATTTCAAAATATTTTATTTTTTGGATAGCGGTGATGCCACGTGGCACAGAGGTTGGTAAGAGAGGGGACTCTATTTTCTTTTTACAATTTAATTAACGCAAAAGTTCCTGCGCCCCAAATGACACGACTTGTCCCCGTGTGAACACAATTCTCCCCCTCTATATTCTATTTAAATCTATATATTGCTAGGAGTTTAAATCACAAAAGGACACGAAAATTGCAAATGTACACGGAATGTGCTCCCGTGCGTCGGATGCACAATAGCCTCACTCTTTATTTAATTGTTGCTGAGTTTATTATATTGTTTCATTATGTATGAAGTTGCATATCAACTATTTGACTTGTGAGGTCTTATGATGGTATTGTAATTTAGTTTTATATTTGAACTTTTGTCTTCTCTGTGGAATTATTATCTCTAAAGAGTGTCAATTTTTTTAAAGAGTGTCATGATTCATCTCTCATGTATGGAGTTAGTATCTCTTGTGCCTTTAAAATATGTCTAGAGAATGATTTATAAAATGTTGTTTTCCCCTAAAAAAAATGTCTAGAGAACGTGTAATAGTCAATTAGGTTATTTAAAATGAAATACTTATCGTTTTTTTATATAAAAAGTAAAATATTACTATCAATAAATTTGAACCGAACATTATAGTGAAGTGTCGAAGATGAGCTTTTAGTTTCCAAAAAACTATTGGCCTTTAAATATCTGATTGGGCCAAGAAAATCAATCAGTCCACTTTCTAATTTGCCCCAACTAACATTGGATCTAATTTATACTACTATTTTTTTTTAAATTTTTTTTTGGAAGTGATAAAATATAATGACATTTTAATTAAAAATAATATTTTAATTAATGAAAAGTGATAACGATGAAATGAATTATTTTATGAACAATTGGTAGTGTTGGAGCTTAAATTTCGTCTCTCCAAAAGTACGTTGATTTCTCTCCAAAAAGGTTTAGAATGAAGAACCAACTACTTCCTATTTTTAAGGAAGTGGGAAGTTGAAAACTTAGTGGAGAGAAGTTAGAGACTTCATGTCTCACAACTGCTGCAGGAATGAAGAGGCATAATCTTACTCTATAAAATATATGTCCAAAGCCTTTCATTTCAAGTACGCCTCGTACAGAAAATATATATCAGAAGCGGGTGCAAGTTTGGGTGTTGCACGAAGTGTTGCCACATTTCGAGCAGCATCCCGTCTACTCTTTTTGGAACATTGGAGAGATGAGCGGTCTCTTCTCATATGCTAGAAGATTGTAATTGTCGTTTTACAATCTTTGTTTTGAGAGTAGATTTGTGATTTCATATCACGTTTTTAGATCTTGTTGTAATTGGTCTACTTTATGGGTTTGAAAGGATAAATTCTAAAGATTGAATTTGATCCTAGAGAACTCTTGTATTCACTAATTTTCCAAGTTTAGTGAAAGGTTTCGCCATGGGGCCGCCACAAACGTAAGTTTGTGGATGAGTTACGTTGATGTGTTCTTGAGTTTTCTCTGATATTTCCGCTGCTGTACAAGTTTTCTGCTCTCAGTGTTATTCAGAGTGCTGCTACACTTGGAACGACACTTGTCTGAATTACTGATGTTGCTGCTAGTGTTGATCCGAGTGTCGCAGCATCTCGACCAACACCTCACCGAACAGACAGCACACATGCACATGCGCTAACAGGTAGTATAAATAAAAGTGATAATATTTTTATTTTTTAATGGAAAATGGCACTTCTTCTGTCTGCTGATTAGACATACATTCTGTCATTTTGTTGGTTCATTATAAAGATATTTTTTTTTCCTAGTAAAAGAATTCCACACATGATCCATCTCTCATTATTAATATAACTACTCATTTTACATAATATTCATGTAAAAAAACAAATAGTTACTTTATTAATAGATGGATAGAGGGAGTATTTTTAATAAGAAAGGTTGAGTATATAAAAAAAAGAGGTATGGTTTCACTTAGGTGATGTTTGGTTATGTGATATTTGGTTTAGGGTTATGTGAGGTTTGAAAACTATGAATAATTATTCTATATTTGTTTTGAGTTTTGTGTAGTGTAAGTTTTAATTTTATATGTTAAATCAATATATTAATTTATTTATTTAAAAAGTTAGATAACAAACAAGAGATAAAAGAGAAAAATGTATTAATTGAGGAGAGAGAATATAGTAAATATATATTGAGATGATTTTTAAAATTTGAATGTAAATTATGAAAAACAGATTTAAAACATATAGCCTTAAGTTTTGCCTTGAGAGAATGTGCGTAAATAGCGCATTCAGCTCCCTAGTGTCTGGAGAAGTGCATATCTTTGGGTGTAAATATCTATGATCTATCACTTGCTATGCCACTTTCTACTATGCATCAACTGTTGATACACATCGCTTTGATCTTCTAAATTTTTACTTCACTTTCGGCATTGCTGTTATGAATTTGCAATTGCTTCACTGTTCTTCGATTCCAAGTTGCTGGCCACCGAAATTCACTTTCAACAAGCATCTCTTGTGCCGGAGAAATATATTCAGTGTTGGGGTTCCAAAAAGTTCCTTCGAAATTACTTCAAACAATGCGAATTCTTTCGTAATTTCTAATAATGCGAGTGATGGTGGTGATGCGGACACCGCGGTGGTGGTGCAGAAGCCTCCGCTGAAGCCCCGTCTCTTTGAAGTTTTCCCCGGTCATCCGACGCCGTTTGGTGCCACGGCGAGAGACGGCGGTGTTAATTTTGCGGTTTATTCGGCCAATGCCTCGTCGGCCACTCTCTGCTTAATCAGTCTTTCCGACTTACGGGAGGTAATTTAACTGTTTGTTGTATTGCTCATTGTGTTGAACTCTCCCATGCTTTCAGCATTCTGTTTGCTAATATTAAGTAGTTAGCACTTCGCTTTTGGATGAGTTCTAAGTTTAATAGTGAATATTGTTGTTGTTTTCCTTTTAAAATTGCATGTTTGGATTTTTGAGATGGCATTACTTTGGATTCTGAATGTAATTCGTTACTGTGGGATTTTGTTATGGCAGAAAAGAGTGACTGAGGAGGTTGCTCTTAATCCACTAACTAATAGAACAGGGGATGTGTGGCACGTTTTTCTGAAAGGTGATTTTGAAGATAGGGTATATGGCTACAGATTTGATGGGATTTTCTCTCCGGAGGATGGTTTCTACTTCGACTCTTCTAAAATTTTGATTGACCCTTATGCCAAGGTCAGTGAGAACTGTCATTCTCTTCTCTCTCTCCATTTCACATGCATGCACACTTGATATCATAGCTTATCACGACTTGTCTTTGCCTTAAAATGCAGGCTGTTGTGAGTAGAGGGGAATATGGTGCCATGGGTCCTAACGAGGAATGTTGGCCTCAGATGGGATGTATGGTTCCTTCTTCAAATGACGAGGTATGGAATAACTGATGCAGATTTTTGTAAAAGCTTGCAATAACCTTTGTGATCTTGGTGAAAAAGAGAGATTCTTTGAATATGTGTAGTGGAGTGTATCCCTCGCTAAATCATGTGAGAGTATTCCAGAAAACAAACCAAACTAAAATAAGCCAATGTTCAGTTATCTGCTACTCCTACCAGTCCCAATAACTTGAGAGAAAAATGTTAGTATAAATTAAAATGTGATTTCAGTCTATGAGATTTGTGTTAAATCTTGTTCCTTAATGTATATGATTTTATTTTTGATGTAATGCTGCTCTGGGAATAGTTGCAATAAGCCTGGTTGTCAGCTCTGATTTATTGTGAATTGTGATTTTAGAGGATCAACTTCATAATGTCTCTCAATTTGTGAGTTCGTTTTAATCGAAATAAGGTGTGAAAATTTAAGGGCGTGTAGTTTTGTTCTGGGTATTTCTTAAGGTATTTTGGGGAAATGATTTTTCAAAAATGTACTGGGGAATTGATGTCTCTTGTGCTGCATACGGTTTTTGAATCTAATGAATAGAATGCCTTCAAATAAATAAGGAAAAGAGTAGTTTTTTTTTGTTTTTTTTTTCCTGAAGGAAATTTGTGGTAAAGGGCAGGTCTTATTTTGGGAGAATACAATGGAGGAACATAGCTAAAACTTTTTCAGTCAATTTGTATATTTTATTAATATCATAGATGAAACCTTTTTTACATCCATCCTCTTTGATATTTGGCTCATGAAATATGGTTCAATGACATTCATTCAAAGTCTGCAAATTTCAACCAACCTTCCTTGGTTTTTGGGTGTCTCAGTTTCCAGGAAGTAATTTAATGACAATCTCTTCTTTTATTTTATTTATCTTGCTCTTTCAGTTTGACTGGGAAGGAGATCTGCCCCTGAAATTCCCTCAAAGGGATCTAGTTATCTATGAAATTCATGTTCGCGGATTTACGAGGCATGAGTCTAGTAATTCAAAATTTCCTGGAACCTACCTAGGGGTGGTAGAGAAATTCGATCACTTGAAGGTAATTTAATATTCAGTTGAGTTTTATAAAGCTGGAGTCTTCTTTGGTTTCTTTGTCAAGATGGTTAATGTTATGATATAATAACTATTTGTGCTAGATGACATGTGAAATATAATACCATGTACTAAATGTTAAATGCCTTGCAACTAGATCAAATGAACTCACAGTAGTCAGCCGCATGTTTGCGGACGTTGTCTTCAAAAAATGATATTATGCTTTGTAAGTACTTAAAAGTTATAACTTGTAGCTTGTATATCTGAACTTTTCAATCATGAGTACCCGAGCTTTTATTTTCTATCTCTGACCAGTGCTGTTCAGTTGCCCTATGATGTTGCTATATATGTATATTTTTTTTTGTTGTTGCAGAAACTTGGTATCAACTGCATTGAACTAATGCCATGTCATGAATTCAATGAACTGGAGTACTATAGCTACAACTCTGTTTTGGGTGATTACAAGTAACTTCTATCTTATTTCTTGACTTTCATATGCCCTCAGGATAATTTCAAATTCATCCTTTCATTTTGGCTGCTCCGTTCTCTCTGAGGTCAAATTCTAGAATCTTTGTGGATTATACTCCCTCCATCCCATAAAGGTCTTCATGCTTTCTTTTCTGTCCATCCCAATATTTTCTTCTCACCCTAAGGCTAAAAAAGAATACGTCAACCAACATAATAACCTCACAATACACTTTAGTTTCATAGTTGTCATCCACACCTAATACACATGACATACTTTACACTTTTTTTTTATTACCCATAAAGATCAAATTACCCCCCAAAAGTCAATAAAGTAAGTTAACAAGTGAGTTTCTTAAATTCCATGATAAAACAAGTATGAAGAAAGCTACGAAATGTAGGGTGCGGTTCAATTAAATACTCTTGCAATATTTAGTATCCTATGTTACATAAGTCACTATTGATGGGATGATTTCCTGGTATCGGTGTTTCCCATGTTTCGGCTACTACGTAAATTATACTTCCTCGTTGTGAGAGCTTCTCAACAACATGCCTAAATTTTTGGTAATATTTGATGAACTCTCTGAGAGGCTGCACTGGTAAACTGCAAGGGTAATAATAATGTTCTAATGAATGTGAAAAGTTTAAAACTGTTTGATGGAATATTTCTTGACAATTGGTCAATTAGCTTTGTATAATGTTATTTCTTGTCCAGGATGAACTTTTGGGGGTATTCAACGATCAATTACTTTTCGCCAATGACAAGGTATTCTTTTGCTGGTGTTGATAATTATGGCCTTGGTGCAGTGAATGAGTTTAAATATCTAGTTAGAGAAGCACATAAACGAGGAATTGAGGTAAGACTTTCTTAATAGCGAGCCTGTTTTGTGGTAAATTTTTCTTTGGTTCTTTATATTCTTTCCATGTGACAGGTGATTATGGATGTTGTTTTCAACCACAATGCTGAAGGGAATGAAAATGACCTGACATTATCATTTAGGGGTCTTGAAAATAGTGTCTTCTATATGTTAGCGCCCAAGGTATGTCTGTACTTATTAGTATTGTTGAATGTTATAAGCATACAGTTTATGGCAGTAGCAAAAATTGACAAGAGATTTTGGCATGTTGCTACTCATTACATTGATTAAGCTATCTGGGGTGTGTATGATTTATTGCTTTATGTTTAAATATATATTTTTTAATTTCTCTGTCTGGCCTTAAAAAAGTCTAGTTTTTGTGGTCATACACCAGACTAGTTTTAGCAATTTGTAAGCAACGAGTAGGTTAAAATGCTAAAATCATACTCACGGAAAGGATAATTTTTGTAAGCTTACTCTGATCTGTTTAACAGGGTGAATACTACAACTATTCTGGTTGTGGGAACACCTTCAACTGCAATCATCCCATTGTACGTCAATTTATTGTGGATTGCTTGAGGTAGAAGTGCTTTTCTTACAAAGCTCCAAATACTTTTTGGTATCATCTCTCATTAACATTGATCTCCGTGATGGAGGTCTTCATTCCTAAAAGCAATGGGAAGCATAAATATTGTTTCTTTCATTAGTTCAGGGGTTACTTTATTGAACTACATCCATTTTTTATGATTTTTGATATGAAGGTTGTTGGGACAGTGAAGTGAAGTTTGTTCATGGAAGCATTTCACTGTATAATTGTTATGGTCTGAAATTAAGATTTCTAATCTTCTTTTTACAAATATATTATTGCCTGCTTCCAAAGAGTGTGGCATCAGTGTAGCTCAATTTTATGTTATTTGAGTGTATGTTGATCTTGTAGCTATAATTTGTCTTTGCTTTGAGATAATAATGTCATACTATATTTTTCTGGTGTATACTTTGCTTTGACTTCGAGTTTTTGGACTAGTTGATTATTGATAAAATTCCTTATTGCCATCTATTCTATGAATGATGGGCGCGTTTCCTGTTTATGGTAGTTACTTGTTATGATGACAATTTTATGTGAGTGGTATAATTTTCTATCTTTATGGCTTGATGCGAATGTTTTTGTTTTCATTAAACACCGTGTTATCTTAGAATAACCTTTATATTTTCTGTTAATATTTGCCACTTTGATTCACTCTTTAAACATTTAATATTCATTTGTTTGGCTTAATCCTGATTTTCAACAGATACTGGGTGACAGAAATGCATGTTGATGGCTTTCGTTTTGATCTTGCTTCTATCTTGACAAGAAGTAGCAGGTTAGTTATATACACAATATGTGATTATATTATCTTCATTTACGTTTACTTTGATTTTTCTTTTTCTAGTCTCTGGGATGCTGTGAATGTGTATGGCAATGAAATTGATGGTGATACAGTCAAAACTGGAACTCCACTGTCTAGACCCCCATTGATCGACATAATCAGCAATGACCCTATACTCCATGGAGTGAAGGTATCTACTCTCCTGAGCACTTATTTGGATTTCAAAACTAATTTTCTACATCCTCCTTATTAGGGACAGTGATAGACTTTTACAGTTAGCTAATAAGACTAGGATTTCTTCTGAATGAGACTTGACATGCTGACCTTGAAGTTTAATTTATTTGGTAGCACAGAAGTGGTTGACTATCAGGATTTTTCCACATGTGCCTTTTATTTTGTGTAAGAAAGATGTTTCAGCTGTCTTTCTTCATTTCAGCTTATAGCTGAAGCATGGGATTGTGGAGGCCTTTATCAAGTTGGCAACTTTCCTCATTCGGGTATTTGGTCAGAATGGAATGGAAAGGTAACTTGACTATTGTTATGAGTTTTTTTCTATCTTGTCATCTATTTTTCTATCCTCTCACTGTGTTATGTGTCATCCCACTATGAATATATCATAAACCTGTTAAATGACCATCTTATCTAAACGCTCAAGTTGTTAAAGAGCATGGTTTAATATTTAAAATTTACTCTAACACACCCCCCACGTGCAGACGGGCTATTTGTTCTCAAGCCTTGTATGTAGAATTTTTTATTTTTAAATGGGTTATGGTGCGGTTTGAACCCATGACCCTTTTTAGGTACAGCTTTGATACCATGTGCAATGACTACCCCATCTAAAAGCTCATGCTGTTAGAGAGGAGTATCATTTAGAATTTAATAAATTACTCTTAACAAATCTCAAGTTTGAAAAGTACTTTCCATTTATTTCAGTACCGCGATGTCGTAAGGCAATTTATCAAAGGCACAGATGGATTTTCTGGGGCTTTTGCTGAATGTCTGTGTGGAAGCCCTAACTTGTACCAGGTATCTCATTTGAGGTTTCTTAGTGGTCGATATAATTCAGCTTCGATGTGATTAGTGAATCTTGTATTGATTTAAAGTTTCTCAGTAAAAAATTGAATACCCCCCCCCCCCACCCACCCTCTCTGTAGACCTCTCGTTTTATTGAACATAATGGCACAATGCTTATGCTGCAGATCTCAGTACAGATATTCTGGAATCGTTTTCTGTTCTAATTCCTTCCTATTAATCTGAATCAGGAAGGTGGAAAAAACCTTGGAACAGTATCAATTTCATTTGTGCTCATGATGGTTTTACTTTGGCTGATTTAGTGACTTATAATAATAAGCACAATTTGGCTAATGGTGAGGACAACAAAGATGGGGAAAATCACAATAATAGTTGGAATTGTGGCCAGGTAAGTTGTAAGTTTCTGGACTAATTAATGTAATTAAGTATCATTTATATTTATAGGGGTTGTTTGCAAAAAAATTATGATTTTAAAGAAGTGATTTAATTTAGTGATTAAAACTAGAAGTGGGTGTTAACAAAATTATGAAAAGTAAGGTGTAGAGTGTTTTGGTATATATTTTGCATGCATAAATTATTAGCGTAAAAGCAGAATTAGCTAAAAGCACTTTCTCCCAGCTTTTCGATTTTGGATTATGGGTGATTATTGTAAGTAGAATCAATTCATTCAAAACACTTGAATCTACTTTTTAAAGGTTGAAGTTGAGTTTATAATCACTTATAATTTATTAAAAACACCCCCATATTCACTCTTGATCTTTGGAAAACTTAATAGATCTTTCAATGAAAATGCACCTCATATTAGCTATATGCTGTATTATAAATGGATCTTTAAATCTTTTAAGATAGTTCTCTCCAAAATTTCTTAAAACCACAAAGAACTTGTGCATACCGTTACTAGTTCCGCGTCATCTATTTTCTTTTGATAGCTGTTTCCTTCCAAGATTTATATATAAATCTATGGAATAAGACACCCTATGTTTTAGTCATGTCTGAGATTCTATTTCTTAAATTAGTCTTTTTAGCTTACCTTTCTTTTTTCCCAATCTAAGTACGTGTCTAGGTCAAATTGTTAGGCTTATTTATTAGATGATGATTCCTCATAGGTAGAAGGAAACTTACAGTCTTATAATTACTCATTGTAAATGTTGTCTCAGGAGGGAGAGTTTGCAAGTATTTCTGTGAAGAAGTTGCGAAGACGACAAATGAGAAATTTTTTCCTGTGCCTCATGGTTTCCCAAGTAGGACAGTTTCTCTTCTGAAGTTTGAAATTCAAATTTCATGCATATTTGGTTTTCTTAATTTGTTCATATTCACATATTTGACTTGTTAAATATGACGTCATTTTCCTCCAAAAATTTCTCTTAAATATGAAACACAAGACTAGTTGTCATCACATTTCCCTCCTTAGGCATCACATTTTACAAACATTTCAAACCTGCTATTTGGTGGCCCTTTTGAGTTTTTCTTGGTCAATGGTCCTTAATGAGGGGAATGCCAACGTGCGTGCCTTCTGTGTGTGAAGCACCAAACAAAAAAGAGGGTATACCAATTATGTAAATTGTACTTGTTTGTCTTAGCATGTCAGATGATGGAAATTAATTGAACACTGCTCTGCAGTAGGGCTATTTCTTTTGCTTGTTTCGAAATTGTGAACCTAGACAGGGTATTTTATACATATTTTTAGGAGACAATATCCTATTGTGTATAATGACTTTTGTGCTGTAAAAGCTACACAGAAGCCCAAGTCTTAGTTTTGTCTACTTCCTGGATTTGCTTATAGTTTGTTGTTCATTGCTATTTGAAGCCAAGTTCAAATCATTTTATCTATTTTTCATGTTACCAGGTCCTCCACAAAACTATCTTTCACATTGCTGTAATTTGAAGCTGTGCTGTATTTTTTTTTTAATTCTCTTTAATGCGATCAGGGCGTTCCAATGATCTATATGGGAGATGAGTATGGTCACACTAAAGGAGGAAACAATAACACGTATTGCCATGATAATTTTGTAATTCTCTTTACTCTTGACTTGCAATATAGTAATTTTTCTCTGTCAGTGTGTGTGTGGATGTGTACGTTTTTGTTTGAACAATTTTCATTTTTTCTGCAGATAAACTATTTTCGATGGGATAAGATGGAGGAGGCATCATTTGACTTCTTCAGATTTTGCTCCCATATGGTCAATTTTCGCCAGTATGTATCTCCCACTTTTATAGACATTGAACTTTTACTCAAGAAATCTCATGACACGTTTTCTTTTCTTTCAGTGAGTGTGAATCACTTTGTTTAAATGACTTCCCAACTGCAGAGCGACTGCAATGGCATGGTCATTCTCCAGGGACGCCAGATTGGTCTGATACTAGCCGATTTGTAGCATTCACTTTGGTAACTTCCTTGGTCCCATTTTACGGATCTCCCAAAAGTTATTCTTTCCAATTATTCGTCACTTCATATTTTCAATGCATTTTCTTACTAAAATAGTACAATTGAAAGTTCCTTCAGAAAATATCTGCTGGGTCCCCTCAACTAGCACATTTGGAAACCTAGCTTCATAATGCTAGATAATTAATCTTCAATATTCTTTTCAGTAAACATTTTTTTTTACTCGCATTTCAATTTCATCTTGGTTTATAGAAATCTGTCATATAAAACGGGCTTGACATGCCATTGATATTTATATAGTACTCCAAAGACTGGAGTCTAACTCAGTTTTTTCTCAGGCTCTCATGTGTTGGTTTCTTAGCTGATGTTATCACATAACTCTACATATTTTGAGATCTTCGAATGGCTCCCTATTTAACTTTAGCTCGATATGGATGTCTTTGCCAGATTGACGCGGTGAAGGGGGAATTATATATTGCCTTCAATGCTAGTCATGTTGCTGTCACGGTTGCATTACCTGAAGGGCCAGGTTACAGGTGGGAGCCGCTGGTGGATACCGGCAAGCCAGCACCATTCGACTTCCTCAGTGATGATGCCCCTGGGAGAGAAACAGCTATCTCACAGTACGCTCATTTTCTTGATAACAATTTGTACCCCATGCTTAGTTATTCTTCAATCATTCTTTCACTTTCCCCTGATAATAATTAAGCCATCAAATCCCTTAGTAATTATTTGCTTCACACATCTTATATTGTTTTGAGATCATCACCCTGACAACTGAAACTTACGATGTCCACAGCGATCAATGTATGGAAAACAGCATTCATAATTGATATAAACATGTGAATTTGAGCAATGTGTGGGATCAAAAAGGTCAATTTACTGAAGTATTCTTTTAAATGTCGGTATTGCTTCTGGTCTCTACCGACATGCCTTGTAATTGTTCGTCTTCTTAAGATGATAGTTGAGTAGTTCATACTTGGTTCTTTCTTAGTTGCTTGTCGATGGTCTGTTGAAGTTTTAGGCCAGACAACCTCTAATCTACATACTCTCTTGTTCTAGTTCTAGTGAGTAAAACCTCGATAAGTACTATGATAGATCTTTAAGAAGACAAATCAATGTTGAATTCCATAAACGATGCTAATTCCATGGAGCATGCACAATCACTTAGAAACGACCAATCATGTCAATCATAATCATGCATGCCTAGAATCTAACTAATCATTGTTATCAAGATGCAACATTTATTCTGAGGATCCAAAATGTCGAAAGAGAATGCTGAATCAAGCCATCCTGGAATCCATCTCCATGATGGTGCTAAGGTTCATGGGGGCCATGTACTCGTCGGAACCATTGTATATTGTTTGAGCAATAATCCGTTGGCTCTTTCAGTCGGATGAAACGGGTCCCAGAATATGTATCTATCCCTATCTTGGCATAGACTCGAAGCAACGGTGCATAGCCCTATCCCATTGTATAGCCCCTGCCCACAGCAGGCCACCTTAGATGTCTCAAATCCTGCTCAAAGACATACAGTTTAGTAACCAGCGGGAGAGAGACAGAAGACAACGAGACGAGAGAAAGAGATCAGACCGAAGGCTTGGGGATCGGTAATCAGATCAAACTGCTTTATAAATGCATTAACAGCTACAAAGACATCAGAGCAGAGATCTTGATTAAGGGATGCGATCATCGGGCGGAGGAGGCTGTTGTATATGGACGATGCGCGTTGTGGCTCCTCCGCGCACCGCCCGTTGGTGCTCCTCTGCGCCAGCTCTGCCGGGACACAACCCAGTGGTCCCATTCCAGTCACCAGAACTCTTCTAGCTCCCAATGCGTATAGCCTCTGTCATTTCATTTTCCCAAAGATGGAAATTTTAGTATACTGACACGATTTTAGGACATTAAAAGTATTTGAAGTAGCAGCATAATAATGTACTCTCCCCATCCAATAAAAACCCTTATCACTTTCCGTTCCTACAATACCAAGCTCCAAAAAGTAGAAATAATACATTTATCAAAGAACCTGACAAAATTATTTTAATTTCAAAATTGATACTCTAATCTAAAATACATTAATTTACTTTACAATTTATTAGTAAAAATACTAAAATACTCATAAAATAATAATAATTATAAAATCAATAAAGTTGATATAAAGAAAATTTCTTATATAACACGTAACATTAAACATGAATAGTAGTGGAAAGGTGAAAGAAATTTCGAACCATGATGATTTTTAATTGGGAGAAGGATAGTCTTTTAAAAAATATATGTATATTATTGATCAAAGTATTTAATAAATAAATAATCTCTATTAACTATAGGTTCTGATTATATCAGTCTTACATTACATGCTTCTTTTATTGGTACTTCAATGTAAAAGAATATACATATATATTTTTCGTTTAAACTAGAAATATTAAAAAGGGTAAACATGTTAAATGAGAAAACATACTTGGTGAAATGGACAAAACAATAATAATAAAAAAAGGGAGATATTATACTTGATATTTTCATTTAGTTTTTAATTAACTAAAATTAATGCTAGGAGTTAAGGTGCTTCTTTTGAATTTCCGTCTAATTTAAGTTTAATTATACTCCCAAAGTTAATTTAATAGATGAAACACCAGGGTCAACACATAATTATTAGTTTAATTACAATGATATTGCTTTTGGTGTAATACGATTTAAAAAGCAAATAATAATACCTGTAAAATCTTTTTATATTCAGAGATGAGAAGTATAGAGAAATATTGGAGATTATACTGAAGTCTTCTAACAGTGACAGGTGTCACAAAATAATTGTTAACAAAATCATTTCCACCGATTGTGATGAGCACTAAAGCCTTGTTAACATGTTCTTCCCCAATCAGTGAGCTAACTCGCCGTACTTCTCAAACAGTTTCAATTGCTTCCATATTCTAATCATATTTACCTGTTTGCAATTACATAAATGCCCCTCACTAAAACACTATTGACCCTTAATTACGGTACCGAATATCTTGTCATGTACTCCCGCACCAAGGGTGCATTTTATTTTTTTACACATAGATTAAGGAGTATTATTATTTAATGTATAGTGAGTTGTATTAGTGGGAGTGTGGACCCCATATTTTAATTGTATTAGTGGGTGAGTGTGGGACCCATGTGTATATAAAAGGAAAGGGAACCCTTTGGGTGGGACGACCAAAATGGAAAAAAGAGACCCTTGGTGCTGGACGGAGGGAGTAAGTTTTGGTGTAAGTTGGAGGCAAATATCAATTCTAAAATCTTACTTAATCTTCCCTCCCATTAGCTCGATATTTTTCTACGTGTCATCCATTCAATAATCTATAACATGAAGTGATGTAACACCAAAATGTAAAGATTGGACTGCTTAATCACACACTTAATTATAAATTGCTTCATTTGTCTCATCAAAAGTTTAATTACATTTGTTTTGACGTAGATATAATATTTTAATGGAGTTTAAAATATAAATTGTCTCGTATTCTTTTACTTTATCCGAAAAAGATTACATTTAGGACATTCATTTTCGTTTCACACCCTTCAATTTTGCTTTGATTTCGTTCATAATAGTATTTCTTTTATCAATTTTGTCCTATAATTTTATGAGAATTTAAAAGTTATGAAAAATTCAGAAAAATTAAGTTTCTTGGAAATTGGAATTATTTTGAATAAAATAATTTGTATGAGATGATTTGGATTAATTTTTTTTAATGTGTAGTGGGTTAATGTATAGTATGAAGTAATATTTAATGTGTAACGAGTAATTATATTAGTGTTGTGATTAGGGGTGTGCACGGATATTGGATTTAACCGAAACCGAACCGGAACCGCACCGAATTAATCCTGAACCGAAAAAAACCGTTGACTTTTTGACTTTTTCCGAACCGAACCGAACCGATTTTTCGTTTGGTATGGACTTGAATTTTTTCCATTTTCCCGTACCGAACATTGGATATAACCGAACCGAACCGTACCGAAAAAGCGAATTGAAATTATGCATTAAAATTATATATAATATATTTATCTTATTATTTATAGTTTATACTTTATAAGTCATGAATTAATTAATTTTAATTTATTAATTACGATTACATTATATTATAATAATTAATTATAATATAATTATAAACAATAATTTAAAATTATATCTAATTCTCTAAATATTTATTTGTTACTATATATTAAAAAATATATATTTCATAAAGTAAAATGAATTTCTAAAAAAATAGAAAATAAATAAAATAATATGTTCAAAGTTCAAATTATTATTTAAAAGAACATAATAAATAAAAGTAAATGGTATCTCTAAAGTGTAAATTCAATTGTACACTTAATAAATAGTTATCATAGTTTATATTTATTTAATGAAGATAAAATGCAAAATTTAAATGATAATCCATATTTGTGTTTAAAATATTATTAGATGGACTTTAATTGAAATAAACATTAAATTTAAAGTTAAAGGTTTAAAGAAAAAATTTAAAATTATTAAGTTTTTTTAATCTTAGACTATTATTTTTTTAGGGAACACATGAGGTCGTCTTATGTAAGACTATTTATATTTTTTAAATAATTATCAATTTTTATTAAATATATTTTTACTTTTCATTAAAAGTTTATCATTCTTTATTTATAATATGAATTGTTTATGAAATAATGCAATGCATCACTCTCGTTTTTCATCCATTCGAGTATAAATTTTTATTCAAATATTATCTCTTCTTATATGTCTCATGAAAGTGAAATTCTTAATGTGAATTTATTCTTAAAGTCAATTTTTATTCAAATATTAAAACTTCGAATTTATTTGATGAATATTTTGGTTGTGTATTTATTTTTATTTGAATTTGGGAAATTTAGTTTTTTTTGGTTTAATTGATATTTTTCTAACTATTTATGTGTGTAAAAATCAATTTATCATGAGAAATTCGATCTGATCCGCTCCGATCCGTTAAAATCCGTTTTCCCGAAAATCCTTTCCGAACCGAACCGAACCGAAATTTGGTACGGATTCAATATTGGATTTTTTATTTATGGATTCAATATCGGATTTTTTTTTAAAAAATCCGTACCGAAAATTTGGAACGGATTTTTTTAAAATCCGTACCCAATCCCGATTCGCACACCCCTAGTTGTGATGTATTATATATTTTGTGTGGGTTCACTCGAGTAAACCTTACATTGAAATACATATAAATCGCAAAATAAAAATCTTTCTAGAGATGTAGATGCATTAATGCAAGTTACGTAAAACTTACAAACTGAATGCCAGTGTCATTAAGAATACCAATCCCTGTAGAGGCGAAGTTGGCTCCAACCAGGAGTTTTGGGCCTTTCAACTCCGGGTTTAGGTACGCCAGCGTCGTCTCTGCACCGAGCTTTTCTCCTGTACCACCACACCACGTACCACATGAATTATTATCACAAACAAGACTACTTAATTTTGAGTATATTATGAAGAATTAAACGTACTGATTAGATCGGTAATGTTGTAGCCATTAGAGAACCTTCCAGTGGGGCGATGAGTCGGGAAGTCAATACCGTAGGGCGGAGAGTCCGCCCTAGCAGTCGTGATCAAGTAGTTGTTGTTGCCGTTATCCACCAGAGAGTCTCCAAACACGAAGAAAGCTCGAGCACCCTCCGCCTCCACCGAGGCCGCAACAAGGAGAGACAAACATAGAAAAACATGAGAAGCCATGGATGGATTCAACAATCAACTTCTCTATCTCTATCTCAACACATGCATGAGAGAAAGGGTAGGGGTTTTTTTATAGAAGAAAATGGTTGAAAGGAGATAAAATGATTGGTTGAAACCCTAATAAATGGTGGGTACCAACACCTTGGGAGTGAGTAAAAAGTTTAGAAGCAATTTTCAAAGAGTTTATTGCATGTATTTGAGTAAAAAGTTTAGAAGCAATTTTCAAAGAGTTTATTGCATGTATTTAAGTATAAAAGGGTAAATCTTTTGGATTGAAATTAATTAATTAGAGATTATAATAACTTTATTTATTAACATATATAATATATGCATTGATTCCTTATTGGGTAATAATCATGTTTTAAGTCCATCATTTAGGCTATAATATCCTCATTAATTAAGGACTAAACGCCTTTGATTCACATTACACCCTCTCTTCTACCCGTGCATAACCATAAACAATTAGTACATATTGTAGTATACTTTTGCTTTTTCAAGAAGATTAAAAAACGTATTTTTGACATATTGACTTTTATAATGTAATTGTGTTTTATTAATAAATAATAAAATGTAAAGTATATTATGTGGGTCATACATGAATGATAATTTTAAAATTAAAGTGTGTTATGAAATTAATTAATATTTAGTATTCCTAACAAATAAGGATTTTTCACAACTTAGTAAAATGGACAGAGAAGAAAATTATTCACAATTTAGAGGGATCGAGAGTTTTTTTTTTTTTTTTTTTTGCATATAAGTATAAATTTATATTCCTATAGGTCCCTAAATAATTCTTATTTTCGATAGTCCTTCGAGAATTAAAATTACAAGAATTGGTTCTTCAAAACGACAATCTTAGAATTTTTTTCGAGTCATCCCATCTATCAGTTATGTAAGATTAAGGTCAACCATTTTTTTGGTGATACATTCAAATATATTATTTACAATTTATTCATGGATCTACCATTTAAAAGAAAATTGTTATTAAGTTACTTATAACAAAAAAAACATCCAACATTAACAAAATGAAATAAATCTGAAGAAGTAGTGCTTAGAATGAGTCAAAAGGTCCTGTGAAAATGCGTTCTCTAGATGGAGCTCGTGAAATGAAATTTCAGTATTTCGTGAAATTTAAAAAAATAATAATAATAAAAAATTAGAGACCAATCAAATACGTATTCAGATAATTTATAAATGCATTATACTATTTTTGTTCCCTTTATATTCATACTAGTACAAACTCCCTCATAATACACATGAAACATGGATCAAAACGAGGAGGTTAGAACTCTGGAAAGAAGCTTCAGGGAGTAAGGGTAGACAGAATCTGCAATTTTTAAATATTATGGCAATTATAATCTTGTCAAATAATTTATAATGGGGGGAATTACATACCTTTTCACTAAATAAACGGAATGACTCATCATCCATGGCTTTGTCAAGCTCCTATTCAACACCAAAATCACTTTCAACACTTGTTTTTACAGGTCTGATAAACGTTCTGAGTGCTGTTTCTGAACATAATTTTAGATGACTACGGATCACACTTACACTATCAGGATCTGCAGAGGAATCGATGTCGTGTATAAGTTTCTGAAGCTTTTCATTCTTTGCTAGATCACGAATTTCACTACAGGAAGCTGCAAGAGAATCGAAAGAAGAAGGAACGGTACATGTAAAATCCAAGAATAATAAGGGAATAAACTTTGTATCTACCACAGGAAAGCTAGATATTATTAGTTCAGGCAAATATATACTCCCTAAATAAAATAATTTTAATAATGAAGATTTAAGACTTGCGAGAGAAATACTGCAGGATGCAAAAACATAACTTAGTGTATGAAATGTGATCTGCCTAACAACTCCAACGTGACAAGTTCTCTCGCGTGTGCCTTTGCATTCCATAACCTTTACATAAAACTATAGGACACAAAAACTTCTCCAGTACTCTTCCTGATGCTAACCAATGCTATTACTTAAAATTTTATTGGCAGACAATCTAGAATGATAATAATAAATAATCATCCAACAAAAAAGTAGAAATAGATTGATGGAGCTTGCAAACCCTACCTTTCTCCTTCCTAAATCCTAAACAACACCATCAACTACTTGAACCAACCAAAAAATCCATACAACAATATGAAAGAACTAAGCTACTTTATCACAATCTTCATACTTCAAAATCAATTTTGAAACTATGCATTGTGCCTATTCCTTGCTATTCTATATATTAAACTATAAATCACCAGGCAAATAAATGCATAGTCGTAAAATAAGAAAACATGAAACCTGTAAGGTTGATTGATGATTATTGAACAATGCCCTTAGAAATCCTTAAAATAGAACTGTAGCAAAACAAGATTAATATGAATCCTACCAACAGTTTGAAGTTGCGACTCTTGCAATGCCTCACTCTCCTCGTCAATGTAAGATGGTTTGTCATCATTTGTCATTGACCTAAGTTCTGGTACAATAATTAAACTGTTATAAAGCGAGTAGAAATAGCATAAGAAATTGTTTAATTACTGAAAATGACTGCCAAAACTACACAGCAAAATTTTTGCATATGTATTTTGTTTTCTTTATTTATTTTTTTTCCATATTTCGGGTGCTGGTGTAACAAATAACTCACTCATGTTACTTGACGAATATAATCCTCAGCAATGTTACTAGTTGCATGATTCATCATGCAAAGTGAGTGAGTGAGTGTACATCTGTAGTTGCAAGTTGGAAAGATATAGTTTTTGTACTAATATAATGGTTTATGACTAGTGAGTTTGTTTCCTAGTTTATAATCATGAAAAGTGTTATTATTGGCGATATTACACAAAAAGAGATGTTTTCAGTAGCATGATCTAGTAGAAACCACTAAAAATTTTATACTTGCTGTCCTTTAACTTTATAAGCATATAATATGCAAAACTCCAAGAACATAATTATATATCTATTAGAAGCTGAGTGCAAGTTACAAGTGAAAATGAAACAACAATTCCATACAATGTTGGTGTCATGCTTAGGGGGCTCATTATGCTTAGGCACAGAGGTACATTGTACTAATCCTGAAAACCATAACATGTACTTACATCACATGTCATCTAACCATGATAGAAGTTGAAAGAAATTAGGGTAAATAAGGATGGATAGAACTTCATGGAACTCTGATAATCATGAAGCACAAAATTGAAAGGTGAATAAGGATGTATAGAACTTCATGGAACTCTGATAATCAGGAAGCACAAAATTGAAAGATCTGAGTCATCTGACTACATCCCTTTCAATAATTTACCTTGTGGTCCATGTCTCAGACCTCTATATGCATTACAAATATACAATATAGCAACATTCCAATGATTTAAGCTATACTGGCCAGTTGTTGGAGCTGCAACAAGAGTCCAAATTCTGGATATGATTATGGGCTAGAACTTTTGTGGTTTTTTATTTTGGGACTAGAGTAATATTCTTTTTAAGAAATTATATGGGACTCGACTTTCCACAAAGGTCTAAATGTGTTATATAGATTCTATGCTGGTAGAAATGGTTAGCTACTAACAAACAACATTATGGTCGCAGATAGAGTTTACTCCTCAAATAGAACTAATTAAAACTTGTTTAGTGTTGTGATTTATTTTACTCTTGAGCATAATCTAATTCACAAATGTGCATTCATATACATCCATTCACACACGCATATCAACAGGTGTGAATATAAGGACTATCTAAATAAAACTGGATGAAGGTAAGTTTTAATGAAATAACCTATGAGTAAAGAAAAGCAGAAATAAGTTAATAAGAAAAAACACACACAAGAAATAGGAAGCAGGGTTGGGTAGGCGTGCAAGAAAGAATAAATCTAGACCAGATCATGTAGAAATGCTTCCAGATAGTAATGCCCATTGATAAGGGAATGCAATAAATTGAAGCATCCAATGACTTAAACATATAGAAAGGAAAAAATGAGACACTTACGAGCTTTTTCTTCCTTCAAAGCTTCCACTTTATGGCAGGGAGTTTCTGGATGAAACTCACAAGGAAAATTTCAAAGTAATATAAGACTAAAATATATATAAAAACCAAAGCCTTCAAAAGACTATTCAGTTCACCTTTGTGTTTCTTGAAGCAGGGTAAAGAACAACTTCAAGCCAGCCAAAAATAAAAAGAACTCATTATCAATTACTGAATAGCTAAAGGATCTTGACTCTTAAGAAATGGATATAAGATTGTCAAACTCAGAGAAAAAAAAAAAACTTACTACGTTATTAAGCAAGTCGGGCACTTGTATTTTGACTGCACTTCATTACACACTTCACATTTCTTATGCCCCATGACATAAATGGGTCTACACTTTCAGAGTTCTGCAACACATCAGGGACAGCTTTTCAATTTCAATTACAGTCCACTTTGATCTTGTGAACTTTCAACTTCAATTCTGGTCAACACTGATACTAATGGGTTAACGTTTTCCATATAACAGTCTAAATAAGCAGGGTCAAGCATATCCATTCTAATCAATTAAAATAAGACATTAACCATAAAACCCAGTAAGGATTGACCGACACCTAGTTGAATTGAATGTTAAAATCAAGAATTGAGTGCTATGGTTCCCTCTGGAAATTCATAAGCACACCATATCCAAAAGACAGAAATTCAGGTATATGATGGATTTCCTTCTGTATTTCCACTACTCATACAATCTCCTTCAAATGAGAACAATCACGATTTTCTTTTATCCTTGATTTCAACACATGTCAAGAAAGTAATGATATAACATAGAGCTTCCAATTTAACTCCTTTCAACCAATGAAAGCTAAGATTTCCTCTCCATTAAAATTAAAAAACGTGAGACCAGGTGCAATAAAAATGTGCTGTATGAGACATGCAATGAATTAAGATAGAACAATACAAGAATTCTGAATTTTGGACGCTGCAGAATGTGAATCTTCAATTCTTGCCTTGAGATATAACAATTTTCTTTGGATGAAGCAATGAAAAGAAGTTTAAACATCTTCAATTGGAATTTCCTGAATGATTTTTAAAGTGAAAATATACTCGTACTTATAAATATATATCTTTCATAATCATCGCAACTCATGAATCAAACAAATTAAGATCCTAGCCACAATAAAGAAGTAGTAGGTCTCACAACGCAATGCAAAAGACAAATTCATAAAAGTAAGAAAGAGAAAAGAAAGGAAGAGTACAGCGACGGAGGCGGAACAACAATGGAGGCTATCTGGTGGCTGGTGGTGGCGCCGGGAATATCGAGATTCAGAGCTGCCTCTTTCGAGTATCAAAAGTGAAGTGTTTTCGGTTTGTGAATATTAGCCACGATGCTTACCTTCACCTTGCAAAATACTCCTCCTTTGTTCCAGGTATTTTTATCTATCTACACAGGATACGGAGATTATCAATTTATACGGAGATTAAGACATGTTATTTTTTTAATATATAATCTAAGAAAAGTAGGGATGAATTAGTAATTTAAAAAAAAATTAAATAAAGTTGTTGAGAATAAAGAATAAAGTATAAAAATGTAAGTAAAAATTATTGGAATTGATGAATAAAGTGAATAAGTAGGTAATAAAATATTATTACTATATATTTTTACCATTAATGAAATGGATACGTGGGAAAGCCCAAAATTAAAAGTGGGTAAAAATACGTGGGATGGATGGGAGTACTAACAAATACCGGGGCAAAGATATGGGTAGGGTCTTTTGAAAAAGAAAATAAGAAATTATAATATTTAAATAAAAAGTGATACTTCTTTGATATAAAGGGTCATTTGTCTTTTTGCACGTGAATTAATAAATATTATTATTAGTATTATTATTTTATGTAAATTTAACAGTATTACTAAGGGGTGTGTACCATATTTTAGTTGTATTGTTAGACCTATATTGGAAAATAGGATGTTATAATAATATGATCAAATAGAACCATATTTTAACTATCAATAAATATAGTGTACTTATATAACAACTAATACTACTTTAATTAGAGCTGTTAATTTGGGTTGTACCCAATGGGCCAACCCGTCCCGCCCCAGTAAAACCCGCAAGTAACCTGACCCAAAAATAACCCGCCCCACAATAACCCGCCCCAAAAAAAGCCCGCTCCATACAAACCCATTGACAAGTGGGCTGCGGTGGGTTGTGGGTTAACCCGTCCCAGTAACCCACCATCAACTCAAAATTTTCAATTCACCTCTGACCCCACCCTCACACTCACCACCCCACCCCACCCCATCGATATCAATACCAAAAATTCGATATTTTGAAAAATCGATAAATCGATATTTCGATAAATTAAATTCGATATCGTACCGAATTTATATCGATATCTATTTTTCGATAAATATTTAATAATATCGATATTTTGGCATATCGTTTCACATCGAAAAATTGGCATATCGAAAAAAATATCGATTTATCGAAGCATACTGAAAAATATTTTTAATTTTAATTAAAATAATAAAATTGATATTAAATATTTCAAAATAATATGAACATGTATTCCAAAATAATGTATTTAAATATACTTTTATATAATTAATTTTTTAAAAAAATAAATAAATTCGATATTTTTTATTCGGTAAACACATATATGAATCGAGTTTACAAAATGAATTGTGTGAACTAATAGTTCATTTTCTATCATCATTAAAATCATAGGAGACATTTGGAAAAATAAAAAAATCAAATAATATCGAAAAATTGAAAAATATCGAAAATTGAAAAATCGAAATATTGTCCACACCAGACTAGTGGACACACAAAAAAATACATACCCTAATTTAATGTTTATTATTAGAGTTTAAAATATTTTTTTAAAGGTACAAAAGTAAATGTGAAACGTCATAAAAATTTTATTAAAAAAATCGAAATTTTAAAAAAAAAATGAGAAAGAAAGTGGGCCAACCCGCAATTAACCCGCCCCGCGAGTGGCCCGCCCTACTTGAGCCCACTTAAAAGTGGGTTGTGGGTTAAACCGCCCCACCAACCCATTCTGACAGCTCTACACCTCACTCCGTGAGGTGCTACCCATGTTACTATAATATATATACATTGAAAAAAAATTGCCACTACCATGCAATTACCCATGTTACTATAATATATATACATTGAAAAAAAATTGCCACTACCATGCAAGGAAAACAGAACTTAAATAAAGAACCCAACTGTCTTTTAATTATAATACAAAGTAAAATGTCGATCACATATAGACTACCTTAGTTTTAAGCTCAAAAAGCTCTTGGCCAAAATCCTAATTAGAATTCACAGCACAACAATTCATTTCACATAACAAGAACAATGGTTGCATGCCTAAAAAGACATCCATGAAGCATCAAGGGAACGGAATACTGAATTCTACCATTAGAAGCTAGACCATTGCATTACTAAACTTCATCAATAAGGAATAAGGATGAATTTTCCCTCATTCTTCTTTTCAACCAAACAAATAAGGCAACCCCCCCCCCCCCCCCCCCAAAAAAAAAAACTTTTAGTTGAGCTTTCCATCAATTCAAGATACAAGGTAGAGTTTGTTTCCGGTGTTAATCTTTAACAAAACCGAAACAGGCTTGCCGGTTAATTAGGAGAATGATCGTATCTTGAGTTAATAGAAGTGCAGAACAAAGAATTAGAGAGGCAGCAAAAGTGTTCCTCCATACATAATTTAGGTCAGAAAGAAAAATTGAAACAAAAACCAGTTAAACTTGGAAGGCTACACGAGGACAGTGCTATTGTTTGTCGACGAATTCCAGCATCGTATGGCAAATCGACTTCGAAGTAGTCACCCTGTGCTCTAAAATTTCGATTTTAAGTTTGGAGCGAGAAATTCTGCGTCAGAGAAGAATAAAGGGTATTTGGTAAAAAAACATGAAGTTGAAGATCAATGGAGCAAGGGACCGTTTACATTTAAGGATGGGATACCTCACCTGGGGGTTAACCTTATCCCTAGGTTTAACCTTTCTTAACCCTTTTTATATTACATGTTTACTTTCAAGTTTTTAGAGGTGGTATTTTTACAATATTACCCTTAAGACACTACAAATGTTTTCAATGTAAAAAATATGAATTCATCTACACAATTTTGAATTATACGGATTCAAATGCTTGATATTTTCTTTTTTTAATAATTGAAGAACAAGTGTTATAATATTTAAATACATTATAATCACAGATAAAAAAAAATAATATGAGCTGCAAAAGAGATGTTGCTCCAGATATGGAACTGTACACTGCCATCTTTTTAACATCCAAACGACTTGTGAGTTACAAAATCACGGAGTATTCAAAACAGAATGATCACTATTCAACATACAAGGACCAGATCTTCCAAAATTTATATAGATAATTACATGACCTTTTTGTACTTAAGTTTTTTCTATGACAAAGAGATGGAACACCAGTTCCTTCTGAACTACAGAACCTATTTGTACTTTGATAGTTTCTATGGCATAGAGACAGAACACCCTTCCTGCTGCGCATTTCAATTTCCTATCTTAACCAATGGCGTTCTTTCATCTTCAAATACAACAATAACAATGCACAACAACATCGGATACAGAAACAACAATATGCAATAGCAGCAATAGCAAATTGAAGATATTTTTTAAATATTTTAGGCCTTTCTTCTACCACCTCATTACCTAAATTCACTATATCAAATAGTTAGTTGAAATTCACCACTAACTCAAATAAAATATTGCAATTGTCAATCTCTTTCTAAAACAACTTGAAGAAAGGAGATGACTTTATAAATGCTTGGTGCTAGAGTTTCCAAGAGCAAGCTAGAGGTAATTCAGAACACACTCATCAGTCTCATCTTGTATTCTCTCGCCTTCCCATGGTTCTACTATTCCTATAGATTACTACCAAATGAAAACTAATCAGCAGCAATTGCATCAGACATTGGGACATCAATGTCAAAGCAAATGAATTTGACCAGAAGGTTAACAACAAGCAACACCACTTCATTCAAATAAATTTGGTAGAAGATTTATTTAAAAAAAAATAAAAAAATTATATATATATATATATATATATATATATATATATATATATATATATGACATGCTTAAAAGCTGAAAATTTTTAATGTGCGACTTTGCAGTTTGATGATAATTCCTTACAATTACTATTTGCTTATGCTTTTTTCAATCTATTGCCTAATAAATATAATACCAATAGAAGTACCATTTTTCAAATGCAGGAGAAATGTTTGCGAACTGTGAAAAAAGACAACCAAACTCAAAAGTAAAACACAAAAATCAACTGAAAAAAATTCATAGCAGTTCAACCACACAAAGTGAAATAATTACCTGAAATATGAGTAAATGAACACCAAAATGCAAGCTTCAGATTCTTTATAAGCTGTTACTTCAGAAAAGGAGGTGAAACCGATCTTCATTATGATAATAAGAGTACAAACCAATATTACTACACAGACAATGTATAAGAACAGGCAAAAACTGAAAACTAAAAACCTTAGATAAATGTTGAATCTGAAATAATATGAATCATTTTTTGTGTTGAATGTTCTAAGCCACTTCCTGAGAATGGTCAAATTAAACTGTATTCCAGGGACAAGATCACGATAAAGCGAACCAAAAGCAAGTTTGATGATAATTAGCAATTACATAAACCGTAATATGACATGCAAAACAAAATTTTGGCAATCTTTTGTTCTGAGGCATATTAACAAACACCACAAAGGCATACATATTCTATCTCATCCATTTGAGGAATCCCAAATCATAGTAGAATTAGAAAATAATCATAGTTCCTAATTCACTATTCGTTTCATACTTCCCGTCAGACGCATCGCAATTATTTGGTCAATATTTAACGAAATCCAAAACATATTCAAAATGGAAACACATCTCTAAAATAAGAAATCAAGAAAAATCAGAAACCACTTCTGTAGTCCAACTTTGCTTGAAAAGTATATTCGTAAAATTTTTCAGACTAAATGCGGGGAGAAATTGGGGATGTGGAGACATGCGTAGGAAAACATATTCCATTTAAAAATTAAAACACATACCATATTGCCGTCGAAAATGCAGAAGAACTAACCAAAACCCCACTGCAGGACGGGGGTTTACCTGATTAATATACGCTCAATCTGCAGTTATTGTAGGGCCTGTTAGTCGGTTAATGGGCCTTTCAAGTTTATTGATGGGTCGAGTTCTAATTTAGCCTTCTTTGGGCTTTATTTCTCTTTAACTTTCATGGACTCAATATTTATTCGTTTCTTTTATGATTCTTTAGTCGTTTTTATTAGATGGAAAGTTTGATCTTTTATTTTCTAAAGTAACCCGATTTCAACTGTTTTTCGCCTTCTGAGTGAGAATTTGATACTCCTTATTTTGGTGGAGTTAAAAAGTAAGGCAAAAGCTCCAGCAACCCTGGGACACGCTGTGTGAACACAACCCTCCCCTTTATATTCTATTTAAACTTATGTATTGATAGGGATTTAAATTGCAAAGGAACACGAAAATTGCAAAGGGCACAGTTTCCGTGGCACAAGAGCCTCACTCAAAAAAAAATTATATAAACTTCATTTATCTTTTACTCACATCAATATCACCCTTATTCTTAAACATTATTTTGATATAAAGTTAAAATATACACTACTTAAATTCTCAAAACAAGCATAGATTTATTCATTACATTTATTAAATTCACCTAATTCTAAATTTATAATTTTTATTCACACTTAAACCCAAAATAGATCGAATCTATATCTATATCTATATCTATATCTAAAAGATATATATAGATATGTTTATTACTTATATAAAAGGAAAATAGCCGGTAAGTTGGCCAGTTTTCCTTCGGTAGAAGGTCAGCCTACCCAACTCCACGAAGCCACGCGTCGCCACAGTGAAATTTCTTGCTTCCAAATAGTCACCTACGTCATCGTGTAACGGGATATCACCTTGAACAATGGCGGCTGTAGCCATATTGGATTTACTCAGCAATAATTCAAAAGTTCTCGACAACTCTATTCTATACTAAAGCCGCCACTGTGCCTCGCCCGCCGCCGACCCCCTGTTTCTCACCCAACATACACACCTCCAAATACGTCTGCCAATTGTTTCCTCCTGTGATTTCGATACGCCCGCTTGCGGCTATTAAGCGTTCTGCGCTCACAGGTAACATCCACTTTTCTTTCAACTTTGTTTGTGCGTATGACAGGCTTCACTTCGTTGTGCTTTCTGATATACTGCTTTTTCGTTGTGATTAAATACGGACTTTAATGTTTGCTCTATTAGCTGGTATGTTACTGCCTAACAGGTGTATGATGAATTGCCCCAAAGAAAGTATCTTTAACACATTTGTACACATTAATGGAGATTCAGTCAATTTTTATTTCAATAAAAGATAATAAAATTCATTACATAATACCAAAATACAGACTGAAGTAGTTTTTAAAGGAGAGTAAACAGATCCTGTGTCCTGTGCAAAAGGCTTCGGTCCAATGAGCAGTGCAATGTTCACAAATAATGTAACTGGTTGCATACTGATGTTTGTGCCTAATGAAAATGACACATATGCTGTTTCATGATAACCGGGATGAAATTTGAAGTATATCTGACTGTATTTATTGGCATTACTCTATTTTTAAAATGGTATATTATATTGTATCAATTTAACTAAATATCCAAAAAATTATGTAATTTTTTTAATGAATTATGGTGGCTATATTCTGAGCACAAATTAGAGCGCTGGTATGAATCTTTGCGTCCTTTTTACTCTATGAATCGATTAACAGATCCTTGGTGAACTTACTCACTTATGAATGGGTCGAAGAACGGGTAGTGAGAGGGAAAATAAAATCCCAGGAACTAAGCTTTCTCTTCCATTAATATTTCAGTTAGAAAAATTATTGGCTGATAAGTGATAACAGTATATGTGAACAAATTATGGGCACTCATTTGGTTGAAATATATGTGATTCATATGCCTGCTGTCGTACTCAGTATCCGCCCTTATTGATCTTTGAACAGAATTGATAGACACATTGTATTATTCATGTATGTTGCGTCTTTGGGAATTTAATAAAGATTTTAAATTCAAATTTTGTTTGCTGGCGTAATAACTTTGGCATTTTTGTCAATGAGTACCTAAAAATAAAACATGTGCTAGCATGAACAAGGATGTTGTCATATTAATTTCAGAAATTGGAAGCCAAAGGTGGTTGGTTAATGAAAGCACACCTATTTGTAAATTGATTCCTATGGTTAGTTCTGGAATATCACTGTAAATCGGTGTCTTGAACGTATTGCACTCGTTTTTACGGTTTTGTTCATTCAGAGGAAAGGGCAATTAGTATTTGATGTGATTTGTGAAGAAATAGTGACCCTATTCATGTATGTTGTGTCTTTAGGAATTTAATTATGATTTTAAATTCTAATTTTGTTTGTTTGTGTAAGAAACTTTTACATCTTCGTTAATAAGTACCTAAAAATAAAACTACCGTGCCATGAACAAGGATGCTATCATATTAGTTTCAGAAATTAGAAGCCCAAAGGTGGTTGGTTAATGAAAGCACACCTATTTGTAAATTGATTTCTATGGTCTGTTCTGGAGTGTCACTGTACGTCGGTTTCTTGAATGTATTGCGGTCGTTTTTATAGTTTTGTTCATTTAGAGGAAAGGGCAATTAGTACTTGTTGTGATTTGTGAAGAAATAGTGCCCCTTAACCCACGCCAGCGATACGTCTCATATAATGTGTACGAATAGCAGCTGATAAAGTAAAGTTCCTTTCACATGAATTTTTTAAGTTGTGTGGCTTGGTTCTCTGTTAGTACCGCAGGCTGTGCTGGTTCCTATGTCATAAAATTGCTTCTTTTATACTTGGTACTTCACCATATATTTGCTACTTAGCCACATAAATGACCAAACAAAAGAATATAGACTCTTAATTTCACAACTACCCGAGCTGGCACCTAAATATGAGGTGCGGATAACCTAGTATATAAAAAAAACAAGAAAGTATGCCAAAAATAGTAAGGTGTAGTATTCGCCTAAATTTAGTTCTATTTTTAGGAAGTAATTTTTTTTATTAATGGAATGAATTGTGTTCAGTAGAAGTTATGCGGTGGTCGGTGGAGGTTCTGTAAAGTAGATGTTCTGAAGAAGTGTAGATTTGAAATGGTGAGGTGAGACAATTAAAATTTGAAATATTTTCTGAAAAGTAATCGCCTATTTAACATTAAAAAATTTAAAAAAGTGCCTAACTTAATGCCCTCCATTTACCTTGTCTTCAAAAACAAAAATTTCCAATAACAAAATTTTAAAAAATGTCTAACTTAATGCCCTTCCATTTACCTTGCAGGCTTGCACTGTATAAAAAGTGCACATAACCACCACGTTCAATTAAAATTATCATACACCAGGTAACTCATTCTTCAGAATGTTAATTAGTTTTCTTATACTAATTTGATTACTCCTTTTCTATTATTTCAGAAAAAATATAAATTAAACTGTGCTATTAAGAAATTCATTGATTGTTCGAAGCGCTGCCACGTTGTTTTTTAGCAAAGATTTGACTCTTCTTCTTGGGCGTTGAAGGTCTGTACTATTTAGAGTTTAAGTGTCTAATGATTCAAAGGTATCTTCAATTTTTTAATTTTGTGTAAAACTTGCATACTGAGCATACAAGTTAAGTTGATAGTTTTCAGAGGATCGAAAACATGAGAATTAATGAGCTAGGGTAGTTTATGTTAACTGGGCTTAGATAAGGTGCTTGCAGACCATTATACGAAGCACAGCAGATTAATTATAACAGTATTATTTGCTAATAGTAGATGTATTGTTGCAGGGATATTATGTTGGTGGAGATGGAATTGTACTAACATGAAGGAAATTGAGGAGTACACCTTAAACGACGATTTCATGTATTTTCTTACCAGCAGCTTAAGCGACGATTTCCTGTTTTCTTACCACCCTGCCCAAATCTATGCAGAGCACCACTATCAATACATGATCTGCTGGAATATGCAAAGCAGTAGATTGATAAATGGCTCTAAAAACAAGAATCTTTTTTTTTTTTTTTTCCTTTCTTATTTCTTTCAACACAAAAATCTAAAGATGAAAGACGTAATCTGACTATTAAAGATGAGTCAAATCCGATGGGTGGCTTTTTGGAGGCTGAATGAAGAAAAGAGTGGAGGAATAGAGAAGACAAGAGGTCTGGTTATGTACTATAAAGTTCTTGAAATTGCGTCCCCTTTTAAAATAAAGTATTGCTCCCCTCAATTTAGGGCAGTGGCCCATTTGACTTGCTTGGATTCTATCAATTAAATGGGCCGATCTAATTGTTTTGAGGAATTAATGGACTATTTTTTCAATCAAGGATAAATCAATAAGACAAATGGAGTGTTGTTTGCTCTCTTTAACCTTTTTTTCTTTTTTTTTTAATTTTTTTTCCTTCTAAAAATTACTTACCTCTCTCACAATAATTACATCATTTAAAAATAAAACACCATTTCAATTCTATAACTTTAAAAATATATTTTAATTTTAAAATTATCATCTCCAATTAACATTTATATTTACTTTAAATTAAAAGACTACATTTCGTTCAGAAGTTCGTCAAAAATAATTTTTCTTAAACCCTCGTGCTTGGTGGAGAGTCATTTTCTTGGCAGTATATCCTACCATTTCAAACAGTATAAAATTTCTTTAAAAAAAAATGAAATAAAACATTAAATCAATCTTAACATCAAAAGCAAACAATAAAAAATGAGTTCAGTCAATGAGGATACTTCATAACAAACAATAAGTAATACAATTTCCACTAAAAAAAATATTTTTTAGCTACCGAATTTACCAACGGAATTCAATCCGTTGCTAATTACCAATGGATTGGTAATAAAAATGACAGTTTTGTTTTAGCAACGGAACACCAACAGATTTATTCTCTATTTTAGCAACGGAATTCAATCCAACGGATTACCAAGGAATCTTTATATAAATTACCAACGAAATTATTAGCAACAAATTACCAATAGAATTATTTACCAACGAAATTGATTTTTTGTTACAAAAAATTTACCAACCACCACTTTAACAACAAAATTTTACCAACGGATTCAGTTGCTAATCCGTTGATAAGCTAATTTAACAATGAAATTAAGGATTTTACAAATGGAATATTCCGTTGGTAAAAAATAATTTTTTTGTAGTGTTCTGAAACAAGGAATTACAATTATAGTAGATTATTCTTATTGAAAAAGGAAGAGATGAAATTACATAAATTCTTGTACAGTTCTACTTTCTTTTATCTTGTACTCCCTCAGTGTGTGGGTCCCATTGAGATATATTAGTTATTTTAGGTGGGTCCCATTTACTAAAAAGAGAAATACATCTCTTGTATTAAGACAGGCGAAAATGACAAAATGCACTTTTGTAATGAAACTGATGGAAAGCGTGACGTGGCCATTAGGATATAAATTTGTTTTAATTTTAGAAGCCCAATATTATTTTTTTAATCCTATTTTTTATCATTAATCTTTCTCTCTCCAAGTCAAATTTACAGATCACGGTTTCGGCTAGAATCTTAATCTCTCTCTCCAATCCAAATTTACACATCGCGGTTTCCAGCAAGAATCTTCAAGGTGGCTAGTGCGGCAACCTGTGGTGGACGGCGTCGCTAGATACGGTGAACTTCGACAATCCTTGGCAGCAAACTCCAACGAGGGGATTGGTAAATCTGACCAGCGTGGCAATGTCGTAATTTTTTTGCTGCAGTGGTGTTTTGCTCTAACGACATTGAACGGCGAACCATACAATGGCAAAGATTCAGCAGATCTGGCTGTCATCTCGTTACAACCTTGAGGGAAGAAGTGAGAGCAGTCTTCGATTTTTGTTCTTTGGCTTGGAAAGAGAAAAAATCAACGGCGGCGGCTGGTGGATCTATGGCGATGAGAAGAAGACGCGGTGGATCCCGGCACGCTGGGCGGCTCGTGGATTTGTGGCTCCAGGGGCCGCTCCTCCGTGGGCGGCCGATGTGAAGCTTCCAAACTCTGGATTATAAGCATTGAGGAGATCGTCATGGCTTATCTTCATTGTTCGTAATAGGTGACAGAACTCTCTGTAAATGACTGCCAGATTTGGCTCCTGTTGCATTATCGAGGAGGACGAGATTCTCAGAATTTGAACACTGGTGTTCATGAGAGAAGTGGTGGTGACGCCCGTTGAGTTGTTGACTACTATTTGATTTCTTCCTTAATTGAATAGCAGATTAAAATCTAGAAAATTATTTTATGCGTAAGGTGATGATCTCAGTAATAATTTTATACATAAATCATTATTTCTACTTAATCATTTTTTAAGTTTAAATCCAATTATTTTTTAATTATATTTTATTTTTTTAGATAACGTTTTCCATCCAATAATTAACGGTCGGGACCAAAATTGTAACTTTTGAGACTAAAAATAAGGTTGGGGACTAAAAGTAAAATGAGATTTTTCGTATGGGACCAAAAGTGTATTTTTCCCTAAAGGAGTTATAAGGGGTTTGGAGAAATCTTGGAGTATATGTTGTTGATGGCTATTCTTAGTTAGCTATAATCAAGATTAATGATGAATAGATTGTTGTATAACTATACTAAGAACGAGCGCAATAAACACAATAAATCAAGAAGAGATGAGATCCGACCAAAAACTTTCTCTATTTTTATTATCACCCTCAAGAACAACATTCATGAACCCCAATTGCTTGCCTACTACAAGTGTATAACCAAGTATCAAAAGTGAGTAACCTGCCTCCCTTTTAAAAGAGAAGCTATTTATATCTACAATAACCCATAATTTCGAACCAATCCATTGCTACCACCTGGCTGGAAATAAATTGACAATAATGGAGGAGGAGTACCATGCTCCAGTCGTTTGCAGGTGGTGGTAGGCGGTTGCAGATGGTTGCAGACCTCCTTTTGTCCTATGCTCGCATCTCGTTGGTGGAGGAGATGAGCATGCCCTGTGAGTGTCGTTCTTTTATTGAGAGTGATATTCAGAGAGCCTTATCTTACCATTATTCTTATCCTCTTGCATGTCGCCTTTTCCAAGAGAGGGGTGGCGTTCTTTGCCGTTTCGATATCTTCTTATATGCTGCCGGTGATCCTTTCTTTTCCCAAGTGAGGTGGGATTCTGAGAGGGCTTCACTCTTCGGACTTCCCAGGTATCTTCCTTGGTCTTGGATGTTCGTTGCTTGGCCGATAGGTGCTTCGGCTTACAACCTTAGTGATGAATTATTTGTCCCTTGGTCTCCTGGATCTCGTTTATGATTATGGGCCTTTCCATATTGGGCCTACCTCTTGGGCCTTCTGAGAAGTCCGAGGGTTGCCTCTGTCTCGGACCCGTTAGCCCTTTACTGATAGGGTTTCCTTATGGTGTAGGCTGATGGGATTGGGCTTCCGGCCCATTAGCATGTGGAATACAATACCCATAACATTTGCCTCTCGAGCCTAGATAATCGGGCGAAATTGAGATTATCTAGGGTCGACATATGCCTTTCTTGTTTATTCCATAGGTTATATCCCTCATGTTGTAGTGTGTGTGCTTTATCCTTATTTCATTCTCTCGAATGCCTGAGCCCCTCCGAGTAATTTTGATTCATTGGGTGGTGTGTTAGTAAGCAGTGGCATTTCTGATATTTCCGTAGATTCTAGAAATTCAAATTTTAAATCTCAAAATTTATGTTAGGTCGTGTCCTTCTTTTCTATCCTCATTCATCTCCTTTTCACTATCGCAAATCATCTTTCCCAATTCTTCCTCCGGCGGTTGCAATTCTCCTTGGCGTTGTAGGTTCCCCTTTAACTTAGGTATTATTGCCCCTATTTTCTTCCTTTTTCTGCTTCCTTTCTGTTTTACCCTTTCTGATTTCCTTGCGTTCTTACTGTCGCCATTGCCTAGGGTTTCTTCTTCCCTCAGTATCTATCTCTCTTCTTTTCGTTTTTTCTTTCTCTTCGTGCTTCTGTCCGTTATGGGTCACGAGGGCTTTTCTTCTTGAGGGGAATCCGCTCTTCCTGTTGTTGAGTCCCCGATGGAAAGCCATGAATCTTCTTCCTCTAATCATGAGGGAGGTTTGGGTTCTTCTCTTCCCCGTATGCCGATTCTTGATGAAGAGGTTGCGATGTTTGTGTCTAGCTTCAGTTTAAAGCATGAGAGGGGTGCAGTTGATTCTGGTCCCACATTATTAACCCATCTCGGGGAATTTCCTATGTGGGAAACAGATGTTTCCTTCTCTGCCAAAGACTTCGCAACCACCGTAAACAACCAGTGGTTGTGGAATAATCCTTCTGTCGCCATCTCCAAATATCAGTGTGGGGAGGATATTGAGTTTTTTATTCCCTCGCCTTAAGGTCGTATATGCTTCGCTCCATCAAATATGATTGTTTTTTACGAAAGGATGCTTCAATTTGGTGTTCAATTTCCTTTGCTTCCCTGCATCCGTGATATACTTTCCTTCTGGGGGATAGCCCCTACTCAATTGGCTCCTAATGGCTGGGCTGCTTTGATGGGGATTCTGGTTCTTTTCCATCTGGTGGGGTATAAGTTGTTAAATATTTCCGAGATTAACTTCCTATATCGGCTCTCACCCACTGTCCGCACCAAAGGCTATTATTGTTTAAAACCTAGTCATACCCGTTTGGTTGCTGCTTTACCCACCTCTATAAAAAAAGAAAGAACCATTAGATTTAGGTTCGGGGACCTGGAGGAGCCCTTATGTTTTTTATTCTGAGAATTCGCGAGCTCCTACAATGTTTCCTTGGATATCCTTCTTTTGGCCTGATCTTAGTGCGTGTATGTATTTCTGTCCCTTCATACCCTTTTCCATTGCTAACTTTTCCATTTTCCTTTTGTGCAGTAAACGATTCGTGTGAGTTGGAGAGCTTGTCTCTTGGATTTCAAAAGGCTTTCCAAAGTATTCAGGATATTTCTGAGAAGGATCGTCATTATCTCTCTGTCCTTTCTTTGACCAACCTTTTCAACGCTGGTCTTGTCTCCTCTGCCATTCCCATGCCTGGTAATCTTCTTTGGGTTTGACTCTTATATTCCTTTATCTCCCTCTTTCTTACATTTTCTTTCTGTTCTCTTATAGGTGAGGAAGATCGTATCATGCCCCGTTTTGAGACCACTGATGCTCTTCCTTCTACTCGAAAGGCTTCAGATCAAAATAAAGGAAAGCAAAAGATTCCTACTGTCGCAGCCCCTCGAGCAATTTCGAAGAAAGCCTCTGCTACGCCTCTTGCTGTAAAGCCCCTCAATGTTACTAAGATTCACGATTCATTAGACTCAGGTCCTTCTCCGAAAGATGTTAGCAAGACTTCCAGAGGAGCCCCTGAATCTATGAAGAAGATTCTGAAAGGAGCCCCTAAGTCTAAAAAGGGTGTCTCGAAGGTAGCTGCTGTTAATCCGGATGCCTCCAAGAGGAAATATCATTTGCAATATATGAGTTCTGAGGATAATACTCATGATAGTTCTGCTCTTGTCCCTCGGCCCTCCAAAAGGTCAGGGTTGAGACTCCTAGTGGTGCGGTTGTTATTTCTTCTCCTATGGCTAATCCTGCTTCTCAAGGTATTCTGGAGGTTTGTGACATCTCTTCGCCATCCCCTGAAATGTCTGCTGAGTCGCCAGTTGGTCCTTTAGATTCTCTCGATGTTCTTTTTTTGTTGGCTCCCAAAAAACTAACTATCCCGGATCCACGACTCTAGGGTACGCCTATTGAGTGTCTCGTCCACGACAAGGTTCACCAAGATTCCTTATCTTCTTACGGTGCCTTCTTTTCTTCGAAAGTATGGCGATATTATAAGGGGAAGACCCCTCTTCGATCTTGGGATCCATTTGATTTGTCATCCGAAGTGGATCAAACTACTAAACCAGTGATGGAAGAGGCTATCCCTTTCCTTCCTGTGAACCTAATAGTTGATAAGGAGCTTGATCAGAAGTTTGGTGATTTTGATGAGGCTGGTAAAACCTTCATTCGCTCTCAGGAGCCTCTTTTCGACTTTTAAATTCCTGTTTATTTGGCCCATGCCACTGCTTTTTCCATCAAGAGCTGGACTTTTGAGCTCCATACTCGTGTTGAAATGATGCCCCCGATGCTGCCATTCATTGTGCCGTTAGCTATCTTGGTCGACAAGCCACTTTTATGGCTAGTGCTAAGCACCAAATTTATGAGGTTGAGAAACTTGAGTCCTCTTTGCGAGAGGAGGTGGCCTTACTTTCTGACAAGATCTCTCTCCATGATCACAAAGCCTCCAAAGCACATAAGGCCGAAGCCCAGGTCAGAGGAGAATTAAGAGTAGAGAAAGACAAAAGGGTTAAGCTCTAAGAGGGGTTTAAGGCTCTTGGTGTTCGATATGATGCTCTGTTAAGCCTCTCAGAAGAGCTGAAGAGTGCTTTGTTGTTACAGAACCAACAACTTTCTGATAGAATTATCATTATGGAGGCTGATCATCAGGAAGCGATTTAAAGTTTGGATCATAAACTTAATGCTAAGTTGGCACAATCCCACAACAGTCTTCATGCCCTCCAGATATCTATTGATCTTACTTTAGATAAGTTATGCCAAGATAGGAAGGATTCTGAGGCCCTTCTAGATCAAAAAATTAAGGAGGCTGAATCATCTGCTATCGACGTCTGGCGTGAACGTGATGATGCTATGGTGGAGCTTAACGAAACCAGAGAAGATCTTTCCTTGGCACAAGAAGATATTTCTTATTACAAGAATGTCATCCTTCCCAAAAAGATTTTCTGCTTTTGCTCCTCTTCCGTGTCCATAGCGACAACCTCTTCTGAGAATCCTTCTCCTGCTTCCTTAGAGGCCATGCAGAATGTCCTTCGAAAAGCTCTCAGCTAAGAGAGTATGCCTCCCGGTCATACTCTGAGAGGAGAATTGGATCTTAGGATCTTTGGTGAAGATTCCGATTTCATTACTGATGTCGATCTCCCTCCCGAATGGTTCGATGAGATTGTGGATGTAGATTCTGATGAAGCCTTTGCTAATGATGTTTTGGACGCCGATGTTGCTAGTTTTGAGATTGAGGTTCCTCCCACGGATCTTGTCGTTGATCTGGCAAAAAAGTGTTGAAATATTAGTTCCTGATTCCGCTTCTTTCGATGTTCCTATCTTTCTAGAAGCCCCTCAAGTTTTCGAAGGTATACTGCCAGGTAATAAGAGTCTGATGCCTAAAGATACTGTTGTTTTCGAAACCTCCCAGGCTTCAGAGGGAAATATTTCCGAGACTATGAGAGTGGGATGTAATTTTATTTTTGTCTTTTTTGGGGGATATCCCAAACTAGTTATATTTTTCCTCTCTTTCTGAATGCGTAAGATAAATCTCCATTTAGGAATATATATACATATATATGTTCACCTATATATGCTTTTGAGTTCCGTAATCACTAACCTTATTTGGGGTATTCTTGTAATTTCGTTTGTCCCTCTATATAACTGCTGCTATTGATCGTGGCACAGCAGACTAACTACTGACCCTCCATGTGGCTTCATCTGGGTCCTTTATTTTTCTTGGAAGTTGTAAGTTCATTTGTTCCCCTCTGTTCGATCTTTGCCATTTCTGGCTTTCATTGTCCCATCATGACGTAAGGCTAGTTTTCCTTTATAAAAATCTTTCGATTTCACAGTTCAAAATTCAAATCCCATACTAATTTCTGCACTTTCTCTCTTAACTTCTCCCAAATTTTCCAGTAATCTCTGAAAACTTCTTTCGATTCTTTTCTCTTTCTGCTGAACCCTAGTTCTTTCTTCTTCACTCCTTGCTATTCCAACAATGGCTGGTGACCATACTCCTCCTCCTGTTGATGTCCATGAAGTGGATACTTTCGATTCGACTCCAGAGTTGCCTGTTCGATGGGGTTTTCGCAGTTCTAATCGCCTTCGAGGGAGGCTGCAGGTTATTTTGAGGGATGTGCTTACTTCTTCCTCCTCCGGCGAATAAAATCCCCCTATTTCCCTTCCTGAAAAAAGAGACAATCCCAATATAGTTGACAGCGCTACTGGCAAAGCCCCATTGCTGATCGATACTGAAGATGATTCTATTCTCTCCTTAAATCCTTGGGATTATATTCTTGCTCGCCGGGCTATTGGTGATACGGAGGCTGCCCTACGAGAAGTTGCTCAACGCCTTGAGTGGGTCTGCCTTCCCAATTTTCTCTAGAATGCTTGGAGGAGTTCCATCAGACTTATGGTAACCCTAACATCGCCTTTATTCCTCCTGATGAGGCAAGCCGTATTTCTCAGCCTCTCCCTGGTTGTACTTCTTTCTATTACTCCCTTTTCCTGGCGGGGCTGCCATTTCCTATCCTCCTATTATAGGTTTGCTTTTGTAGCAGTGGAATATGGCCATAGGGCAACTGGTGCCATCATCGTGGTTAAGATTGATATCCAACAAGTCTTTGTTCCATCATCGTGGTTAAGTTTGATTTCCATGTTCCCTCAAGTGTAAGTAATCGATTGTAATGTGTGTGACCAAGTTAAATTATCGTTCCCGTGGGATAATTATAAATTTAATAAAAAATTCTATATATAATAATTCAAATGCAAGACAAATCTGGAGGTTTTTGAGATAATAATTATTTAAACTAATAAAACTTGAAATTAAATAATTAAACTAATGCAAATTAAATAAATCACACAAGAGAAAACGATTTAAGAGTTCAAGGGTAGAAAATAGGTTTTAACACTTATAATGAGATGCAAATCCTAGGATTGATAAGGAATTAACTCTCACTCCCTCTATGGGTATTTCATGCTAAATTCCATTAAATGTTTGAGCACTAGGCTTCCTTTTCTAGGTACTGAATTATTAACTCCTTACCAATTACCTAATAATGATGTTTTACCATCTTAGGAGTTATAGGCCAATCCTCTAAGACTGCCACATGAAATAATAATTATTATGCAGAAATAAGGAATCATATCAACTATCAATCAGTGATACCGTCATGAATAATTAAAGGAATCAAAACTCAAAACACAATAATATGAAGTCTAAAAAATATCTTCTTCAATAAGGAAATATACAATCTGCAGTATAATAAATCCAAGTCTAGGACAATCAAATCACATAGTAAAAACTGTCTTAACGCCCTAACATTACCAATTAAGAAACTTAGCCCATGGATTTACGAGAGCAAATCACAAAGATGTAACTAACCCTAACCATTGTGCTAAAATAACAAAGATAAATAATTGAAAAATAAAGAACCCTTTTTGAGGACTATGATTCTTCAATTACTAACTCCATCGGAATCTCCGTCTCCGATCCAAGTAGCAACTCCGATCGTCTCTCCGGTGGATGGATGGAAGGTGGTGAGTAATGGAGGAATTAGGGAACTGTGTTCGGTGCTGGGGGGCGTGTGTGTGAACTGTTTCATCGAAGGAGAATTACTCCTCTTTTATTACACTGAAGCATGTATTGAATTAAGGAATCGGGCTCAGTGATTGGGGCTTGGTCTCACACGCCTTCCATCAGTCCATTCACGTGCTTGACAATTGAATGAGTTTTCATTCCATATCATGGGCCCCACTTCAATCACACTTGATAATTTTGTAACTGTATCAATTGATTTGTTCCACTTACTATTAATGGGCCCACAACTAATTCATTTATCACCAATAAGTGACATGGCAACAATTCCAATTGCCATTGCAATTTTTCATGTGGAACCTCTTCCAAATCATGCAAAGACTTTCTCTCTTTTTGGGCCCACAACTAATTCATTTATCACCAATTAGTGACATGGCAACAATTCCAATTGCCATTATAATTTTTCACGGTGGAACCTCTTCCAAATCATGCAAAGACTTTCTCTCTTTTTCATCCATTAATAGTGGGCTGATGCAGAATATTCATTTGCATGCATGGACCTACGTGAATGAGGTAATGCACCACATTTCGTGAGTTTCGAAAATAACATCTGTATCTGCGCGACCTCACCGTTTTAATCATAACTCCTTCATTCAAACTCCAATTGAGGTGATTTTTGTGGCCACGCATTCCTCTTTTCCGTGGCTTTTCAAACATGGCTCACACGACCAGTTTAGACTTCCACACAAATACAGAAAAATTATAGAATGTGGTCGGTATGTCCTTGCATGTTGCATAAGTTCACCCTTCATTCCAACTTTGTATGTTTGATCATTTTTCCTATTAAAACGCAACAAAATATCTCTCAAGCACCTTTTAGTCAATAATAATTCAAAGAATTAATATTTTTGCAAATAATAAGAATTAACACATTCAAAGAGATATCAAATCAGACCCAAAAATATATGAATTTCCACTCTCATAATCTCTTTTCTTATGGTGCTGCCAGTCGTGCTGATGGATTCTATCAGCTGCTTCCGTGCAAAAACCGCCGCTTTGTTGTAGCTCACGACATTATTGGCAGGGGATAGGAACGCACTTGGTTTTGGTTATGGGGGAGTTATCGTCCATCTGTCAACGGTTTCACCGTGTTCTTTCCCCAACAGTTTCTACCGCTTGATAAGTGTACAATGCTTTCTTACTTTTTTCATATGTTGATCTGTTCCTTTTAGCTTCTAACCTTTTTTGTATTTTTGTAGGTCCTCCCCGTCATGACTTCACACGGTTGAGTGCCGGTTTTCGACGGGTGTACGAATTGTTGTCATCGGGGGTAAGTCCTATCATGCCTACCTCCTTCTCCAGGAACCAATCCTTGTATCTGACAGATTGTCGACTTTAGGCCGATGTGCCACTCCCTGTGCCACTCCCGGTACGTCTCCCTTTTATTTATCTCCCTGGCTTTGAGTTTACTTTTCATTTTGAGTCTCCAGTCTGTATCTCTCATCTCTACTCCGCTATTTCAGATGAGCTTCGAGATGCCCTATCTCTTGTTGGTTCTAGTATTTTCATTGTCAGTTCGTCTTTGGCCCGTCATAAACACGTCTACCGATTTTCTGATGATGAGGCTGATTCCGAATACAAACCCCTTCCTCTTCTTCTAATTGTGAAAGTGAGTTAGAATGCCTTTCTTTTGCTCGTGATTTCAAACTCGGTGATGATCTGCCTCTCGGCTTTCCCCATGGTGAGACTTTGGGCCCCTTGTCTCCTTCTAGAGAATGTATACATGCTCCATTTGCTGCTTCTCCTAGACTTTCCACTCCTGTCGACTTCGCTGGGTTAGCGATACCATCTTTACTTGGGAAACATCAAAGAGGTGTCTATGAACAAGGTGAGTCATCTCATCAGCATGGTATCAGTTTTGTACCCCGTCGTTCATCCACTGTTGATGAGTTTGACGCTGGTGTAAAAGAGATAAAGGAGATAATTGCCTCTCTTTATGCTTCTTTGCCCCTGATATGTCCTCACTCACTGAAGCTTCCCTCTATTGCAGATACACCTGTTAAAGAGTCTGAGGAAGAGGAAGTGATTGGCGTTTTCTCAACACACAATTAATCCCCAAGTATGAAGGATGCGATTGTAACTTAGATAAACGACCAAGTTATATTTATCGAACCCAAAGGACGATTGGTTATCAATTTATTATTATTTAAATTAAAAGAAACTATTGTTGGCAATTTAAGTTGTGGAATAATTTCTAATCTAAAGAACGAAATAATTAAATAGCAAAGAAAATAGAGACAGTAAAGAAATAACGAGAGTGATCAAGTGAGAAGATAGGTAGTTCCTCAGGCCATCCAGTTTCACTAATTAATCTTCCTTCCGTATGTCAATGTCCGACTCTACCTTGTGGACTATGGACGCATCACTAAGCCATGCAAATATACTCTATAGACACAAGTAAAGATGCGTGTAACACATGTGAATCACCTTGGAGCAAGAACATAATTATAGCCCCCCTTTCTAGGTACTATTAGTATCAATTATTTCGCCCCCAGGGCATAGCTCAAGTGGTAGAGGGGAGGGTGGAAAGGCCTTCCAGCTGAGCTTGGTTGCTGCAGGGTGGGGTTCGAATCCTGTCTTTGGCATGGATTTGGCCCCTTGCAAGCACAAATTTATCAGTGAGCCCTCCCTATAAGCCACTTGAGGCACATCCTGCGATTTACCTCTTCCACCAATCCCCAGGGCAGGGGCGGTGGGGGCCCCTAATGGTGGGGTACACCATTTAGTATCAATTATTTCCTGTGCACTAAGTACTCTAACTCGATATGATCTCCCTTTATAGGTACCTTATAATTATCCTCTTTATCCTACTTACTAATTCAAATTCAATTTAATTAATAAGTATTTATATAAGATAATTCTAATAAAACTTCGGAGTCCCCTCACTTAGAATTCAATTTATTTTAATTGATTGATATTAATTAAAAATAATTTATTTTTTGAAGATAAAAGAATTAATAGTTCAAGAAAATTAAAAATTTTATTGTAAAAGATTATAAATTTTGAATATTGCCCATAGTAGAGGAAAGTTTGTCCAGATCAACTTCACTATTAAAGATTCTCTAACACTGTGCCATGCAATCAAAAGTTGCCTCTGCAAAGGGCAACTTCACTGTTGACATTTGCAACTTCTCCAAAGTTGCCTCTACTAGGAGCAACTTTGCTTATTTCATTAAAACCCCATGTAACTACAATATTTGGTTAAATTTTTTTGAAAACTACATTATTTCATTAAAAAAGCCCAACTTCTGATTCCAATCTGGAAGAACGATGAAAATGATGAAGAGTATCAAGCCCTAGATGAAAAAATTTGGGGATCCAAATATAATTGCAAAAATAATACACTAACAGCCACGTGTCATTTTCCGTTAGTTTTTGACGGAAAATAACTTAAAATTCTTATGGGACTTAAGTGGCAAGAAAAGGACCATTTTGGCAATTATTATTATTATAAGATCAAAAGTGACATTTTCCCAACATTTAATATATAAAGGACATAATTTTCGGCAAACATGAGACTTAAGGGCAAGGTGTCTCGGTAGATACGTAAGTATTTTGTCAACTTTTTTATGGTGATTGAGAGGAGGAGGTTTAAAGGGAAAAAAATATGACGGCATAGTTATTCATGTAGATGCACCACAATCCACCCATAAAATCCATTATTAAAAAAGTGACTACACGTTTTCAAGTAGATTCATTCATACAAGAGCTCGTTGATGCTCAAGCCCATGTATGGAATCATATTTACAATTTCATCAACTCCATAACCCTAAAATGTGCAGTTCACTCGGCAATCCCGTCGCAATCCGCAAACACGGAAAATCGATCACGGTCCATGCCCTACCTATTAACCCATCCAAATCCAACGCCGCGTCTGTATAAATCATGCTACTTCTCGTACGGATCACTTCCTCATATAATCTCTTCGGCCTCTAATTTAGCATTATCAGACTGTAGAGAGAGAATCACATGTGTAACAACACAATAAGTTAATAGCATTTGAAGAATCTCATTTTAGCTCGTTTCAATATATAGCTAAAATTTGATTGTATGGAAGTGTTTGAAGAGGAGCAGTATGATGATCAAAAATATGAAAGAAGAGTGAGTACCTGTTTATTTAGTTTGCAAAACCTGTGATAATAGCTTGCATAGCCATTTGGAACGATGCACCCGAAAGTATTCTTCTCCTCTAAATGATTTGTGGAAGAATTTGGAATAGATGAGAAGTCGGATGAGGTTCGATGGGTTAATAGATAGGGCATGGACCAGTTCAGAAAGTGTCGATTGCCGTATTTGTGGATGGCGTCGGACGGGAATCATGGAGTTGTTGAAGTTGTAAATTTGGTTCCACACATGAGCTTCAGCATCAACAAGCGCCTGTGTGAATGAATCTACATGAAAAAGTGTTGTCGATTTTTTTTTACATTAATGTTATGAGTGGACTGTGGTGTATCACTTGAATAGCTTCTCCTATCATTTATAGTGGTCATTTTTTTTCCTAAACCACTCCTCTCAACCACCATATAAAAGGGCACAAAAGTCTTTTTTCAAAGCAATGTGACAAGAGAAGCCATTTTATTATCAATCAAAATTTTCATGCAAAATAAGATGAGGTAAAAGTCACAAGAGAAGTATGTTAATGTCAACCTAATTTTTATGCAAAGAATGAAATCTCATATCATATCAATCACATGATATATATGTTTCTTCAAAGGCAAATTTTTGCTCGCTCTTGTATTAAGTTTGTTATTGAGTCGTTATTTTCCGTAACATATTATTAATGATAGTGAGTATCAAATATTAAAACGTATAAAATAAATAACTAAGTCTAATTAATAACCCCAATTTAATGCTTTGGGCTCTGTTCACTAGATTCCGATGCTGATAAAATGGTCGAAATGAAATATGATGAAACTTAGATTGCCTTAAAATTTTGAAATAGTCAGTCTTGTGTAGGGCTGGAGAAAAATACCGGAATTTTGGTATATCGTCTTACCCTATCGAAAAATATCGATTTTACCGAAATTTTAGGTATGCCAAAATTTTTGGTAAGGTATGATACCGTATTGAAAATTTTGATACGATAAAAGTATATAAATGATCAATACCGCGGTATTTCGTTATATACCGAATACCATAAAATATTCAATTTTTGAGTAATATGATACGATATTACCATACTACATGATATATCCAATTATAATTATTATTTATATATTATAATTTTTAATTAAATTATATATATATATATATATATATATACTATTTAATTAAAAGATTAAATTTAAAATCCTACTATATATTTCTTCATAATTATAAATGGGTGATAAAGTTGATTGGCTTTCATGATATCTTGTACTTCTTTATTAATTATGTAGTTCTATCCTATATGAAAATTTAAAAGTATTGATTTTAATATAAGTTCGATATGGTGTTAATTTGTGTAGATCTCTTAGGTATTATTTATTTAATGACAAACACTTGTGTAAATCGGGTTTGAATTTATTAATTATATAAACTCTGTTACTGTTTAGTACATACAAAATTACTCTTTAGAACATAAATTGTTACTATTCTAAATTAAAAAATTACTCTTCAAATTCTTATAAATCCTGATTTATCCATTACTTTTTAGTACATGAAAATGTACTTTTTAGAGATATGAATTATTACTCTTCTGTATAAATATTATAACTCTTCAAAGAGTAATTTTTTATATACTAAAGAGTAATATTAAAAAATAAGGCTTGCATGTAAACCCGGTTTTCATGAGACTTACTTTTATTTAATTTAGTCGTTTGTGGATTGTCGTATATTTTTATTATTATAAATTTAATATATATTAGAATTTATTTTATAGCTATCTTTCACTTTTCTAGTACAATTTTTTATTAGATTTATTTAATTTTAGGTATATAACAGCATAGCAAACTATCTAATAGGATGTTATATACCAATATTTTAGGTATGATATGGTATACCGATCGGTAGGTAGAAGATATACTATTTTTTATACCGAAATATCGGTATACCGAACTACGGTATACCGAAAGTTTAGGTAAGGTAACGGTATGATTTTTTATATACCGAAAATTTTGATACAGTATTTGGTATGATAAAAAATTTTTGGTATACCATACCGCCGTCTTGTGACCATATCACATATGTTTACGTGAAAAAGGATAAAAAGTACCTTTGATTTTATATTTATTTTTAGTATTTAAAATTAATATTTATTTTTTTATTTTTAGGATTTAATATTAATTCCAATTGTATAATTGTATTAACTAAATATTACCCATCCGTGTGTTGCACGGAAAGAATTAGGTATATTGATTTAAAATTAGTATATTATTTTAGAATTAAGTAAATTACAAAATATATTACTTTTGGTATATTGATTTAAAATTAGTATATTGATTGACAATTAGTAGAATATATGCCAATAATTTTCATATTTATCAAATATATTGTTAATTTAAAAATAAATAAATAAATTATGAAATAGACGATCGAGATTAAAATTGAATGATTACTAAATTTACTAAAATTGAAAAGATTGAGAAAAATTGAAGATAAAAATTGAAATTCAAGTTTGTTTTAAGTTTATTTTTATATATGTATGTATATAGGTTAAACATATATTGATTAAAAATTAGTCAAATATGTCAAAAATATTTCTCATATTTACCAAATTTATATTGTAAAATAAAAATATAAAATTGAAATAATAAAATTCATTATTAGTATAATTAAATTTTTTGATTGAAATCAAAAGCATTAATTGGACTGTTAAGATTAAAATTGAATTATTTCTAAATAGATTAAAATTGAAAACAAAAGTAGAATTTTAAGTTTGCTTTTACATATGTATAGAGATATAGATAGATAGATAACATATGGATAAAATAAAATATAAAATATTATTTAATATAATAAATTATAAATATTAAAATAATATTTATGGTGACGATCCTAATAAAAATAAAATTGAAAGAAAAATTAAAATAAATCACAAAATTTCAAAAATAAATTTCATACATTTATCGTAAAGATTTGATTAAAAAAATATTTATAGAGACGATTCTAATGGAAATATAATTTCTTTGAATCTCCAATTCTAAAATTTCTGAATTAATTCTAGATTATCCAAATTTATCATTCCAAACACTGATGACTTTTTTTATTGATTGAAACTGCAAATAAGATCAAATAAAAATAAGAACAATAAGGTTAAAAAAATTATAAAAATAGATTTTATAAAATATAAAGAAAACTATAAAAACGAAAAAAATAATAAATTATAAGATAAACGATTTTTTTTTTAAAAAGAATGATACCTCAAAGAAGAATGATTGATCTGAAAATAAGGTCAAATAAAAATATAAAAGAGAAATAAAATAAATTAAATTATAAAAATAGAGTTTATAAAATTATAAAAAAATATTCTGAAATTAAATATGAATTGTCCAAATTCATCACTCCAAACATCGATGACTTTTTTAATGATTGAAGCAGCAAATAAGATCAAATAAAAATAAAATTAATAAGATTAAAAAAATATTATAAAACACGATTTATAGAATATGAAGAATACATAAAAAAACGAAGAAAAAAACATAAATCATAAGATAAACGAAAAATAAAAAAGAAGAATGATACATCAAATTGAATTATTGAACCTGAAAATAAGATCAAATAAAAGTATAAAAGATAAAATAAATTAAAATATATAAATAAGGCTTATAGAATTAAAAAGTAAATATAAAAATCGTAGAGAAACGAAAATAAGATAGCAAAAACTAAAAAAGAAGAATAATACTTCAAATGAGAATGATTGAACCCGCAAAATAAGATCAAATAAAAGTATAGAATATAAAATAAATTAAAGACTAAATAGGGTTTATAGAATTATAAATAAAATAAAAAAATCGAAGAGAAAAAAAGAAGATAACAAAAAATCAAAAAAGAAGAATGATACCTCAGAGAAGAAGATTGAACCTAGATCAAATCAAATAAAAGTAAAGTATAAAAGATAAAATAAATTAAGGCTAATTATAGTGTGTACCCGGGTGCACCCTAAGATAGGGTGCACCTATATACAAATATAACCAAAAACATATACAATTATGAGCAATAATGTATACAATTTAATTGTTGAGTGAGGCTTGCGTGCGCCCGGGCGCAAACAATGCGCCTTTAGAGTTTAGTATTATGGATAAGGGTACATTATTTTGTTCTAAAGGGTATACACTTTAATTAATAAGGGTACACCATTTTGTTTTAAAGGGTATACACTTTTCGTTATATTTTTTATTTTTCTTCAGAAAATAAAGGGTACACATATTTATACTAAAGGGTATACAATTTAACACAAAATTCTAAAGGCACCGGAGTCTGTTTTCGTACGTCCGGGCACACACAAATTTTTGTCTTGTAAAATAAAGGGTACACATCTTTATATTAAAGGGTATACAATTTAGCACAAAATTCTAAAGGCACCGGAATGTGCTCCCGTGTACCCGGGCACACACAAGCTTTTGCCGTAATTATTAGTTTTTTAATTGAAAAATTGAGTGTAAAAAATATACAATTATTAAAAAAATATATATACACTATTGAATAAAAAGTTATACACATATGGATGTTAGTTTTTTTTAATGAAAAACTTAGTGTGAAAAAAGTATACAATTATTACAAAAAATGTATACAAAATAGAATAATATGTATACAAAATAAAATAAAAAGTCATATACATATGAGTGCACCCTTGCACCTGGGTGCACCCAATATACACTTATAAATTAAAGTAGATTAGAAATAATATGAAAGAAAAATAGAGAAGAAAAAGAAGAAGCATTAAAAAGAAAAAAATAAAGTAAGGATTTGATTAGATAATGAAAAGGTTTATATAGAATTATTTAAAAGAATGGACGGTTGTAATTGAAAGAAATCAACGGCGTAGAAAAAAGGTGTAAAATTACAAAAGATATCGTTGAAAATTTTGATATTATTAAAATTAGTATATTGATTGACAATGAGTAGAATATATGCCAATAATATTTTTCATATTTATCAAATTAATATTGTTAATTAAAAAATAAATAAATAATTTATTATTAGCATAAATAGGATCCAAAATTGATTATTAAAAGTATGTAATGGACGGTCAAGATTAAAATTGAATGAAAACTAAATTTACTAAAATTAAAAAGATGGAGAAAAATTAAAAATAAAAATTAAGTTTGTTTTTATATATGTATAAATATAAATTAAGCATATATTGATTAAAAATTAGCCAAATATGTCAAAAATATCTCTCATATTTACCAAAATTATATTGTAAAATAAAAAAATAAAATTTAAATAATAAAATCTATTAATACTATAATTAAATTTTATGATTAAAATCAAAAACATTAATTAGACGGTCAAGATTAAAATTGAATTATTTTTAAATAGAGTAAAATTGAAAACAAAAGTGGAAGTTTAATGGGTTTGCTTTTATTTATGTTAGATAAATGATGATATATATATAAATTAAGTTGATTAAAAATTAATCAAATATGCCAAAGATAAATTTATATTGTAAAATAAAAAAGTAAATTTAAATAATAAAATTCATTATTAGTATAATTAAATTTTATGAATGAAATCAAAAACATTATTTGGACGGTCAAGATTAAAATTGAATTATTTCTAAATAGAGTAAAATTGAAAAAAAAATAAAAAAAAAGAAGAAGTTTAGGTTTGCTTTTATATATCTATAGATAGATAGATTAATTAATTATAGAATTAAAAACAATAATAATAAGGATGGATGTATACTTAAAGATGGATGGTGGGTTTTATATGGATTATAGATCTTATAAATAATTGGGATTGAAGGAAATTTATGAAATTTACGGATTTCTTAATTGCAGCTGAGGATTAGATTCTAGATCCCTACATTACCATGTTACTTTTAGTTACTACTCTTATAATTGTTATCCTTTTCATTTCAATGTTCTCTCTAAATCTCGAAATAAGTTGTGTAGTTTCTATGAATATGGACTTTAGGATACATTGATGTTTTATCATCTTTATTAACGTTATTTTAGAGTTTTTTAGTTAATAAATTATATGTAAATAATGTTATTTTTGTTGGGTGAGTATGATATTTTGATATTAAATTATATTTTAAAGTTATAAGATTGATATGATGTTTTTTTTTTTTTTTTATAAAAAAACTCACTTAAAAAAAACTCCTTTTTAGTAAGGGTATTCATTAATGGAATTCAATCCATTAATAATTACCAATAAATTGCCAACAAAAATTAAATTTTCTTTTAGCAATGAAATGCTAGGGCATGCACCAGTCTAGAAAGTGTCATCGATTTGCCATGTCTGCGGATGATGTCGGGAATGCCGTAGTGCGCACATTATTAAAAAATGGTCTTTAGTATCCGTAGATTATAGATACTAAAAACTAAATACTTGATACAAATGAATTTTAGTATCAATAATTAGCTTCGCTACTGTTCCAATACTTATATGGCTGTTGCTAAAGACATAGTATCAATTAATTTTTTTTATACCTAAGACATATGCTACAGTATCAATAATGATATGATACCTGCTTGTTCACCTTTTTGCACGTGTCCCCAAGTGTAGGGAATCAGTTGCAGATAAGCGTGTGACCAAGTCTATTATCGAACTCAAAGAATAATTCTAGACTTACTATTTAACCTATTTATGACTATTCTAACCAAAGACAAATCAGGGTATTTAAGTGAATTAATTAAACCTAAGAAAGCAGAAAATAAGCACTTAAAATAATAAAATAGCAAATAAAATAAATATGAAAGTGTTCAAGAGAGAAGATAGATAGCACTAGAAAATCCAATAAAATTAGCCAAATTAAATCACTAAACAATCGGTTAAAATTCCTGCAGATTTTATGAAAGCATCACGTAATTATGTTAAATCCCTTTGGTAAAGTAAACTTAACACATAAATCTGGTTCAAACCCTCCGATGCAGAAGAATAATCCCTACTCCCTTGGTATTTCGTGAAAAATTCCATTAAAGGTTAGAGCACTAGACTTCCCTTTATAGGCACTTAAGAATTAATCCCCAATTCCCACCTAACAATCTAAGAAACCAAATCCTCTAGAATGGTAATTAATAGATATATTAAGTGTCCAATATAAATTATTCTAATGAATAAAGGTTATATGGTTAGATCCCCTTTACCCATAACAGGTTGACAAATATAATTCTTATATAACAAAAGCAACAAGCATAAATATGAATAAGACAATGACATATACATGCATAAGGACAGATCATATAAGACAAAAATATAAGTTTAAATTCAAAGCATTAATAAGGGAATAATTATACTGCATGTATCCAACCTATTCTAGATCGTCAATTCAAACCAATTCAACCTTCAAAACCTAGCACTATCCAAGAAGTAATAACACCCATGGTTAGATATGAAAACAATCCCATGAGTCTATAATTCAAAAGTAAGAAAGAAAGAATAAGAAAACCCTAGATATGACGTGATTCTCCATTCTCTCTTCCATAATTCTGAACCTTCTTGTTCTCCTTCTCAAGTAAGCAACACTGATGAACTCTCCAGGAAGGTGACGGTATGGAAAAGTATGTAGGGTTATAGAGAATTATGGAGAGTTAGGGTTTGGAACACCCCAAGGGCTCCTTTTATAGTTGAGGACTGATAATTCCCGAATTCTGATTCAAAAGTGGACTTTTTTACGTTAAAATACGAACGGGCCAAAAAAATAGCAAAAAATGACTACGGGCCTTGCTAGGACACGAAGCGAGTCATGACAGGGTCGGCTCGAGTTATGCTGGCTGGTAACGTGCGGCATCTCTCGGTAGCTTGGCGCACGAGTCAGCAGCCCTCGGCGGACTCGACTCGGGCTTCGGGACTCGAGTCGAGCTCCTGCATTTTCTCAACAACTCTCGGCAGTCGTGCGGGCGTGCTGGGCAATCCTCAGCGGAACGACTCGTGTCGAGTCTTCTCCTTCCCGACTTCGCTCCTGACTTCTATTTTTGCTCTTCTAAGCCCTGTTTTTCACCTAAAACATAAAATAATACCTCACAGCACCAATATTTTAAATATATAAAAATAAACCATTTAGTGCTAAAATACGAATATAAATTACACAAAACGGTGCTAAATCGGACCTTAAAATATGCAGATTTTCACACTAAACAATACCAAACATAAAAGCTTATAGTATTAAAAGCTCCAATAGTATCAAATTTGAGTATCAAAATAATGGATACTATTTCATCATAATCTAGTATCGAAATTTTTTTTGATACCATAATATATAGATCAATGCTATTGATACCAATAGGAATATTTTATTCTAATAAAAATGCTAATTATTAATCTTATATATATAAACCACAATCAATCAACAAACATTTCAAAATCACTAATTTTGATTAATAAAGAACCTCTTTGTAAATGGATTGATAGAGTTATTCACTAACAAATACAAAGTAAAATTACAAGAGTGTAATACATAAAAATATTTAGAGTATCATTTAGTCTGACAAAAATAATGCTCCTGCTCCAACTCCTTGACTACTTTTGCCCTTTTTCTACAATATTTACCTATCAATAGAAAGGGAGAAAAATGGATAAAGTAATAATAGCAAAGAACATGTAATTATCCAAATATGTAAGCACTAATTTCAATCAAAGAGATGAAGATTCATATGTGAGCAGGTTACCATTCTCTTCCTTCACATGTATTAGCCACCCATACTTATTATAATTCAGTTAAATTACCTTTAGTAGTATTCAATAGTAGATATTCACATATTAAAAGAACTAGTCTCACTATCCATATCCTGAGAAAATTTTAAGCGATGTACAATAAAGATTATACATACATACATAAGTTTAAACCAGCAAACTAAGCCTTTATACAAGGAAATATATATGCAATCTTGAATCCCATCAACATAAGCAACTTCCACAAGAAAATACCAGAATTTATATGCACAATCATTTAGACAAAAACTCCAAAAAATTCCCTACCTCAGCTCAAATTCAAACATCCAAAATCTCAAAAACTTGAAACAAAAATCATGTCTCGGTACCTTCCAGGTGGCACCCACTTTGCAAGCGATAAATGGAAGCTAATTTCGTACATGTTGAGCGAAATCCAGATTGTAAATATAAGCAGCTGCAAGGAATATTATGTTTACTCTATTAAAAAAGATATTTGAAAAAAGAGAAGGGTAGATCAAACTTCATTCCTATACAAAATAAGGAAAATAAAGAAAAGCAACCAAATTTGTTTCTCATGACATGTAATAAACCTGAAAATGCAGAACTTTAGTTTTCACTGCATGACATAATGCAATTCTATATGTTAAGTTTTAGTGAAGACATGGACTTCTTGTTTAGACTATCATTTTCAATAAATATTCAAATCTTGCCAAATATGCTTGAACTTGAACTTTGACAATCATCATACTTTTTTAGTTTTTCTCACCCATGCTCATAATGTATATGGAACAAATAAGCCGCCAATTTTTCTTCAGAAACAAATCTTTCTCAAGAGTTAAAATATAGTTGTAGCAGCCACATATTAATAAATAGGTTTAGCTCATGCACTTCATAACAAAAATAGATTATCAGATACAATATGTATTGTATTGTTGATGCAGAGTAATCCAAGGAGATGATAATGCTCTACAAAATATTATAAATTGACTAAAGACAGAAAAAAAACTCTAAACAAACATACCATACTGATGAGGTCATAAGCTAATTCATAATATTGACGAGTAATCTCTGAAGCAACACCCTGCAAGAGTTAATTTCTAAGCTCTGTCGTCAAGTATGTTGCAGCTAGCTTTCCATTTCTAAAATTATATGTACAGACTAAAATCAACACTTGTCTAATGTCCCTACTCTATTTCTTAGAAAAGTTGTACATAAAAGATAATACACTTGTCTAATGTCCCTACTCCATTTCAAGTCATTAGTAGCACTGGTATATTTTATTAGACATTTGTTGAGCTTTTAGTTACATTATTCTGATTACTGTGCAAAGCAAAACACAAGTTAACGATAAATTCAGTAAACATGGAAACCATTCTACTTCCTACTAAGTTAGTAGCTTACATTATTTCTTGATCATGCTCAGCACGAAGGGGGTGGCTGCAAGTTGTTTCTTGAGATAGATCACTTCAGTACCGTATCTTGCTAATTGCTTCTTCATCTTGAAGACACCTCGTTAAATCTCCATTTCATGTAATCCAGCTCTTTCATTGATTCGTCGCTCTTGACTCTAAATGCATCCAGTTTCATTTGAGCTCCATCCAGTCTCATTCTCAGCTTTGCATCTGTCTTGCTGCTGCTCACTTCATCATGTCAAAACAACATTTTTCCAAACCTAAACATATTTCATTCTCTGATCAGACATTGATGTTTGAATCGAATACCCCTTACATTGTGTATTTTTCTTCCATACTTGCAAGTCTATGGCTCTGCTGCTCTGATATGTGTTCTAACTTTACTACCTGCATACAACAAAATCATGAATCATTAGTACATTTTGGATATTTCTTTCGGTTTTTTGTACGTACCAGAGAATCTTCTGCAGGAGCAGGCTGTCTTCTTTCCAGAACCAACAAATATGTCCTTCCTTTTCTGAGAACACCCAATTCCCACTGTAAAATTTTGTTTTCACATGATTTTTGGCCTTCCTGTGGAGACATCGACAAAAAATATTTTAGTGCCATGTACAAGAAATAAGTCGTGCCTTTTGTTCTCGTCGGTCTACCATATTCAGCACACTTTCTGCAATTAATTATGATGATTAAGTAATTAATCAAACTTTTAGTTACTTGTTTAACATATGAGGCCAAACAATTAAGTCACTTTGCGTCATATGGAAAACCCTATAAAAAGTTCAATATAACAGAAAATTCAAGTTAATATTATACGGAGAAAGGCTTTCAACAAAGATTCATAGAAGATAGTCGATTCTTCCTAGTTAATAAAATTTAGTAAGTTAATTAGAATGGTAACAACCAGTTAAATGTCAGTCACTAAGCATAATCAATATTTGGCAGCTTGAGAAACAGGGTTAAAAATCATAGCATTTACATCTGATATCACAAGAACTACTGAATGAGTAATGTTATATGGAAACTTGTTTATAAGAGAGAGGGTGTATAACAACACCACTCACTTCAAGAAAGTAATCTGGAGTGACACAGTGCAAATCCTGAACCTGAAATTTAAGGAGAAAGGAAAAAAATTGCAGCAATTAATGAGTGATATTTTCACCTAGATTTTAGTGTCTTTTTATATGTGTTTTTGATTATTTTATCCGTATTTATGTACTATTTGATTGTGTTTTGTGTTTTTATGGAAATGTGTGAGAATGAGCTTAAACGTATGAAAAATAGATGAAAACAGAGCAAAAACGGAGACAGGAGCTGAAACGGTGAAGAAAATAAAAAAATTGGCAAAATGACATAAAAACACAGTCGTGTTTTAATGTCATGACCGTGTTTTTGTGGAGAGTGAAGAAATGTCCAGAGAGCTGTAAAATTGCATAAAAACACGGGCAGATACAGGAAAACACGCCCGTTATTGTACTTGGGTGAAAAATCGCGTTTCGGGCTGAAAAATCGCACTTGCAAGAAAACACGGGCAGATGCAGGAAAACAAGACCGTGTTTTCTTGCAATAGTATCAAAATTGAAGTGCGATTTCCAAATTTTCTAAGGGGGTATAAATACCCCCAATTTCAACATTTGCACAAGTTTATCAAGGGTTTTCACTGTTTCACACACCTCACATACCAATTCCTTTATTTTACACCCCAATCTTCATCCATTCTTCATCCATACCATCTACCTTCATCCCACCATCCAATCCACCATCCAAGTAGTTAGAGAAGCAAGGGGGAGTTAAGATTGCAAGAAGAGGAAGAGAAGAACCATTGAAGCTATTCAAGGGAGTTTTAATTCCAATTTTTGTAGACTTCTTTGTAGTTCAATCATATGTTTTGGAGATACAATTTTCTATGTTGTTTTCTTTGAGACTATGAGAGGCTAATCTCCTTTGTGAGATTAGCAATATGAATTGTGTTGGATAATTTTGGGTATTTTGCAATTGAATAATTATGTTGATTGGGTTTATTGATTTTCTATCATTGATGCTTGAGATCTTGAGGTTTATGATGATTTGTGTATTTTGTTGTTCTAAATATGTGATTAGATTGAGAAATCAATTATGTGATTAGGATAATTAAGTGAATCATTTCATCACACACCTCATGTGCATTATAAATTGTAAAGAGATGGAGAAATCCTTTAGGATTTAGAACCCTTTGATAGAACATTCGATTTGTTAGATCGAGAGGTCAATTGATCGTGTGAGGGGACTCTCCAATTGAACTTAGTACATAGTTAAAATTGTTTGATTGAGAACCAACCTTAGAGCTATTTAGAGACCCTTGTAAGGATCTACATCCTATCCATCTCGAGAGGGAGTTTAGGTAGAATTAGTGTTGGCCCTTGGTTATTAACCCATGACACATATGAATTCGTTGCATGATACATAGATTTTCCATACTTTAAGTATTGCTAGTCTCATTCTCTATCTACGTGGTTTATTCATCAATCTTCCATTTATCTATCCCTTTGTTTATCTTGTCATTTAATTGCTTAATTGTCATTTCTTGATTAATCCTACCCCTTCATGATCGTCTCTATAAAACTTTGACAAACACGAGATTGCTTAAACCCTAGTACCTTTCTCCATGTGGTTCGATAAATTCTTTAATTGGTCATCTCGACTACAAATGGCTAATCAAATGGTGCTGTTGCTGGAGAGGTAACGGTTGCCAAAGGTTTGACGAAAGAGTGTTTTGATTAGTATTACTAGAGATATTTTTATTGCTTTTTCTTATTTGCGTTGAAAAATTTTTGATCTCACTTGTTCGTTTTGATAGGTACTTCGAAAATACCTTGAGAGAAGGAGAAGGGGGATCAAAGCCAAAAATAAAAAGTGAGAAGAAGAATTGTAGTAAGCCTTGAGAAGAGCATTTAAATGAAAGGTTGGAACCAATACTTGAGTGATATTTTGGGGAATCAAATTGCAAGGGTTCCACCTCCACAATCAAGAGGCTATATGAATGAGAGCAACTATGGTTACAATTTCCAAATGGATCAAGATAGTTCTCAATACTGTAATCAAGGAAGAAACGGAGAATGGCAACAACAATACAAATACATTCCACCCTTATCAAGAATGTGCTTATTCTTTACCAAATCCCAACACCAATCCTCCGATCCAAAATTATGCCTTATTGGACTTATATAGAAGATGTGCTCAAGGAAGTAATGAAGGCCAAAATTCTCAATCAAGTTTTTTTTGCAATGAATCCTCCGAGATAATTACCCCCACTACTTTAGAATTGACAAGATAAATAAGGATGATGAATCAAGGTGCTTATGGTCAAGCCTTGCATAGTACAAGTTTGGGGGTGGTCAAAATGTGCAAGGTGTGTCGATTCCTAGTCCTATGGAGCAAGAAGAATGGAGGATGCCTACCCATCAAATAGGAAATTCTTCTTTCATAGGAGTAGATGATTTCCAAGAAAATTTTCAAAATAACTATGAGGTAAGTTTTCATGGGAATTATCCACCAATTCAAGAATATAATTTTGACAACCAAGAGGGAGGAGACTTTCAACAAGTTGAGAAAAGAAAATCATCTATAGAAATCTTGATTAAGATGATGATAGCAAACCTTGAGGAAGACAAGAAAAGAGATGAAGCACGAAATGAGGCAAAGGAGAAGAGGTTTGAAGCCTTGGAGCATCAAGTAAGCCAAATTGTAAGTGCTTTGACCAATTTTCAACAAGTTGAAGAACTTGAAGAGGAGAGTAAAGTTGAAGAAGAGTTTGAGGAAGAAAAGAATTTGGGAGATGAAGAATCAAATGAAGTATTTGAAGAGCATATTGAGGCAAATGTTGTTGAAGAAAAGGAACAAAGTCTAGAAGCAAATGATGATGACTTGAAGAGTGAAATGAGCATTTCTAAACCTTTAAACTCTTTAAGTTGCTTTGAATTTGATAATATTGTTTACATTAACTTTGTCTTGCCCATTGATTTTTCTCACATCCTTAGGAACAAAAGAGAACTCAAAAAGATGTTGGGGATCTATTTGGTAAAGAGGAATAAGTGGTGTTCAAGAATGGAGAGGGAAATGGAGTGTAAGCTAAAGAGAGTCAAATTTCTAAAGACATGCTCGAAGGATGCTACGGAGGTCGTTACTTGTCACAAGTGCATCGTAGAGAAAGAAGCACAATGATTAAAATTTGATGGCAAAGATGAAAGATATCCGTGGCCATTCCAATGAGTTTTCCATATCCCGTCCGGCTTGAAGACGTTAAACTTAGCGCTAGATGGGAGACAACCCATCATTATCTTTATTGCTTTATTTATTGCTTTCAATAAGGATGATGGATTTTGTTGTTTGTATTTTGGTCTTGTAGATAGATCGTGCTCGTGAGAAGAAGGCTTATTGAAGAAAAGAGAAGTGCTTCATGTATATGAGTAGGCATGTCGCACCACTTGTTGCAAACTTAATTCTCGACTCATGTCTCGAGTTAAGTTTGGGGGACTAGTGCGTGGTAGACATACCTCAATTCATTGGATGTGTTTGCTTCTCTACAAGAAGATCATTGATAGAAACTACAAGGGTAACTCCCACCACTTTTTGCAAACTTAATTCTCAATACTTGTTTCAATTTAAGTTTGGGGGGGAGAGTGCATGGTATGACTTACCACTTGAGTGTGCTTGATATTATGATGATGAGAGATTTTCTTGTAAAATTGGGCCAATTTTAAAAATTTTCTCATAAGTTTTGGTTGGATTTTGGTCCGATTGGTGGTGTTGAAGTGCATGATAATCCATATTTTTAATGATATTGTTAAGCTAATGTTTTTGATGAGTTGTTGAGCATAAATGACGTGTAGTGGAAGAACGAATTGAGCCCGGAGATAAAATCGAGATTCGTTGTGCAGTCAATCCGGAGGCTCGTGCCAACCATTTCCACTATCAAATGCCTATTGAGGGAGTTCACTCTATACTTTACCACTTCTATTTGCTTGACATGTTTTGATGTTGATTTGGATTGATGTGATTAGTATGTTACTTCATATGTTATGTTTTTGGGATGTTTACTTTCCTAATTTAGGATTTCCTTTTCAATCAAGATGGGGATGTTGTAAGCTTACTTGATCATGGATGTTATGAATGTGTGTTTCATTGTTTTATGATTGGGATTTTTGTTTTTTGCATGTTTTATGTTTGTGTTGCTTCTTGTTTGGTGTATCCTTGTTATGTGTTGAGTTTTGTTATTTTCTATTCTTGTTTAGGGTCTGATTTGGTGGTTTGTTTTTGGGATGTTTGATGAGCGTTTTCTCAACACACAAAATAATCCTCAAGTATAAGGATATCAATTGTAGTTTCGAAAGGTGACCAAGTAATTATCGAATCCAAGGGACGAATTATTATCTATTCAATTATATTCTATTCAACTAAGATTATGTTGGCAAAATTGATTTGGTTTTTTTTATTAAACTAAATAACATAAATTGAAATAGCAAAGTAATTAAACAAGTAATAGAGAATCTTCGGTGGTGATCAAGTAATTAATTAGAGTAGTTCGTTAGGTAATCCAGTTTTACTTATTAGTTTTCTCTCCATGTGTTGTTGTCCGACTCTGCCTTGTGGTTTATGGATGCATCACTAAACCATGCAAGCATACTCTATAGACACAAGTAGCAAGCGTATGACAGGTGTGAATATCCTTGGAGCAAGATGTATACTTTACCCCCCTTTCTAGGTACTATCATAATTAATTATTTCCCGTGCACTTAGTATTCTAACCCGATTTGATCTCCCTTTTTAGGTACTGTAAAGTTATACTCTTTATCCTACTTATTAACTCGAATATGATTCAATTAACAAGTATCTATATAAGATAGTTCTAATAAGACTTCGGAATCCCTTCACTTATAATTATAACATACAATCCTGCTCAGCGGTGAACGCACTTAATCAATAACCAAGAGATGTATTCAGACTCTATATAACAGTTAAAGATGCACAAAACGACCGTGAGTACGAATTAAGAAGGCACAATCTTATATTGAACAAACCACAAGTAGTGTTGTACGGAGTTTACACATGAAAATTCAATTAACTCATAAAACTTTCATAATCCTAGAACTAACGGAGCGGTTGTAGAACATGATTGATCTAGGAACAATCATGACTAGTTGGTATGATCTTACTTGACTCGCTAGATGAACTTCTCCTCACGACTCCTTCGGATGATGGTAGGCTTGGTGATGGATGGATGATGAATGCTTCTCCCTATTCTCTTGCGAAAACTCTTCTTTTACACTTGTAAACTCTCCTTATGGGCCTTAGATGGGCTTCTTGAGCAAACACATGCACTGAAGGTGTAAAAATACAAATTTGGTAAGTTTTCGAACGTCGATTCGACCAAACACATTGGTCGAACACATCCACGCAGGTCAAATCCATGGTCGAACTCTTCTGTAACTTGGCTTCTGATCTCGGATTCGATCAGAGCGTTGGTCGAACTAGACATTTTCTGGTTGAACAGGTACTACTTCTGTTTAGGCTTCGAGTTCGACCTCGGGTTCGACCAAGTGGTTTGGTCGAACTCAGCTGTCGTGGTCGAATTCGATTTTTCCGAGCTCAGTTTGACCAGAGGTGCTGATCGAACTCCTTCCTTCTTGGTCGAATCTACCCCCTGCGTGGTTGAATCCATCCTTGTTTCTTCCTCTTTCCGAATCCGATCACTTCCAACTCTTTTCCATCGAAAATCAGCTCAAATAGCCTTGTAAACCCCCGATTCATGACTTTTCACCAAGTATAGCAATCCACATCGAATTACCATCATTAATTACACCATAAGTACATGAATCCGGGCTCAAAACTAGTGAAATTACACACTCATCAAACTCCCAAACTAACATGTTGCTCGTCCCGAGGCAACGAAATCAAAACCAAGGAGTAGTGTAAACTTCACCAACTACCAACACCATTCATACCCACACATGCAATTTATCAATCGAACACAAGTATTACAAGCATCATATGCATCATTCATGCAAACATCACTCAATTATAATATATTTAGGAGTACAAAATCATCTAGCTCACAAGATAAATATTTACTCTCACTCTCGAGTGTAAAAGATGTACACTCTAGCAGGTTACTATTTATGCTCATATTCAATCCATACTTCCACGTAACCATAATCTTGGCAAGGGTCTCAAAACTCAACTTATAACCAATTCCTTACTAGGATCACAAAGGACTTGTTTTTGGGTTGTAATGTTAGCTCTTTGGTAAAGGTAGGAAAATTTGGGTAAAGTGACTAATTCACAAGTAGAGAATTATCTTGGAGTTGTGCTTTTCATCATAGCTTCATTTGTTCTCCATCTTCTTCTCATAAACTTCATACTTTGAATTCTCCTTCTTTTTCCAATCATCAACATCATCTTTCTTCAATAATCAATGGTACCAATTTCGGGCACTACCCTTCTAAGCAGTCGGGGTACCAGTTTCAGGCACTACCCCTAAATAAGATTTAACCATACTTTCTTTCTTTCAATCTCAGCCAAGCTTCTACCTTTTCATTCTTTCAAGCTCTTATGCACCTCAACTCTCTACTAATGAATAGGATATTTAACAAGGCTCAAGTTAGGTTTAATAAGGCTTTTTATCACGGCTTGCCAAAGAAAAAGTTTTTTAAGGCCCAAAAGGGCTTACAATGATACATATATTAACATGTAAGATAAAATTTTGGCTAAGTGACTTGATTACACAATAATGGCCTAAGGTCATGTCCTAGCAATTCCTCAATCATAAGTTTCACACAAGACGCTAAGCCAAGTTCTAGAATACGGTTATACGAACGATTCTCTCAAGAATAAATAACCATGAACTAGCATGGTTTAATTGGCTCAAATCCTCATATAGTTAAATAGATTCCTAAGTACTCCTTCAAGTAAATAACCAAGATCAATTTCACAATAAATCTACATACTTATCAAGCATACATGCTTCTAATCAATAGCAATTAACACATGAAAAATACGAATGCATCATACTAACCAAGAGCCTTAATAGCAAACAATCCATACAAGTATCACATCATCTCTTAATCACAACCAATCACAATATAGATACATGCCACTCACACCAAAAATACCCATCCTGTAAAGAGAAAAAGAGAATGGAGACGAGATAAATCAAACAAAGATAAAAACCTGGTGCAACTACTCCTACGGAGCATCATCATCATTATCACTCGCATCCCGGTGCCAATCATCGAAGTTCTTTTGCAGGCAATCGATCTTCTTGTCAAGTGCCTCATAATTCTCATTCATATCCCCCAACCTCAACTCGAGCGCAGCATAGTTTGCATTTACTTCAGCCAACTGCTTGTTCGTCTCCTGCTGGCTCACATTTAATCTCTCCAGATACTTACTAATCAAGCGGAACTGCTTCTGTAAATAGGCATCAGGACCAGTCCACTGCTGTTGCTGTGGCACCACTGGAATGGGTCGTGGTGGCCTCTCATGTGGCTGTGGATTTCCTATCTCTTGATCCACATAATCCTCTCCAAACTTCTGCTGCTGCTGCTGTTGTTGTGGCTGAAAACGCCCCTCATCTACGATTCTCTACAGCTCATCCATCATCCCCTTAGCATACATTTGAGCTCCAGTCACCCTTCGTCAAACAGGTAATGGAGATAGCAGTGTGCCCGAGGGTGTTCATCAACATGTTCCCCTCACTCCGAATAGCAGTCAGTACACCCAAGTCATAAGGGAACATGAAAGTAATAGGCTTCGACCCCCTCGTGAAAAATCAATCTCCATCCCTGTAACGCCCCGGGTTATGCAATGGGGTTGGGATGCTACTAGATATACAATTCCCAATATAGTAATAAAGGGGTCGAATATACATAGCGGAATAATATAAAAACACCCAAAATGATAATATAATAAAGTAAAAGTTACATGAAGATTATTACATATTAACGTCTACTCACCCGATTAGAGTTAATATCCAAAACAAGTACGTTCAGATGATATATCTGAAATAAAGTTCTAACAGAATACTAAAATATAAGTCATAATATAAAGTCTTCTAAGGGCTTGGGACATCTGCAAGAGCCTCTTCATCTTCTAAACCTTGTTCTGAAAATAAATAAGGGGTGAGCATCTAAAATACTCTCAGTGGGTTAACTTAAATGATTGCACAGTTAAAAATAAATATGCATGCCAAATATACCATAAAATGTAACATATGCCAATTTAATAAAATAATTTTTCATATAGTCGTTCGATAACTGAATGAAAATATTTTAGACCAAACCGTCATCCGATAACTTGTGTTAGTTGGTATATGTGCATCAGGCCGTCACCCCAGTATGATGTTAGCATACTTTGAAATATATTTTAATACTGAACTGACGTAGCCAATAACTTGTGTTAGTTGGTATATGTGCACCGAGTCGTCATCCCGTACAAGTGTTAGTAGAAAAATATTTGTCATCGAACTAAAAACACACATGACACATAACATAACATATCAATAACACATATCACATCTTAACATAGCAATCATGAAATAAAAATGTAGCACTCGGTAAAGAGTGAAAGTTACCCCCACCTTGCACTTTTAGGGAAAAAGTAGACTGGACTAGATTTGCTCTTCGGTCTCAGATATGCCTGCAAGGGTATACTAAACTGAGTTCTACTTCTAATAATAATTCCTAGTACTTAAATTAAATTTCTAATATTATATAATAATGAATTAACTTATTATTAACTTAAGAAAATATAAATAATTAATCGTTAAATAAAGTAAGTTAAAATAAAATGTTTATAAATAGAAATACATATTTCTTTTAAAAATTCAAATAGTAATTTAACGATCTTAGTCTACAACTCTAATAATAAATCATAACATTATAAATACAAATGATATTAATTTTATTAAAAATGTATATTAAATAAAGATTCTATACCTAAAATAGTAATTAGTCGTAAAATTATTATTAACATTTAAAATTAAATAATACAAACATATAAATTATAAAAATATATTTATACTATTATTATTATTATATTTTTATAAATTACAATCAAGTCCCTGTATTATATAAAATTCTCATTTAAACTTACCCTAAACTTTAACCTTATTACAAAATGACACAACTTGAGTTATACAACTCCAATTAAAATTCTGAAAACACCGTTGGAGTCCTCGTGAGATGAGGATCACAACATTACCAATTTTGTATCAAAATATTAAAGTTTTGAAAATATAAAATTTATATAGCGAAGTAGGTTTCTTCCCAACTTCTTCATTTCACGTTCAAACTCAAAACTAATTATATGTTTGTGATCCTCGCGAGGAGAGCTTCAAAATGACCTATAATATCAAAGTTATGTCCCAACAAAACAAAATATGCCATTAAAGGGCTAAAAACTTCGACGGAGCTTATCTAACTCATATTACATCTATTTCATTAAAGAGTTATATATTTGGAATCTACGCATCAAGGCGATCATTTTCGTATATAACATGATAAGATTAACTAATGAAATAAGGAAGCTACAATGTGAACAGTGTGTATGTATATGTGTGCGCGTGTGTTTTTTTAGAAACATGAGAACATATGTATATGCGTAGTGATGAATAAAAGAAATACATAATGCCTTACGTGTCGAGGTTATTATATAGGAATTAAGAGCACGAACATCCATAATAACTGAGATCAAGTTCTCCTATATAGTCAGTATAAGTCGAACAATCTCAAGCGGTCCTGCTCAATACACAAAGTGCACTAATGTGATTCTATAGCCAAGACAAGCTAATACCAAACCACACTACAACCATCCCGATATAGAGTCCCCATCTATCTCGGTTGTGAGCATCTGTTTATACTTTATAAGAAAACTGATAATATGATCTTCCACGTGTTTTTGCATAACATATTATCTACAGTATAAAGTAAGTGGACTATTGCATCGTACATATAAATAAATTATAAGACGCAATCATTTGATCATATGATTCTCATTTTAAATAAATTGTTATAACGTTGTCCATACAAAAAGTCAGACTTTTAGTATACAATCCAACAGTAGTGACCCTATGCTTAACTCCATAATCCTTAAGCACTTTCTCAAGAAGCTTGTTGATGAAGTGAGAACCTCCATCACTCACTAGTGCTCTAGGAACTCCATAGCGGGCAAAGATATGTTTCTTTAAGAAAGATAAAACAGTACTTGAATCATTCACGCGAGTGAGAATGACTTCCACCCACTTAGAAACATAATCCATAGCTAAAAGGATGTAAAGAAATCCATTAGATGGGAAAAAAGGCCCCATAAAATCGATCCCCCATACATCGAAGATCTCGACAACAATGCTCTGCTGAAGTGGCATTTCATCTCGTCGACTTATATTTTCCATTCTTTGACATCTATCACATATCGCCACATAGGTATCACAATCTTTAAACAAAGTCGGCCAATAAAGAGCAGATTGAAGTGCCTTCGCTGCAGTCTTTTGAGCTCCGAAGTGCCCTCCGTTAGGTTGTGCATGGCAAAAATCGAGTACACTCTCCATCTCTATCTCGGGCACACACATACAGACTATGGATCCGTACATATCTTGTAGACAAACGAATCATACCATATAAAAGTCTCAGCATCCCTCTTGAATTTCGCAAGTTGATATCGGTTGAGATTTCTTGGAATTTTCCCTCGGCAATGTAATTCACATAATCCGCATACCATGGATCCATCCCTTGAGCAGCCACTACACATGCTCTTTCAGCTCCTTCAACAAGTACTGCCATAATCTTCTCATTAGGAAACATCTCCTCAATGTAATCGAAAGAATCATCACAATGCTCCCTTGTCTCCAATCTTGATAGGCGATCCACCAAAACATTCTCAGTACCCTTCTTATCTCGGATCTCCATATCAAATTTCTGTAGAAGAAGAATCCATCTAATAATTCTTGGCTTTGTTTTCTTCTTCTCCATCAAGTACCATATTGCAGAGTTATCCATGTACACTATCGTCTTCATGCCAACCAAATACTGTCGAAACTTGTTGAATGCTTACACCACAGCTAAAAACTCCTTTTCAGTCACAGTGTAGTTCTTTTGTGCAGCATCAAAAGTTTTACTCGCATAGTAAATGATACATAACTTATTTTCCTTCAACTGCCTAAGCACCACTCCAAGTGCTAGATCACTCGCATCACACATAAGTACAAATGGCTGAGTCCAATCCGGTGTGATCAAGATAGGTGCAGTAATAAGCGCCTCCTACAAAACCTGAAAAGCTGTTAGACACTCTTCATCAAAAATAAAAAGAACATCCTTTTCAAGCAAATGAGATAAGGGCTTGGAGTATTTTGAGAAGTCTTTTATGAATCTTCTATAAAAACCGACGTGTCCAAGGAAGGACCGCACTCCTCTTTCATTAGTAGGTGGTGGAAGCTTCTCAATTGCCACCACCTTTGCTCTATCCACCTGCAATTTCTTGGCCGAAATATGATGGCCAAGTACAATCCTATCTCTTACCATGAAGTGACACTTCTCCCAATTCAAGACAAGATTAGTTTCTTGGCATCTCTTCAAAACAGTAGCAAGGTTAGATAAACAATATCAAAGGAGGAACCAAACACAGAAAAATCATCCATAAACACCTCCATGATCTTTTCTATCAACCCATCAAATATGGCCATCATGCAACGCTGAAATGTAGCAGGTGCATTACATAATCCAAAAGGCATATTTCTAAAAGTAAAAGTTCCATAAAGGCAAGTAAAAGTAGTCTTTTCTTGATCCTCGTGTGCAATCATAATTTGATTATAACCCGAGTACCCATCCAAGAAATAAAAAAACTCATACCCTGCAAGACGATCAAGCATTTGATCCGTGAAAGGAAGGAAAAAATGGTCTTTGCATGTATTTTCATTCAGTTTTCTATAATCCATACACACACGCCATCCCGTAGGAATCCTAGTGGCTAAAGTTTCACCATCTTCGGCTTTCACTATAGTCATGCCCCTCTTTTTAGCAACAACATGCAATGGACTCACATGGGGACTATCACTAATAGGATAAATTATTCCTGCATCTAACCACATTAAGATTTACTTCTAATCACTTCTTGAATAGCGGGATTCACCCTCCGCTGATTCTGAATGCTATTCTTGGCCTCATCTAACAACCTGATTCTATGCATATAATAGGAAGGACTAATACCCTTTAAATCATCAAGAGACCAACCAATCACAGATTTATACTTTCTAAACACATCCAATAATTCCTCAAGTTGATCATCATCAAGGGAAGAAGATACAATTACCGAATATTTTTCATTGTCACCTAGGTAGGCATACTTCAAGTGTTCTGGTAGCAGTTTCAACTCTTCTTTCTTCTCTTCCTGAGGTGTACTCTCTCGATCTAATGGCAAGTACTTCCTAGTCTACTTGACCTCTTCAACTTTGGTCCTTGTCGACTCATACATGTCATCACCCAAAGCAAGTAAGTTTTCAATAAATTCAATACATACCTCATTGGAGAGATCATCAAGCTCTGTAGTGGGAAAATTAAGAGACTCCGCCAAGCATGTCTCAAGAGGATCCTTCGACAGAATCAAAGACATATCTTCATTCACAATCTCTTCTACTATATCAACACTGTGACACTGCATCTCTATTGACATATTCATTGCTTTATCAAGGTTGAATATGACCTCTTCTTTATCCATCCTTAGCCTCAACTCACTCTTCTGCACATCGATCATGGCTCTCGCAGTAGCAAGGAAAGGTCTCCCTAAGATAAGAGGGACATTATCCTTGTCATCTTCCATCTCTAGCACCAGAAAATCCACAGGAAAGACTAACTTCTCTACTTTGACAAGAACGTCTTCAATCACTCCCTTCGAAAAAGTCATAGACCTATCCACGAGTTGTAGAGCAACTGTCGTGGGAGTCAACTACCCCAAACCAAGCCTTTGAAAGGTAGACAACAACATCAAATTGATGCTTGCCCCAATATCACACAAAGCACATCGTGCCGGCCCCTTTCTAATTTCACATAAGATTGTGAAGCTTCCCGGATCCTCAAGTTTAGCTGGCAGCTTTCTCAGAATGATCAAGCTGTAGTTTTTAGACAAATTCACCATTTCAATTCCGTTCAAGCTTCTCTTCTTCAAAAGAATATCCTTCAGAAAGCGGGCATAATACGTCATCTCCAAAATTGCTTCAGAGAAAGGAATGTTCATGCTAATTTTGTTTATGATTTCTGAAAACTTCTTGAACTTCTCTTCCAATCCCTTTTTGACTAGCTTGAGAGGAAAGGGCGGAGGTATCTTCATTTTGGTAATCCCCCATTCATCACGTTCAGCTTTCTCCGCTTTATCCTTTTCTGCTCTCAATCTTTTAGCTCTTTCCCACTTCTTCTATGTTATAATCTCAGTATTCTATTCTTTGGAAAACACTGGAGTAGTTTCAACATCATGCGGATCATTCAGCATAGAAAATGACACAGAACGATAGGGTTCAACCTGAGTTCGACCTGGGTAGGTGGTCGAACTTGGTGAGTAATGGTCGAACTGAACACCTGAAAGTTCATTCTCCCTCGCACAGTCAGATTCGACCACAGTTTGACCAACTAGTTTGGTCGAACTGTGGTGATCATTGTCAAATCAGGCATCAGACAAAACAGAGTGCTCTGGACAGTCGAGTTCAACCTCAGTTTGACCAGCTGTTCTGGTCGAACTCATCTAATTTTGGTTGAACTGACCTTCTGACTCCTCCAGACGTCACCCAGGTATCGAGTTCAAGCTCCTCTATTGAGTTCGACCTGGCTGTCTGGTCGAATCAGGGTCGAATCGGGCTCCTGTTGCTTCAGACTTCGATTCTGGCTTCATCGGTCCCTCATACTGCGTTCCAGACCTTAGTATAATGGCGTGACAAGACTTTGGATTCTTAATACTCTGAGACGGAAGCTTTCCTTTCTCTATAGTTTGAGTCAATTTGTTCACATTTCCTGCCATCCCCCATTAATAACATAAGGTCCTTCACTTGTGTAGTCAAATTCTTATAATGATCATCAATCTTCTTCTCTAATTTGGCCTCAAGACGATCTACTCTTGCACCATTCCTCGCCATGTACCTATTCACAGTATCTTCAAAACCAGGCTTCCCTTCTTCCACTTTAGCTCCCGGATCAACGCCAATAGGAGGCTGCATCGCATTATTCGGATTGCTCCATGAAAACTCCAGCCTCCTTGGTTGTTGATAACCACCCGGGGGACCATGAATGTTGTAATTCCCTTGATAGTTTCGGTTTCCTTGATTTGGGTACCTAGTTCCTTGAATACTCTGACCCATGGCGTAATTTGCCTCCTCGATCTCCTCTTGGCTAGCTCCTTCATAGCCACCATCCTGCTGCATCATTGGCATACCCTACGATAAATCCGTGATCTACTTTTGCTGAGACTCTAGTAGCTTGCTAATGTTAGTCAAGCTAGAGACAATCTCATCATCTCTTCCCGACTTCACCATAGTATGCTAAACCTATGCTACTTTCCCAAGGACATAAATATCTCTCACTCTATCAGTCGGCCAATCTCTAGAATTCATTGAAATATCTTTAAAAAGCTTCTCAGCCTCATTGGATGACTTCGTCAGTAATGCTTCATTAGAAGAAGCATCAAGTAAAATGCGAGAATCATAGTCTAACCCATTGTAGAAAATACTGATATATTGAGCTTTAGATAGCCCATGCTGAGGACACTTCCAAAGCATGTCCTTGAACCTGTCCCAAGCTTCATGAAACTTCTCATTCCCATGGATAGAAAATTGATTGATTTCTTGCTTCATCTTAAACACCTTTGAAGGTGGCATGTAATGCTCCAAGAATTTCACTTTCAACTTCTCCCATGTATCACATTCAGTAGCATCCATATTATCGTACCAATCTCTTGCTTTTTCATTCAGCGAGATCTTAAACAGTATGATCTTTCTCGTATCCTCATGAGCTCCTGCATCTTTTTGTGTGCTAGCATAACCAAGGAACTTATTCATATGTTGTTGAGGATCTTCAAATGTTCCCCCAGAGAAGGGACTTCTATCTATCATGGTGATAAGAGCAGGGTGTAAATCAAAATCAACTCCAGTTCCCCTTCCTTCTAACAACCCAACATTGCCTGTTCTGTTGTTCTTAAAAACTTCCGGATGGCAAGTGTATTCGGGTCCACTGCCATGTTGATTGCTTCTACTTCCAAATTACCTTCGGTTGCAGTTTCAATCATTTGCGGATTAAGCACGTCAACTTCAACTCCTAAATCAAGAGCTTTAGTTGGTTCTACTTTCTTGTTCTTATTCTTCTTCTTATTCTTCCTCGACGATGCTCCGATCTCTGGATTATATGGCTCTAATTCACCTTTCTTTGATCTTGTGAGCATACACCTAAGAAAAATAAGTATTAGAAATCAAAACAAGAATAATAATCTCAATTAAATTAGATATAATCAAAAGATATTTAATGTCATCCCCGGCAACGGTGCCAGAAACTTGATGAGCGTTTTCTCAATACACAAAATTAATCCTCAAGTATAAGGATATCAATTTTAGTTTTGAAAGGTGACCAAGTAATTATCGAATCCAAGGGACGGATTATTATCTATTCAATTATATTCTATTCAACTAAGATTATGTTGGCAAAATTGATTTGGTTTGTTTATTAAACTAAATAACATAAATTGAAATAGCAAAGTAATTAAACAAGCAATAGAGAAACTTCGGTGGTGATCAAGTAATTAATTAGAGTAGTTCATCAGGTAATCTAGTTTTACATATTAATTTCCTCTCCATGTATTGTTGTTCGACTCTTCCTTGTGGTTTATAGACGCATCACTAAACCATGCAAGCATACTCTATAGACACAAGTAGCAAGCGTATGACACGTGTGAATATCCTTGGAGCAAGATGTATACTTTACCCCCTTTCTAGGTACTATCATAATCAATTATTTCCCGTGCACTTAGTACTCTAACCCGATTTGATCTCCCTATTTAGGTACTATAAAGTTATACTCTTTATTCTACTTATTAACCTGAATATGATTCAATTAACAAGTATCTATATGAGATAATTCTAATAAGGCTTCGGAATCCCTTCACTTAGAATTATAACATACAATCCTGCTCAGCGGTGAATGCATTCAATCAATAACCAAGATATATATTCAGACTCTACATAACAGTTAAAGATGCACAAAATGACCATGAGTATGAATTAAAAAGGCATAATCTTATATAGAACAAACCACAAGTAGTGTTGTATAGAGTTTACATATGGAAATTCAATTAACTCATAAAACTTGCATAACCCTAGAACTACCGGAGCGGTTCTAGCCCATGATTGATCTAGGAACAATCATGGCTAGTTGGTATGATTTTACTTGACTCGCCAGACGAACCTCTCCTCACGACTCCTTCGGATTATGGTAGGGCTTGGTGATGGATGGATGATGAATGCTTCTCCCTATTCTCCTGCGAAAACTCTTCTTTTATACTTGTAAACTCTCCTTATGGGCCTTGGATGAGCTTCTTGAGCAAACACATGCACTGAAGGTGTAAAAATATGAATTTGGTAAGTTTCCGAATGTTGATTCGACCAAACACGTTGGTCGAACTCATCCACGCAGGTCGAATCCCTGGTCGAACTCCTCTGTAACTTGGCTTCTGATCCCGAATTCGACCAGAGCATTGGTTGAACTGGATAATTTCTGGTCGAACAGGTACTGCTTCTATTTAGGCTTCGAGTTCGACCTTGGGTTCGACCAAGTGGTTTGGTCGAACTCAATTGTCGTGGTCGAACTCAACTTTTCTGAGCTCAGTTCGACCAGAGGTGCTGGTCGAACTCCTTTCTTCTTGGTCAAATCCACCCCCTGCGTGGTCGAATCCATCCCTGCTTCTTTCTCTTTTCAAATCCGATCACTTCCAACTCGTTTTCCATCAAAAATCAGCTCAAATAGCCTTGTAAACCCCCGATTCGTGACTTTTCACCAAGTATAGCAATCCACATCTAATTACCATCATTAATTATACCATAAGTACACGAATTCGGGCTCAAAACTAGTGAATTTACACACTTGTCAATGTCGTGAGTCGTTTTTGAATGTGAATAATGGCATGTTGTTTTGATAAGTGATGACAAATTATGATTAAGAATCTCTACACCTTTCGAATTGTGACATGTTCTATTTAACTTGTTCAATTTTGAGATGAATGTGGTGTAATAAGTTTCTTAAGGTCCAATGCATAAGATTGTGAGAATTTGAGCCTCAACCGTGCATACATGGTATTTTTCTTCATGAGTGGATTGATTGTGTTGGATAAGCTAGAACTTGCTCAAGGACTATAGGAACGAGCCCGATTAGTGGATATTAGTGACATGATCTTAGGCCATCCTTGTTATTCATAGTCATTGCCAAATATTTCTCTACCATGAACATCATCCCTAGTCAACTTTGAGCCTATAAGCCTATTTCTTGTGAATTTAGCACAATACAAGCCATGATTACCCACATGAGCTTTATATATATACCTTTGTGTGGGTGATTGAGGAGATGGTAACTAGCAAGGATTGATGAGATAACAAAAGAAGAAAAAGAAAATGGCAAACAAGCAAGAAAAATGATGAAAAGAGCAAAGATAAGAATGCACATGCAACCTTAAAACAAGAAATTGAGCAAAGCAACATCAAGATGCTCAAGTGAATAAAAGTTCAAAAAAAGGAAGCATGAATCAAAAGAAGCTCAATCCAAGGAAAGTTAATGAATAGTGATTGAGATTTGCAAAGATAAGAAAGGAAGAAGGAAAAGTGAAGAAGTTGAGAAAGTTGATCATCTCTTTGATTACTTACATTTGTTTAGTCACTATTACATATATTCTTTCTACCCTACCAAAGAGCCCATCATTATATCTTTAATGAAAGACCTTTTTGATCATTGATTGAAACTTTGGTGGTTTGTGAATGTAGTCCACGAGCAAGCTTATAGCGAGTTGAGCCAATCGGTTGATGAATGTTGTTTTACCTCATATTAAAGAGTGTTGAGTGAAATTGATATCCGATGTGAGGCTTGGACCAAAAAGGGACTATATTACTCTTTGTTCTCTTTTTATTGAACTTGTTAATTTCTCATGTCATGAATCTAATGTTGTAGGATAACTTAGCATAGTTTATAATTTTTATTGTTAATGATGTGTTATTGCTTATGTTCGTTAGGTGTTTTTCTAGGTGAAAATCACTCCTCTTGGTTTATCATTTTTGTTGTTTGGGGACGAACAACACTTTAAGTTTGGGGGTGTGATGAGTGATATTTTCACTTAGATTTTAGTGTCATTTTATGTGTGTTTTTTATTATTTTATCCGTATTTATGTACTATTTGGTTGCATTTTGTGTTTTTATGGAAATGTGTGAGAATGAGCTTAAACGTATGAAAAACAGGTGAAAACGGAGCAAAAACGGAGTCAAGAGCTGAAACGGTGAAGAAAATAAAAAATTGGTAAAATGACATAAAAACACGATCGTGTTTTTATGTCATGACCGTATTTTTGTGCAGAGTGAATAAATGTCCAGATAGCTGCAAAATTGCATAAGAACACGGGAAGATGCAGGAAAACACGCCCGTATTTTCTTGCACTTGGGTGAAAAATCGCATTTCGGGCTGAAAAATCGCACTTACAAGAAAACACGGGCAAATACAGGAAAACACGACCGTGTTTTCTTGCAATAGTGGCAAAATGGAAGTGTGATTTCCAGATTTTCCAAGGGGGTATAAATACTCCCAATTTCAACATTTGCACAAGTTTATCAAGGGTTTTCACTATTTTACACACCTCACACACCAATTCTTTCATTTTACACCCCAATCTTCATCCATTCCATCTACCTTCATCCCACCATCCAATCCACCATCCAAGTAGTTAGAGAAGTAAGGGGGAGTGAAGATTGCAAGAAGAGGAAGAGAAGAACCATTGAAGCTATTTAAGGGAGTTTTAATTCCAATTTTTGTAGACTTCTTTGTAGTTCAATCATGTGTTTTGGAGATACAATTGTCAATGTTGTTTTCTTTGGGACTATGAGAGGTTAATCTCCTTTGTGAGATTAACAATATGAATTGTGTTGGATAATTTTTGGGTATTTTGCAATTGAATAATTATGTTGATTGGGTTTATTGATTTTCTGTCATTGATGCTTGAGATCTTGAGGTTTATGATGATTTATGTGTTTTGTTGTTCTAAATATGTGATTAGATTGAGAAATCAATTATATGCTTAGGATAATTAAGTGAATCATTTCATCAAACACCTGATTGTCGTCATTTTCACCTAGGTTTTAGTGTCTTTATGTGTGTATTTTTGGATATTTTTATCCGTATTTGTGTTAAGTTTGGTGGAGTTATTGTTATTTTGAGGAAAGTGGTACGAACTGATAGAATTGTGTAAATGAGCTTAAATATGTGTAAAACAGGTCATGCAACGGACAAAAATGGAGTCGGGAGCGAAAGGGAGACGAAGAATAGGCCATGCAGCTGCACGGGCCGTGCGCGGAACACGGCCCTGTAGCAGCTGGCCGTGTAATGTCATCAGAACACGCTGCTCGGCCAGAGATTCGGCCGTGCGCTGGTGCACGGGCCGTGCGCTGCTGCACGCCCCGTGTGTGGAGCTCGGCCCTGTAAGAAGAAGCCGTGTATTATCGTCAGAAAGTGCTGCACGGCCATGATCAAGGCCGTGTATTGCAGCTCGAGCCGTGTCCGGAAGCACGCACAAAAACGCCGAAGTAGGTGTGCCCTACACGGGCCGTGTACTGCAGCACGGGCCGTGTAGGTGCAAAATCCTGTGAAAATTTCAGAATGTTCCGGAAACTTCTAGAAGGTCCATAAGTGATATAAAACCATGATTGGTGCGAAATTGAAAAGGGAGATTCACATTTAGATCAGATTGAGAGCAGTTACACACAATCCACACCACATTTCCTCACACACTAGATCCACAATCCATCTACACCATCTAAATCCATCAATTCACCTTGATCTTCATAAATCCATCCATACATCCATCCATTCCATCATCTAAGAAGAGAAAATCAGATTTGTTTGAAGAATTTGGCATGATCAAGGAAGAAGGAGTCTACCTTCAAGGGGAAGCTCAATCTCTTTTATTTTGCTACTTTCTTCATTATATTGCTCATATGGAGCTTGTATTGGATTGTAGCCAATTGGCAATGAATATTTGTGGCTAGTCCTCAAGTGAGGCTAGCAATATGATTGGTTAGGAAATATGTAGATTTTTGCACTATTAAAGCTTGATGAATTGATTGTTATGATTACTTTCTATCATGAATGCTTATTCTCATTTGATGCATGATGTGTGTGGTTAAATTCTCTATGCATAGTGTTAGGATGGCCATTCCAATATTATGTGTGGTGGTTTAATTGAATCATTGATTGTATTAGGTGACTTGGTTAGTATGAGGGGAGAAAAGCCATTCCCTCCAAGTGCTTAGAACCTCATGATAGAACATTAGTGATGAACTAGTGAGGGGAACCAACTTATGATCATAGTACCCATGAGGGAATTGAGAGTAAGACAATCTTAGGAGATTTAAACTTGTAAAAGAGTTGAGAACCTAATCACCTTGGCCATAGGGGTTAGGGGTACAATTGTGATTGCCCTTAGTATCATAACTTGAAAGTCATCAATGCTTGAGTGAGTGTGAAGTCTACATAAGACCTTGACCATGATGTTGCTAGCCTTGCTCTCTTCTTAGATACACTTCATCCATTCCATCTCATCTTGCTACTTGATTTGATTGATATTTGTTATAATTAGTTGCTTGTCTAGTTCATTAGTTAATTGATAGAGTAATCATAGTTCTTAAATCAAAACCTTATCTTGATAATCCTTACAAAACATAAATCAATGGAAAATCCGGATACAACTTGAGTTTACCTTTTCCCTTGGGACGACAATACTATAAATTTTGCACTTGGTCACGCGTATACAACAGCGATAGAGTACACTTACTCTTGACATTTCACTAGAAATGCGGCTAAGTTCATGGCGCCGCTGCCGGGGAAATGTTAAACTTGTGGTTGTAACGAGTTTGAAGTTGATTAGTCTTGATAAGGATATTTCTTTCATTTGTATAGTTGTTTACTTGTCTTGGTTACTTGGAGAGCTAATTTGAGAATTCTTGTAGGTACATGCAAACTCGTTCAAGGTTTCAATCTATTGAACCTTTGAACTTGGAGTTGGAAGCTACCTTAAGAAGACAAAGAAGAGGAATTCTAAACCCTACGGAGGAAGAAATGGAACACATAAGGGATAATGCAAATATTGGTGATGAAGAAGGTAACATGAGGCTTTTTCAAGGGGGTGATAATGCTCGAGGGGGAAACAATAATCCGGAGTATGTGCCACAAGGTTATATGCAACAAGTGCACTTGCAAAACCAACAAATGCAAGCTCAAAACCAACGAATGGAAGCTCACAATGAGCAAATGCAAGCTATCATTCAAAACTTGTTGGCACAACAAGAAGCAAGGGATAACCAACAAGCTCCTCCGGTAGTGCAAAATCAACCTCGGGGTAATGGAAATAATGGAGTGGGGATGAATATCCGAGATCATTTCCAACCTCAATATGGAAACTATGTTGTGGGACCACCGGTGAATGTTAATCATTTTGAGATCAAGACGGGATTGATCAATATGGTGCAAGCAAACCAATTTGGTGGTGGTACTATGGAGGATCCAAATGCTCACTTAGCCCAATTTACGGAGTTAGCAAACACGGTCAAGATAAATGGGGTAAGTGAGGAATTATTAAATTGAAGCTTTTCTCGTTTTCATTACGAGATAGAGCTAAGGCTTGGTATCATACTTTACCACCGGGATCCTACAACACATGGAGAGAGTTGGCACAAAAGTTCTTGAGCAAGTATTTCCCACCATCAAAGATGTTGCATCTCAAAGGTCAAATATTGCAGTTTAAGCAAATGCCTCTTGAAACTTTTAGTGAAGCTTGGGACCGATTCAAAGAAATGCTAAGGAAGTGTCCACAACACGGATTTCCCGAAGATCAACAAGTAGGATTTTTCTATGCCGGTTTGAGTGGGGGTGAAAGGATGCTAGTTGATGCTTCATCGGGAGGTTCGATTTTGGGGAAAACTCCGGAAAGAGCAATTGCCATATGCGAGGAAATAGCTTTGAATACGGGACAATGGGCCATGGATAGAGTTGTGGGCCTATATGAAAAAGAAAGGATTGCTAAGATGGAAGAGGTGTGCATGCAACAAGTGAAAAAGGTGGAGGTGCCTAAAGAAGATGTCACCGATAAGACAATCAAGGAGATACTCAAGAAAATGAGTGAAAATTGGCAAGTGTCTCCGGATTCTTTGTCCAAGCCATTGGTGAATCAACAAATGCTTACAAATCCTCAACAAGGTACATCATCACCTTTGATGAATCAACAAGTGTTTCCTAATTTTCAACAAGGTATGTCTATGCCTAATATGGGACAATCGTCTCAAAGTGGTCAAATGCCGAATTCTATGCCTCAACAAGGAATGTCCTCTAATTTTGGAGTTCAAGATAGTTGGTGCCCACTCGTAATGACGCTTGAGGAAGTTGCCTTCATGCAAGGAAGGAACTTCCAAGGAAATTATGGTGGGAATTTTGGGAATCATGGAGGAGGATATCCACAAAGGCAAGGAGGTTGGGGGCAAGGTAACTTTCAAGGAAACTTCAATCAACCTCGAAGGTATGAGAATTTGTCATATGGGAACCAAGGGAATGCACTTACGTTGTCACCGGGGATTCATCCAGGAGAGAAAGCGCCAAATGGTGAAGGAAAGTCTTCAAATGAAGATCAAATGGCTAAAGTGTTGGAATTCATGAAAGGGACTAAAGAAGGAATAGATGAAATGAAACATGAAATGAGACAACAAAATGAAGAAAGGAGACTACAAAATGATATGAATGAGAGGAGGTTCAAAGCAATTGAGACTCACATTAGTCAAATGGCAAGTGAAAGGGGTAATGTTCATCACCAAGGGAAGTTTCCATCTACAACCATTACTAATCCGAAGGAGCAATGTAAGGTGATTGAACTTCGTAGTGGAACAAAATACGAAGGGCCTTCAATGCCAACGGAAGTAGAGGAGGTGGATTGTGAACTTGAGCCTATGGAAAGTTTGGGTGAAGAAGGGAAAGAGAAAGAAGTTGATATTGTTGAAAAAGGTGAAAGTACCCCTACACTTGAAGAAGAAAAAGTAAAGTCTCCAAAGAAATGGAAAAGATGTAGAGAAGCAAAACGGAAAGAGAGAGAGGAAAAGTTTGAAAGGGATGAATGGGGGATTCCTAAGTTGCCCATGGCAATCCCGTTTCCACAAAGATGCTTGAAAAAGGGATTAGAAGAGAAATTTGCCAAGTTTGTTGAAATGTTGAAGAAGATACATGTGAATATGCCTTTTGCGGAGGTCTTACTTCAAATGCCCAACTACGCCAAATTTTTGAAGGATATCTTGTCAAAGAAAAGAAGCTTGGGAGAGTTCGAAACGGTGAACTTTACGGAGGAATGTAGTGCAATCTTGCAAAAGAAACTTCCCCCTAAATTGAAAGATCCGGGGAGTTTCACTATTCTTTGTGAGATGGGAGAGCAAGGGAACTACAAAGCTTTATGTGATCTAGGGGCAAGCATTAACTTAATGCCCTTATCAATCTTCAAAAAGTTGGGTATTGGTGAGGTCAAACCGACGTCGGTTACACTTCAATTAGCCGATCGGTCGTTGACACATCCCAAGGGAATAGTGGAAGATGTTTTGATCAAAGTTGGCAAGTTTGTGTTCCCCGTTGATTTTGTGGTACTAGATATGGCTGAAGATGATAGTGTCCCATTGATACTTGGACGTCCGTTTCTTGCCACCGGGAAAGCATTGATAGATGTGGAGAAAGGGGAGCTAACTTTGAGGGTGAATGAGGATGAAGTCATATTTTCTTTAAGTGAGGCTATGAGGTATCCTAGGGAGGAATGTGGAAGAGTGGAGGTTATTGACGACATGGTTGAAGAGCATATGTATCACCTTCACTCCAAGGACCCTTTGGAAATTATCATAAGCCACTCTTATTCTCTTGAATCTATAAAAGCTAAATCTTCTTTTGGTGTAGAAAATGATGAAATAATTGATGAATTGCATGGTTTAAATGCTTGTAGGGCACTCACAAAAGAGGAAGCAAAGGAGGTAAAGGTGGAGAAACTTGATGAAAAGCCATTTTTGGAAGTGCAAGAGAAGAAGAAGGTAGAGTTGAAACCATTGCCGGATCACTTAAAGTATGCTTACTTGGAAAAAGATAAAACGTATCCGGTAATTGTATCCTCTTCCCTTAATGATTTAGAAGTAGAAAAATTGCTAAGAGTCTTAAGAGATCATAAGTCATCTATTGGTTGGAGCATTAAAGATTTGAAAGGTATTAGTCCATCTATGTGCATGCATAAGATCCATTTGATTGATGATGAAAAGTCTTGTGTGCAAAACCAACGTAGATTAAATCCTATAATGCAAGAAGTGGTAAGGAAAGAGGTGTTAAAATGGCTTGATGCGGGAATAATCTTTCCAATTAGTGATAGTCAATATGTAAGTCCTCTACATGTAGTGGCAAAGAAAGGTGGTATGACAATTGTTAGATCCGATACAAATGAAACAATTGCCACTAGAACTATCACGGGTTGGAGAGTATGTGTTGATTATCGTAAGTTGAATGAGAATACTCGTAAAGATCATTTCCCATTGCCATTCATAGATCAAATGTTGGATCGTCTTGCGGGGCATGAGTACTATTGTTTTCTTGATGGTTATTCCGGGTACAATCAAATATTGATTGCACCGGAAGATCAAGAGAAGAGAACGTTCACATGTCCCTATGGTACATTTGCGTTTAGAATGATGCCATTTGGTCTATGTAATGCCCCTGCCACTTTTCAGCGTTGTATGATGGCAATCTTTGATGGTTTAATTGAAAATATTATGGAGGTGTTTATGGACGATTTTTCCGTGTATGGATCTTCTTATGATATTTGCTTAACTAATCTCACGATTGTATTGCAGAGGTGTGAAGAGTCGAGTCTTGTGCTAAATTGGGAAAAATGCCACTTTATGGTGACCGATGGGATAGTCTTGGGACATCATATTTCAAAGCATGGGTTAAAAGTGGATAGAGCTAAAGTAATAGCCATAGAACGTCTTCCCCCTCCTACTAGTGAGAAGGGGGTGAGATCGTTCTTAGGACATGCGGGCTTTTATAGACGCTTCATTAAGGATTTTTCCAAAATTGCTAAACCCCTTTGTAAATTGCTTAAAAAAGATTGTCCATTTAACTTTGATGATGAGTGTTGTGTGTCATTTCAGGTGCTTAAGGATGCTCTCACTTCATCTCCAATCCTCGTTACCCCGGATTGGAGTTTACAATTTGAACTTCATTGTGATGCTAGCGATCAATCCATTGGAGTGGTGTTGGGACAAATGAGAGAGAAGAAGTTTAGAGCAATCTATTACGCCTCAAAGACATTGAATTCGTGCCAAATTAACTACACCACAACGGAGAAGGAATTTTTAGCCGTAGTGTATGCTTTTGAGAAGTTTCGACCATACTTGGTTGGAACACAAACGATTGTCTACACGGATCACGCGGCTATAAAATACCTCATGAGTAAGAAAGATGCTAAACCTCGTTTAATTCGTTGGGTGTTGCTTTTGCAAGAATTTGATGTGGTCATCAAGGATAAAAAGGGCGTGGAGAATGTGATTGCGGACCATTTGTCTAGGTTAGAAAATGGAGGTGCAAATGAAGATTTGAAGCCCATTGGGGATGAGTTCCCAGATGAGGACATTTTACTACTAGAGGTCAAGCAAGTGAGTACTCGCATGGTGAATGTGCCGCCTTGGTACGCCGATTACGTCAATTTCTTTGTGTGTGGAATCAAGCCCACGTTGCTTAATGAGTACAAAGAAAAGAGGTTTCATGTTGAAGTTAGGAAGTATTTTTGGGATGAGCCGTATTTGTTTAAAATTTGCAATGATGGAGTAATAAGGAGATGTGTAGCTAAAGAAGAAGTTATGGGGATTCTTGAACTTTGTCACTCGTCTTTGTGTGGAGGTCACTTTGCTCATCAAAAGACGGGGGCTAAGGTTTTACAATCGGGCTTCTATTGGCCAACATTGTTTAAGGATGCAAAGAAGTTTGTTGCAAAGTGTGATAGATGCCAAAGGATATGGGGAATAGGCAAGAGAGATGAAATGCCCATGACCTTAAGGATTGATGTAGAAATTTTTGATGTATGGGGGATTGATTTTATGGGACCATTTCCCTCATCTAAAGGATATGTGTACATCTTGCTAGCTGTGGATTATGTGTCCAAGTGGGTGGAGGCAATCCCCACGAAGACAAATGATGCTTTGATTGTGCAAAGGTTTTTGAAAAAGAACATTTTTGCTAGGTTTGGAGTTCCACGGGCTTTAGTGAGCGATGGAGGATCACACTATGTAAACAAGTTGATGGAGAGTTTGTTGAAAAGATATGGAGTGAAACATCGAGTGGCTACACCTTACCACCCTCAAGCAAATGGTTTGGCGGAGGTCTCAAACCGCCAAATCAAGTTAGTTTTGGAGAAGACCATCAATGGAGGGAGGAAGGATTGGTCAGACAAGCTTGACGATGCTTTATGGGCTTATCGGACGGCTTTTAAGACCATTCTTGGTGCCTCACCGTATCAATTGGTCTATGGTAAAGCTTGTCATCTCCCCGTGGAGCTTGAACGCTGTGCATTATGGGCTATCAAACGCCTTAATATGGACGAGGGGGAAAGTGGTCAAGCAAGGTTGTTGAAGTTAGTTGAGTTGGAGGAGTTTAGAGGAAGAGCATTTGAAAACTCAATTATCCATAAGGAAAATATGAAGAGATGGCATGATGCTAAGGTCAAGGAGAAGACGTTTGCTCTCGGGGATAAAGTGCTTGTATTCAATTCGAGGCTCAAGTTATTTCCTGGAAAGCTTAAATCAAAATGGATGGGACCCTATGAAGTGCTTGAAGTGTTGAATGGACATACATTGAGGTTAAAGGGTCCAAATAATGAATTTGTGGTAAATGGTCATAGAGTGAAGCATTACCTATCTCCTTCTCAAAAGGAGAGGGTGTATGTGGTTACTCTCTCTTCTTAAACTTCTTTTGAGTATTGGTTTAGTGTAGATTTTTTTTAGTTTTCTTGTATATTTGGTATGAAGGTGGTTAAGTTCATGAGAAATGCATAAGAGAAAGGACACGGATGCTAAAGGTGGAATGATGATTGTATGCCTCACCACTCTTTACAAACTTAAATTTTAACACTTGTGTTAATTTAAGTTTGGGGGGAGGTTACGTGGTGGTCACACTTGATCAATTGGAGCTTAAAGTAGGCATAAGAGGTGGAGAAGTTCATGAAGAGCATTGAGAAAACGAATAAGGTATGTCTCACCACTTTTGCAAACTTAATTCGTAACTTGTTTCGATTTAAGTTTGGGGGGAGAGTGCGTGGTGTGATCTATACTTTGTTCAATTGATTGTGTTATCTTGTGTATATATATCATCTTTGCAAAATGGTCATTTTTGAAAAATTTTGAATATGTTTCTCATGAGTTAGTATAGTTTTGGTGTGTTTGGTGGTGTTTTGAGTACATTTCGATCCATTCTTGATTATGAGTGTAGCATGGATGACATTGAGTAGTGTTTGAGCATGAATAGGGTATGTGAAGAGTGAAAAACAGGGCAAGGATGGAGTGAAGCAAGAAAAATGAAGAACAGGGCAAACTGCTACACGGGCCGTGCGCCGTGCACGGCCCTGTAGCAGTTGGCCGTGTAGCGGGATCAGAACATGCTGCACGGCCTCACTTGAGGCCGTGCTGCGTAACACGGGCCGTGCAGGGCTTCGACCAGGTTTTTAAAAGGGCTTTTCCGTAAGCATTCTACACACTTCCTTTCATCCGTACACATCCAATTCACCCCTCCAAGTACACAAATCTTCCACCAGGTTAGTTTTTGAAGGATTGTGAGTAAAGTTTGTCAAGTTTGCACACCAAATCACTTCTCCACATCCAATTGTTGAAAGGTATGACTTCTAGAACCAAAACTTTTGAATTTTGATATGAATTTAGTAAATTGATATATGGGCTTTGTTCTAATGTGAATTTTATGCTTAATTGATGATGTTCATACATGTTTTGAATAGAATTTTTGAATAAAGTGAATTAGGGTTCATGAGAAATTTAGGGATTTGTGTGAGAATGTTGAATTTGAATAATTGTGTTGTGCTTATTGATGAATTACGTGAGTATGATGTTTATTTGTGAGAGATTAGCTTTAGAAATGTAAGATTTGGGCATGAGGCTATGCAAATTGTATGTTGAGAGGATGTTTAAATTTTGTGCATGCCAAGTGTTCGATGAAATGTCTAAGAGAGGAATTCGTTGGAAATTGATGGTCAAATGTGAATAGCATTTTAAGATGATTGAAGTGAGGATTCATATGTGTGATCATGAGTAGAAATTGGTTATAATTGTTGATAGTTGTGATGAATGGTGATAAGTTGTTAAGTGTGAATATATTTGATAAGTTGTATATTGTTTGTACATTGTAGATGGCCGAGAGAAGAGTTCGCCCTAGGACCGAGGATTTCATTGTGATAACCGACCCTGAGGAGTTATCTAACTTGGATGCCCAGTTGGTAATTGAAGGAATTCATCCGCAGGAATTTGGGGTTGAGTTCGAGGATTATTGGGGAAAGTTTGTGCTTCGCTGGCAAGTGCTAGCTCCGAAGGTAAAGGCTACTCGTTTCCAAGATACGGAGACGATGAGGGGACTAGGTATAGAGGAAGATCTGAGGAAGTTATTTCGCTTCTCTCAGATGGAAGCTTTCTTCGATAAGAGGCCGCCAACCTACTATCATCTCACTGCGGAATTCATGAGCACTTTACAAGTGAAGAAAGATAGGAATGGGTATCCATTGTGGGTGACTTTTCAGCTAGACAATGTGTTGAGGGAAAAGGTTCCATTGGCATTTTTGAATGAGTGTTTTGGGTGCCTGCCATGCGAATTCCATCGGAGCTTTTATGCCGGAGGAACTTTCAACCAACAGGAATGGTGGTCAAGCCTTGTGAACGATGGAACTGAGAGAGCAGGGTACGTCCCTAGTGCCTCAAAGGGAACAGCCATCCGGAATCCGGTAATGAGGTATTTGGAGAAGATCGTCTCCAACACTATATTGGGAAGGTTTGAAGGAGGCTCAGTTGGAGAAAAGCAGCTCTACATCATGTATTGTATGTATAAAGAGCTACCGCTTAATGTTGCAGCACACTTTGTGCAACATGCAGAGAGAGTTGCAAAGAGGCAGAGTTCTCAAGGGTTGATGCTAGGAGGGATGATTACAATGATAGCTCAAGGAATGGGAGTTAACTTCGCAGGGATGGAGAATCGTATGGTTAGTGAAGGGTTGAATTACTCACAGCTGATGAGGATGGAATTTTTGACCATGGTAGGAAATCAATACTGTTTAAGGCAGGAGAAGGGAGCTCCATTTCCGTTGCCAATGCCAGAGCTCACTACAGTTTATACAAGGAGAAGGCTTGCAAATTTGGCTATGGGAAGTGTGAACCATTCCAGAGTTGTTAAGGCATTTTATAGAAGAAACAGAGATGAAATGGAATAGGTTCTGAGGCAGGTTAGAGTTGAAGAAAATGAAGAGCTAGCCAATTTGAGGGCCGAGAAAGTGCCCATGGAGGGTGATGAGCAAGGAGAGCAACCGGAGCAGATTGAGTTTGAGGAGCAAGGCCCTGATCCACCACTGTTTGAGGAAGAGGCACCGCCACCAGTCGCACCAGGCCAAGGAGATGAAAGGTGGAACTATATGATGGATGAGGTACGCGACATGAGGCATGTGCAGCAGACATATGGGACTCAGATCAGGGAGATTCGCGAAGTCCAGCAAGAGCATGGAAGACACATTGAAGAATTGAGAGCTGGACAACGAAGGAGGGAGTACTATGAAGAACAAACAAGGGTGCACTCCAACAACATGGAGGAGATGATGACCATGATGTTCAACTTCCAGTTTCCTGCGAACCCTCGAGCCTACATTCCATGGAACACCTATCGTCCACCTCCTCCGCCTCCGGAACAATGAGGGATTATTTTGAGTGCTTGGCACTTTTGTCCATTCATCTAGCTATTATTTAGAATTTTGGAAGTATTATTGCTTAGATATTTGATTTGATTTGTTAGGATTTGATTGGATTGTACTTAAAGTGTTGGTTTTGGGAGGTTTTACTTTGGGTTTTTTTTTTTTCAGTTTTATGCGATTTCCTTTTTGGTATTTTAGTTTGATTTTTCGTTGTTTGATGCGATGGGAGATTGATCTTTATCGTTATGGGTTTGAGTTGATGTGCTTTATTTTCTTTTGATGGATGATTTGATGTATGCATGTTATATGTTTGTATTGTTTGTTGATCCCTTGATTAGTAGGTGATGTTTGTTGTTATTTTAATTCTTGTATAGGTGTGGTTTTGGTGGTATGTTTTGAGAAAGAGTTGAGTAATGTTTTTGAGTATGAGCTATGATGCATTGTTTGTGATAGGTGATGACAAGCAAGTTAATGGTTTCTACTTGTTAAAATTGTGACATGGATTACATAATTTGTTCAATTTTGAGAAGTATGAAGGTTAATTGAGTTTCTTTTGGTCCAAGCAAAAGCTTGTGAGAGTTGAGCCTCAACCGTGCCTCCATGGTTAATTATTGAAGAGAGGACCGGTTGAATTTAGACAAACTAGTACTTGCTCTTGGACTATAGGAACGAAGCCCGAATGGTTGAAATTTGTGAAATGATATTAGGCCATCCTTGTTGAAGTCATGGCCATAAAATTTCCTTACCAAAAACATTATCCCTAGTAAGCCACTTTGAACCTTTAAGCCTATTTCTTGTGATATAAGCACATTACAAGCCTTGAAAACCCATTTAAACCTTATATATAACCTATGTGTGGGTAATTGAGGATGATGATGATTTACAAGGGAAAATGTGGAAAGATATGCAAATGTATATGGAAAGACATGTTGGTCAAGAAAAAGGATGAAAGAGCTCAAGATAAAAGCAAGTGCAACTTCAACAAAAGTGAAAAAGGAGCAAAATAGAAAAATATGCTCAAGGAATACAAAAGTCAAAGACAAGAAGTATGCCATTCAAAAAGAAGCTCAAGAAATCCAAGGAATGATGATGCTTAGTGCTTGTGATTAAAGTAGAAAAGAAAGGAAGCATGAAAGTGAGGACGTTGAAGAAAGGAATCATCTCTTCGATCAACCACACTTGAAAAGTCACTATTATCCAAAGTTTCCTACCTTACCAAAGAGCCTAAACATTACATCCAAAGATAAAGACCTTTTTGATCACTTATTGAAACTAAGGTGGCTTGTGAACATAGTCCATGAGCAAGCCTATGGTGAGTCGATTTTAACCGGTTGATGAGTGTTGATCAAAACCTTACTTCAAAGAGTGTTGAGTGAATTTGATATCCTATGAAAGGCTTGGATTAAAAGGGATTTGATTACTCTTTTGTCATGCTTGAGATTGAACTCGTTAATCTTTCATGTTATAAGTTTGATTATGTAGGGATACTTAACTTGATTTTGAAGTCCTTATTACTTGTGATATATTGTGGTTTATGTTCGTTAGATGTTCTCTAGGTAAAAATTTCTCCTCTTGTTTATCATTTTTTTAGTTGTTCGAGGACGAACAACACTTTAAGTTTGGGGGGTTGATTGTCGTCATTTTCACCTAGGTTTTAGTGTCTTTATGTGTGTATTTTCGGATGTTTTTATCCGTATTTGTGTTAAGTTTGGTGGAGTTATTGTTATTTTGAGGAAAGTGGTACGAACTGATAGAATTGTGTAAATGAGCTTAAATATGTGTAAAACAGGTCATGGAACGGACAAAAATGGAGTCGGGAGCAAAAGGGAGACGAAGAATAGGCCATGCAGCTGCACGGGCCGTGCGCGGAACACGGCCCTGTAGCAGCTGGCCGTGTAATGTCATCAGAACACACTGCTTGGCCAGAGATTCGGCCGTGCGCTGGTGCACGGGCCGTGCGCTGCTGCACGCCCCGTGTGCGGAGCTCGGCCCTGTAAGAAGAAGCCGTGTATTATCGTCAGAAAGTGCTGCACGGCCATGATCAAGGCCATGTATTGCAGCTCGAGCCGTGTCCGGAAGCACGCACAAAAACGCCGAAGTAGATGTGCCCTACACGGGCCGTGTAGGTGCAAAATCCTGTGAAAATTTCAGAATGTTCTGGAACCTTCTAGAAGGTCCATAAGTGATATAAAACCATGATTGGTGCGAAATTGAAAAGGGAGATTCACATTTAGATCAGATTGAGAGCAGTTACACACAATCCATACCACATTTCCTCACACACTAGATCCACAATCCATCTACACCATCTAAATCCATCAATTCACCTTGATCTTCATAAATCCATCCATACATCCATCCATTCCATCATCTAAGAAGAGAAAATCAGATTTGTTTGAAGAATTTGGCATGATCAAGGAAGAAGGAGTCTACCTTCAAGGGGAAGCTCAATCTCTTTTATTTTGCTACTTTCTTCATTATATTGCTCATATGGAGCTTGTATTGGATTGTAGCCAATTGGCAATGAATATTTGTGGCTAGTCCTCAAGTGAGGCTAGCAATATGATTGGTTAGGAAATATGTAGATTTTTGCACTATTAAAGCTTGATGAATTGATTGTTATGATTACTTTCTATCATGAATGCTTATTCTCATTTGATGCATGATGTGTGTGGTTAAATTCTCTATGCATAGTGTTAGGATGGCCATTCCAATATTATGTGTGGTGGTTTAATTGAATCATTGATTGTATTAGGTGACTTGGTTAGTATGAGGGGAGGAAAGCCATTCCCTCCAAGTGCTTAGAACCTCATGATAGAACATTAGTGATGAACTAGTGAGGGGAACCAACTTATGATCATAGTACCCATGAGGGAATTGAGAGTAAGACAATCTTAGGAGATTTAAACTTGTAAAAGAGTTGAGAACCTAATCACCTTGGCCATAGGGGTTAGGGGTACAATTGTGATTGCCCTTAGTATCATAACTTGAAAGTCATCAATGCTTGAGTGAGTGTGAAGTCTACATAAGACCTTGACCATGATGTTGCTAGCCTTGCTCTCTTCTTAGATACACTTCATCTATTCCATCTCATCTTGCTACTTGATTTGATTGATATTTGTTATAATTAGTTGCTTGTCTAGTTCATTAGTTAATTGATAGAGTAATCATAGTTCTTAAATCAAAACCTTATCTTGATAATCCTTACAAAACATAAATCAATGGAAAATCCGGATACAACTTGAGTTTACCTTTTCCCTTGGGACGACAATACTATAAATTTTGCACTTGGTCACGCATATACAACAGCGATAGAGTACACTTACTCTTGATATTTCACTAGAAATGCGGCTAAGTTCAACACCTCATGTGCATTATAAATTGTAAAGAGATTGAGAAATCCTTTAGGATTTAGAACCCTTTGATAGAACATTCGATTTGTTAGATCAAGAGGTCAATTGATCGTGTGAGGGGACTCTCTAATTGAAATTAGTACCTAGTTGGAATTGTTTGATTGAGAACTAACCTTAGAACTATTTTGAGACCCCTGTAAGGATCTACACCCTATCAATCTCGAGAGGGAGTTTAGGTAGAATTAGTGTTGGCCCATGGCTATTAACCCATGACACATATGAATTCGTTGCATGATACCTAGATTTTCCATACTTTAAGTATTGCTAGTCTCATTCTCTATCTACTTGGCTCATTCATCAATCTTTCATTCATCCATTCCTTTGTTTATCTTGTCATTTAATTGCTTAATTATCATTTCTTAATTAATCCTACCCCTTCATGATCGTCTCTATAAAACTTTGACAAACACGAGATCGCTTAAACCCTAGTACCTTTCTCACTGTGGTTCGATAAATTCTTTAATTGATCATCCCGACTATAAATGGCTAATCAGCAATAAGTCAACATATCCTGAATCTAATAAGAGCTAATCTATGTGGTCTTGAAAAAGAAATTATAGATTTATAGTGCATTATAAGTAAGTCCTAAAACAATCATCATTTGTAGTTCAAGACCCACACCTTGTACCCCATCATGAGTATGATATAGTTAAAAACAGATATAACTATGTATGCCTAACAACACAGAGATATAGACATAGTATAAGAAGACACTAAAACACATCAAAAGTTCTATACTCGCCATGAATTTAAAATAACATAGCAGAAATTAATCATTAAAAGTTTTATAAGTGGAAACTATATCTAGGAATCCGAAGCCTGTTATATGGTGATGTCAAATATTTCTAATTATCCCATTAATTTCCCTGCTTTATTTGATTGCAATTCAAATTAGTTTTTATAATTTTTTTTATTTAGTTGATTACCAACCTATAACACTCTATCTCTATCTCTCTCCCTATCTCAAACGACAATCACAATAACTCCTCCTGAGTTCATTAAATATATACTCCATTAACGAGCAGTTTTTTTTCCTCGCAGATTAAAAAAAAAGTTAAGAAGAGAGACTACATAATTTGGGATAAAAACAGTAAAAGAATAAATCATACAGTGAAGTATTAGGATCATTTTACATGAGTTTTCTAATCTAAAAAAGCAAAACATGAACTGGGAAAAAAAATAACAACTACAACAAGCCTTAAATTATGTAAACATGCAGATAGACTTTCTCGAACACGAAGGACATTAGTGTGGCATCAACAATAATTATTATTTATAAATGCATAATCTAAACCTTCAAAATCCGAGGCACCTAAATGGGTAAATTCAAACTCGAAGTAGAGATTACTGAATATATCCAATAGAATCAAACGAATTTTACCTATCAACCAACACAAAACAAACTGTGTGAGAAAATTTATTTCACCACCTAAATTCAAGCTCACAAATACACAAGAAAACACATTTGGAAGGAAAAAATAAAAATAACCTATCGATCCATGTCAGGATAGAGCGAGACAAGATGGTCAATAGGCAGCAGCGGTGGCTCTGGGTGGAGAGAGTTTGGCCAGAAGATGATGAATAACAAATTCACTTGGACTAGCAAATGAAACAGACGGAGGGAAAATAGGAGAAACCTAAATTTTGAAAGAGAAGAGAGAATCACGATTCACGAAATTAGCTCCGTCGTCTTGCCCTGATTTCTTCGCGAAAGAGAAAGGTTTGCCCTAATTTTTGCCATTCTGGCTGGCCCTCATTACTTATGTAATTTTCTTTTTTTTCAAACTTAAGCTACTAAAATTAGTATCAGAATGTACTTTGATACCAAAAAGTATATATGGAATGCAATTTAAAACTATTACAACAACAATATCAATTAACTTTCGATGCCAATACAAGATAAAACTATTAGCATCTAAATATTTTGGATACCAATAATAGCATAAAAAATGATTTGCTACCAATAGAGAAATTATATTATATTTTCAATAATAACAAAAAGATGGGGATACTAAAATAAAATTGTATCAAAGAAAAATTATTACTACAAATAAAATAGTATCATTAAAAAAATTTATGATGGTGATTATACTAGTCTCATGAAATTGGTATCCGAGCGAATAAATTTGCTACAAATGAGGATTTTTCATATCAATTGTTTAAGTGATAGTAAATTTTCTGATACCAAATCCATTTTTTTAGTAGTGGCGCATATAGACTTGAGCATCAACAAGCTTAATATTCTTGAAGTTATGAGTAGACAGTGGTGTATCCACTTGAATATCTGCTTCTAATTATAGTGGTCGTATTTTTATTTTTTTATTTTTTAAACCCCTCTTCTTAATCACCATATAAAGTGCACTAAAGTCCCAACTTTTTTCAAAGGAGAAGTCATTTCATTATCAATCAAAATATTCATGCAAAATAAGAAGAGGTAAAAGTCACAAGGTAGCTGACGGGCCATCTAAATTTGCATGAAAAGAATGAAATCTCTTTTATCAATCACATGATACTATATGTTTCTTTCAAATCAAATTATTAATGATTCCAATTCACGTGATTGTTTCCCGTAGTTGTTACTTAATTGCGTGCACCGAGTATATTTTTTCAGTTATCTAATTGAAATAAGGTTTTGATGAGCGTTTTCTTTGCATGCAAAATTAATCCCCAAGAATTAAGGATATCAATTGCAGTTTAAGTAAACGACCAAGTTAAATATCGATCGAATCCAAAGGACGGTGTATTATCAATTTAATTATAAGCTAATTAATTAAGACAAGTTGGCAATAATATTGAGGATTGAAGTATTAACTAATAAACAATTTATTAAAATAACAAATAAAATAAAGCATCACTGGAAGAATGCAAAAGTGGATCAAGTAGGAGAATAGATAGCTCTAGGATAATCCAATTTTACTCATTAATCTCCCTTTCGTGTATCAATGTCCGACTCTGCCTTGTGGAATATGGACGCATCACTAAACCATGCAAATCTACTCTATAGACACAAGTAAATATGCGTGTAATACATGTGAATACCCTCGGAGCAAGAGACATAATTTCACCCCCTTTAAAGGTATTATAAGTATCAATTATTTCTCACGTCTGGATTCTAACCCGATATGATCTCCCTTTATAGGTACTACAAAATTACCCTCTTTATTCTGCTTACTAACCCGAATTCAATTCAATTAATAAACATTCATATATGATAATTCTAATGAAGCTTCGGAGTCCCCTCACTTAAAATCATAACATGGAATCCTGCTCATTAGTGAACGCACTCAATCAATAACCAAGATATATATTCAGACTCTTCATAACAGTTAATGATGCATAAAACAACTCTGAGTATGAATTACAAACGCATAGTCATATATAAACTAAACCACAAGTAGTGTTGTACGAATTATACACACGAAAGTTTAATTAATTCATAAAAACCTTCAAAACCCTAAATCTACCAAAAAGGTTCTAGCCCATGATGTTATGAAGAACAATCATGGGTATTAGATAGATCTTACCCATATGTCTGAAAAATACAAGATAAACTAGGAAACGAATAAAACCCTAGATGTGGGCGTCGTCGTGTCCTTCTTCGTCTTGAATCCTCCTCTTGGTTCTCCTCTTGATTTCACAAACGAATCCTCAAAGTGATGAATGGATGGAAAAAAGGATGTGGATGATGGTTGGGGGGGTGATCCCCCTTGTGGGGTGTAGGATGATTGTGTTGTCATCTCTCTCCCTTCTTGGTGTGATCTACATCCCCTTTTATACTTGTAAGCTCTCCTTATAGACTTTGAATGGGCTTTTTCTTGGCAAACACGAAAATACATGCACTGGGGGTGTAAAAATAATCTGGAGCTGTTCAGGCATTTGATTCGACCATGGGCTTGGTCGAACCATATCAGGGAGGTGGAATCAGCTTGCGCAGTCTCACCATTTCGTGTATAACTTCCACTTACAAGCTTCGATTTGAGTGATTCTTGTGCTCATGCGATTCTATCTTCCTTGGATTTCTATTCATATAAAAAACGCACAGAAAATCTAACATTTGAATATGTAACAAGTCATGCAAAATGGAACAGTTGTTCTATTCGGCACAACTTGTGCGGCATCATCATTTTAATCATAACTTTCTTGTTTAGATTCCAATTGATGTGTTCCTTATGCCAAAACGATCATCTCTTCTGTGACTTTCTATCATATACACTTCCAGGTCAAAGCTCCACACAAATACATAATAATTACACAAGTTGGACGTTTGTTTTTCAGCATTTCTACACAAGTTTTACCTTTTCCCCAACATTGCACTTTTGATCATTTTTCCACCTAAAACACAATAAAACATCTCAAACACACTTTTTTCTCATATATATTGAATATAAGACACTTGTGCTAATATATGATAATAATTGCCATAAAAAAGGTGTTAAATTAGATACTAAAATACTCTAATTTTCAGTCTCAACAATCCCCCAAACTTACTAGTTGCTCGTCCCTAAGTAAAAAATAAAAGTAAAGAGAGGGAGAGTAAGAAAATTAGTGTGGAAACAAGGACTATGACCAATACCCCCTCCATAATATATTTGTCCTCAACTTAGGTCATGCAACTCTCATTACATGTAATAATCAATTCATAGCATACAAGATAAGATAGTTAACACCAATTCAAACGCTCCATTCACATGTTCTCACTGGAAGTATATATCACTCGCACTCAAGTGTAAAAGATGTACACTTATGGGTTAAGGTGTTTATGCTCAAATTCAATTCAAGTACATGCGTAACCATAAGCTTGCAAAATATCTCAAACTCTCCATCACTAAAAGTATGATTCGATAATAGGATCAAAAAGGACTTTTCTTTTGGATGTCATGTTAGCTTTTTGGTTAAGGTAGGAAATATATGGATAAGTGACTCAATATTTGGATCAATCAATCCTACAATCTCTCTCGATCTTTCTTTCTTCCTCATCACTTCAATTAAGCACAACATCCTCCTCAGCTCTTTCACTTTTCTCTTCAAACAAAATATTTTTTTCCTTCTCCATTTTCTTTTTTTTCTTGAGGTAACAGTTTCGGGCACTACCTCACGCATCCTCCATAGGGTATTAGATTTAAGTACTATCCTGGGGTATTTGATTCCATAGAGTACTAGATTTGAGCACTACTCCATAATTTCCCTTAGATGCATTATCAAGCTCAATCACTATTTTAACACCAATTTCATTCCTTCCCAAACTGTTATTAAACTCCATCAACACACTTTGAAAATTCATTAATTCAAAGAATGAGGTTTTTAGGCTCAACGGGGCTAACTATGGATAAACATCATTTGGTAGGGAATTATTTAGTTAAGTGACTCATAAATTCAAGGATGGCCTTAAATCATCTCCCACCATCACATGTAGCTTCAAATAAGATAAGAGACAAGTTCTAGAATATACACACAAGAACAATACTCACCAGAAAAGAAATATCATGTAATTATGTACATGATCAACAAGGCTCAAAATCTCACATGAGTTTTTAACATGTAACAGAGCACTTTTCATGGTAAGAAATATCCCACAAGTACATATATATAGAACTTCATATCACAATATAACTCAAGTACACTTCCTTCATCAATTTCAAAAGCATGTGAATTTCAGGCACGATTTAAGAATATAAGCTCATGTGAATCACCAAAATCAAGATCTAAATCCTTCCACTCCTACAAATTAAAAGCACATATAAAATAAGAATAAAGAAACGAGGGCACCTGATTTTTCCTCAAAGTATGAAAGAGCTCCTTGAGTTGTTCAACTAGGTCATATCAAGCCTCAATGTAGAACTCGTCTTCCTCCCTCTTTTATCTTTTTCTATCATTAAACTCAAATGCACATCATCATCACAGGATTCATCAATAATAAAATAGGAGATACCAGAGAAATAAAAAAATAGAAGAACTTGACCATTGACACTAGGGAACACACAAAAACAACAGACTAAACATTAGGTAAGTTACAAAAAATTGACATACCAACACCAATTAAAATATTAATATACCGCAAAAAATAAACTCCTAACAAATAAAGAATAAGACGAAAGGAAAAAAGTATACCCTTAGTGCTTATAAGATGAGGTAAGTACATCATACCCCCCAAACTTAGTAAAAACGTAAGTCAAAACTATTTTGAAAAGAGATATAATTGCCAAAACGTGAGCACCTCAAATATAATAAATCCTCACTCACACAAAAGAAATAATAAAGCAATAAAATAAAAGGAACAAGCCCCCAACAGGCGCTCATATTTAATATCGGAGAGTCACGACGGATGTAACCTTTTGAACTACTGGATTAGAGGGCGGCCTTCTCGCATCCTCACCTTCAAATACTTTCTTTCCCTCTTCTTGTCTATGTTGGATTGTATACTAAAAGTCTAGCTTTAGTATGAACAATCTTATAACAATATTTGAAATGAGAATCATATGATCAAATGATTGCATCTTATAATCTATTTTATATGCATGATGCAATAGTCCACTTACTTTATACTGTAGATAATATGTTGTGCGACAACACGCGGAAGATCATATTATCGGATTCTTTATAAATATAAACAAATGCTCACAACCGAGATAGACGGGGACTCTCTATCGGTATGGTTATAGTGTGGTTTGGTATTAGCTTGTCTTGGCTATAGAATCACATTAGTGCACTTGTGTATATTGAGCAGGACCGCTTGAGATCGTTCGACTTATACTGACTTATAGAAGAACTTGATCTCTGTTATTATGGAAGTTCGTGCTCTTAATCCCTATACAATAACCTCGACACGTAGGGCAGTATGTATTTCTTTGATTCATCAATGGGTGAGATTTATATGTATTAAATCAACAAACTCGGTGAGTTGGGAAGTAGTGCTGTATCTATGGTGTGCTGTTGATTGTAGAAGGAATCCATGTCCGACATAGGTTGATGATGTCCCCTTGAGGAGCTCATAAGGTTTATCATGTAAATCTTGCAAGTGGATTAATTTCTGGCATGATAATAAGGTTGAGTGGTACTACTCTTGGATGAGATATTAATTAATTTGAGTTGTCAGTAACTTAATTAATTAATGGACATTGTATATCTTAAACATGGGGAGACTATCGGGCTTATAATAAGAAGGAGTCCAGAACACAATTTGGGATTGGATGGGTAGTGCAATAATAATATTTTAGTGGACTATATTATTATTATTGGATTTAATTAAAGCTTTGGGCTAAGCTTGGTTAATTAAATTCAATTGAGGCCCAGTTCAATTTCTCCTCCTGGTCCCTGCTGTAGCCCAATTATATAAGTCATCTCAACTCCTGTTAACCCTAAGTCAGTGCCTCTCATTTGACATACGGGAGATGACAGAGAGCAGATTGAGAGAACTCTGGGGATTGTTGACCACCCAACACCAGAGTTGAATTTGGGACATACGGTAGAAGATCAAAGGTGTTCATCACAGATCTTCATCCTCTACATCAACCCAGAAGTACGGTAAACATTTTAATTGCTTCCGCTGATTTTTTGCATGTAATCCTAACGATCACGTTTGAACCACACGATCCAATTACCAACAATTGGTATCAGAGCGTTGGTTTCGTGGTGAGACGTTGGTTAGGGTAATTGTGATTATATGATTATGTGGATTGATCTAGGTGTAATCACATGTTTTTTTTTTCTGCTTCTCGTGTTTCTATTATCGAAATCATAGCATGAGATTAGGGTTTCAGATGTGTTGATTAATCCTATGTGCTTGGTCGATTTTTATGGATGTGCGATCGTTGTTAATTGTACACGCTGTTCCACACATACACACGGCCTGTTGGCTGTTTATGAGATTAGCCTGTTCATCTCTCGCTCAAGGAGGACGAAGATAATGTGTGATTGTTGTTTATTTTAATTGTTGGACAACATACACATTTTACATAAACCAATCTGTTTTCCATCTTCCTTATATCACACACGCGCGCTTGTGGTGGCTGGGTTCGTTGGACTCTGCATCGAGAACACCGATGGGCGTCTGGACTGAACAAACGAACAATCGATGAGGCTTGGCATGGCTGGCTGCACGATATGCGTCAGAGGCACTGGAGGCTGGGCCTTGTTCGACGAGGGGTGTGAGCGATGGATGGAAGGATAGCAATTATTGTTCAGGCAATTGCGATAGGAACTGAACGGTGAACAGGACGGCGAACCTGCAACATTTGTCTCGGGCGGATTGACTAGTGTTTTCGGTCCAGTCTGAAGGCACTTCCGAGCAGTTCATGGCCGTTTCTGATCGGGTACTGGCAGCCCATGGTGGAATCAAAGGAAGGCGGGTGGCGGCGGATGTGGGCAGTGGCATTCCAGACGAGTTCCCTGACGATACCGGGCGAGTCATTCGTCAGCCAAGGCGGGACTGATGCCTTCTCCGTTCGGGTCCAGTTCTCCTTGCACGTCTGCCATGTTCCTTTTGCGATTGGCGGTAGGCATGGCTTAAGTAGACCGTCTGCGCCTTGAAGGCTGTCAGACGATGCCAACTATGTCGTCGAGCACAGAGCATCGGGGATCAGTCGTGGGTAACAAGGAGGCGGCATAGCGGGCGGAAAGAAGATAGATGTGGAGCAGTCTGCAGGTTCTGGGCAAGCCATCTGCTGGTTTCCGGTGTGTTGATGGTGGCTTCCAGCAAGTCGACTCGGGATTGCACGTACTCCGGTAGCTGCAGCACCAGGTTGCACCGGCGACAACTGGTGGCAGTCGTGGGCAGCAGGCGAGCGCATTTTATTGATGCCGTGTGAAATCAGTTTGCGGCGGGTAAGTAGAAATAGGGCAGATGATGATCTGGGCCTTGTTTCTAATTTGATTTGGGCTGCATGTTTGGGAACAAAGGGGCTGGCAGGATAATGGGCTGCTGGGCCATTTATTATTGCTGTATTTAATTAATTGTGGAATTGATGTTGGGCCAGGTTAAATATTGGGCTAGACCTTAATGCAAAAATAGGCAGGGTAAATGAGCTTAATTAATTTATTAATGGGCTGCTCATTTTATGCTAATGATGCTTGGGTCAGCTGGGCCTATTTAATTGATCCAACATTTTATGCAATTAATTAATGTTATATATAACTGATTAATTGATTTAATTATCAATTATTGTTGTATATGTGTAAGGCATGTTCTATGTGATTTATTCATTTAATTGCTGTTAATAGAAACATGCTAGAATGTATATTTTATTTGAAATATTATATGCATGTAAAAATTCTCGATGTTAAATAACTAAGTGGGAGAGGGGATTGATAATTAATTCTCGCGGCCTCCATTATTGGTTTGTTAGCAATGTGAATAGACTTGCGCGTCGGCATTAGAGCCTTCCTCCCCATCGGATGAGTTTATTCATGGATTGCTGGAACAGACTTCATTAAATAATTACGTTTGTAATGTGATGCATATGAACTTGCGCGTTGGCATAGACCTTCCTCCCTATCGGATGAGTTTATATGCGGTTCACTAGTACAAACTTGTAATTGATGACTGTAGGAAGTTATCCGAGCGCGTGTGTACTTCTCCATCTGTAAGGCACACAAGCTTGGGCCGCGGACTTGGGGTCAAATAATAGTGTACACTTAGATGTAAATAATAAGTATCCTCCCCATCGGAGTCACTGCTTTTATTTGCATGGTTAAAGAGGAACCGACTATTAATTATTTTGTCATAAAGTGAGGTTGACAAATGAAATTAATGGGTAAAATCTTTTCTTGTAAATGTTTGAGTTTGTAAACGTCCACACTATCGTGGCTTGCAGACTCACGGTGCTTGAGATGTCGGTGAATTTTATTTTATATTGTTTTGAGGGAATCAATATAAAAGAATAAAATTCGAAGATTTGATCGGTAAATTTATTTGTGATTCTCTGAATTTCGAATGGTTTTATTTCACTAATTGTTAACTAAAAGACATTATATTTACTTGTCCAAATTAGATGATTAGAAAAGAATCTTGATATTGAATTTTACTGCTTAAGAAAATACATGTGTATTCTCACAAAGGACGTCTCATGATGCCTGTTAATGTCTCTAGTGAAGAGATGAGATGTTCATAGAAATATGATGGTCTTATGTAACTCTTTGGATACTTGAGTAAATTAAAAGGCAGAAGATCATGGTTGAATTGATGAATGAATTGGAAAAGCTTGGAATAGAAATTGAAAGGGAAACCTAGATCAATTTATTCTTCACAATTTGCCTGGATGTTTTGAGCAAGTTCTACCTGAAATACGAGAGGTTGTATATGGTGGGAAACTTCTAACAAAACATGTGGCAAAAGAAAGCTTTTTTTCATCATGATGTGAACAAGTTTAATATCTTATTTACTAATGGTTTAAACATGATTAGTGATGGCATCTACTGACACGAAGTATGTAGATACTGGAATCACTAAATGTTTATCACTGAGTAAGGATAAGATTGTTAATAACATGGGTAAAACTACAAAGGTAGTGGCTATTGCAGTGGGAGTTGTTTATTTATCTCATGATAAAGAATAAACGATAGATTATGAGAAATTATCTTTACGTACGTTTCATAGAAAGAATTTGATTTCGGTTTCTATGCATTAACGGATGGATACTTCATTTCATTTAAATGACATGGTCATAGTAATGAGGAATGAGGCTATAATCCATTAAAGTACGTTGGTGGATAATATGTAAACTCTTGAATCATGCACATCCCACAGATGCAATAAATAGTATTTAATAATGCATCTTCTAATATTTGTAAGAGAAAGGAACCTTCGGAGATGAACTAAAACATACATTTGGCATCTAAGATTAGTTCATTTTACTTAGGTAGGATACAAAAGTTGATAGCCGATAGACCGTAAGGTTTATCTGAAGTGGAAACTATCAAACTTGCGAGTCTTGCTTGAAAGTAAAAATGATTAACTGCCTTTTCAAGGCTGTGGGGTGTAGAGCCAAAGATATATATGTTGGAATTAGTTCATTCTGATTCAAGCGAACCTAATATTATCCAGGTGAGAGGTGGTTATGAATATTCGAAGATTATTCTAGATACCAATATATTTATTTGATGCACTGCATGTCTAAGTTCTTTGATTAATTCAAGAATTGCAAGGCTGGTACAGTGGAGCGTCATGGAAAATATATTAAGTCATTATGATTTTATCGTGATGGCGAATACCTCTTGGGATAGTTAGGAGCTATTAATCAGAAGTTGAGATTAAATCTCAAGTGGACTACACCGAGCATGCCCCAGCTGAATGGTGTGGTGGATAGAAGGAATAAGGCTCTTATGATTATGATTAGATAGATGATGAATTATTTGGAATAATTAAATTCATTTTATGGATATGCTCTAGATACAGTAATTTGTGAAACATTAATCTGTATATGGGATATCCTAGAAAAATGGAGGGTGATTTATTTAGTCCAAAAGATCGAAGGGTAATTGTTAACACAAACACCAGATTTTTTGAAAAAAGACTATGTAATAAATCACAAACCCATGTATAAGTTGTTCTAAAGGAAGTGAGAGGAAAACACAAAGTAAAAGTACCAAGTGTACAAGAGGATATACCACAAGGTAAACTGCAACGCGTGTCACGTCTGATACACAATTACATGTAGTGCCTTATCGTAGTGGGAGGGTTGTTTGACAACCCATAAATATATGTTTTGGGAGAGTCGTGAGACTTGATCCCTAGTAAACATGGTATTGTCCCACAGATACGACATAGCACTACAAGATTAAAATGCAGAATCTTAGTAAGTTGCAGTGAATGTTGAAATAGAATCTACGGATTCTAAATTAAGTCTGGGAACTTGAATGACCACTAAATGGTATAAAAGCCATTGCAAGTGGTCATAAGAAAATAAAAGAGGATCATATAGAAAGGTGAAAACCTTACAAGCAAAGCTTGTTGCGAAAAAGTGTACTCAGAAAGAAATAGTTCGATTATGAGGAAACATGTTCGCTGGTAGCTATGCTTATGTTGATCCGGATTCTTTTATTTATTGCTGCTATGAGGAACAGCAATTAGATGTCAAAGACAACTTTCCTGATTGGAAGTCTTGAGGAAAACATCTATGTGAAGCAACCAGAGTGATTCATTGCAAAGTACTAATAGCATTTTGATAGTAAGCTTAAAATTGTCCAGCGATGGACTAAAGCAAACTTTAAGATTGTGAAGCATCTGTTATGATTAGGTAATCCAGTGGCATGGATTTAAATCAATGAGCGGATGAGTCTTGTGTGTTGTAAAGAGTGACGGAAACGTGGTGGTGTTTCTTGTACTATACGTAGATAGTATCTTGCTATTTGGAGACAATGAAAGAGTATTATCGGGTGTATGGGTATGGTTAATAAAGCGGTAGAGATGAAGGACTTAAGAAAGGCAAAATATATCCTTTTGATCACGGTAATACGGATCACAAGAAAGGATATTATGCTTATCTCAAGTTTCATAAAATGATACAGTCCATACTCGTTTAGCATGTGAATTTATCTAAGTGGATGTGTCTTTGAGACACAAAAAGTAGATAAAGAAGATGAAAGCGGTTCCTTATACTTCGGCGAATAAGGAATCTTAATCTAAGGAATGCTATGAACGAAGTTGGATATCTGTTTTGCTGGATGCATGAACAGTGGGTATCAATATAACCCGAAACAAGAATGATGAACTGTGGTAAGACATATATGAAGTGTCTGAGAAGGACTGGAAATCATATATAGACTTACTGAGCAGATTCACTGCTTCTTGTGGATTACGAAGATTCAGATTTTTTAGTCAGATTGGACGGTAGTAAATTCTCCTCAATGTTATGTGTTTAATTTTAGGAAGTAGAGTCATAATGTGGAGGAGTGTTATATAGAATATATTTCAGACTCCGGACTCCATCATGGAAAGATGATAAATTGGAGCCTATGAGGCAGCCAAAGTATCTATATGACTCTAGAGACTTCATGATGGACTTTGAAGTGTTTCTAAGTTTGCCCAAGGTAATCACAATTTACATTGATGATATTGGTGCAGTTGCAAACTTGAAGAAATCACAAGTCCATAAGGCAATTAAACACATGGAGCGCGAGTACCACCTGTTACGAGAAATCGTATGATGAGGGGAAGGTTGTTGTCGCCTAGATTGCATCGGATGATGACCTAGTAAACCATTTACAAGGACCTTAAGGCGAGAGCTTTTAATGGTCGTGTAGTGGGAGTAGGAATCAGATGTATGGCAGAAGACATGACAGCATAGTCTTTTAGTATAAGTGGGAGATTGTTGGATTGTATACTAAAAGTCTAGATTTAGTATGAACAATCTTATAACAATATTTGAAATGAGAATCATATGATCAAATGATTGCATCTTATAATCTATTTTATATGCATGATGCAATAGTCCACTTACTTTATACTGTAGATAATATGTTGTGCGACAACACGCGGAAGATCATATTATCGGTTTCTTTATAAAGTATAAACAGATGCTCACAACCGAGATAGACGGGGACTCTCTATCGGTATGGTTGTAGTGTGGTTTGGTATTAGCTTGTCATGGCTATAGAATCACATTAGTGCACTTGTGTGTATTGAGCAGGACCGCTTGAGATCGTTCGACTTATACTGACTTATAGAAGAACTTGATCTCTGTTATTATGGAAGTTCGTGCTCTTAATCCCTATACAATAACCTCGACACGTAGGGCAGTATGTATTTCTTTGATTCATCAATGGGTGAGATTTATATGTATTAAATCAACAAACTCGGTGAGTTAGGAAGTAGTGCTGTATCTATGGTGTGCTGTTGATTGTAGAAGGAATCCATGTCCGACATAGGTTGATGATGTCCCCTTGAGGAGCTCATAAGATTTATCATGTAAATCTTGCAAGTGGATTAATTTTCGGCATGATAATAAGGTTGAGTGGTACTACTCTCGGATGAGATATTAATTAATTTGAGTTGTCAGTAACTTAATTAATTAATGGACATTGTATATCTTAAACATGGGGAGACTATTGGGCTTATAATAAGAAGGAGCCCAGAACACAATTTGGGATTGGATGGGTAGTGCAATAATAATATTTTAGTGGACTATATTATTATTATTGGATTTAATTAAAAGCTTTGGGCTAAGCTTGGTTAATTAAATTTCAATTGAGGCCCAGTTCAATTTCTCCTCCTGGTCCCTGCTGTAGCCCAATTATATAAGTCATCTCAGCTCTTGTTAACCCTAAGTCAGTGCCTCTCATTTGACATACGGGAGATAACAGAGAGCAGATTGAGAGAACTCTGGGGATTGTTGACCACCCAACACCAGAGTTGACTTTGGGACATACGGTAGAAGATCAGAGGTGTTCATCACAGATCTTCATCCTCTACATCAACCCAAAAGTACGGTAAACATTTTAATTGCTTCCGTTGATTGTTTGCCTATAATCCTAACGATCACGTTTGAACCACACGATCCAATTGCCAACAGTCTACGCTTAGCACCTCACCTTTCTTGGTCATAAGTATATGATCCTCAGAATTTTCTTCCTCCCATGGCTGTCTACACTTCTCCTTATCAATCTTCCACTCAATTTTAGAGTCATCTAAACTATTAAAATCAAGATTAATCAAGTTAGAAATCACATCTATGCTCTTGCATGATTGAGTCTCCATGGGTGATGCGCGCTTTCTTTGCACGCAAAATTAATCCCCAAGTATTAAGGATATTAGTTGCAGCTTAAGCAAGCGACCAAGTTAAATATCAAACCCAAAAGACAGCGTATTATTAATTTAATTATATACTAAATTAATTAAGACGAAAGGCAATAACGTTTAAGGATTGAATGATTAAACTACTAACCAAATTAATTAAATATTAATTAAATAAATTAAGCACTAGTATAATACGAAAGTGAATTAAGTAGGAGAATAGGTAGCTCCAGGGTGATCCGGTTTCACTCATTAATTTCTTTTTCGTGTATCAATGTCTGACTCTGCCTTGTGGATTATGGACGCATCACTAAGCCATGCAAATTTACTCTATAGACACAAGTAAATATATGTGTAACACGTGTGAATAACCTTGAAGTAAGTGATATAACTTTACCCCCTTTCTAGGTACTATCAGTATCAATTATTTCCCTGGCCAATTGATATTCTAACCCGATATGATCTCCCTTTATAGGTACTATAAAATTAACTCTTTATCCTGCTTAATAACCCGAATCCAATTCAATTAATAAACATTCATATATGATAGTTCTAATGAAGTTTTGGAGTCTCTACACTTAAAATCATAACATGGAATCCTGTTCAACAGTGAACGCGCTCAATCGATAACCAAGATATATATTTAAACTCTATATAACAGTTGAAGATGCACAAAATGACTCTGAATATTAATTAAAAATACATAGTCATATATAAAATAATTCAACAAGTAGTGTTGTATGGAGTATACACACGAAAGTTCAATTAATTCATTAAAACCTTCAAAACCCTAGATCTACAAAAAAGGCTCTAGCCCTTGATGTTATGAAGAACAATCATGGGGATTGGATAGATCTTACCCATATGTCTGGAAAATACAAAAAAATTAGGAAATGAATAAAACCCTAGATGTGGGCATCATCGCGTCCTTCTCCATTTTGAATCCTCCTCTTGGTTCTCCTCTTGATTCAGCAGACAAATCTTCAAAGTGATGGATGGATGAAGGAAAGGATGTGGATGATGGTTGGGGGTGATCCCCCTTGTGGGGTGTATGATGATTGTGTTGTTGTGCCTTCCCACATAAATAATAATTTAAAATATATATAGGTGTGAGAAGGGAATTAAATAAGGAAATAAAATATATGGGTGAATCATGAAGGATTATGTGATAAGGAGATTAATTGTACACCAAGATATAGGTAATTTTCGAAAATTTTAGGAAATTCTCGTTGGCAGCTGCGCGACTTCACGATTTTGATCATAACTTTCTCGTCCAAACTCCGATTTTAGTGATTCTTGCGCTCACGCGATTCTCTTTTCCTTAGCTTTATATATATATAAAGATCTTACCAAAAACTCTAATATTTGAAGATTTAACAAGCCATGGAAAATGAAACAGTCATGCTGAGTAGAAACAGCTTGCGCGACGTAACCATTTCGATCATAACTTTCTCATTTGGACTTCGATTGAGGTGTTTCTCACGCCAAAATGACCCACTTTTCTGTGGCTTTCCAATCATGTATCACACTTTTATTTTTTAACTCCACACAAATACAAAAAATTACACAAGTTGGATGTGCGTTTTTCAGCATTCTTGCACAAGTTGCACATTTTCTCCAACTTTGCACTTTTGATCATTTTTCACATAAAACACAATAAAACACCTCAAACACACCTTTTTCTTACATATATCGAATATAAGACACTTGTGCTAATATATGATAATAATTTCCCTTAAAAAGTTATTTAATTGGACACTAAAACACGCTTATTTTCACTCTCATCAATGGGCATCTTCATTGCTTGAAGGTTTGACTCGAACGGCTGATCTAAGGAATCTCCAGGGCGTGACTATGCAGTCTCATAGTTCCGACCTTCGATTGAGGTTATTCACGTGCGAAAATGATCCACTCTTCTGTGACTTTCTGTTCGACCCTTTTAGGAGCTGGTTCGACCAAGACCTTGGTCGAACCGGCCATCGGTGATTTTTGGAACATTCCCAAGTGATTGGTTCGACTTGTGAGAGGTGGTTCGACCAAGGGTCTTGGTCGAACCAGGGTCAAACCGGCTTCTTGAAGCTCCAGAATCTGTTTCTGGCATCATCGATCCCTCATACTGCATTCTGGACCTGAACGTGATGGCTTTGCACTCTTTTGGGTTCATTATGTCTTGAGACGAAAACTTTTCTTTCTCCAATATTTGCGTCAATTGATTCACGCTCTTGGCCATCTGCCCCATCATCAAAGTAAGGTCATTCAGCTGCTTGGACAAATTTGCATGGGTAAAATTTATAATAGCCTCAAGTCGATCAACCCTTGTATCATTCTTAGCCATGTATCGATTGAGGGAATCTTCAACACTAGGCTTCATTTCTTGCTGCTGCAAATTAGGCCCTCTTTGCGTCAACTATCTAATCTGCCTCTGCTGGGATTCTAGTAGCTTGTTGATATTATCTAAACTAGAGACGATCTCATCATCCCTATTCGGCTTTACTACTTGATGTTCAACCTGAGCCACCTTACCCACTACATAAGTTCCTCTAACGCTCTTTGTAAGCTAGTGACGCGAATTCATAGAGATATTTTCAAACAACTTTTCTGCTTCAAGTGCTGTCTTAGATAACATCGCTCCTCCTGATGATGCATCAATAAGAATACGCGACTCACAATCCAATCCATAGTAGAAGATGCTTATGTACTGAGCTTTAGACATTCCATGCTGTGGGCACCTCCTGATCATGTCTTTAAACCTGTCCCACGCTTCATGAAATCACCCTGATTCATAACAAATTGGGTGATCTCTTACTTCATTCTTAAGATCCTTGAGGGTGGTATGTATCTCTCCAAGAACTTCTGTTGCAGTTACTCCCATGTAGTGCAGTCTGCTACATCAAGAGTCTCATACCAATTTTCTGCCCCATCAATTAATGTAAACTTAAATAGGGCGATTCGCCTAGCATGATCATTAGCTCCAGCACCCTTCTGAGTGTTTGCATAACCAAGAAATCTTTTGAGATGCTGATATGGATCTTCAAAACAACCTCTAGAAAATGAATTCTTCTCTACCATGTTAATAAGAGTGGGATATATCTCAAAATCATCATCTTCCCCCCTTGCTCCTATCAACCCCATGTAGCCAATCCCATAGTTCGTGAAAATTTCACAAATGGCAACATTATCTGGATTCTGCCTTGCTCCGGCCACATTTAGCTCAATGTGTTATTCATTCTTTTCCTTTTTCTTCTTTTCCTAGTGCACAAGTACCTCAGAAAAATTCAAGGTTAATTAAAAATAGAAATAAATAATCACAAATAAAAATTGGGTCAATTACTAGTAAGTACAATTTATATATCTAAAGTACTACTAGATACACAAAGTAAATTATATTACTTATCAATACAAATTGAATGCATAAAATACCCTTTTATCCCTATTTTAATTGTATTCAAATATTAATTTAAAGATGTGATGCAAAAAGATAATGTGTCCCACTAATTTTTCACAAAAATAGGTGGGAGATAACGCATATTATATTAATGTGTCGATCAACATCAACGCCTGAAAATGTCTGAATACATTACATACAAATATTTATGGATACATGATACATTACCTATAACTAATTATGAATACATTGCATACAACTATTTATGAATACATTTAGCTATTTTGGATTATGATTATTAATGGTTAATTAGCCATTGTATTAAAAAAATTACTCTAAGAATACGTCGCCTCGGTAACTCGGATTCGCCCTCTGATCACATTCACATTGTTTATCTATTTAGAAATATTTATGTATAAATATATTTTTGTATATTTGTATTTAAAAATTTTATGTTCAAATTTTATGTATCAATATATATATATATTTTTAATATATTTATGTTCAAAAATTATATATTTTGTGTTCAAAAGTTTACTTAATTTGTTGATGTTAATAATTTATGTATTTAAAAAATATTTATTTTTAATATATTTGTGTTCAGAAATTATATATTTTGTATTCAAAAATTAACTTACACATAATCTGCGGATGTATGGGGTAACGTAAATATATACCTATTTTATCTATACGTGATGTATTTAAGGATAATTGAGACTTTTTATAGAATAATTTTGTAGTAGTTAGTAATAAAATATGTACTATGTATTTACTAGTAATATTATAGTATATCTTATACTAAATAGTAATAAATCCTTAAAAATTTTAATCAAATAATAAACTAATAATAACAGTCGTCCCCGGCAATAGCGCCAAAAACTTGATGAGCATTTTCTTTGCACGCAAAATTAATTCCCAAGTATTAAGGATATCAATTGCAGCTTAAGCAGCGACCAAGTCAAATATCGAATCCAAAGGACGGTGCATTATCAATTTAATTATAAGCTAATTAATTAAGACAAGTTGGCAATAATATTGAGGATTGAAGTATTAACTAATAAAAAATTAATAAAAATAACAAATAAAATAAAGCATCACTGGAAGAATGCGATAGTGAATCAAGTAGGAGAATATGTAGCTCTAGGATAATCCAGTTTTACTCATTAATCTCCCTTTCGTGTATCAATGTTCGACTCTACCATGTAGAATATGGACGCATCACTAAACCATGCAAATCTACTCTATAGACACAAGTAAATATGCGTGTAACACGTGTGAATACCCTCGGAGCAAGAGACGTAATTTCACCCCCCTTTCTAGGTACTATCAGTATCAATTATTTCTCACATCAAGAATCTAACCCGATATGATCTCCCTTTATAGGTACTATAAAATTATCCTCTTTATCCTACTTACTAACCCGAATTTAATTCAATTGATAAACATTCATATATGATAATTCTAATGAAGCTTCGCAGTCCCCTCACTTAGAATTACAACATGGAATCCTTCTCAGCAGTGAACGCACTAAATCAGTAACCAAGATATGTACTCAGACTCTTTATAACAGTTAATGATGCACAAAATAACTCTGAGTATAAATTAAAAATGCATAGTCATATATTAACTAAATCACAAGTAGTGTTGTACGGAGTATACACACGAAAGTTCAATTAATACATAAAAACCTTCAAAATCCTAGATACACTAAAAAGGTTCTAGCCCATGATATTACGAAGAACAATCATGGGTGTTGGATAGATCTTACCTATATGTCTGAAAAATACAAGATAAATTAGGAAACGAATAAAATCTTAGATGTGGGCATCGTCGCGTCCTTCTCCATCTTGAATCCTCCTCTTGGTTCTCCTCTTGATTCCACAAAAGAATCTTCAAAGTGATGGATGATGTAAGAAAGGATGTGGATGATGGTTTGGGGGTGATCCCCCTTGTGGGGTGTAGGATGATTCTGTTGTCGTCTCTCTCCCTTCTTGGTGTGATCTACATCCTCTTTTATACTTGTGAGCTATCTTTATGGATCTTGGATGTGCTTTTTCTTGAATAACACAAAAATACACGCACTGGGGGTGTAAAAATATGAATTTGGAGCTATTCAGGCATTTGGTTCGACCATGGGCTTGGCCGAACCAGATCAGGGAGGTCAAACCAGCTTGCGCAGTCTCACCGTTTCACGTATAACTTCCACATACAAGTTTTGATTTGAGTGATTCTTGCACTCACGTGATATTCTTTTCCTTAGCTTTCTATCTCGATAAAGAACGCATAGAAACTTCAACATATGAATATGTAACAAATCATGCAAAATGGAATAATCGTTCTGTTCGGCATAGCTTGCGCGACGTCACCATTTTGATCATAACTTTCTCGTTTGGATTCCAATTGAAGTGTTCTTTATGCCAAAATGATCCTCTATTATGTTATCATACTTCTAGTTTAGAGCTCCACATGAATATAAAATAATTACACAAGTAGGACGTTCATTTTTCAGCATTCCTACAAAAGTTGCACATTTTCCCTAACTTTGCACTTTTGATCCTTTTTCCACCTAAAACATAATAAAACACCTCAAACTAACTTGTTTCTCATATGTATTGAATATAAGATACTTGTGCTAATATATGACAATAATTTCCATTAAAAATGTGTTAAATTGGACACTAAAACACGCTAATTTTCACTCTCAATAGGTTTATGCACAGAAACTTATACACTTATAAATAAAAATATATACACTAATGAATAAAAATATACTCCCTCCGTCCGCTCGAAAGAGGATCTTTTACTTTTGTGCACATTGATTAAGGACTATTATTATTTAATGTGTAATGGGTAGTTGTATTAGTGGGAGTGTGGACCCTATATTTTAGTTGTATTAGTGGGTGTGTGGGAGTCCCATGTATGTAAAAAGAAAATGACCTTCTTTGGAGTGGACGACCAAAATAAAAAAAAATACCCTCTTTCGAGCGGACGGAGGGAGTATATACTTTGCTAGCAAATTTTCTTTATGTTTTTTTTAATAAAAAATTAAATGAAAAAAAACTATATAATTATTAAAAAATATGAGTATAAACTACTGAATAAAAAATTAAAGAATTTATTACTGATAGATACAAGTTTTAATAGGCTAATTACTAGGAGATACAAAATCAAATTTAATTACTAAAAGATACATTTTGATATTTTCCTTTTCCAAGTTTACCCTTAATATTCCGTATATAATTAATCACACTTTGAGTTTCCATAAAAATAAGATACATAAATTATTGTACATTTTACTTTCCATAAAAATAGGATACATTTATGTTATATTCTATATATATATATATATATATATATATATATATATATATATTGTTAAATAATTTAGATGTTTAATAATAATAATCACGGTCCTTATCTATTTACTTGTATCCATAAAAATAGGATATATTATGTCTCATTCTGTATATATTGTTAAATAATTTATGTTCAATAATAATCACTGTCCTTATCTATTTACTTGTACACTATTGTGAAAATGAACACCAATGTTAAAAAATATTATAAATCCTAATAATCATCGTCCTTATAAATTACTTGTACACCAATGTGAAAATGAACATTAATGTTAAAAAAAATATTATAAAATTATAATATATAACTAATGTGTCACGTTATATGTAATTGCAATTAATATGAGGTATTAGTATTGAGAAATTCAAATATTGTTTAATTATTACTTCCATGTAGATAGAACTTCGCGCAACTTTTAATTATGTACAATGATATACATTACTGTGCATTCTTAAGAGATGAACAAAAAATACGCAAATAAATTTAAGGAAAGGTGGTTATAATTATCAATACAAATAATAGGGAATTTCTTGTACATCAGTGTGTATTCTTCAGAGAAAAATATGCGATACAAAAAATATGATCGGTGTCATTTTCACCTACATCTTAGTATCTTTTTATTATGTATTTTTGTGTATTTTTATTTATTTTGTATATCATTTGGTGGTGTTATATGAAGATATGGAGATTTGTGCTTTGAAATGATAAATGTATGATTTTCATGAATAAGTGTCTTAATGCGCGATATTTGTAAACATTTAGAGGATTAGTACTTTAGTATAATTTGTGTAATTTTCAGGTAAAAATGGATTCTAAACGCGAAAAGGAAGACATGGGAAAAAAATGGATCTCAATTCGGAATTGAAACAAGGGAGAACGAGCCGAAACGAAAGAAGAAAAATAGGGACAGCACAAATACGATCAGTGTGCACGCATACGAGCAGTATGCGGAACACGGCCCTGTAAGCCAATGTCGTGTGCCAACACCTGAAATACCTATACGACCATGGCATGGCCGTGTGCGGCACACGAGCCTTATCCGTGCAAAAATCAGAAAAAAATCAGTAAACCTTCTAGAAGCTTCTAAGGGGTATAAATACTTGTTTTGAGTGTAAAATCCAGGAGGAATCATTTTGGATCAGTTCCATACACATTTTACACCATATTTTCACACACTAACTCCATTCCATCAATCTCCATACCCTTCATCCATCCAATCCACTTGATCACCTCAAATCCATCCACCATTCCATTAATCCACCAATCTAAGAAGGGAAATTCATCATTGGTCGAAGATTTTAGCATAATCAATGAGGAGGAAGTTCACCATCAAAGGGGAGCCAACTTACCTTTATTTTGTTATTTTCTTCATTATTTGGCTCAATTGGAGCAAGCCATGGATTATGTTGAATTTGTAATGATATGTAGTGGCTAATCCTCATGTGAGCCTAGCAATATGCTTGGGGATTATGTAGATTTTGCACACCACATATTTGATGAAATGATTGTTATGAATATTTTCTATCATGAATGTTTATTCTCATTTTATATATGATTTGTGTGGTTAAATTTGAAAAAATATCACATTTGGTCCCATAAGAATTCTTTCATTTCAATTATAGTCTCGTAGGAATACAGTGATCCTATAGCTAGCGATTTTGGTCCCATAAGAATATCATTAACCATAATTTTTAAAAATTTTCATCCCAAATTAACTTATATTATTATAAACTACCAGATTTATATTATTTTATGTCTTTCAAAATAGACATAGTCCATTTTGGTCTTGTTAATAGTTCAGAATATTTCGTCAACTATTAACATATTTTGATAAAAATTTCATATGAGACTAAATCTGCCAGTTTTGGAACATTTTTGACATTGAGCAATTCTTACGAGACTAAATATGAATTACCCCGGTTAAATTCTCTATTCAAAGTGTAAGGATGGTCATTCCAATATTATGTTTAGTGGTTTAATTGAATCATTGATTGTTGATCGGTGTCATTTTCACCTAGATTTTAGTGTCTTTTTATTATGTATTTTGTGTGTTTTTATTCATTTTGTATATCATTTGGTGGTGTTATGTGAAGATATGGAGATGTGTGCCTTGAAATGATAAATGTGTGATTTTCATGATTAAGTGCCTTAAATTGTGCTACTTTGCATGACTTGTTATACCCTCAAATGTTGGAAGTTTTCTCAGATCTATATATGGTTGGAAAGCCACGGAAGAGAGTATCGCGTGAGCGCAAGAATCACTAAAAATGGAGATCGGATGTGGAAGTTATGCGTGAAACGGTGAGACTGCACAACACGCGATACGCTACACGGCCCGTGTACCGAGCACGGCCCTGTAAGGCATGGGCGTGCTCGGACACCAGAAAATGCTACACGGCCACCTCCGTGGCCGTGTGACGCTGCACGGCCCGTGTAGGTTCAAAAGGCAGTTTTATGATCTCTAAATGTTCTAGAAGCTTCCATGGGGGTATAAATACATGTTTTGACCACAAAATTCGAGAGGAATCATTTTGGATCAGTTTACACACACACTAAACACCTAAATCACACACATTCATCTCCATCTCTTCCATCCTTCACCTCATCCATCCAAACCACTTGATCTCCTCAAATCCATCCATTAATCCATCCATCCACCAATCTAAGAAGAGGAATTCATCAAGGATTGAAGATTGTAGCATGATCAAAGGGGAGGATGTTCACCATCAAAGGGGAGCCAACTTACCTTTATTTTGTTATTTTCTTCATTATTTGGCTCAATTGGAGCAAGCTATGTATTGTATTGATTCTACTATGATTTGTAGTGGCTAGTCCTTATGTGAGGCTAGCAATGTGATTGGTTAGGAATTATGTAGATTTTGCAAACCACATGTTTGATGAAATGATTGTTATGAATATTTTCTATCATGAATGCTTATTCTCATTTGATGCATGATTTGTGTGGTTAAATTCTCTATGCATAGTGTTAGGATGGCCATTCCAATATTATGTATGGTGGTTTGATTGAATCATTGATTGTATGAGGTGACTTAGTTAGTATGAGGGGAGGAAAGCCATTCCCTCCAAGTGCTTAGAACCTCATGATAGGACATTAGTGATGAACTAGTGAGGGGAACCAACTTATGATCATAGTACCCATGAGGGAATTGAGAGTAAGACAATCTTAGGAGATTTAAACTTGTAAAAGAGTTGAGAACCTAATCACCTTGGCCATAGGGGTTAGGGGTACAATTGTGATTGCCCTTAGTATCATAACTTGAAAATCATCAATGCATGTGTGTGTGTGAGTCTACATAAGCCTTATCCATGATGTTGCTTGCCTTGCATACTTCTTAGATTGTTCACCTCCATCCATTTTCCATCACACTTGTACATGTTCTATCTTTCATTGCTTTCCTAGTTGTTAGTTTGTAGTATAATCAACCCCCTCATTCTTCGATTCGTCCTATTAGAGTAAAGCATTTCTCAAATACGGCTACCCACTTTCGCCCTTGGGTTCGATATCTTATAAATTTTGCACTTGGTCGCTTACGTGCTACACACGATAGAGTACACTTGCTCTTATCAATTATCAAAATTGAAACCAAGTTCATGGCGCCGTTGCCGGGGCGAAAGCCTTTGGTGTAACGTGTTTGAATTTGTTAGCTCTACTTAGGACATTTTTCTTATTTTTGCATTCTATATTTGCTTTGGAAAATTTTGTTCTTACTTGTTCTTCTTGATAGGTACATCAACCTTAAAAGAAGAGAAGAAGGAGCAAAACCAAAAATAGTAAGTGAAGGAAAGTTGTAGCTAGCCTTGAAAAGAAGAGTATGAACATGGATGGGTGGAACCAATACATGGGAGGAAATTATGGAAATCTACTTGGTTTGGTTCCACCACAACAATCAATGGGCTATAAGAATGAGAGCTACTATGGGTATAGTGGTCAAATGAGTCAAGCAAGCTCTCAAGGCTACAACAATGGGAGTTATGAGGAATGGCAAGAAGCTTACAATGTTAATACATTCCAACCGTATCAAGGAAACATTTTTTTCGTTCCGAGTTCTTACAACAATCAAGTTTCTATGGATACCCTTCTATCCAAAAATGATGCCTTGATAGAAAAGCTTAAAAGATATGTTTATGGAAATGATACAAGGCAAGGCTTTCAACCAAGTCTTTCAAGCTATGAGCCTCAAAATACCTACTCCATGCCTACTTCCAACTTTAATGGGGGACAAGTGTGGAACATGCCCAATTACCAAATGGGGAATGGAACATGTATGCAAAACGGGTATGTCCAAGGAAATTTCCAAGAAAAGTGTCCACCATATGATGATGGGAAACCTTCCTTACAAGATCAATTACGTCAAATGATGAAAATGCTTAAAGAAATGAGTAAGGAAAATGAAAGGACAATGAAGGCCTTTGAACGTCAAATGAGTCAAATGACAAAAGAACGGAACAATCTTCGTGAAATAGAGAATTGTGATGAAAAGATTAAAGAAAATTTGAAGGTAGAAGAGTGTTCGGGGGATAATGAAGAAGACTCAAGAGATGTTGAGATTATTGAGGATAAGGAAGACAAGGAAGAAGAAAAGTTGGAGGATGAAAATTCAAGTGAGAGGAGTAAAGAGCTTGAGGAAGAAGAGAGCTTTGAGGATGAAGAGATTATACAAGATTTCTTGTCCCTTGTTGATAAGGAAAATTTAAGTGAAGATGAAGAATCACAAGAGGTTGAATTTGATGAAGTGGACCAAGGTCTAGAAGCACTTGATGATGAGTTCGGAAGTGAAATGAGCATTTCTCCATCTTTTAGCTCTTCAAGTTGCATTGATTTTCAAAATATTGTTTATATTGACTTTGTCTTACCTATTGATTCTTCTCAAAGCTTTAGGTACAAGAGAGAACTTGAAGAAGTGTTGGGTACTTACTTGATAAAAAGGAATAAGTGGTGGTCACGGAAGGAAAGGTCAATGGAATGCAAGCTCAAGCGAGTTGATTTTCTAAAGCCAATCTCGAAAGATGCTACCGAGGTCGTTACTTGCCACAAATGCCTAATAGAGGAAGAAGCACAAAGATTAAAATTTGATGGCAAGAATGAACGATATCCTTGGCCATTCCGATGAGTTCTCCATAATCCGTCCGGCTTGAAGACGTTAAACTTAGCGCTAGATGGGAGGCAACCCATCATTTATTTTAATGCTTTCATTTAATTGCTTTGATTTAGTTTTTTTTGCATCTTTTGTGTGTAGGTGGATTGTGCTCATGAAGAAAAACACATAAGGATGAGACGAGATGTGCTAGATTTTGAATGAAGATGTATGTCACACCACTTTGTTCAAACTTAAATTTAACACTTGTGTTAATTTAAGTTTGGGGAGAGAGTGTGTGGTGGCCATACTTGAATGTTGGCATGCACATACGTCATCACAAGGTACGTTTAAGATGATCAATGGTGGAAACTACAAGGGTAAGTCTCACCACTTTTTGCAAACTTAATTCTCAACTTGTTTCGATTTAAGTTTGGGGGGATAGTGCGTGGTATGCCTTACCACTTGTGTATGCTTGATGTATCATGTTGATAGAGTGATTATCTTGATTGTCTTGTGAAAATTGGGTAAATTTTAAAATTTTTCTCATGAGTATTGGATTGATTTTGGTTAGTTTGGTTGTGTGGGAGTGCATAATAATCCTTATTTTTATTGCAAGTGTTGAGCTAATGGTTTGTTGAGTGTTTGAGCATGGATGAAGGATAGTGGAAGCATGAATGGAGCTTGGAGCTAACGCTTTCATTATCAAAATGCCTATTGAGGGAGTTCACTCTACATCTTATCACTTCTAAATTGCTTGACATGAATTGATGTTGATTTGGATTGTAGTGGATTAACATGTTACTTCATGTGTTATGTACTTGGGAGGTTTACTTGCTTTATTTATGTAGTTTACTTGCTTTATTTTTTCTATTTTTGAATAAGGTGGCAAAAATCTTGAGCTTACATGTTATTGGATGATGATTTGTGCTTTATTTTCTTTTGATGGATGGAATTTTGATTATTGCATGATTATGTGTTTTTGTGTTGTTGTTTGCTTGGAGAGTCTTTGCTCATGCGTTTTGTTTGTAATTTTTATTCTTGTATAGGGTTGCTTGGTGGTATGTTTTGGGAAGGAGTTAAATGTTTTTGAATGTGAGCTATGATGCATTGTTTGTGATAGGTGATGGCAAGCATGTTAATGGTTTCTACTTGTTGAAATTATGACATGTTCTATTTAACTTGTTCAATTTTGAGATGAATTGAGGTGTAATGAGTTCCTTAAGGTCCGAGCAAAAGCTTGTGAGTGTTTGAGCCTCAACCGTGCATCCATGGTTAATTTCTTAATGAGTGGATCGATTGAACCTTGATAAACTAGAACTTGCTCATGGACTACGGGAATGAGCCCGATTGGTGGAGGTTAGTGAGATGATCTTAGGTCATCCTTGTTACTTTAAAGTCATTGCTATATATTTCCTTACCTTATACATCATCCCTAGTTAACCACTTTGAGCCTTAAAGCCTATTTTTGTGATATTAGCACATTACAAGCCTTGAATACCCACTTGAGCCTTATATATATAACCTTTGTGTGGGTGATTGAGGAGATATGGTTTACAAGGTTGATGTGATAATTGTACTAGAGAAGAAAGGAAATGGTAAACAAGCAAGAAAAGGATAAAAGAGCTAATGCAAAATGAACATGCAACCTCAACATAAGAAAAAAAGAGCAAATCAACAAAAATATGCTCAAGGAATTCAAAAGTCGAAAGAAAGAAAGCATGCAAATTAAAAGAAGCTCAAGAATCCAAGGAATGATAATGATTAGTGCTTGTGATTAGAAAAGAAAAAAAAGGAAGATAGAAACGTGAAGAAGTTGAAGAAGTTGATCATCTCTTCGATTACTTACACTCGATGAGTCACTCTTATCCATAATCTCCCTGCCCTTACCAAAAAGCCTAACATTACATCCAAAAATAAAAGACCTTTTTGATCATTAGTTGAAGCCTTGGTGGCTTGTGAATGTAGTCCGCAAGCAAGCCTATGGTGCGTCGGGTTCAATCGATTGATGAGTGAAAATTACCCTACTTCATAGAGTGTTGAGTGCATTTTGATACCCATTGTGAGGCTTGGACCGGAAGGGACTTTATTACTCTTAATTTTCTTAGACTTGAACTTGTTAATTTTTTTATGTCATGATTTTAATGTTGTAGTGTGACTTGATATGATTTGTAGTCCTTGTTACTTATGATGTGTTATTGCTTATGTTCGTTAGGTCTTTCTCTAGGTGAAAATTCCCCCTCTCGTTTTCTCATTTTCGTTGCTCGAGGACGAGCAAACCTTTAAGTTTGGGGGGTTGATCGGTGTCGTTTTCACCTAGATTTTAGTGTCTTTTTATTATGTATTTTGTGTGTTTTTATTCATTTTGTATATCATTTGGTGGTGTTATGTGAAGATATGGAGATGTGTGCCTGAAATGATAAATGTGTGATTTTCATGATTAAGTGCCTTAAATTGTGCTACTTTGCATGACTTGTTATACCCTTAAATGTTCGAAGTTTTCTCAGATCTATATATGGTTGGAAAGCCACGGAAGAGAGGATCGCGTGAGCGCAAGAATCACTAAAAACGGAGATCGGATGTGGAAGTTATGCGCGAAACGGTGAGACTGCGCAACACGCGATACGCTACACGGCCCGTGTACCGAGCACGGCCCTGTAAGGCATGGGCGTGCTCGGACACCAGAAAATGCTACACGGCCACCTCCGTGGCCGTGTGACGCTGCACGGCCCGTGTAGGTTCAAAAGGCAGTTTTATGATCTCTAAATGTTCTAGAAGCTTCCATGGGGGTATAAATACATGTTTTGACCACAAAATTCGAGAGGAATCATTTTGGATCAGTTTCCACACACACTAAACACCTAAATCACACACATTCATCTCCATCTCTTCCATCCTTCACCTCATCCATCCAAACCACTTGATCTCCTCAAATCCATCCATTAATCCATCCATCCACCAATCTAAGAAGAGGAATTCATCAAGGATTGAAGATTGTAGCATGATCAAAGGGGAGGAAGTTCACCATCAAAGGGGAGCCAACTTACCTTTATTTTGTTATTTTCTTCATTATTTGGCTCAATTGGAGCAAGCTATGTATTGTATTGATTCTACTATGATTTGTAGTGGCTAGTCCTTATGTGAGGCTAGCAATGTGATTGGTTAGGAATTATGTAGATTTTGCAAACCACATGTTTGATGAAATGATTGTTATGAATATTTTCTATCATGAATGCTTATTCTCATTTGATGCATGATTTGTGTGGTTAAATTCTCTATGCATAGTGTTAGGATGGCCATTCCAATATTATGTATGGTGGTTTGATTGAATCATTGATTGTATGAGGTGACTTAGTTAGTATGAGGGGAGGAAAGCCATTCCCTCCAAGTGCTTAGAACCTCATGATAGGACATTAGTGATGAACTAGTGAGGGGAACCAACTTATGATCATAGTACCCATAAGGGAATTGAGAGTAAGACAATCTTAGGAGATTTAAACTTGTAAAAGAGTTGAGAACCTAATCACCTTGGCCATAGGGGTTAGGGGTACAATTGTGATTGCCCTTAGTATCATAACTTGAAAATCATCAATGCATGTGTGTGTGTGAGTCTACATAAGCCTTATCCATGATGTTGCTTGCCTTGCATACTTCTTAGATTGTTCACCTCCATCCATTTTCCATCACACTTGTACATGTTCTATCTTTCATTGCTTTCCTAGTTGTTAGTTTGTAGTATAATCAACCCCCCTCATTCTTCGATTCGTCCTATTAGAGTAAAGCATTTCTCAAATACGGCTACCCACTTTCGCCCTTGGGTTCGATATCTTATAAATTTTGCACTTGGTCGCTTACGTGCTACACACGATAGAGTACACTTGCTCTTATCAATTATCAAAATTGAAACCAAGTTCAATTGTATGAGGTGACTATATTAGTATGTGGGGAGTTTGGCCATAACCTTCATGTACTTAGAATCTCATGATAGGACATTATTGCTAATTACTTGTAAAAGTGTTTGAAATGATGAGGGAACCCAAACCAAGACTCACATGATCATAGAAAGGGAACATAGGAATACGTCTCTGCTTACTAGAGAAAATTCTTCGTGATAATATCTCTATATTGGTATATTAATATCCGTAAGTACCGATAGGAAGAGTGAGGATTGGAGACACTCTTTGAGTGCCCTTAATATTATAGCATGATGACCTTCAATGCATGTGTGTGTGTGAGTCTACATGAGCCTTTTCCATGATGTTGTTTGCCTTACATACTTCTTAGATTGTTCACCTTCATCCATCTTCCATCACATTTGTACATGTTCTATCCTTTAATTGCTTTCCTAGTTGTTAGTGTTTAGTGTTAATATACCCCATCATTATTGATTAGTCCTTCTAGAGTCAAATATCTCTCAAATACGGATACATTGACTTTCGCCCTTGGGTTCGATATTCTAAATTTTTTCCACTTGGTCACTACAGTCTACTATGCGATAGAGTATGCTTGCTCTAATCAATTGATATCAAAATTGAAATCAAGTTCAAAATACGAGATTGAATTTTGAACATAATGTTCATTAGTGTGCATTCTCTCACTTATGTAATAGGAACATTCTACGCTTGGTATCTAGTAGGAATCTCTGAACTCAAATGCGCATCTTCGAATCCTTGGCATATTGTGATTTATGAAAATTATTATACATTGTTAAGAAATTAAAAAAATGCTATTATATATATGTATAACATTGGTGCACAATTAGTTGTCTGTATAGCTTTATGAGTAATTAACAGAAGTGTACAGTATCATTAAAATAATTATGATTGGATTTAAAACCCTAAACCCTATACCTAAAACTCTAATTTTTTAACTTTTTTTTGTACAAATTTAAAATAAATTATTTTTTATTATTAAAAATAATATATTTTTTTATTTTATTATATTATTTTATTTTATTTTTAATAAAAAATATTATCACTTTTTTTATAATTAGGTGTTACTTTTTGGTCTTTATACGAATTATTCATAAAATAACCTAATTGAATTGTTATCACTTTGGTTGATCATATATAACACTTAATTGAAATTTGGGCTTACTTGTGTGGGACTATTTCACGATGAGATAATTTTATATTTTTATAATTAATTATCACTTTTAATTAAAGATATTATCACTTTTCATTTATACTATAAATTATTCATGAAATAATTCGCACACTCATTATCATTTTTCGTCAATTGAATATCACTTTTTATTATAGTGGTGATCGCTTATTATCTGTCTTATAAAATGACTTCTATAAGACGATCTCATATGTGTATTTGCCTTGTTGAAATATTATCACTTTTTTTTCAATAATCTTATTAATTGTTCATGAAATTGTTTAATTAGTTAGTTATCACTTTTTCTTAATTACATAAAATTTTTTATTAAAATGTTATCACTTTTTACCAATTCCATAAATTATTCATAAAATAATTTAATTGAACAATTAATTATAACTTTTACTGTATGAAGTATTAGTTTTTTTTAAATGTTATCACTTTTTATTAATCTTAAAAATTGTTCATAAAATAATTCAATTAGACTTATATTACTCCCTCCGTCCCAACTTCAACTTCACACTTTCCGTTTTGTTCCGTCCCAAATTCAACTTCACACTTCCATAAAAGGAAAAAAGCAACAAACTAATATCCCTCTAACATACTTTAATTTCAAATTTGTCATCACCTTTTTAACACACATAACATACTTTATCATTTATTTATTACCCAAAAATACCATACTACCTTCAAAAGTAAGTCAAAAAGTGACTTTTCTTAAACTCCGTATCTACAATAAATGTGAACTTGAATTTGGGATGGAGGAAGTACTTTTTTCTTGATCATGTATTACTTTTTATTAAAAATATTATTACCTTTTATGTCAATTGGAAAGTTATTACTCCCTCCGTCCCGGGTACTTTTACCCGTTTGTACAGGCACGGAGATTAAGATATTTTATTATTTTTAATATATAGTGCAGGAAAAAGTAGAGATAAATTAGTAATTTAAAAAGAAAAAGTAAATAAAGTTGTTGGGAATAATGAATAAAGTGTAAAAAAAGTAAATAAAGTTGTTGAGATTGTAAAAAGTATGTAATAAAATATTATATATTTTTACTATAAATAGAATGGGTAAAAATACGTGGGACATCCCAAAATAAAAAGTTGGTAAAAATATGTGGGACAGAGGGAGTACTTTATTTTCTATTAAGGTATCAGGTTTTATAAAAATATTATCCCCTTTTATCTTTTGAATTTTTCATAAAGTATAATGCAAATGTTAATTAAATTTAAAAGGGAAAAAAGAAATATATAACAAAAAACGTTAAAATAAAATTGATCCTAAAAAATTTGTTCCTTTACGCTATTGAACTCCCGATCTTACCATTTCGGAAACATATATTAACAGGTATTTGATCAACCGTAAATATTAAAACAATAAGGGACATTAGAGAATTATTTGTGAAACGGGCATGGACGGGTCGATCCATCACTAAAATATATTTATTATATAGATAAAGTATGATTATTTGTAGTTAAAGTATGTAAGTAATAAATCATATTATAACATATTAAAATCATATTTTAATGCATAATTCATTATACTTTAGAAAAACATATTTTAAGAATCATTAAACATACTTTATCTAAATAATAGACATATTTTAGCGATTTGTCGACCTGTCACACAAATAACCCGTTTCACAAGAAACTTTATCAAACAGTAATATCGAGGGTTTTGAAAATAAAATGGGGCTCCGTCTCACTGAATGAGATCCGTGAAACGGTCTCGTACAAGTCTTTACCAATATTATTTTTTTACTTAACGTCTCCATCCAAAACTTATGGATGGGAGCAAATTGCAACTTTTCGGACAAAAATGTAATGAGATTTCTTGTATGGAATCAAAATGCAATTTTCCTATTAATTAGAGTAATTAGTATTATGCAAATAGTTTCCTAGAAGATGAAACACTTTGTAAATTGTATATTAATTCGATTTTTTTAATGTTCTTGAGTCATTTGTAATTATTGTCTCATTTGACATGTTTCATGACTTGAGTTAATAAAGGATAATTAAGTTGTTGAAGTTGGAGATAATTATGTAATATGAGTAGTCAGCCTTAAAAATTACAAATTGTATTGCACAGAACTAATATTTATGAGACATAAGAATTTATTATGTGTTTATAATTTTTTATAATTAGTAATTTTTGTATCGCAAGCTGCTAAAATAATTAAGTAAAGATTTGAGTGGCACGATAAAAAGGCGTATATAATAGTTAAACATATATAATCAAAATGTTGGGTATCTATGGTCGTCATCATCGGAACTTCACCGGAGAAGTTGGAGTGATGGGTGCTCAGATTCCTGAGTCTTAATTCACTAAGAACTTGAAAACAAACACAACACATATAATCCACCAAAGGAGATAGAAATAAGAACTCTCCAACCTTTCAATTTCTTTGACTGAGATAAATGTACACACAATGTGTAATTTATAACCAGCAGCCATCATCTTCTTGGAGAGAAGAAAGAACGGTTGTGTCAGACGCGTGAAGAGAGAAAGGGAAAATGAATCGATTCATCTCCATTAGGATTCCAACAGAGTTAAGAAGGCAAAGGTTACTTTGGGCCGGGCCTTAATAAATTAAGGCAGCCCACAAGCTGGAAGAAGAGGGCCATCAAGTTTGGGCCAAGTGGACCAAAAAAGACCCAACACAAAATATAAAAATTCATAACTTATTAGACTAAAATTGAGGAGTATTTAATTTCTCAATCCTAACAAATTAATGTTCTGGGTGTATCAAAGCGGCGAGGCGTCGACGTTCTTCCCCTTTACTTTGAAGAAAGGGGATACGAAAGATTCTGGAATTACCGGTCCAATGCCATCTTTTTGAAAAAGACGTTTTATCATTTAAATTCCAATATAGATGTGTTGCAATTAATTATTGAATGGATTTGAGCGTGCTCTTAGAGGACAAACACTTGATCCTTTTGTTAGGTTTTGTCTTGTTAATACAGATTGCGATGTTTAACGGTTTCTTAATGTAATGAGATAAGTTTACAAATTTTAATGATACTCCCTCTGTCCTACCGAAAGGTCACCAATTTACTATATTGGGCGTCTCATCCAAATGTCACCATTTTCCAGTTTTAGTAAAAAGAAGGTCATCATTTTACTATATTGGGTGTCTCATCCAAATGTCATCATTTCCCACTTTTAGTAAAAAGATACAACATTTGGCACACCACTCATCACTAATACAACTACTCACTACACATGAAATAATAATACTATCTAATCTAAGCACAAAAAGCAACCGGTAATATTTGGGCGGGACGCAGGGGCGGATCCAGGAAATATGATTTGGGGGTATGTCATATAATGGCAAAAACTTGTGTGTCCTCGAGGACACACAAGTACCCCATGTGAACACAACACTCCCCCTTCATATTTTATTTAACATTATGTATTGCTAGGCGTTTAAAATGCAAAGTGGCATGGAAATTGTAGAGGGGCACAATGTCCCCGGAGCACAAGAGCCTCACTCACATATAATTATAAATTTTATTTTTAATATTGAAAATCCTATAATAAATAAATATAATTGGAAAAATTATAATTACTATTGACACTGTCTAATTATTTTTAAAAAAAAGCAATTTAAAATATTATTATCAAAATTTTATAACACATATTTAGAACAATAATAATGAATTGAATATAAATTTATGTTGCAATTAATTAATAATTTAAGTACTAGATAAAATGAAAGATAAAAAAAACACAAGGTTTAAAATGAAAAAAAAAAGAAAAAAAAGAAAGAAGGTGAAGTATATAACATTAAAAGTACATATGTTTTATAAATAATTAATATGAAATAAATAAAAAAATATAAATAAATAAATAATATAAATATTAAGAAGAAAAATGGATAACATGGAATTATAAATAAATATTAATATAACTAAAAAACACAAGGTTTAAAATGAAAAAAAAAAGAAAAAAAAAGAAAGAAGGTGAAGTATATAACATTAAAAGTACATATGTTTTATAAATAATTAATATGAAATAAATAAAAAAATATAAATAAATAAATAATATAAATATTAAGAAGAAAAATGGATAACATGGAATTATAAATAAATATTAATATAACTAAATTATTGATACAATAATAATACATTAATATAAAAAAGAAAGAGGAAAGAAGTTGTGGGAATCGAACCCTTAACATGGGGATAAGCTAGGAGAGCTCTAACCACTTAGCTATTGGAGTACATTTGTAAATACATTCTATATATATAAATATTATTTTTTATTTTGGGGGTACAGTTGTACCCTTGTACCTATACTGCATCCGCCCTGGCGGGACGGAGGGAGTAATATATTTGAGATCTTAAAAATATATTATTAATAAGAGTATTTTAATCTTATTAATTAAGGATATTTGAGCCTAAACCTTTTATGGGAGTATATTTAGTATTTTTTGGATAAAAAAAGTTTGTCCCTATTCATTATATATTAGTATTATTTATTGCGTACATTCTCTAATAACATATTGTCTTCATTCGATTTCTCACTTTTCATTTTTATTCGTTCAATAATAATTTAAAATTAATAAATATGTATAATATACCTCGATTCATTGAAAGTTGCAACACACTCATATATTGTTTCATAGCTCAATAATTTCAACTAGAATATATAAAAAAGAAAAAAAAATCAAAGATAGCATGTAAAAGCTATCATAAAGTAAGAATTACATATGAATAAGTAAGAAAAAAAAGTGCATGTTAAAGCTTATGCATTAAGGGCGTGATTGGTACGATGGATTGGGGAGAAAATGGAATCGTCGTTTCTATTTCTATTTTTATTCCTGCGATTGGTATGTTTTTAGTAATAGGAATAACGATTCCAAAGAAATGTATATTCCCTTATATGTGGGAATGGGCATTCCTCCCACCCCATGATATTGGCCATTTCATTCCCTCTTTTCTCCCACCCAACCCTCTCTCTCTCTCTCTCGCGCGCGCACACACACATATATATATATTCTTTTAATTTATACAATATTTATTTATATAATTATAAGGGCGTGATTGGTATCATGGAATGTGGTGGGAATGGAATCGTCATTTCTAATTCTGTTCTCATTCCTGCTATTAGTATGTTTTTAGTAATAGGAATCACGATTACAAAGGAATGTGTATTCCCTTACATGTGGGAATAGGCATTCCTCCCACTCCATGATATTGCTCATTCCATTCCCTCGTTCCCCTCATCCCACCCCACTCCACCCTCTCACACACACACACACACATATTATAATTATAATTATAATTAATATTCTTTTAATTTATACAATATTTATTTTTATAATTATAAATATGTTACAAATTTTCTACTTAACATGTAATATTTATTAAAATTATTTGTATTAAATTATTTAATAAAAAATAAAAAAATAAAATATTTAAAATCTAAATAAAAAATTAAATATTTTTATATACTCAAATCGGTTAAAAATATATAATTAAATTAAATTATTAAAATTTTTAAATATTAATGTATATAATTATTTTAATATTTATTCAAAATAAAAATTAGTAAATTATATATAAAAAATTAATATTATTAATTAAATTGGATATATACATGTAATATAAATATAAATATAATTTTTTATACATAGTTTAATATTTTTTAATATATATATAAATTTTTTTATTTATATTTTAAATTTTATTTATATTTTAAAAATATTAATATTTATTTTATTTATAATTTAATATTTTTTTATAATTATAAAATATATAAAATCTTCATTAAAATTTTAATTAATTTAATATTTTAAATAAATTAAATTTTAATGTAATATTATAAAAATACTATTAATGAGAGTAAAATTATTAGGAATACAAATTCTATTACTTGAATTATTCCTAAATTATACCAATCATGATAAAAATAATTTTTAATCATTCCATTCCCATTACTATTCCATTCATAAGTTCATTCCATTCTCCTGTTATTCCATTCATTCATACCAATCTAGTCGTAAATATGTTACTATTTTTCTGCTTAACATGTAATATTTATTAAAATTATTTGTATTAAATTATTTAATAAAAAATAAAATAATAAATTATTTAAAATCTAAATAAAAATTTAAATATTTTTATATATTCAAATCGGTAAAAAATATATAATTAAATTAAATTCTTAAATTTTTTAAATATAAATGTATATAATTATTTTAATATTTATTCAAAATAAAAATTAGTAAATTATACATAAAGTTTAATATTATTAATTAAATTGAATATATACATGTAATATAAATATAAATATATTTTTTATGCATAGTTTAATATTTTTTAATATATATAAATTTTTTATTTGTATTTTAAAATTTATTTATATTTTAAAAATATTAATATTTTATTTTATTTATAATTTAATATTTTTTATAATTATAAAATATATAAAACTATTATTAAAACTTTAATTAATTAAATATTTTAAATAGATTATATTTAAACGTAATATTATAAAAATACTATTAATGAGATTGAAGTTATTAAGAAATACAAATTCTATTACTTGAGTTATTCCTGAATGATACCAGTCATGATAAAAATAATTTTTAATCACTTCATTCCCATTACTATTTCATTCATAAGTTTATTCAATTCCCCTATTATTCCATTCAGTCATACCGATCTAGCCGTAGATAAAAAAAAAAAGGTACATGTAAATAAAGTGTGTGATAATTCATTTGGAAGCTTATATATTGATAGACAAAAGTATGTTCACAAAGTGACACTTTCTAAGACGTGTTATTAAAGCTAGCTAATACATTAAAAGAGCAAGTGACAATTTCAAAAGTGTTTTTTTTTTTAAGGGTGAGCATTAGCATGTGAGAAAATTTTTGAAAGAAATAAAAATTCGTGAAAAAGCTTTGAAATGAATAAAAGTAGAGTTGACAACTCAAGTAATTAATTAAAATTACATAAAAATGAACTATAAAGCTTAAAATTCATTTAAATTAAAAGACAGTAATTAAAACTTGTACATAAAAATAAAATACATCTACTGTCCAAATACAATTGTCATTAATTTGCGTTTTAATTCTTCATCTTCTGGTGATAAGTGATCTTTAGCCAACAATGTATTCAGCATAACTTCTTTCATCCTCATTTGATTTCTCTGTAACTTATCTCGCTCTAATTCAATTTTTGCGTTTCTCAACTTTTGCATTACTTCAACTTCATTGTCTCTAGTGGACCTCAACGCATGAATTTCAGCAACAACTTCATTCGTAGCAAAAGATTGTGAGGTGTTACCTTTCTCTTTGTTTTTCATCTTATCTTTATCACTAGGACGAGCAATAGTTGAGCATCTACTATTTGGAGTTTCTGGATTTGAGGGAACAGAATACTCACAATCTTCACGTATTTTGGCTCTTTTGGAACTTCCACCACTTTCTTCGTTGCCCTCCTCATTTTCAGGACAAAAACGTGTAGAGTCATGATCTAATTTCAGCTCCCACTTTGGGTGTTTAGACATTACTTCATTAAATACAATTAAATCAGTAAACTTATTACCACTTGCTTCATAAAGTATATGAGCTTCTTTCTCGATATCTTTTTGGCTCATTCTGCTCTTTTTTCGAGTATGTGCTTCATTGCAAGCTGCAATCCACTTGTTTACACTCTCGTTGAGTCGTTTGAAACGACCTTTCAACATATCCACAGTTCTTTCCTTAATATCTTCAGGACTCTCTGCTCGAGCTTCTTGAAACATTTCATGAACTCGTCTCCAAATTGAAGGACCCTTTTTATTTTTGTTGTGCACTCTATCTTTACAAATAAAACACCAAGAAGACATAAGAGCAACATCTTCTTTCACACACCAATTGCTCTTTAGGGGGGGATTTGTTTGTTGAACATTATTGAACAAATTTCGAGAGATATTTTGTGATTCTTGAACCTGCTCGAAAATAAAAATTTGATTGAGATTTCATGAAAATTGAGAGATATGATGATATTGAGAGTTTTAATAATATCCAAAATTAATACAATTCTCAAAGATTGAAAATTTTTAAAAGTTTGGATAGTGATTTAGATTGTATGGATCCATAAAGATGATTAAAAAAAAGAAGAAATTAAAATCTAAAAAAAGAAGAATTTAAAATTTGAGATTGAGAGAAAAAAAAGAGTTTTTTTTATTGTGATCTGGGATGTGTTGATATTTTACTCTATTTTTAGATTTAAAAAAATTAAACAAATAAAAATTATGATTTTTTTAAATATTAATAATTTTGATATTATTTTATAAGAATTTAAATTATATTCATATAAATTATTAGAACCAATCACAATGTGACAACTATCACACTGTATGGGATAACGAATTTGGATTGGAAAGTGAGTTGTGGCATGACTCCACAGCTCAACCCTTATCAACCAATTATTTTTTTTTTTTCCCTGCTTGTCCTATTCTCACGACCTGTGTAACATGTTGTTGATGAGAGTGGTCCCCGTGGCGGACCCAGAAAACAGCGGTGGGTGGGCTAAGTTTATTAAAGAAAATAAATAATAATAATAATAATTAAAAAATAATAAGAAATATATATATATATATATATATATATATATATATATATATATATATTCACACACGAATTACCTTCTCGAAAGGGACGAATGATGAACTAAATGTTAATATTTATTATAATGTACTCATAGAATATATATAATTTAAGAAGATATATTTATTTTTTAGCTTCATTTGGGTGGGCTTAAAATATTTTTGAGCTGGGCTAAACTTAAAAACACAAATTGGGTGGGCTTAAAATATTTTTGGACTGGACTAAACTTAAAAACACAAATTATTTACAAATTATTTACGTATGATATAATGGGCTTTTGGGGGCAGCCCTGGGCTTGAGCTCGGCTGCCCCTACATACATCCGCCTCTGTCCTAAAGGAATGTGGTGGTCTGGAGTTAATACATTTTGTAGGCATATAAAGGAGTAATTTTGAAAACTTGTTTGTAAATTTTGATAAGAAAAATCACTTTTTAAAATAAAAAACAAACATGGCATTAGAAAACGATAACACTTTAGTACTTGCTCATCTTATATTTTGTTTTAGGTGAGATCGATTCACGATGACACCATTTTATACTATTTAATTAATTATCGCTTTTTATTAAAGATATTGTTTTTTTTTTAATATTTTGTCACTTTTTATTTACTGAACATCATTATCACTTTTCATCAATTAAATATAATTTTTTATTAAAAAGGTTATCACTTTTTATCCGTCTCATAAAAGTCATTCTGTGAGACGTTCTCACACAAGTTTTTGTCTATTTTATTCACATTTCACAATAACATTTTATGGAAATATATAAAAATATACTCCCTCCATCCCTCACTAAGAGAATTTTTTGCTTTTTGGCACGTGGATTGAGGAGTATTATTATTTAATGTATAGTGAGTTAATTATATTAGTGGGAGTATGAATCTCATATTTTAATTGTATTAGTGAGTGTGTGTGGATCCCATGTGTATAAAAAATGAAAAGGGACTATTTGGGTGTGACACCGAAATAAAAAAAAAAAGACACTCTTTAAAGGGGACGAAGGGGGTAAGTCATTTTATAAATAATACTCCATTCGTCCTTGATATGTAACCATTTGCTTTTTACTTAAATTAAAAAGTATAAAATTTTATATGTAATAAGTAAATTTAAAAAATTCTTGTACTTATTTGCCCTCAATTTTTATTTTAAAAGTATACAAGTCCATTGCAGTTATATCAGGTTTTTTTTTTTTTTTTTTTCTCTTTTTATATAAATACAAATTGAAAACCGGCTTTTAAGAACTGTTGTCACAAACCTTTTTAAGCAGGGCCTTGAGATGTGTCTGTAGGCTTGTGAGATTGGTAGCCATTTCAACCTCATAACTTATATCTCCATTTACCAGTTTAAACACTCGATTAATCTCCTTCACCTGCCACCACCACATGAACAATAAAATCCAAAGTGGAAGGGCCACTATAGAAGCTATAAGTAGCTGTAAGATGTAAAATCTTTTTTTACATTTTGCAACATATTTTGTCAAGTAGAGAAGGTCTACCATCTTATAATGAGATCCACAATTATAATTTATCATTCCAAAATGTGTATTTAAATTTCATGTTTTGGTTGGAAAATTGTGCTTGAAGCTTCATTCCCCACGTATTCCATGAGACAGACTCGTTCAAGAAATTTCCAGTTAAGTATAATATTGAACTAATTCATGACAAAAAGCCTATCCCATCGCACATCATCAACTGCTACAACCAGATGTAAAAAGTGAAGTACAAAAATGTATTTTTTATAAACACGAATTCATAAGAAGTCCAATTTCAATCAAAATTTACTAAAAACTGAGAATGACATCATTGATTTCAGTTGCACATTAAAAGTGAGATTTTATTAGGAAAGCTCATAGAAAGTAGCATATCTGATAAAACATTATTCACATGTTCAACCATGAGATGTCAATGAAGCGTCAAAATCAGAGAAGCTATAAAATCAGAAGCTGAAATAGATCTTTAGTTATTCTAAACTAATATTTAGTGTTTGAATCCATCAATCAATGTGTTCAACCTGGTTTGTCACTATTATTCCAGTAAAGGTTCATAATTCTTAAAGGATATAAAAAAAATCAAATTAATACTACATATAATCAAGACAGTGTTCGTCACAGCTCATGGAAACAAAGAGAGGATATAATCATATAAGGGTACTTCATATTAATTTATAAACTAAACAGAGGAGTTAGGGATCGCTTATAACTAAGCTCTAAGTTGAAGGCACCATAGGAGGGGCATCTTTCGTAACCATAGAGCTAGGTATATCTGTAATAATTTCACACAAAGGATGTGTTTGGGTTGATAGATTTCACTGCATAATTTCAGGATAGATTTAAGATTTAAAGTCAAATTCACACTCGTCACATATACACACTATGCACAGAGAACACACAAATCTCCCTCATGCATTCACATACTCACACTCATTACTATCATTGGTATTAATATAACTAAGATGAAAAATTTTAAGAATTCAAATTTTATATTAGATGTTGTCTAGTCGAAAATCTTCTCTCAAAACCAAAAACCCAAACATGGGACTAGTAATCAATGAGTGATTTTCCATATATAATGAGTTTAAAATTAATCATTTACATACACATTTTGGGTTTAAGTTCCTCCAATAATCCAATCCAAACACAATTTTATGAATATTATAAGGAAAAACAGAACTATGGGTGGTTCAACATGTATAATTTGCTCCACGCACTGCTAGTCCCCAATTACATTAGATATCACATTTTTTCTGAAGGATTAGAAATGAATAAATTTCATAATCACTAAATTTTAGTTCAAAGTGAAAGTGACTAATTTCATAATCACTCAGATTTTAGTTCAAAATGAAAATGCCTAATTCATATCCATATCAATATAAACAACCAAAAAAGGGTTCGCTACCATGAATAAAAAAATCATTAAACATTCCATCCAACACAAGTTCTCAAATTTACCTTGGAAGCATTCCCAACCAGTGTGCTCTTTAACTGAACACTTCTATTCTCTGAGTCATACGTACCTTTCTGCAGAGAAAACAAAACCCTTAACATAAGAGAAAAATTCTTGTTCCCAAAATATATTGCACTACAATTTGTAGTATCTATGAAGATATAACTGTGTTAAAATTAACTCACACATGGGACCTTAAAAGCACATAATATTGGAAAAACTTCAACTAGAAGAAAAATGTAACAATTGAAGAGAAAAGATCTCTCTTCGTAATTTAAAAACCATCTAATTCTGCTTGCATTTATTTACCATTTATAAAAAATTTCTACTGAAAACCCCCAGCTTCTAGTCCCATCTTTAAGGTAGTTACACTGAAATTTCAAAAATTCCATGGTCGGTAACATCACCAATTACCATCCTCTACCCTCTTAGTGTTTTCATTTATCTCTTAACAGAAATTACTGATCACATATGATATGATACTTACACTACTCTAGGAATATCCAGTGAAGCAAAAGTTTTCAAAATTCTTAAACAAATAATTAAGAGATTATTCTACCCCTGGTTGCTGCAGTCCAACAGAATCGAAATCAAGTCAATAAGAAAGGAATGTCATCAGAACAAACAAGTGAGCATAGTTATAAAGATTGAGATATGTAATCAATGATGATTCGTAATTAAAGATATGAAGCATTAGCAGACACAATGTTGCCCAAATCTAACATCAATTGCATGTTTAGTCACAAATTACGCACAAATTTAAGATAAGCAATCAAATTCTAAAATTCACTACCGGAAACAATTCTTTTTTTACTACCCCTCTCTCTCTCTCTCTCCCCCTCTGGAAAAAATAATGGAATGAAGAAAGTAGAACTACAAGTACCTGTACTTCAACAAGGCCAGTGCTCTGAGCAATAACAACTTCAATGATTCCATCGGGTTTAGGGCGCCAATACCCACTCTCAGAGTGCATTGCCTCTCCGCTGCCCAATTTCCATGTCTTGGAGGAATAAGCTATCACAGGCTATAATCACAATCATTACGAAAAATAGGTCAATTTCCCCCATAAATTACGAAAAAGGGCGATACAACAAGAAAGCGATGAGTACCTTGTTGGGAGAATGGAAGAATTGAAGCTCTTCGTTATACTTGAAGGGAGAGATGGTGGGAAAGCTGCCCTCCCCTTCTCCTCTCCATGTGCCCAACAAGTATGACAACGGCTGAACAAAGGGGTGGATGAGGATCCCTACTGTGGGAGTTCCGGCCATTTCTTCTCTGCGCCGCGCCATTTTGTCTTTTCTTCTGGACAATCAATTATAGGAACTCTTTTAGAGTTTAGACTTTAATTAAAAAAATTTAGGACTTGCGCTAAAATTTTTAAGGCCCAAATTTACATAATTGTCCTTAATTCGTAAATATTTTTATGGCTCGATGGTATGTATATATGAGCTGGTCAAAATTTTTAATTGAACCACTTATTGAGCCAAGGGTATTTAGTTATTTAGGGAATTTTAAAATTTATAACTAAAAAAAGTTTTAAAAAAAAAACATTTTTGTTAACCTTTGTGTGGCATATTGTTATTTTTCCCTTTCCAAATTCCAACCATCAGTATAGAGTTAGAGTCCAAACAATTAATTTATTCCATCCAACCACGATTTTATCAATTTACTTTTTTTTTTTTACTACTTAGATTAAAAGTTAATGTGTAGAGTGCATTTATGTAATTTTATAAATTTGGAGTACATACTTTTCAATGTAAAAAATTACATAAGTTATAATTTTGTTAAATTTCTTGTATAAGAGCTCTTCTTTTAAAGAATATACTCCCACCGTCCCACCTAAAGAGTTTATTTTTGTCATTTTGGTCATTCCACCAAGGGTCCCTTTCTTTTTTTACACATATGGGACCCACACATTCTATCTAATACAATTAAATATAAGGTCCACATTCTCACTAATACAACTACTCACTACACATTAAATAATAATACTCCTTAAACCACGTGTCAAAAAGCAAAAACAACCCTTTGAACGGGACGGAGGGAGTATATATATATGGTGCAGCATGTATGTTGTATAAATTTAGAATTTAACACTTCATCTTTGCCCATTTAAAGGTTACATTTATTGTTTTTACAAATATGAATAAAATTAAATTTTGATGTATTTTGGGTTAATTTAATATTTTATTTTGATAATAAATGAGTCGTAGAAGTATGTTTTGTGTGTTAAAAAGTTATGACAATTTAAAATTAAAGTGTTATATGGATATTAGTTAATTATTATTTCTTTTGATAAATGTAATAAATATACTATAAATTAAGAAAGATAAAAACTGGAAAAGTATTGTTAAATACACACCCCTTTATATTAAATACACACTTTTTATTAAATATACACCCCTTTTAATATTTTAAATATTTAATTTTATTATATACACACCCCTAAACACCCAATTTTACCCTTTTATCAATTTTAAGATATTACACCCCTCTTAATCAACTTGAATTCCCTGTTTCATTTTCCATGTTTCATCGGTATTTCATAACTTAATAAAACTATACCCTAAAATTTACAATTAAACCCTTGGAGCTTGTATTGAATTTTAGCCAATAATTGTGACACATGGCGAGATTTTAATATATGGAATAGTAGATGAAACATGGGAATGGAATAGGTGATCCCATTTGCCTCTTCATAAATTAAAATTATCTAATGAAGACACTGTCTTCTTCATCGAGGGAGCTACAATAGATTTATACGAAAGATTATCTAATGAAGACACTGTCTTCTCCATCAAGGGATCTACAACGATTTTATTTCAAGAATCTTTCATAGGATATAGAGTTTCAGCAACTTTTAATCACTTTAATGAAGAATAAAGAGAATTCATTTACTTTCATCACTAGAAGAAAAGAAAGCAAATCGATGATCTCTATATTTGATCAGCGCGGATTAATAAATTAAGAGGAGAAATTGCAGATACGTAATGGCTAAGGGAAATCTAGGGATGATATTATTTTCATGAGAGGAGCATCAAGTTTGAACAATTCCAAGCCAATTTGAAAGATGCTGATGAGTCTGTACATGCAGAAGTAGGGATCAAAACATGAGCATCCATATTTAATTTCTTCATTAATCAAGAATTCTCTTGCAAAGTTACTGATGCCATTGATCACATTGTCTTCTTCATCTGCTTTTCAATTTTCCACCACCGCGTACAATGGAGAGAGTTTGCTTCGAGATTATCGAATTCGAATATGAGACAACCATTGTCGAAAGAAATAGCAATCTCAAAATGGTTAAAGACCAAATGCAAGTTTTGAATGCTCTGGATGTAGCAAAAACGCAGTGTGCCGTCGTCAAAGACCAAGTTATTCCGCTGACGGAAGCCTTCCACGCTCCGATGATCCTCCATCGCCAACGCCGCTTCATCTTCCTCCGCCGAGTTTGACGCCAAGGCTTTCCGTCACAACTTGACCAGGAGCAAGAATTACAACCGCAAGGGGTTTGGGCATACAAGTATGCAATGCTAATTAATCTTATCGCCTTTTTTTTTTCTTCGATATTTTCTATTTTAATTTTAAAAATTTTGTTTGGTTGGTGGAAGGGTTGATCAATTAAGACTTAAATGTATGTTTTTTTTTCTCAAAATGTATTCATTTAAGTTGAATTTAGCTTCAGAAATTTTATATTTTCTCATCCCTGAGAGCTGACTTGATCTAGATATCCATATGGTGGTTCAATGATGTATGAATTCCAATGCGTCCGTTGATGCTGCTTAGTTGGAAATTTTCATCAAATGATTTGCTTTGTCTTTTAAACCAACGAATTGCTGTTGCCTAGGACCACATCTCTCTCAATCTCCTTCCTTCCCTTCCACTTGATCTTACCCTAAAAAAATTAATTGAATTTAGTTGGAGGAGAAAGCAGCAAAGATCAGAGAATTGTAAAAAAATCATTTCATTACCCTTGGCATCCATCAACATCAACAGACATTCGTCGTCCACCTATCGCATATTAAAATCATTAGATCCAAAGCCCAAATAAAATCTACAGTCATTGCCATGAGATGTATATCACTGTAAAACGAATTAATTAATTTAGGAATTATTAGATAATGATGTGTATAAATATAGGGATGTGTATTTAATAAATTAGGGATAATTTAAAATTTTTATAATAAGCATTTTAATTTTATAATAATAGGGTGTGTATTTAATAAAAATGGGTGTTTATTTAGTCTATGCCAAACTGGAATTGTGAAATTGAAATATCACCAATGGAGAAACTAAGTTAGAAAATTATTACTGTCAAGTAGAAATATCCCCCACACATTCCAAAATCTCAAATTTCCAATAAATCTTGATTTTAATTTCTTTTTCTTCCAAAAACGAGTCACTCATTTAGTTGATGATATCTTCAAGAAGACCTTATCTCCCACAATACATTCAAGTTCATTTAGTTGATGATATCTTCAAGAACTTATCTCCCACAATACATTCAAGTTCATTTAGTTGATGATATCTTCAAGAAGACCTTATCTCCCCAATACATTCAAGTTCTCCCCTCCGATTATTTGCGTAAGATTTCTATCTATATTTGACTCTTAATTCTTTCCCTAATTTTCTCCACTTTGCTCGCAGCCATTTTTATGACATCTCAGCCATTTTTATGACATCTCATCCCAATACCTTTCATTCTCCTATCTCATCCCAATATAGGACGACCGACATTTCCTTCCATATAAGGACATATGGTGCCATCTTAATGGTGGATTGGTAGTTGTTATCATATGCTAATTCTACGGACAGAAGATGCTCCTCTCAATCTCCACCCAGATCGAGAACACATGACCGTAGCATGTCTTCAAATACTTGAATAGTTTTCTCTGAGTGCCCATCCGTTTAAGGATGGTAAGTAGTGCTAAATGTCAACCTCGTGCCCATTGCTCTATGTAAACTCTCCCAAAATCTAGAAGATAATAACCGATTACCATAAGATCCACATATTAATGCTACATGATGAGCTAACCAATTACCATAAGATCTACACATTAATGCAAACGTAAATTTGATTAAACTTAACAGAATACTGGCTTTTGCCATTGGATGGTTATTGAAATAATAAGTCTATCCAGTTAAGATGTCAATATAATTTGTCAACATTAGGAAATCTCCTCAAATTCCAGTTCAAAGTGATTTTCGAATGCACGTAAGAGATCTGTAACGGAGTACACAACGTAGGCCGTAAATCATTGACCGCCTGGGTTCCGATTCCATGACAAATAAGACGGATCTCCGAGTTCTCTGTCAATAAATAAATAAATGATAAATAGATATATAGAGATCAACACTACGCCAACCAAAACAAAATTCCTCCCACCTTAGGAAAGGACAGAGAAAATTAAGTAAACAGGATCATATATAAATATCAGGAGTTTGTCAACTGTAATACAGGATCTATGTACACCCTCCTCATTTATATGTTGAAAAGAGAATTATACTCCTAAATGTGTGGTGACGCGTATACCACAAGGGTAAAATAGGTCATGAACCATAATTGTAAAATTATAATAATAAATTAAGAATTAACCCTAAACCCTAAAAGTAAACATTAATCCTATGGATGCAATAAATATAAGCCAACAGTGTGTACATGCAACGGGGTGCAAGGAATACTTTGTCAAATATGAGTATCATATAATCATTACTCTATCTGATTTGAACCACATTTTCGGTTCAAGGCAATTTAATATTAGAAACCATATAACTAGGGATAATTTTAGCTTGACGTCCTGACTACAGATCTTTTATGTTTGCCATTTAAAATATTTTCAAGACAACCCATATCAACTCTGGCCCTTGGCAGATAATATTCCGCCAGAATGCATCCCACTATACAGAATCCTCAGCAAAATATTTACTTGGGCATGATCTTTATGTTGATACTTAGGAAAAATCATCTAGTTCACAAAGTCAATTAGAAAACAAATAAAAAGATAGAGGTAACATGGCGACCCCCCGAAATCAGCTATAGATCATATGATAACTTCAATTTATCCCATCCATTTATGCAGAAATTAGCAAAAAGTTAGTATAAAACACCATAGAGCAGGAACCAAACCACGAGAATGAAGGTGTCCCTAAGATAATTCGAACAAATAATAATGCAGAATAACTTCTCATGAATAAATAAATCAGACAACAATTGCCATGTAAGGGACAAGAGCAGCTAGATTCTGAAGAGGATAAAGGGTATACCTCGGCTTAATCAGATAAATAAGAATGAATGCCATGGCCAAGGAAAAGCAGAGTCCGCCCACTGTGAGATATGCAATTCCAATAAAATCATTCTTTCCTCCAAGCCAACTGCTGGTAGAAAGAACAAGTTTCTTCTTGCCATTGAAACTGTATGTATTATAATTGTTTTGTAAAGTTACATCAATGATATCTCCAGCTAGAAGGTCCACTTCTATTTTTCCATACAGCTTTCTGAAAGTTGGAAGAGCAGCAGTTCGCATCCAAACAATAAGGTCCTCCTGCTCATTCAACTGTAACATGAAATGTAATTGTGTGACAGAGTGTTTATGGATTTGATAACAATTCAAACTAAAACTATGACACATTGACTAGTTTTGTATCAGCCAATCACTGATGTTCACTGAAATAAAATAATCAGAAGACCAAGTAATCTTTCAATTGAAGAAATGTACAAGTAACAATACAAGAAAAACATTAATTCAAGCATATAATTTACAAATAATTAACATTTTATCAGAACACATACAATAAGTATATAACAAACATAGATTTCAAAAGCCAGACACTTTGACATAGTCCATTGATTATGAGCACTCCTAGCTTATATGCCTAACATCATCACAGAAGCTGTGTTAAACGTTATTTTTCAGCAACAAGACATCAGTAGAAGGTGCTCGGAACATTCAACGAAGCATATGATTAAAGGAAGGAAGTTTTAACTGAGCTATTCATCGATAGTCGATACATCTAGATCTCTCTATCATTTTACATCTTTTCTTAGACAATGCAAATTAAATGAACTGGTGAAACTCCAATGATGTCAAAAAAGACATTGTCAGAATCACAAAATTATAGGATGAATAACATTTTCAACCAAGTTATGAACTTAGGCATATATTCAACATTTCAGCTGGATCAGAATGGATATGTACTTTAGAAGAATATAATCTTAACCAACTGATTGCAGGAAAAAAATCCATTTCAAAATATAAAATATTTATTGAAGTCGGACTGCTATAGCAAAATGGGCAGGGGCTGGGGCCCAGCCAGAGGCTTACCGGTTTAGATGTATCAAGTTTGGCACCGCCTATCAAAGGCCCATTCTGAAAGTTTTTTGGATACACATTACTTCCAAATTTGTGGTCCCTATCACTTTTCCAAGAGATTCCACTCTTGTTTATGGTTAAGTTCTGGTTGTTGCGAGAAAATCCATATGAATCGTTGAACATACTCCAAGCTATAAGACCACAAGGAACTATTGGCAATCCATCTTTTGTCTTGTCCTCAGGCTTACAAACATCTGTGGAACCCTCGCTTCCTTGTCTTCTTAATTGTTGATCACTTCGGCTTTTCACATATCTAATATGTATAAATAATTCAAAAAAGTTAAAACCACAGCATAAGATTTAGTAACAAACAATATGAAGCTTAGAAAATATGAAGTACAGAACACCAAAAAATGAATCCTCAACTAGATAAATGGGTAATATAGTCAGGTTATGTATATAAAGAGTTATTGTTTGGCCAATATCTCAGCTATCATCCACAAAATAGAAACATACACACATTCCCAAATAACAAGGGCAGAGAAGAATCAAGAAGCCCAATGGCAGCAACAGGTTACCACAAAAAAGGAACATATAGAAATTCATTTTACACACCTGCGATGATTCTGATAGAAATTGTCGAGCTGGTAATATACATAAATTGGCTGCTTCATATGCTTCGTAACCTATATATATGTAATCAATTAGTATACAGTAATGTTTTCTAATTATATGATGAAGAGATGCAGCAGTGCAAAATAGAAGACTCACATTAACAGCTCTGTTGCAGGTCTTATCTTGTGAGCTTTGAATAAAGCCGACCTTGTTATTTCTTGACTCTTCAGGAATGCAGTCAGTCTCATATTGATCAACAATTTCAACAACCTGGTAATAGATAAGAATTTCTAGTCAGAAAATTACGTAACAAGTTGAGGGGGTAAACAGAATTTGAAGAAAGAATTATAGTTTAGTTACATCTTGAGAAGCCAAAAGAGACACAACTCCAATGGGAATGAAGACTACACTAACAAGCAAGAAAGTTGCAATCACCTGGACAAAAGAATGCATGAGAGAGAGAATCCAATATCACGTAAATTTGTTAACTGGAAGATAATAAAGAAAGCATTAAAATACAAACCCATTTTGGAGTGAGAATAGGTTTACAGGCGGGAAGTTCTTGTTGCGAAAACCTTGAATCTGAGAAGGCAATATAACAAAGAACTTTGCTCAACATTCCAAGCAAAGATGCCATATCAGATCTGACTGATAGCTAAATAATGCTGAGGCAACACATTCCAAGAGCAAGATAGAAAATAGTTTCATCAATGTCAGGATTTATTAGACAATCAAGCTACACAGTGGAATCATTGACATTTTATTCCTGATATTCTCTCAGCACACATCAAAATTACACTTTTTGTTTAAGAGTTCACGGATTTGGATGTAACTTGAATGCAGAGTAAGGCTATTCTGGCCTCTCTTTTTTCCACATTAATGGTTTTACCCTGATTATCCAGTATGTTGATGTGTAAACAACACACCATTTTCTAAATACAGCACGGGAGAAGATTAGCCTCAATAAGCACATTAACATCCGAAATCTATATCCAATACAACACAATCCACATTCCACTCTTCACAAGATGGTTAATAGCATTTACAAGTTGGAATGCACAAACTTAATCCACATTCAACCCATCACAAGATGGTACATAGAATTAACAAGTTGGAAATAAACTAAGTTTCCTTGCACATAAAAAATCATATACAAGGGTCCACTTAGCAATACTTTTAAATACTAATCTCAAACATTTCATTGACACAATATTCCAATTTCCAATACATGATAAAAATACAATCTTAGCCAACTTGGGATTTGATTCTAGATAAGATTGGCCCTGTATCAGGGGATACTTTTCTATCAGATAGGAAAGGTTATTGCAGAAGATGTACATCTAAGTAATTACCCATTGATCTTATACCTATCAATTATCACATTGGATTGGATAAAGCTAATGAAAACCCAAAACTGCATTCTCACACACTTCAAATAAAATTGAAGCTTCAGACCAGAACTTTTTCAATGTCATCTGCATTCATGAATGTAATACATGGAAAACATATCTACAGATGTGCCATAAGTTTAATCTCAAATAATAACCATACCATCACTTTACTTGAGTTAGCACATAAGATTTCCAATGCCCATTTTTTTTGTCAACATATTTAACCTATCATGTGCTTTGGACATGGTATAATTTAGCAGTGAAATGGTAGATTTATTGTACTTTCAACCAAAAAGAATCACTGATGTGATTTTATTACTTGAACAATGAGGGAAAGGAATTAATATTTTGTAAAGCATTAAGTTCTAGGACATCTATTCATGAACCCTCTGCACTAACTATTTATCTAAAGCTCCTATAATATGGTGATTTAAAAGCTTCTCTCCTTCCCCTTCCTCCTTTGCATCAGCATCAAAAACAAATTAATAAAGATTTTGGTTAAGTCCAGACTAGCACTCAAAAAATCATGATAGCTTCTCTCAGTTGCAGTTTTGTACTTTCTCCAAGAAATTACTACAACTTCAGCCTTAGGCAAAACATTAGAAAATTATAAAAGTTAGTTTATAAATCGATACACAGCAGATTCCAACATTCAACCCCAAATTGCACAGCTGCTTTGAACAAACAACTAAAACCCTATCTCAGAATTCAATGAACAAAGAGCGTAAACCAGTTACATATGAAAAAAATTATAGGTGAGGAGTGAAGTACACTTGGGTCGCTTGGAATTCCTTCTAGGCGCAGTTGAATCGGTCGATCCAGGTCCTCCGGCACTTGATGATGGATTACTTGGATTCATATCATTCGAGATTATATGAATTCGTTTCGAATACTTTTCCCCACGAACTAAAGAAGATCACAAGAAAGATAAAAACCAACGGAAAGTAAGATATAATAGAAACCCAGTGATTTTCGCACAAAAATAGCTGGTGAATTCAAGAATTGCACAATCGTAATCACTCACCACACTTTCTTCTTTGTCTTTGATTAGTGTTGGACTTGCTTCTCTATTCTTCCACTGCGAATTCAGCAGTAGGGGTTAAGATGAGAGAAGTGCCATCCGAAATGATTTCCAGAAAGGGAAAATATCTTTCTCCCGGAGATTTCTTTAGGGATTAGTTTAATATACAAAGATTCAGGTACCCATTTCAATCAAATTTCTTGTATCCACCGGCATTGTTCTTTAGGTATCCATGTGAACGTTTTTTTAAGTGTTAATTTGAGAAAGTCCGTTAATTCCGATTCCGCAAACCAATTACGTTGGGTTAGGTCTGTCAATTTTACTTGCGGGTAGGGTACCCGACAGGTAATACCCTATCGGATAAGAATAGGATAGAGTTTAATCGGGTATCGGGTAGGATAGTACCCGTATCCATTTAAAATGTTAAGGGTATGCGTAGGGTATGATTTTTTATAAAATACCCATCTACCCTACCCGATTACTATATATATATATATTTATATTTATTTATTTCTTTATTTATATTAATAGACAATACTGTCAATATAGTATATAATTTAACATCTTAAAAACTTAAACTAAGTAATTCATTATATTTTTCACTCAAATGTCAAAACCCTAATCGTCCACTACTTTCAGCTTTCCTCTCCCGCAGTCCCGCTCAGCCGCCCAGCCGGCCGCTCGGCCATCGCGACGAATTCACTTAGCCATCTGCTCGTCGTTTCCTCTCCCACTCAGCCGTCCGCTCTCGTGACTGCATCTTGTACAGAGGTAAATTTTATCTAATTTAAAATCAAGCTTTTTGTTTTTCTTATGGGACAAATGTCCAAGTATGAACTATTTACATAATACTGGATACACGATCTGTCTGACTGTCTCTTTGGTGCTTGCATTTCGGATGTATACAGTATACAGCCGTCTCCTTCCTCCCTTCTGTCAGCCACTTCTTTCCACTTTTGGGTGGCTAACTTCACCTACTTTTGAACTAGTACGCCTTTATTTCCTTGCTGCAATTAATTATTGATGAGGTGTTATTTGCCAACTTGTCCTAGGCCCCATTTTATTTGTTTGAGTTTCCATCCGAGCAGGTTGATGGTTTTAGTTGTGATGGGTGACATCCTCTAAGACTTTATGCATAGTTGAACAAAGAAGTGATAGTGGCAACTTCTTGAGCATGTAATAATAAGATTGACATCAGTGGGTCATAAATTAGATATTTAGTTAATGTCTTTGTATTCAGTTTATTACTTGATCATACATTCATACTAATTATTATTAACAACTTTAATTTAAATGACTTAAAATTAATCATGATATTAATCTCTTGTATTATTTACTAATTTTATACATAAACTCTTTGTTATGTATGTAATGGCTTTATTGATATTGTGGTTAAAAATTAAATGGTACTTTAAAGGCTCTAAATTAGATGTTATGTGTTTTAATTATTCTATTCTAATTGCATATCTTTGTATTGTATGAATATAATGACTATGTTATTATCATTAGTGGACATGAGTACTCCGTCTCATGTGCCTTCACAACAATCTAGCCACCATGGACATGATGATTCTAATAGAATGGATATGGACTCAAATCCTTTATCCCAAGATACAGATACTCATCCTCCATCACTAGAAGAAACTGATACTTTAGAAGCTGAAATTTCCACTGATCCTAGTGCAACTGATGGTCGAAAGAGGAAATTAGTATCCATTGTTTGGAATCATTTTAAAAAAGAAAAGATTAATGGAGAAGTTAAAGCAATATGCAATTATTGCCATAAAAAACTGAATGCGCCTAGTGAAAATGGAACATCACACTTACGGGTGCATATGACAAAGTGTCCTTCGAGGAGCACAAAGGATATAAGACAATGTTTGCTAACCACTAGCACAGATAAAGATGGGACGACACAGTTAAAAAATTATACTTTGATCCTGTATTAGCTCGACTCCATCTTGCTTATATGATCATCCTACACGAGTATCCATTGCGAATGGTTGAACACAAATGGTTTAGAATGTTCATGAACACTTGTCAGCCACTCTTCAAGCCTATCTCAAGAAATACTCTTCGTAGTGATATTATGAAGATTTTTGTTGATGAGAAGAGTAAAATTATGGACACGTTGGAGGGTAACACTAGTCGAGTTGCAATTACTACTGCCATGTAGACTTCTAGTAATCAAAAGAATGGGTACATGGCAGTCACTGCACATTTTATTGACAACTCATGGAAGCTATGCAGTAGAATTATAAGGTAAATTTAATTCTTATAGTTTATGATTAATTAATTATTGAAATTATATTAACTTTTGTGTTGTCTTTCTCTCTAATTTCAAATGACAGGTTTGTGTATGTTCCTTGCCCACACACTGCTGAAGTGATTACTGATGTCTTGTTTGAAACACTACTAGATTGGAATATTGATCGTAGGTTTCTACTGTGACATTAGATAACTGCAGTACTAATGATTATGTTGTTTCCATGTTGATGAATAAATTTTTCCAAGAGTCATTGATACTTGGTGGAGAGATTTTACACATGCGATGTGCTGCCCATATATTGAATTTAATAGTTAAAGATGGCATGGATGTTATTGGATAGAGCATTGAGAAAATTCGAGAAAGTGTGTATTATTGGACAACAACACCTAAAAGAGTAGAAAGGTTTGAAGAGACGGCACGCCAATTGCACATTCAATGTAAGAAAAAGCTTGCTCATGATGTTAAAACCAGGTGGAATTCTGTTTACCTTATGCTGAATTCTGCATTGCCATATAAAGTTATTTTTCCTCGTTTAAAACAACGTGATCCATCTTATAAATATTTATCTACTGAGGATGATTGGGTGCTTGCTAGTGAAGTTTGTGAGAAGTTTGCATTGTTTTATGATTTAACCAACATGTTTTCTGGTACCAAATATGCTACTACAAATAAGGTTTTATGTTTATTTGTGAGATACGGGCTAGGATGAATGGTTGGCTTACTTCTGAGCGTATTGATATGAAGTTGATGGAAACAAAAATGATAGAGAAGTATAACAAATATTGGGAAGACATTCATAAAGTTTTCTCAATTTCTGTTATTTTAGATCCTAGGTTCAAGTTTAAGATGATTGATTTCTTTTATGATCAATTTTATGGAGAAAATGCTGTAAATGAGAAGGGAAAGATTAGGAAGATTATGGGAGATCTTGAAAAAAAATACAAAGAATCTTCTCTTAACTCCAACTCTGGTACTAATAGTAGTGGAACCAAATCCTCATCATCTCAAGCATCAGAAACTGTAGGCGAATGTGTATCACAACAACTTCTGGCTTGTATGCATTCTTTTGAGTTATACTTAAATGAGGATGCTAATGATTCTATTGAGAAATCAGAGCTTGAAAGTTACCTAGAAGATAAAAAGTTGCCTATCCATGGTGATTTTGACATATTGAATTGGTGGAAGACACAAGGGACTAAATATCCTACATTGCGTCAAATTGCAAGGGATATTCTTGCCATTCCGGTTTCCACAGTTGCTTCAAAGGCTGTTTTAGTACTAGCGGACGATTCGTGACTAAACACCGAAGTAGCCTCATCCCAGAAACACTAGAAGCATTGATGTGTTCTCAAGATTGGCTATGGGAACAACATGATGGTATGATTTTCGTCTATATGTTATTTTACTATTTACTTTATTATATAAATTAACATCTTAATATCCAATATTCGTGTTTTAGATATTGTATTATCATCTACAGTTGCAAAAGGAGTCACGGCCTTTTCAAGCGATGAAGAAGATGTAAGTGAGATTATGATTTAAGAAAAGTATTATAATGATAATTATTGAAATATATGTCCTTTTAATATTTATATATGTGTTTTTTTTGTAGGATGAATTTGTTGCCAATTTTATTTGAGATTATGGAACTATGAAGAATTGAAGATCTTTGTTACATTTGAATTTATCACGTCTGTATAAACTTGAAGCATTCATATTTATTTATATATTGGACATTTGTATTTATTTGAAGCGGATAAGATAAAGAGATATGTCGGTATCGTAGGGATAAATGGAAAAACTGAAGACAACTAGGGTGACCATTTTAAAATATGTGAATAACCGTTTACCCACGGATTTATCCATTATCCGATGGATAATACCCGTACCCTATCCGATGATACCCTCAAGGGTAATAGGGTAGGGTATGGGTGAAGGAATAGAATATAGGGTAGGGTATGGATTTGGCGTACCCGTACCATACCCTACCAGTTTACACCCCTACGTTGGGTTGATACGCTGTGCACATTGGCACTGATTTAATTTTATAAATCTACTAAGTCACGTTTAAGTAAGTTTCGATTAATTTTATTGACTTTTTGAATAATTTAGTACTCTTATTGTTCATTCTCAATGTATTTATTTTTTACACCTAAATTAAATAATATTATTATATTGTGTGTGTGGTGGATAGCTGTATTAGTGGGGAGTGTGAGTCCAATCTCCTCCATAAACCTTTTGAACCATAATACCTCTTTACATGCTTCTATTGCAATATATACTCTAATTCTGTTGTTGAGAGTGTAACATATTTTAATTACAATCTTGATTGCCATGACATAGCACCACTTGTGAAAGATACTAGGTAGACAGAAATTGATTTTTTGGTGTTCATATTTGATCACATATTTGAGTCGATGTAGCCAACTAACTCGGGCTTCCCACCTTCAAAGGTGAGTCTCAAATTAGATGTACCTCGTAGGTATCTCATTATCCACTTCATAGCATTCCAATACACCTTTTCTAGATTAGACAAATAACTATTAACAACACCAACTGCATGAGCTATGTCTGGCCTTGTACACACCATTGCATTCATCAAGCTTCCCACGACTGAAGCATATGAGACTCTTCTCGTTGCTTCATTCTCTTCATCGGTTGAAGAACTATGATGAGCGCACCAAGCTTAAAATTAGTGGCAAGAGGAGAACTTACCATTTTAGCTTTGCTCATATTGAATTTTTCAAGCACTTTCTCAATATATTTTTTTTGTGACAAGGGCAGCTTCTTGTTTGCTTTATCTCGGGTGATGTTAATATCAAGAATTTTCTTTGCTGGCCCCAAATCCTTAATGGCAAAGGATTTGCTCAACTGTTTCTTCAACCTGTCGATTCTTGAAATATTACTGCCAACAATCAATATATCATCAACATAGAGCAAATCATTCGAGAGTTTTTGAACAAATACTCAATTATCAGAAATGGTCTTCTAATAGCCTTGCTCTCCCATAACTGACTCAAATTTCTCATACCACAATCTACGTGTTTGCTTCAAACCGCAGAGACTTTTCTTCAGTTTGCACACATGGTTTTCTTTTCCTTTCACCTTGAAACCTCAGGTTGCACCATGCACATCTTTTTATCTAGTTCACCATGAAGAAAAGTGGTTTTGACATTCATCTACTCAATATCCAAGTCAAGGCTAGCTGTCAAACCAAGTACAAAACAGATGGAAGATATTTTAACAACCTGAGAGAAAAATACTTCAAAATCAACTCCTGCTTTCTGGCTGAAACCTTTAACAACCAATCTAGCTTTGAATAGTGGATTTAATGTGTGTTCATCTTGTTTTATCATGTACACACACTTGTTCTTTAAAGCATGTTTCCTCTTTGGTAGTTTCACCAAATCAAATGTGTCATTTTCATTCAAGGACTTTATCTCATCTTGCATTCCTTCCAAGCATTCATTCTTGTGTTATCCTTAAATTGGTTCTCCATAGAATTTAGGCTCTCCCCCGTCAGTTAGGAGTACATACTGATCAGGAGGATATATCCTAGAAGATACATGAGTTTTGTTGGTTCTTCTAAGTGGTTCTTGGATCTCCTATTCTAGAACATCAAGTGGTTGTGGTTGATCAGTATCCTCTTTATCTTACAAAGGATGATTGATATCATCATCATTATCGAAATCAGGTTGATCATGATTCTCCTCTTCAACTTCTACTTGACCTTGAAAATGAGGAACAATTTTCAAGTCAATCAAATTGCCACTAGGTATAGAAACTGAGTTATCTATCTTCTCAATATCTATTATGGTTTGATCCTCAACAAACACAACATCTTGACTTCTGACAAGCTTCTTCTCCATGGGGTCATAAATTCTGTAACCAAACTTATCTTGGCCATAACCGATAAACACGCACTATCGAGTCTTCATGTCCAACTTAAACCTTTCATCTATGGGAATATGCACAAATGCTTCACATCCAAAGATCCACAAATGATTATAGGAAACATCTTTTCCCAACCAAATTATGTTTGAAACATCAAACTCTAAAGGAACATATGGAGTAAGATTTAAGACATGTACAGCTGTACTTAGAGCCTCATCCCATAATGATGAAGACAATCCTGCTTATGATAGTAGACATCTTACTCTCTTGATCAATGTTTTGTTCATTCTTTTTGCAAGCCCATTCAACTGAGGATTCTTTTGATGTCAAATTCCTTGCTCCTTACAATACTCATAAAAAAGACTAATGTATTCCCCTCCAGTATCTGATCTAATGCATTTCAACTTCTTCCCAGTTTGTCTCTCAACTAAGGCATGAAAGTTTTGGAATACATCGAGCACCTGATCTTTTGTCTTCAATGTGTAGATCCAGGTATTTTCTTGAGCGATCATCTATAAAAGTAACAAAATATAAAGCACTATCAAGAGTTTTTGTTTTCATAGGACCACAAATATTAGAATAAATTAAATCAAGTATACTTGATGCTCTGGAAGGAATTGAGGTCTTGAATGTAACCCGGGGTTGCTTTCCTGCTAAACAGTGAGAGCACTTCTTTAAAGATGCATTCTTCAGGTCTGGAATGAGATTTCCCTTCTCTAAAATATGCAATCCCTTCTCATTGATGTGGCTAAGTCTGCTATGCCACAACTTAAATATTCTCTCATTCTCAATTGCATTTATAGAGCAATCAAGTAACTTTGATTGCATCAAGTACAACGAAGAATATTTTTGGCCTCTAGTAACAACTAAAGAACCTCTTGTGAGCTTCCACTGACCATCAAAGAACAAACTGCAGAATCCTTCATCATCAAGTCTCCCAATGGATATCAAGTTCAACCGAAGATCAAACACATGCTTCACATTTTTCAAAATTAGTTAGCACCATTACTAGTTTGTAAACATACATCTTTGATGCGAATGGCTTTAGCAAAGCCATCATCACCCATCCTAATATTTCCATAGTCACCTGACATGTAGGATGTTAATATATCTCTACGAGATGTGGCATGCATGGATGCACCACTACCAACCACCCAAATACTCTCACGATATGCAAGATTGACAACTTCATAGTCACGAAAGATAAGAAAATCACCTGTTGCAACAAACACTCGATCATTATCTTTCGCTTATTCATTTTTCCTCTCTTTCTCTTTTTCTTTCTTGTGATCTTACTTGGGTTTGCTATGTGTTTTGGAGTGTGACAATTCCAACACTCAACCTTGTTATATCTGTTGGATTTACTCCTGCCTTTTGGACCTCTACTTTTACTCTCCATCATCTCTGTAACCAAAACCTCTGATTGCTAAAAAGAACCTTGCAATTTTCTTCTCATTTCCTCATTCAAAATGCTACCCTTAACCAAATCCATTGTAATGGTACCATCGGGGGCTAAAGTAGACAATAATATCCTGAATGTCTCCCATGAGTCTGACAATGTACCAAGATGCCAGAAGACATGTATTTCATCTTCAAACTTGATATTAATTTATGAAAATTGATTAATGATGCCCTAAAATGAATTCAAGTTATCAATCATAGGAATGATATCTTTGAATTTCAAGTTCATCAACTGCTTGATTAGAAATAACTTGTTGTTCTTAGTTTTTTTAGCATACAATTGCTCCAAGTTTTCCCACAATGTTCGTACTTTTGTTTCTCCACTAACATGGTTCAAAACATTATCATCCACCCAGCGCCTAATGTAACCACACACTTGACGGTGCAATATATTCCATTGAGCATATGTTTTATTATCAGGCTTTTTGGCTTCAAATACAAGCACATAGAATCTTTCACATATAGAAGATCCTATAACTTCCCTTTCCACACATGATAATTAGAACCATTAAGATTCACCATTCTATTGGTATTGTTTTCCATATTCACCACAAGGCACAAAGCAGAAACCCTCTCTAATACCACTTTTTTGGGATAAATACATGAATAATCAAATAACAAAGTATTCGTCTACGTAACGGAATATCAATTATCCCTCTCTTGTGTGAATCTAGTAGGAAACAATACAAAGAATATAATATACAATAAAGCAAGTAATCACCAAAGCACAACACAAGCAATTTAACTTGGAAAACCTCCTCAATGTGAAGAGTAAAAATCACAGGACCGAAGTCCATTCAAAAACTTCACTATGAGTAAAAATCCAAGTGTTACAAGCTGCCACAACAGATGTTCTAACACAGATGTAATAAGACAATAAATACTTGATAACAACAATGAGATTAGAATTAAAGATCTCACCCATCAACACCAACATTTGTTTACTGTTCACAACTCTCAGAGCCTCGGAACATAATCTCCACCCTCCAGAATCAATCTATATGTGTCTTGAACATGATGTCCAAATTACACCTTGATCCAACGGCTGGTTTGGGATAAACAACCCTTTAACCATGAATACGCAAAACTGAATTGCCAAAAAACTGACGTTCTATTTTCGACCCATTCCCTTCAACACAGAGCTCCAAACACGATGTCCATCGTTCAGAATATAGTTCAACAAGTTCTGAATGTGCTAATAAAGTTTCAGCTCAATCCAACAGTTGAAACACTTGATATTGCCTTTGCAATATTTCTGCTCTTGGACTCTCACAAAAATATGAGTTGTATTTTTGCCCACTCTTTTACTTCTATCTAATAGGAATATATGTTTGTATATATATATTGTTATCCCACATTGTTATTTATGTAACTTTGTCTTCTCTTATACTTGTATATATTGTACTTCATATAATATAATTACTATCTTTCCACAATACTCCTTATGGTTTCAAAGCTTTCAAATACGAACCCTACTCTCTGGCTACGACTCTATAAATTCATAGACAGATCATTCCCTTGCCCGGCTGCTGCTGTCAGTGACAAGAACTCCACCACAGCAAATCCCCAATACACATATTGGATTTGTCAAGACCAACTCATATTGAGCGCCATTATTAGATCGATCATTCTGAATCTCATCTCTCTTATTACCTCGGCTTCTACATCTCAAGCCGTTTGGAAAACGCTATCGACAATCTATGGGTAGTTATCACTGGGCGTATATTTTCATTGAAGAATAAAATCCACAATCCTGTAAATGGAACCAGATTAATCATGGATTATATGCTGGACATTAAAGACATTGTTGATGAACTCTCTCTCTCTCTCTTAGGTGTGACCACAGATTCAGAGGATTTAATGGTTAAAGTTCTCAACGGTCTAGATGACTCATACAAAGACATTGGTTTTACAATTAAGGCTCGAGACTCTCCTATTTCCTTCGACGAACTTCATGTGAAACTTCTCAGTGTTGAATCTCAATTACTTGGACGAACAACGCATTAGCCGAAAGTCTCGGTCACTGCCTTTACTGCCACACGACACCAGTCGACTTCCTTAGGACAATCTAAAAATAGTTCGATCTCAATCCCACAACGGCAACAACATCACAATGGCAACAACATCGCATCACCCCACCATTTATACCACAACCTGATCACACCCGTACTGGATATCAAGACAAGTGTTAACTCTGTGAGATTTTTGGTCATTTGGCTAGACAATATCCGATCTTCCTTCCCACTCGGCTGCTACCTTTGGGCATCCTGTAAGCATGCCAAATCACAACTCACCATCTGCCCACACGGTTGTGTCTGCGTTGTCGTCTTCGGGTTAGGTGCTGGACTTCAGTGCTTCGCATCATATCACTACCAATCTTGAAAAATCATCCCTCCACATGCTATATGATATTCTTGACTCTATTATTGTTGGTGATGGTACTCGTTTATCAATCATACACACTAGTCACCTTAAAATTCCCCACACATCTAATCTAAAATTTCATAAATCTCTTATTGTTCCTGCTATGTCCACCAATCCATTATCTGTTGCCCAGTTATATCTCCAAAATGATATTGTAGTTATTTTTCACTCATCATTCTTTCAAGTGAAGGCTCAACAAATAGAGGAAATGATCCTGCAGGGGCCACGTATTAATGGACTCTATATTTGGCCGTCGCTCAACTCCAGCTCCTCTCCACCTCATTCTTTACATACAAACATGTATTCCCAATACTATCTTCCATCAATGTCTTTAAGGGCAAGATAACACCAAGTATTGGACCTACTTGGGCTTTACAACCTTGTTGGCTATTGAGATCCTCACATATTTGAAAATCCAACCCAACAGTCGGAAATGCCACCGCAAGGGATGATGCCGAGCTAATTGACGCTCTTTCAAAATCTTAAATATACTAATTAGGAGTTTTTCTCATATTATTGTATGTTACCGATAATGCCCTGAATAAAAAATTTTCTTAAATAAAACCTTACATCACTTTATTTACTTTAGAAACGTAGTCATTTCAAATGAATCTTTGACCATATAAAATTAGTCCAACCCTCGAAAGCTACTCATTTTTAAAAAAAATTAGTCATATTCATGTCTTACAACTTAAGCCTCAAATACAAGAATACAAGTAATTTTTTACAAAAAATTACTTGTATTCTAGGGTTACTCTTTTTCTTATTTTTTTTCTTTCACTTTAAAAGCTATAAATAAACATGGAGTCTAATTTATTTAAAAATATAGTAATTTAAAATCGATTTAATTAAATATAGTTGTTTCTTGGGTTTTTAACATAATATATGTTAAGACGCCATTACTATTGGCGACTCTCGAATTTCGAGAGACAGAGTCGCCACTCTAATGGGCACCTTTTGCCTTCCTCACCACCTGCCCATTTAATATGGTGTGGCATTAATTGCAGCAACAATCATGCATTTAATTCATAAAATAATTATGGAAATCAAGTGTGCATTTAATAAAAAAAATTCATTACTCAATCATAATAACGAAATTGTATAATTAAAATAATTAATAATTGAAAATTACATAGTGAGTTCTATTTAAGGATGGCAAGGTAGTGTATTCATTTATTTTTGGTACTCATAATCGTATCCATTTAAATATCAACTATTTGTATACACGTACGGCGGTATTCATTCCATACCTGTTTATCAACATTTGTGGTTACCCTTACCCATTTAATATTTATTTATTTTATCTATATTTTTTTATTGTTTAAATTAATATTTTATTAACTATTATATTGTTATTAACTAAATTTAAAATAAATATAATATGAATTCTATTATCTTAAATAAATATTTAATAAATATGATTAAATAAAATAAATATAAATATTAATAAAATATATAAAATATTTCATAATTTATAAAGTACATTATATATATATATATATATACTTTGTCGATTAAAAAAAGGGTGGTGCTATTGCCACCTAAAACTTTACTAAAGGCACCCAAAACTTTTTAAAGTATTCTGTAAAAATACAACTTTAACCTTATGCATTAAATCCAAATTATATACTCCCTCCGTCCCATTTCAATGTTTACGTTTCTATTTTGCGCGTCCCATTTTAATATTTACGTTTTCCTTTTTGGAATATGAGACCCATCTAAAATAATTAATAATCATCCAACACTAATACACCTACCCACTTTACATTAAATTTTATATTTTTTCACCCACTATCTATTAAAATATTATACTTCTTAATCAACGTGCAAAAAGAAAACGTAAACATTGAAATGGGACAGAGGGAGTACATATTTAACATTTAAATTACTAAATACACCCAATTTAATCTACCCTAAATTACTCAACTCCGACTAAATCTCTAACTCAACCTCACTGATCTTCTGTTCTCTCTTCTATAATCTCATTGCCTCCATGGAACAATCCAAGTGCAATTTCTTTTTGAAAAATGTTAGATTAGGAGTTTGAAAGACACTTGGATCAGATCATGCAAAGAAAACCCAAACCAGAAGCTCCAGTGTACCTTGCCGCCTATTGATGATAACTAGAAAACCAATAATTGGGAGATGCGATGATTGCTAACTGTTGATGATGATGCCTTATATTCACAAACTCTTAAACTTTCTGCCGATGAAGATTAGACTTGTCTCTAAGAACTTTTTTCTTGTTTTCATTTAATCTCTCAAGATTTGTGTTAACCTAATTTATTTATTTATTTTATTTTGGTACATGCAATTATGTAAATGAATCTAGGCAAAGTTAATAAACTGATACAAATATAAATTCTCTCTCCTCATGAGGGTGTCTATTTCACATGTAATAACTATATAAATTCCCCTAGCAAATGATATTATATAAATAATTATGAAGAAATATAATCTCCAATCTAGTTTCCAAGAAACTTGTTGGGGAATATGAAGAAGTTGACGGTTGGTTATTGGGTGGACTGGGTGTGGAAAGTAATTGAAGTGTTGAGTATGTAATTTTTTTTGTTTGATATATAAGGTTAAGATTGTATTTTCACATGATATTTAAAAATTTTTGGGTGCCCTCAGAAAAGTTTTGGGTGGCAATAGTGCCGCCCTAAAAAAATCTTAACTACTTAAATAAACACCTTTTATATATACTATAACATGTCTAATTAGTAAACACAAATTTGAATTTAACTATTACAAGTCAATATGACATTTCGTAGAACGTTCAAGAAGAGTTGCATTTTTATTAGTAGGTTTAATAGTACATTCTTAGATAAATTTTCAATTCTAATATCTATGGCCTCCTATGCCACATCTTGGATATTGTTTATATCTAATGTTTTGACGCTTATTGGGTTCTTCAGGGTTATTTTGAGTTGTATTTATATTTTCATTTAATGAACCGGATGATGAGCCCTCTAGTCCTCTAGAACTCAAATCAAATTGAAGTTCAAATGGCATGGCTGACACAGCGTGTCGTGAAGGTTGATCATTACCCATTTGCAAAAGTGGCATGAATGATGACCAATAGGGAGAAATACCCTACGTATCAATATCTCTATGTGCTGTTGATGGTACATAGCAATCAGGTGTTGAGTAATCTGTCATATATAATAAAACAAAAAAAATTAAAACTAAATTTCTATAATGGTAACAACAATTAGCTAATTTTGTAAATATATACCATTATGTAGGTGAGATACGTGTGCAGAAGATCTAAGCATATCAGAGTGAGATGTTGTGGCCAGAGGTGAGATATATTGAAACTCATTATTAGGTGCACTACTGCGCCTTTTTCGACTCCTTGAATTATCTTGTTCTGTATTTTTATTCCTTCTTTGGTTTCTAGAAGTAGATGGTCTAGCATTATCATAGGCATTAGTCTGTCTCCTCTGGCTTGTAGTGGCTTCATCCACTTGTGTATCATCTGACGAGTGTGGATCTGTAAGATATAGAGTACGTTGTGCCATTAGTCTATCAAAATTTTGAACAAGCTCTATACTAGTTCTATGTAATTTTTCAAATGAGTCTCTGTTTCAAATGTAGCCTTAGTATTATAATTCCTAAGCTGTTCCATTGATAAGATCTGCAAATTTAGAAATTCAAATGTAAGTTATTAGAACGAAAAATTTACATCAAAATATAATTAAAAATATAAATTTTACCACGGGCATCTGTCTCAGGTGGCTAGTACCCAAACTCCAAAGAGTAATGATAAGTAGATATCAAACGTTGTGTGATCATACGACTGATAGGGGTTTTCTCAACACACAAATTAATTCTCAAGTATAAGGATATCAATTGTAGTCGCGAAGATGACCAAGTTACAATATCGAACCCACGGGACGGATAAATATCAATTTTGTATTCCTCTAGTATATTTAGACTATGTTTGGTAGTTGAATAGGTTTAATGGATAATAACTTCTAATCGAAATAACAAAAAGAAATAACAAGAGTAGAGAGAAGTGAGTTGTGATCAATAAGAATGATAGGTAGTTCGTTGGGTCATCCAGTTTCACTAGCAATTCGTATTTTCATGTGATGGTGTCCGACTCTGTCCTGTGGTTTGTGGACGCATCACTAGACCATGCAAGTTTACTCTATAGACTCAAGTAAATATGCGCTTGACACGTGTGAATAACATTGGAGCAAGAGATATGCTTCACCCCCCTTTCTAGGTACTATCATAATCAATTATCTTCTACGTCTAGAATCTAACCCGATTTGATCTCCCTTTTTAGGTACTATAAAGTTATACTCTTCATCCAATTCATCAACCCGAATTTAATTCAATTCATGAATATTCATATAAGACAGTTCTAATAATACTTCGGAATCCCTTCACTTAGAATTATAACAATAAACCCTGCTCAGTAGTGAACGCACTCAATCAATAACCATGTTATGTATTCAGACTCTACACAATGATCATTGATGCACAAAACGACTATGAGTATGGATTAAATATGCAATCTTATATAAAACAAACCACAGGTAGTGTTGTACGGAGTTTTACACACGAAACACGAATTACATCATGAAACTTTCATAACCCTAGAACTACCAAGGTGGTTCTAGCCCATGATTGATCTAGGAACAATCATGGTTAGATTGATCATTCTTACTTGAACCTTCAGCGAACCTCTGTCACAGCCCTCCGGATGGATCACCACCTCTACTCTTGCCTCCCTTATGATTGACGATCAAAAGCTCTCTTTATTCTCTGTATGAGCCTCCTTTTATACTTGTAATCACGTCTCTAGGGCTTGGAATGGGCTTTCTAAGTGATCTCACGTGTTTCGGCCTCGAAAATCTGGATAAGGTAAGTTCTCGCACACAGGTTCGACCACGTCAAACAGGTCCAACCCCTGGCCACAGGTCGAACCCCAGGTCGAACCCCGCTACTGGAAGAATTCTGCACAGGTTCGACCTTCTGGACAGGTCGAACCACTTAGGCCTTGGTCGAACCCCAGGTCGAACCTCATCCTGGATGACTCCCGCTCCCGATTCGACCAACTGGCAAGTCGAACCCAAACGTCGTGGTCGAATCCTCTTTCTTGCAAACTGGTTCGACCATGGTTCGACCTGATGACCAGGTCGAACCAGCCGAGTCGTGGTCGAATCCATCTCTGCACGTTCAGCAACGTTGGTTTGACCTGCTGGAGAGGTCGAACCCTCCTCCAGCAAGGTCGAACCCACCTAATTCTTGGGCGGTTCGCGTGGCTTCGACTCCGTCTCTTCGATTCTTGGCTCTTTCACTCCGTTTTTGCTAAGAAAACACTCAAATAGCTCCATTTACACCTGATTCATGCTAATTCACAATATATATAGGTTTTCCACCTATTTCCACATCAAAACTCTCCAAAACTAGCACAAAACATAGCGCCAAACTTGTGAATTTACACACTCATCAAACCCCAAACTTACATGTTGCTCGTCCCGAGGCAACCAATTTAAACCACAGGAGTCGTGTATAATTCAACAAGATCTAGTACAACACATATTACACATGCCACTTCATTGAATCAAACAAGAATTACTTGCATCAAATATGTCACTCATGTAAAATCAATCCAATCACACACCATTCGGAGTACTAAGTAATCTCACTGACAAGATAAGTCTTTACTCTCTTCCGCTCGTGCGTGAGGCACTATAGGCTAGTATAAACACTCATATCAATTCATATTCACGCGTAACCATAAGCTTGGCAAAGGTCTCAAAAATCAACTCACATTAGATTAATACTAGGATCACAAAGAACTTGTTTCTAGGTTGGAATGTTGGCTCTTTGGAAAGGGTAGGAAAATTTGGTCATAGTAACTTAATACACTAGTAGAGAGTTACCTTGGAGTTTCTTGATTTCTCATTCGGCTTCATATTCTCCTCCAATTCTTCTCTTGCACTTGCAATTTTCAATTTTCCTTCTCTTCCTTGCATCAACATCATTCTTCTTTTAATTACTCGGGTACCAGTTATAGGCACTACCCTTCTCGAACATCGTTCGACTGCTTCTTAAAAACTTCAAGCCCCATGTATAAGCAATTCGGGATACCAATTTCAGGCACTATCCCTAACAAGATTTAACCATGCACTTTTCTTACTGAACCTCATTCCATCTTCCCTTTGTTTCTTCCACACTTATTCACCTTATTCTCTCTACCAATGAATAGGGTATTTTCAAAGCTCAAATAAGGTAATTAAGGCTCTTATATTTGGCTTGCCAAAGAAAAAGCTTTTAAAAGGCTCAAACAGGGCTACCAAAGATTTATAAAATCATTAGGAAAGGTAAAATTTGGCTAAGTGACTCAATTAATCAAAAATGGCCTAAGATCATATCCTAATATTTCATCAATTGTAAGTTTCACACAAGACTCCAAGCCAAGTTCTAGAATACGTTCATACGAATGATTCTCTCAAGAATAAACTATCATGATTAATCATGATAAAGGCTCAAATCCTCACATAGGTAATCAATTCCTAATACTCCTCATAGCACATAATCAAAATCAATTCATCATGAATTCCATATACTTAACAAATTATTCATGCTCTTTCCAAATGAAAATAAACACGTAAACATATGAATGCACAGAATCAATAACCCATATACAAAACAACGATACAAGATCAACTATATCAGGTACATGCCACTCACACATGAATCACACCCCAATCTGTAAAAATAAAAGAAGAACGGGAGATAAGATGAATCGGAGAAGCCAAAAGAAACCTGAAAATACTCCCTAGGAGCATCATCATCCTCATCATCATCGTCATCCTCATCCATTCTATTTTCCACAGCTCGGCACAGACTGGTAATGTGCTTATCCATCATATCCACTCGACTACTCACTCTACCAACACGCTCATCCAAGGCAGAGTACCTTTCATTCAGCGTGGCGTAGTTGGTATTAGTGAGCGCGAGCTGCCTGTTCGTCTCTTGCTGTGCAGCTACCACCGCGATCAGCTGCTCATGAATCAAGCGAAGCTGCTCCCGAGTACCTGGAACTGCTCGCCGCTGCTGCTGTCCCGGAGCATGCTGAGGTGCATTATGCTGCTCTCCTTCAGGAATCTCCATCTCCGGCTGCTCATCTACCTGATCCTCCTCTTCAGGCTGCTGTGGCTGAGGTGGACGGAACTCTCCTTGATCAACGATCTGTTGTAACTCAGCCATCCTCCCCTCAGCATACATCTGTGCTACCGCTCTCCAATCACCACCCGACTTCGCTGCCACGGATAAAGTGGTGTGTCCAAGAGAATTCATTAGCTTATTCCTTGCTTCCCGAATAGTTGTCAAGTTGCTCACGTCGAAGGGGAACATAAATTCGAAAGGCTTGAGACCTCTCGTGAAAAACCAATCTCCATTTCTAAAATGGGCAAACCCTCCCTTCGCGCATGTGCTCATCATCAAATCGGGTTCTCCTTCTACTGGTGTAATGCCGGTGAGATCCAAGTTGTAATGCTCAGCCAAGATCGTCAATAACCCTCCAATATTCACCTTTTGAAAACCAATGGTCTTGAATCGATTCAGCTGCGCAATAAAATAAGCTCCAACATTGAACTTCACTCCATTCAGCATACACCACAGGGCATATAGCTCTCCTCTAGACACAACACTCCCCTCCGAGCGGGCGAACAACGTGTTGCTCAGGATGCGGTCCATGTACCTCAAGACAGGGTTCTTTATTGCGGAAGCACGAGCCTGTCTGGTCTTATAATCACGAATTTCCCCAGTGATCTCCCTCCAAAACCGCTTTACACTGAATGCAGCATTTTCTAAACGAGGAATCTCCAAAGGCGTCTCAAATAGCTCATTGAAATCCTCAGACGTCCATCTCCTACTCACTCCACCAATCTGAAATGTACACCGATAGGGGTATCCAAGCGGGTCCTTCTCCATCTCAAATGAGCAAACTACTTCCGCTGTAACATGGAAGTACGTCGGCCTCTTCAACTCCATGAATCTTCGGATCCCTACTTGATCAAACATCCAAAATATATCATCCCCTATTCTCATTATCCTCATCGCTTCATCATCTTGGTATCGAGTGCGAGCTATCTTGTCTGAAACTTCTTCCCACTTCTCTTTAATCTCATCCCAATCTTGCATCCTAATCTTGAAGTTATCAGGTAAACGATCTTGTAGCCTCAGTTTTCTTGTTACTTTGTCCAAATTTGAAGGCCTGTCATGCCTCTTCTTTGATCTCTCCTCCTCTACCTTTCCTTTTCCTTTACTTGATCCTTGTCCCTTTCCTGAAAACAAATACTTCAATCCAACCAACAAGACAAGAAAGCAAGTATTGTACTAGCACATCACATACTCTACTCAAGACTTCAAGCATCAATGCATATTCAAACAAACTACCATCTCAACACCACTTGCTTATTCAACATTCTCAAAACATCTTCAATCACACCTTCTTTAATCATCAAAACATAACCAACAAGCATGCATTAAGCAATTCAAGCAATTCAATCAAAAATTCAACATGTTTCCCTCAATGAACTACTTCAATTTCATCAATTTCAAACCAAATCAACATACTCATTCTATGATATGTTCTATATCCTTGATTAATCCACATAAAATTCAAGTTCTAACAATAATCAAACAACCAAAAACCAAGAAACAAGAATTCATATGAAACCAATCAAAATATCAACATTCACCATGAAATTCAACCATTCTCAACATCAATCCTCTTATTCACATTGAATTTCTTACCTAAACCTTAAATCCTAGAGTAATTGAGTTGGAAAAACATACCTTGTGACTTGCCCATGGTGAACAACCGATCGAGAACACACAACAACCAAAAATCGCGATTTCAGCCCTAACTCGCGACGAAATCCGCCCAAATCCGCGACCGAATCGAAAATTCAAGGTGTAGTGTTGTGTAATCGGTGTGAAATCAAGTGTAATTGAAGAATTTGTGCAAGGGTGTAGAGGTTCGAAGAGGGTTCGAGGTTTGGTGTTTCGAAAAAGTGATCGAACCCCTCTGAAAAATCGAACTTAAATCGCGTACCTGGCTTGGTTCGACCTCAGGTTCAACCACCTGAACAGGTCGAACCATGGATGGCGAGGTCGAACCTCTCTTCTGGACAAACGATCTTCTCGGTTCGACCAGGGGTTCAACTTGCTAAACAGGTCGAACCTTCCTTATATTGGTCGAACCCCTCTTCTGGAAAACAGAGTGCTTCCAACTGACAGGTTCGACCATAGGTTCGACCTCCTGATCAGGTCGAACAACTATGGCTTTGGTCGAACCTCCTCTCTGGACAACTTTCGACGCCGGTTCGACTTCCTCTGCTTTTGTTCGACCTCTGGCTCTGGTCGAACCACTCCTAGACTTGGTCGAACCTTCCTCCTGATTTCCAAAACTGAGTGTTCTTCATTTACTACATACTTCAAGCTTCAACACAACTTCATTAGGTACAATCTAGAGCACAACTTCAAAAATTGTTCCACATAACATCATTCATGAGTATCTCCATAAAAGAAAACACAACCAAAAACCACTGAACATTAGGCAAGTTGTAAAAAATCGTCACATCAAAATCGACTAAAATTTCAATATGGCCGCAAAAACCAACTCCCCTAACCAACAATACAAAGAAAAGATTATACTTCCAATGCTTCAATGAGGTAATAACATCACACCCCCCCCAAACTTAGTAAAAACGTAAGTCGAAACTAAATTTGAAAAGAGATGTAATTGACGATTATAAAGCATCTTAAATATAAAAATTTCTTACTCACACAAAAGAAAAAAAATAATAAAATGGAAGAGTAAGCTCTCAACAAGCGCTCATATTTAACGTCGTAGAGTCACGACGGTACCAAATCAGAACAAGGTATCATCAAAAATGACACACGCATCATCCGGCGACCTATAGTGCTTCAATCGATGCCCATTCGCCATGATAACGTCTCCATCTTTGTCAATAAGCTCAAAACTCCCCCCTCCTAAGGCTCGATGAATCATGAACGGTCCCGTCCACTTAGACTTCAACTTGCCTGCAAAAAGCTTCAAACGAGAGTTAAAAAGTAGTACCTCATCTCCTTGCTTGAACTCCTTGTATGAAATCTTAGAATCATGCCACCTCTTCATTCTTTCCTTATAAATCTCTAAATTCTTGTAGGCACGACTCCTAAACTCATCCAATTGATTCATGTGAGTTATCCTCAACTCCTTTACATCCTTAAGGGTCAAGTTCAAGCGACGCAAAGCCCAAAACGCTTTGTGTTGAATTTCTACAGGTAAGTGGCACGGCTTCCCATAGACAATTTGATACGGTGACATATCTAACACCGTCTTGTAAGCGGTCCGGAACCCCCATAACACATCATCAAGCTTCATAGCCCAATCCTTTCTATTAGTTCCTACCACTTTCTCCAGAATCTGCTTTACTTGACGATTGGAGACCTCTGCCTGCCCATTCGCTTGCGGATGATAGGGTGTAGTAACCCTATGCTTAACACCATAATCCTTAAGCACCTTCTCCAGAAATTTATTGACGAAGTGGGAACCTCCATCACTAACTAATGCTCTAGGAACTCCATAACGGGCAAAAATATGTTTCTTCAGGAAAGATAAAACAACTTTCGAGTCATTAACACGAGTAGGAATCGCTTCCACCCACTTCGAAACATAATCCACCGCAAGAAGAATGTAGAGAAACCCATTCTACTGGGGAAAAGGCCCCATAAAATCGATCCCCCATACATCAAAAATCTCCACGACTATGCTAGGCTGCAATGGCATCTAATCTCTCCTACCTATATTACCCATGCGCTGACATCTATCGCAAGACGCCACATAGCTCTCACTATCTTTAAACAATGTAGGCCAATAAAGAGCAGATTGAAGTACCTTAGCTGCAGTCTTTTGCGCTCTGAAATGCCCCCCATTCGGTTGTGCATGGCAGAACTCAAGCACACTTTCCATTTCCATCTCGGGTACACATCTTCGGACAATAGAATCTGGACAAATCTTGTAAACAAATGGATCATACCATATGTATGTCTCAACTTCCCTACGAAATTTCGCAAGTTGATATCGGTTGAGATCCCTTGGAATTTCACCAATGACAATGTAATTAACATAATCCGCGTACCATGGATCCATACCTTGCGCTGCAACCACACATGCTCGCTCGGTACCTTCAACAGCCACAGCCATGATCTTTTCATCAGGGAACATCTCTTCAATATACTCGAAAGAATTATCACAATGCTCCATAGTCTCCAACCTTGACAAGTGATCTGCTAACACATTTTCTGTTCCTTTCTTATCCCGAATCTCCAAGTCAAACTCCTGCAGTAGTAGAATCCACCTTATAATCCTAGGCTTCGTCTCCTTCTTCTCCATCAAATAACGAATCGCTGAGTGATCCGTATACACAATCGTCTTCATGCCAACCAAATACTGACGAAACTTATCGAATGCATACACAACAGCCAAAAACTCCTTTTCAGTCACCGTGTAATTCTTCTGTGCCGCATCGAAAGTCTTACTCGCGTAGTAAATGGCGCAGAACTTCTTCTCCCTTAGCAGCCCAAGCACCACACCCAATGCTACATCACTCGCATCACACATAAGTACAAACGGTTGAGTCCAGTCCGGTGTGATCAAGATAGGGGCAGTAATAAGTGCCTCCTTCAAAACTTGAAAAGCTGTTAGACATTCATCATTAAACACAAAAGGAATATCCTTTTCAAGTAAATGAGATAAGGGCTTAGAGTAATTTGAGAAGTCTTTAATGAATCTCCTGTAAAAACCGGCGTGTCCAAGGAAGGACCGCACTCCTCTTTCATTGGTCGGTGGTGGAAGCTTCTCAATTGCCACCACTTTAGCACGATCTACCTGTAATCCCTTGGCGGAAACATGATGCCCAAGAACAATCCCATCCTTCACCATGAAGTGACACTTCTCCCAATTCAAGACAAGATTAGTTTCTTGACACCTCTTCAAAACAACAGCAAGGTTAGACAAACACATATCAAAAGAAGAACCAATGACTGAAAAATCGTCCATGAATACTTCCATGATCTTCTCTATCAAACCAACAAAAATCGCCATCATGCATCTCTGAAAAGTAGCAGGCGCATTACACAATCCAAACGGCATCTTCCTAAAAGGAAAGGTCCCGTAGGGGTAAGTAAAAGTGGTCTTTTCTTGATCCTCGGGAGCAATCATGATTTGATTATACCCCGAGTATCCATCCAAGAAATAATAAAACTCATACCCTGCAAGACGATCCAACATTTGATCCATAAACGGAAGAGGAAAATGGTCCTTACACGTGTTCTCATTTAATTTCCTGTAATCCACACATGTACGCCATCCCGTAGGAATTCTCGTGGCTATAGCTTCTCCATCCTCAGCTTTCGCTACAGTCATGCCCCCCTTTTTAGCAACTACATGTAATGGACTCACATGGGGACTATCACTAATAGGATATATAATTCCAGCATCCAACCACGTAAGAATTTGCTTCCTTATCACCTCTTGAATTGCGGGATTCACCCTACGCTGATTCTGAACACTAGCCTTGGCTTCATCCAACAACCTAATCCGATGCATACAATATGAAGGACTAATACCTTTCAAATCATCAAGTGACCACCCTATTGCAGACTTGTACTTCCTTAAGACATCTAATAACTCCTCAAGTTGATCATCATTAAGGGAAGAAGATACAATTACCGGATATTGTGCATTATCACCAAGAAAAGCATACTTCAAGTGATCCGGCAATGGTTTCAACTTCTCTTTTCTTTTCTCCACTGGAGTGTTTTCGTTATCCAAAGGCAAGTACTTCCTGGTCCATTTGACTTCTTCCACCTTATTTCTTTCCAATGCAAACCTGTCATCACCCAAAGCAAGTAAGTTTTCAAGAAATTCAATACATACCTAGTTAGAAAGTCCGTCAAGTTCCGTAGTGGGATAAGTAAGAGACTCCATCAAAAATGTCTCAAGAGGATCGTTTGACAAGATCAGAGACATATCCTCCTTCACAATCTCCTCCACCACGTCAATACTATAACACTGGGACTCCATTGGCATCTTCATTGCTTTGTCCAAATTGAAAAGTACTTTTTCTTTGTCTATTCTCAACTTCAGTTCTCCCTTCCGAACATCTATCATAGCTCCAGCTGTAGCAAGGAATGGCCTCCCCAAGATTAAAGGAACATTATCCTTGTCATAATCCATTTCTAGTATAAGGAAATCCACAGGAAAGACTAGCTTCTCCACCTTTACAAGAACATCTTCAACAATACCTTTCGGAAACGTCATTGATCTATCTGCCAATTGGAGAGCAACAGTTGTCGGGGTCAGCTCCCCCAAACCAAGCTTCTGAAAGATAGACAACGACATCAAATTGATGCTTGTCCCTAGATCGCATAAAGCTCGCCGTGCTGGCCCCTTCCCGATCTCACATAGAATAGTAAAGCTCCCCAGATCTTTCATCTTTGGTGGCAACTTCTTTTGAATAATTGAGCTACAATTCTCAGATAAGTTTACCGTTTCAACTCCGGTTAAGCTTCGCTTCTTCATCAATATGTCTTTAAGGAATCGAGAATAATATGGCATCTCCATGATTGCCTCTGAAAAAGGGATGTTCAAGCTTATCTTGTTCATTATCTCTGAAAACTTCTTGAACTTTTCTTCCAACCCCTTCTTCACTAGCTTGTAGGGAAACGGTGGAGGTATCTTTGTTTTGGGAATCCCCCATTCATCACGATCAACCTTCTCCGCTTTCTCCTTTTCGGCTCTTAATCGTTTAGCTCTTTCCCATTTTTTCTCAGCTATTATGTCTGTACTTTGCTCATCCCGTACCATTGGAGTTGCATCAACATCAAAAGGAACAATAGGTGCATCAAAAAAAACATATCGGTGAGATTCGACTAGGGTTCGACCAGGTTGAGAGGTCGAACCAGGAGTGTATTGGTCGAACCTCTCTCCTGGAAGACTGATCTCATTCTGCTCCGGAGGTTCGACTTGGGTTCGACCAGCATTGGAGGTCGAACCACTGCCCCCTTGGTCGAACCTCTTCACTGTATAATCTCTATCCTTCGGTTCGACCTGGGTTCGACCTGAAGAGTTGGTCGAACCATTTTGATCGTGGTCGAACCGTTCCTGCATCAAAACATAGTGCTCTGGCCGATGAGGTTCGACCTGGGTTCGACCTGAAAAGTTGGTCGAACCCTCTGCGTGTTGGTCGAACCGTTCCTGTGTCAAAACAGAGTGCTCTGGACGATGAGGTTCGACCTGGGTTCGACCTGTATGCCAGGTCGAACCCTCTGAATTTTGGTCGAATCGAGGCTTAGAAAATTCCAACTTTGATTCCGGCCTCATTGGTCCCTCGTACTGTGTTCCCGACCTCAGTGTGATGGCATTACGCGACTTCGGATTCTCTATACTCTGAGATGGAAACTTCCCTTTTCCTATAGTTTGAGTCAATGTGTTCACATTCTCCGCAATTGTACCCATCAACAATGTGAGATCTTTCACTTGAGTGGACAAATCTCTGTGGTGATCATCAATCTTTTTCTCAAGCTTTGCCTCAAGGCGGTTCACTCTTTCATCATTCTTTACCATGTACCGGTTCACAGTATCCTCGAAACAGGCTTCCCTTCTTCCACCTTTTCTCCCGGATCAACACCCATCGGAAGTTGCACTGCATTGTTCGTATTGCTCCATGAAAATTCAGGCCTCCTTGGTTGCTATTGATAACTACCAAAGGGACCACGATTATTATAGTTCCCTCGATAGTTCCCTTGGTAATTCCGATTTCCTTGATTTGGGTACCTCGTTCCTTGAATACTTTGACCCATGGCATAATTTGCTTCCTCCAATTCTTCTTGGATGGTTCCATTATTCATCATCTCTTGCTGCATGATTGGCACTCGTTGAGATATCTCGCTGATCTGCTTCTGTTAAGACTCAAGTAGCTTGTTGATATTGGACAAGCTTGAAACGATCTCATCCTCTCTCTTTGTTTTCACCATTGCTTGTTCAACCTGAGCTACCTTTCCAAGAACATACGTACCTCTAACTCTATCAGTAGGCCAATCCCTCGAATTCATCGATATGTCTTCAAACAATCTCTCGGCCTCAACGGATGACTTTGTAAGCAATGCTCCATTAGAAGAAGCATCAAGTAGCACTCTTGATTCACAGTCCAATCCATTATAGAATATACTGATATATTGGGCTTTAGATAACCCATGTTGAGGACACTTCCTGAGCATGTCCTTGAATCTATCCCACGCTTCATGAAATTTCTCACCTCCACTGATAGCAAATTGGTTAATATCCTGCTTCATCTTAAACACCTTCGAAGGTGGCATATACCTCTCCAAGAACCTTAACTTCAATTGCTCCCACGTGGTGCACTCAGCTGCATTAATAGTATCGTACCAATCCCTCGCCTTTTCAGTAAGCGAGAATTTGAACAAAAGGATCTTCCTAGCATCTTCATGTTCCCCTACGTCTTTTTGAGTACTTGCATAGCCCAAAAACTTGTTCAGATGCTGCTGCGGATCCTCGAAAGACCCTCCTGGAAAGGAGTTTCTTTCTATCATGCTAATAAGAGTGGGATGAAGATCGAACGCTGTGTTAGTTTCCCTTGCTCCTAAAAGCTCATAATTTCCAGCCCCATTATTTATGAAAACCTCTCGAATGGCTAGATTATCCGGATTCGCTGCCATGTTGACTGTTTCTACCTCCAAATTAACTTCAGTTGTAGCCTCAATCACTTGCGAAATCTGCTCGTCAACCTCGACTCCAAAATTCAGAGCTTCAGTTGGGTCTATTGTCTTTGCCTTGCTCTTCTTCTTCTTCTTCTTCTTCTTTCTTGATGATGCTCCAATCTCAGGATTATACGGTTTAAGATTACCTTTCTTTGATCTTGTGAGCATACACCTAAAACGAATAAGGAAGAAAACAACAAAACAAGGTAAATAGTCCTAATAAACTAGAAATAACACAAAAAAAAGATATTTTATGCCGTCCCCGGCAACGACGCCAAGAACTTGATAGGGGTTTTCTCAACACACAAATTAATCCTCAAGTATAAGGATATCAATTGTAGTCGCGAAGATGACCAAGTTACAATATCGAACCCACGGGATGGATAAATATTAATTTTGTATTCCTCTAGTATATTTAGACTATGTTTGGTAGTTGAATAGGTTTAATGGATAATAACTTCTAATCGAAATAACAAAAAGAAATAACAAGAGTAGAGAGAAGTGAGTTGTGATCAATAAGAATGATAGGTAGTTCGTTGGGTCATCCAGTTTCACTAGCAATTCGTATTTTCATGTGATGGTGTCCGACTCTGCCCTGTGGTTTGTGGACGCATCACTAGACCATGCAAGTTTACTCTATAGACTCAAGTAAATATGCGCTTGACACGTGTGAATAACATCGGAGCAAGAGATATGCTTTCATTCTAGGTACTATCATAATCAATTATCTTCTACGTCTAGAATCTAACCCGATTTGATCTCCCTTTTTAGGTACTATAAAGTTATACTCTTCATCCTATTCATCAACCCGAATTTAATTCAATTCATGAATATTCATATAAGACAGTTCTAATAATACTTCAGAATCCCTTCACTTAGAATTATAACAATAAACCCTGCTCAGTAGTGAACGCACTCAATCAATAACCATGCTATGTATTCAGACTCTACACAACGATCATTGATGCACAAAACGACTATGAGTATGGATTAAATATGCAATCTTATATAAAACAAACCACAGGTAGTGTTGTACGGAGTTTTACACACGAAACACGAATTACATCATGAAACTTTCATAACCCTAGAACTACCAAGGTGGTTCTAGCCCATGATTGATCTAGGAACAATCATGGTTAGATTGATCATTCTTACTTGAACCTTCAGCGAACCTCTGTCACAGCCCTCCGGATGGATCACTACCTCTACTCTTGCCTCCCTTATGATTGACGATCAAAAGCTCTCTTTATTCTCTGTATGAGCCTCCTTTTATACTTGTAATCACGTCTCTAGGGCTTGGAATGGGCTTTCTAAGTGATCTCACGCGTTTCGGCCTCGAAAATCCGGATAAGGTAAGTTCTCGCACACAGGTTCGACCACGTCAAACAGGTCGAACCCCTGGCCACAGGTCGAACCCCAGGTCGAACCCCGCTACTGGAAGAATTCTGCACAGGTTCGACTGAACCACTTAGGCCTTGGTCGAACCCCAGGTCGAACCTCAGCACTGGACGACTCCCGCTCCCGATTCGACCAACTGGCAAGTCGAACCCAAACGTCGTGGTCGAATCCTCTTTCTTGCAAACTGGTTCGACCATGGTTCGACCTGATGGCTAGGTCGAACCAGCCGAGTCGTGGTCGAATCCATCTCTGCACGTTCAGCAACGTTGGTTCGACCTGCTGGAGAGGTCGAACCCTCCTCCAGCCAGGTCAAACCCACCTAATTCTTGGGCGGTTCGCGTGGCTTCGACTCTGTCTCTTCGATTCTTGGCTCTTTCACTCCATTTTTGCTAAGAAAACACTCAAATAGCTCCACTAACATCTGATTCATGCTACTTCACAATATATATAGGTTTTCCACCTATTTCCACATCAAAACTCTCCAAAACTAGCACAAAACATAGCGCCAAACTTGTGAATTTACACACTCATCAACGACACCATCGCATAAATCATCTAGAGGTTTTTTTAAGTTCCAATAAGTGATCCAACTTTTATAAATTATTTCCAATCAATGTCGTGACGTCCTCTCCGATCTATGTCATGTGCAGTCACATGAGACTTGTCTATATCATGGGGAATATCTTGCATCATCCCAAACGGCCTCACCTCTTTATTAGAATGATGTATCTCCACTATCGCTATATTAATAAGAGAACATTCTGACATCCAATTCACAATCTAACATCTGGCATTAAGAACTTCTATTTGAGGTTCTATCATATCGTACAGTTGCCATATAAACTATATAATTGTGAAATTCACGTTAATTATCTTATACTAATAAAAATTATTAAAAAGTGAATTGTGTTTGTACAATTAACTAGACCTCTAACAAGCGATCAAATATATCTTTGTATATTCGTACAAAGTTACTTACACTATGAGTAAAGTTGTGATGTTGCACCCACCTATAATATAACCAACAAAATGATGTTTGGTATTGTATATGCCTAACAAACATAGGGTCATATTAAATATAAAAGTTTACCGTGCACCATATGGTCTAGATCCTAAGTCTCGATTATTCTTCTCGTGTAATGATCTACGTAGAAGCATGTTATGAACATTACCAGTCAATATAGGTTTTATTCTGGACCACGCCCAAATTTGTTTTAGAAAATAAAATACATATTAGATTTAATGTGACTTCTTTTATAATTGAATAACTAAATTCATATTAACTTTGAATAGTTTGCCTGCAAAATAGTGATTGATCCTCCAATGACCTCTTTTCTGTAAACAGATGCTGTCGAATAAAGCTCACGCTATAAAAGGCTAATGATGCACTGCCCCAACTAAAACATCCACCTTCCCTAACATCTACGAGAAGTTGTAGATATAATAGTGCGACACTACTTCGCGAGGAGTCAGACATTATTAAAGTACCTAACAATATAAGTGAACATCCTCTTGCATATTGAACTACAATCACTTGATCTGTGTCATCAATGATAGGATCAATTCTAAAGAGATAATTTCTCAATACAGATAGGTGGATACATGTCTTAGTTTTCATTTATTATTACGTGGGAACGAATCCTAATATCTGACCATAATATTCTGTTCATTCTTCTTTAGAACGAGTAGGAATACAACATACAACCACTTCACCCTCTATAGGTAATCCCTAAATAAGTGCCATGTCCTGTAATGTGACAGTAGCCTCTCCGACAAGAACATGAAAAGTGTGTGTCTTTGGCCACCACCTTTCACCTAGAGCAGTGATAAGATGATGGCCAATTCTCATGTTAACATATTAGATTATGCCATAAAATCCTAAGTCATACAATTTATCCAGAACACGTGGGTGTACCATAAATTTTGAATCTAATCAGTAGCTCCAAAAAATACTAGCCGTGGTGTAATTTACTCTCAGCCCTTCATCTGTAGAAAACCCTTGAATATAGCCTCTGAACGATGAGTTTGCTGATGAATTAAGAAAGAAAGGATCACAAGGTCCATACAACTCAGTGTACGCTGACATTCTGTTAAAAAAAATTAGAGGTAATGTCAACATAATTTATGACATGGGTGTTATAAAATAAGAAATCTAACAAATAAAGTCAAAATATATTTGTAAGGAGTTACAAATGCAAGTTGCAATAAGTACATACATAATCAACATAAAAGATTTTTTACAGTTCGACAAAATTATTGATATTTAATTTTTTTTTAATTCTACAACTTGAAAATGAGTTCATCTTCGTTGCAATGAACTCTCTCCATACTGTGAAGTTTCAGCTACATCACGAGCTTGATATTATTATCTAACTTGAATCTAAGACCAATCCATTTCGTTCGGTACCCTAGATGTCACATCTCTACCAAGTCGTTTCTCTCTACGATCATCATCTAGCAGAGGCTCAAAGACACTAGAAGAATAAGTCAAAGCATATACTTTTGTATTGAAATATGACCTTATATAGAAGGCTGGATCAATACCAAATTGCATGCACACTTGAATTGCATGTGAACATGGAATTTCATCATGCGTCCATTGTCCGTACAAATATTCTTCATTTGACAATACCACCTTATATGTATGAACAAGTTGAGATCCTAGTATAGAAGTAAGCGCACTAGTAGACAATATAGAATAATTGTAGATATCAACTCAATGTTCCAAACCGAGGCGCTGCATCTGCTCAAATTTTTTCATAGTATTATTTGGCCATAATTGATTACTTTGTTGCAACTTCATCACCTCTCTTACTTTATCTAGAAAAAATATTTTTGATTTTGAAAATATTATTTTAATAATGGTTGTGATAGGAAGACATCGTGCACCTTTCAGTACACCATTCATGCACTCTAAAATATTCGTCGTCACTACACCAAAGCAACGACCTTCATCATGAGATAATGTCCATTTACATACATCATTCTTAGCCAGATAATCATATGCATAAGGTTCTATAATCTTGATTTGCTCCATGATCTGTTCAAATCTTCTTTTACATAAGATGTCCCTGCCTAGTGACATAAATCCTTCAGTTTCACACTCTTAAATTTAGTGTTGAAATTAGATTTGACATGTCTCAGGAAATAACGATGTACACCCATCGATGGCTGAAATTTTTTTACATAATCAACTGCCTTTAATATGCTCTTATGTCTATCTGAAATTAGACATAAACCCTCTACTCCATGGACTACATGCTTAGCCAACAAATCAAGAAACCATTTCAACGATTTGTAGTTCTCATCATCGATGATAACATAAGCTAAAGGAATAATTGTCTGATCTGCATCAAGTCGGATTGCGACCAACAATTTATGTTTATACTTAGTGTAAAGGTGTGTGATCGTATTTTTGTTTGTGCGTTTTAAAGAGCAAGAATTCTCTATCGTTGTGTATGACGGAGTGACCAAGAATTAAAATATCGAACCCAAGGGAGGTTAGGTACTAGAGCTTATGCGATCTTGCGTTCATTGTAATTTTATAGAGACAATTCAATGATGGAATTGAGTGTGTTCAAACAAGTAATTAAAAATAATCTAATCAAGTAAACAAGCAATGATCAAACAAATAAAGATAGATTGAAGATAAGTGGTTTTCCAAGTTAAGTAAAAGTGAGATTAACAACACTAGAGATATGGCAATTCTAGGATTAATGCATCAAATTCACATATATCATGGGTAAATGATTAAGGGCCATCACTAATTCCACCTAAACTCCCTCTCGAGATGAATATGATGTAGATCTTTAATAAGGTCTCAAAATGGCTCAAAGAATTGGAGCTCAATCAAATAATTCCAACTATGTACTAAGTTTAATATGAGTTTTTCCTCACCTGATCAATCGACTGCTCGATCCAACCAATCAAATGTTCTATCAAAGGGTTATAAATCCTAAAGGACATCTCTATCTCTTTAAGATTTAATGCACATGAGGTGTATGACAAAATAATTCAATTAATTATCCTAAACACATAATTGACTTCTCAATCTAATCACATGCTTAAAACAACAAACCACACAAATCATTATTAACATATAGATATAAAGCATCAATGATAGAAAATCAGTAAACCCAATCAACACCTAAATTTAAATGTATAAATCCCAAAATTATCCAACACCATTCATGTTGCTAATCTCACAAAGGATATTAGCCTACCATAATCATAAAGAAAAAAACATAGACCATTGTATCTTCACAAACCATGATCAAGCTATAAGGTTTAATAGAAGAATTGAATGAAAACTCCCTGGAAGTGCTTCAATGGTAATCTTCTTCCTTTCCTTGCAATTCTCCTCTCCCTTGCTTCTTTTCCTCACTTGGATGATGATTTTGATGGAAGGGTGATGGTAGATGATATGGATGAAGATGATGGTGTAAATTCAAGAAAATGATGTATGATGTGTTTTTTTTAGAATCCTCTTTCCTCTAAGTGTATTGATCCCCTTTTATATCTTGGGCCTCGAATCTGATTCAACTGGGCTTTTAAAACATGTTTTAATGCATTGAAAGGTATAAATCCCGATTTTTTGGCCCAAAAACACACAACACGTGTTGATTATACCCAACACGAGTTGACAACACGAGTCTTGTTATCCTAAAGTGTAACTCGTGTAACCCTAACACGAGTCGTGTTGATAAGTCGTGTTATCGCCTGCCTAGTCGTGTTGCGATGCTCTAAAATTGGATTGCCTACGGACCCCAACGCGACTCTTGTTTACAAGTCGTGTCATCGTCTATCAACTCGTATTGGGTCCGTTCTGAACCTGGACATCCTGGACATCTGATATGCTCAACACGACCTTCAACACGACTTGGAACAGACGGCAAGTCGTGTTATCGCCTGTCAAATTGTGTTGGACTCATCTATGACTTGGCCTTTTTTGGACCTCAACACTACTCGTGTTGACAAGTCGTGCTGGCTCTTTTCTAGCTCGTTTATTGCTCGTCTTCGTTTCTACTTCATTTTTACCTGTTTTTCATATATTTAAGCTCATTGTCACACATTTCCATAAAAACACAAAACACCACCAAAATATATATAAATACGGATAAAATAATATAAAAATTCACAACAAAAGACACTATAATCTAGGTGAAAATAGTGACAATCAGTGTGTACCGTCAACACTAATGACCTTAGAATAATGCTTAAAAGATTCAATGCAAGGTCCAAATACCTAGAATACATATCCTAATGTGTAGACACCTTAGTTGTCACGAGCCTTATGCGACCACTCCCCAATTGTTCCAGGATTATATTTCTGCAAAGCTCTCATGTTTTTAGGCAAATAATGACACGAGCTCTCCCAAGTTCCATACACATTCTCTCTAGTACGCTTTAGTGAATGCCACACTATATAATTTTAGACATCACAATTATATTACTGTTTCATAAGTTACTGCACAACTTTGATTTCTAGTGAAAGATTAATCTTAACCAAACTCATTAAAGCGTTAGCAATTTGATTTCTACCCAAAGTTCTATGACTTTTGGATACTACATTCATAAGACAGTGGTGGTCCTAACTTTGTAATTACCCATAAATAATATTTTTTAGAATAGATCGTTCGGACATATCAATTGCATTGACGCAATGACAAGCCGCCGTCTCTAGACTACCCAACTTTTGTGATACATTCAGCCTTCCACAACATGGGGGAACTCTCCACTACTATGAACTCATGTCTAGCATGCTTTATTGAATTATCAATTACAATATATTGAACATGCTCTTTATCTTTGAAAATCATCCCACTTTCCAACTCTCCTACGTCGGAGTCATATACTGTAGCACCACCAGAAAAATTAATCGAATCCATAGGTATATTCAAGTGAGATTCATAAAAAAAAGTATCCCAAATAAGTTAGGATGTGGTCCCACACGGTCAATAATTTCATGAACTGTATCATCTTTATCAAAGAAATCATTGTATTCGGAGTCATCATCACTCAGTTTAGAGAACGGAGTTTTTTCTAGATCATAATGATCAGAATTCAAGTAAGGAGACTTGCTGATATTTTCATTGGAATCATTATCTGCAAATGAAGTATCACTAATGCTCATATAAGTTGACCCAACATGGAAACTCACTTCACTGAATGTAGGTATTTCAACATTACCAACAATGTAATATGCATACTATGCTATCTCATTATCAAATTCAACTTGTGGCACTGGTAACAATTTTTCTGCTTTAGTAATTAACTCAATGGATTTTAAACCATTACTCGAATAAAGAAAGAACAGAATTAATGTCATTGTCATTGTTGAGTGGAACCACTTATGATGTGCCATTGCATGTGTATATAGTGGATACATTCAATGAATACACATTCAAGTCTAATCCTGTCATTTGGGACAATAATATTTGCAAACTATGCAAATCAATTCTACAATCAACTAAATTCCCTCCAATCACATCATGACTCAGAGGTGCACTTTTGGCTAGATAACTGGATTGGTTCTCCAATTGTTGACTTGGTCGATATTCCACTTGAGTACATGCATCTCTATGACAAAAAGATAAAGGACTACTATTATGATGGGAGTTGGCACTTTACCGAGGATTTTGCACACTCTTATTCATATATTGTTGATAGCATTATGGCTACCCGTTTGTCTACTAACCTTAGTGATTGCAGGAGGCGGATAAAATCTATTCTTGGAAAGGTGGCTCCATAGGTAGCTTATCTTCATTTGCACCCTCATTACCCGGCTCCAATTTGGAATAGTTGGATTAGGGCTTCTTTCATTCCCCCACGGCATTCTATCACCATTTGGAAGTCTATTAAAGGGGTGCTAGCCACTTGAAACGTTCTCAGTGCGCGCGGGTTTAGAGGGCCATCTCACTGCTCGCTATGCAAGAGTGCATTGGAAACGATGGATCATCTTTTTATGGGATGTCGAATCTCTTCGGCAATTCTCAAACACATCATGAGAGGATTCTCATTTGGCAACCGCATTCTCCTGGATCAAAATTTTATATGATTCATTCTTCAGGTCATGGAAATGGAAGGCAGCAAGCAAATTCTCTCCATATGGCGACTTTACATGGTCACTTATATTTGGATAATTTGGAGTGACCATGATGGATATGAAAAGGAGATGAAAGACAAGGAGGTCAGATGTACTAGCATTATTACCACACTCATGGCGTTGATCAGAGAGATTAATCATTTCAAGTTGGGCAGTATGAATAACTCTGTAGAGGATCTGCAGACGCTTCGGTATTTCAGTATTGTTCTAACTCTGAGAAAAGCTCCGACTGTTATACCTGTTCGATGGCATCCACCAGATGCAGGTTGGGTGAAGGTCAACACAGATGGTTCTTTACAAGAGAATATGGCTTTGGATTCCCTTTTGAAGCCGAAATGACTGCTGCATGTATGGTACTTGAGTTAATTTGCATATGAAAAGGGATGGAGCAAACTTTGGCTCAAGACGGACTCTACCTATGTAGTTTATGCATTAATGGATCCCACACCAAGGATTCCATTGAGACTATATGCGTGATGGCAGAAGGCAAAGGATATAATTGCGAGCATACACTTTCGAGTTTCCCATATTTTCTGCAAAGGAAATGCAGCAGCAGATGTGTAATATCCCGCAAGTTACCCACGTATTTTCTATCATGGCCCAACCCTTAAAGCCCACAATTTCCAACTTTTTGAAGCCCGTTCCTTACTTCAATTCACCGTGAGATGAAATAGAAGCAGAATATGATTTCTTACTCTTCAAGGAATCAAATTGTAATCTTCGGTTGAGAAAATATCTTCTCTCTTATCAACTCCCATATTTTAGGGAATTTTGTTTAAAACTTATGAGATGATACGCACTGTCATGTGATCAGTGTATCAATATAAGTCTAATCTCGTTATCTTTCTTCTTATTTTCTACGCACGCTGAACTCACTGCAACCAAAGAGAGGTAAACTTTTCCTTCCTTTCTTTTTCCTTTCTTTTTTTTCCTTTCTGTCTTCTTCCTTCGATCATCAAGGAGAACCGGAAGACTTGTTTCCTTCTTCCTTTACTGCTTCCAACCTAAAAACCCTAACCCTAATATTCTCAGTTTACAACCCATACGTATATATATATGCAGATTAGTTGCACAATATTTTATCAAAGATATAGTGGTAATGGTCGATCATGATTTTGTAGGCGACGAAGGAGACCCTGATATTGTCGTTAGTAGTTGAACGTAAGACATCACTCGGTTAAAAGGTGGGGATTTTCTCATCTTATATGTGTTAACTTATCCCATATGTGATTGTTAGAATTAAATGAAGGATTATCATCACCTTGTGATCATACTTGAAGTATATAAAATTGTAAATTATACGGGTAAGGACCTTAATGGTGCCTTACTAATACACGGGTATGGACTGTAATGGTGCCATACTATTGTCACGGAACGAATCGCGATGTCGTATCATTACACGAATATAGACCGTAAGGTGCTATATTTTGACATGACAGGATTGTAAGTGAAATTTGAATACTCGCACATGATTTTATTTGACACATATAAGCATGTTTAAAGCTTCACTGAGCGTGTGGTTGCTCACCCCGATAATTATTTTATCTCAGGTTAAGCGTGGCGAAAGCGTACGAGCGGGGGCGCGTAGGCGATGAGACTGAATAAACGTTTTATAGGCTGCACACTTGTTTTAAATTCGAAATTTTCATCGAACTCGAAGTGAGGTGGCATGCGTGACTGTTCTGAAATTTATTTCATTGATATTGTTGGATAAATTTTAAGTTCGTGGTATTATGTCCCGTGACAGACTTTGGATATCTAAATGTGAGTCTGTTGATGTTATTTGAAATGAGTTGACTTCGAGTTTCATGTTCTTGAGTCTGTCTAGTTTTTATTTCGTGATATGTGGTGATGGAAATATATATATATATATATATATATATATATATATATATATATATATATATATATATATATATATATATATATATATATATATATATATATATATATATATATATATATATATATATATATATATATATATATATATGTATTAGTTTGCAGACAGAGGCAGATGGACGAAGGGAAGGCCTGTTTGCTACTAAATAATGGTTCTGCTAAATTTGGTTCTAGTCAATAAGGTATGAGTTAACAAGTGATTGGTACTTAAGAGTACAACTTGACGTGTACCCATTAATTCGTCAAATTGCAATGGTGGTCAATTACTAATTTGGCGGTACAATTTGTGTAGTACAGGGTAGTGTTAGATTCATATTTATTTATTTGTTATGATTTTGCTGCTATAAGTTTTCCCCTGTAATTGATCACATGCATTTTTGAGGTAGTTGATTAAATTAGTGGTCGACTTGTACATAGAAGTACAAGCACACATATCAAAATGCAGCAATTCCAAAGTTAGGTAATGAATATCGGTTTGTGAAGTACAGTGGGGGTTCGAATGTTGAGTTGTTCTCCCCTAATTTGCTACCTGCCAAATAAATTTATATTAATACATAAGGGAGAATAAGTTGGCAGGTTGTTCTAGTGGGGTAAATCTTTAATTGTCTCTACGGTGAATGTTTTGCTAATTTTTAAGGATTGAATGAAATGCTTGTCTATTTTAATTTGTGGATCTTTGCATTGAATGAGGTAAGATCCTGCATTATTATTTTTGTTAGTATTTATTTGACAGGTCATTTACAGAGCATGTTGGAGAGTATATTTAATTATTTATGGTATTAAGCATGAGGTGTTATGAGGTTTCTTATTTAGCTTATAGGATTTACAGTATACTAAATATCCTATCGGTAGTTCAGTGCTTCTTTGTTTAAATGATGGATTTATTTAATTGTTCTTTTTATTATAAATGGGTCAATTGTTCAAGTGTTTGGTCATTCCCTTTTTTTTAAAAAGAATTTTTATTAAAGAATTTTACGTATTTATCTTTTATTAAAATTTGGGGTGTGACAAGATGCTCTATCAGATTTGGGGAAAGATGTTGCCTGACATCCCTCGGCACCACACTCTATCCATAAGATACTTTTTTATGATATGAATTTTGAGTATTTTAGATTTAAAAACTAGCATTGTTCTGGGCTTGTCTGCCAGTTGTGGCTTCTACATATTTTAGAATTTTTATGATGTCATTTATTTGACATTCCCTCCAATCATTTCTCCTTCAAATAGCACGATAATTGCAATGGGATTTGTATTTACCATAATCCCAAATATATTAATTAATTATTAGAACTCCATTTTAATGCAAGCACACTAATTTTCAATACTATAGTCATATGTGTTACACTTTAACGATAATTAGTCATATGACTTACACTTTGACAATTAGAATTAATATTATAAAATTATTAATTACACTTAATAACATTAATTATAAATACGTTTTTTTAATTGAAATAATTTTTAGTTAGTTTTTTACTTTAACAAATATAAAAATTCGCGTAATAATATTTATTGTTATCATAGTTTTTAATTTTTTAGTAATATATTTAATTAATTATTAATTAAATTTAGTAAAATTAAAAATAAATACACTTTTATAATTATATTATTTCAGAAGTTATTTTGTATTTTTTTTAATTATATTAAAAATATAAGAAAACAAGTACCAATTAATTAATTTTATTGTTATATTTAAAAATTTTAAACTAATAATAAATTACATTTAGTAAATTTAATAATACATTTTTATAATTAAATTCCTTTAATTAATTTGTATTATTAACTGATTCGTAATTAATTAATTAATTATTACCCATCATATTCATATTATATGTATAAATTTATGTGTAGTTGTTTCTTCATATCTATATTATAATAATTCAATTCCCATCCACCTACTTTTAACTATATATATTCTACTTAATTCTATATCTTTGTATAAATTAATATATCTCGCATTAGAGTTTGAGGATAAAAGATTAATTATTAATCTGTTTTTTATGAATAATATATGTGTTTCTATTTCTTTCATATCCATACAACCCTGCATGAATAATATTTCTATCTTAATCGTATCTAAAGTTTATCCATCTATAAATCTAGCATTGGAGTTGGAGAAATAAAAGATTAATATTTGTTGAATACTTTTTATGTGTAGTTGTTTCTTCATATCTATATCATTTTTCTTTTAAAAAAATCTTTTTCAAATTTAACAACTATATATTCATTTTGTAGGTTTAATTTTTGATTTATTTTTGTTTTCTTTAAATAACTTATTTATGGAAAAAGTTAATGAGAGTGTTGATAATATTAGTGGCATTCTTTATCTTATTAAAAAGCCTTGATTATTTAAATTTTCATGATTTAAATTTTACATACACTACACCAAAAATATGATATAGGAACACTTAGTTAGAAATACTTATTGTTTTGTGTCCCTAAAAATATATTTAGAGACAATCATTTTGAGTGATATAGGAACAATTAGTTGGAGATACTTATTATTTTGTGTCCCTAAATACTATATATTTAGAGACACTTAATCAAATACTATATATTTAAAGACATTTAATCATTTTGAGTGATATAGGGATCGACACTCAGTTGGAGATACTTATTATTTTCTGTCCCTAAATATTTATTAGAGAGACTTAATCATTTTATTAGAATTCTGAATTTATTAAGGCATTTACTATTAATTCGCAATTAACTGCTCCACTAAACGATTTGTTCATCCATCCATCATTTGAGAATAACAAATACGCAAAATTCTCAATTTGAACTTTTCTCTTTCTATTTTCACGTTAGATTAGGGGTGTCAATTTTACCCGAGGGTTCGGGTACCCGACGGGTAATACCCGATCGGGTAAGGGTAGGGTAGAGTATAATCGGGTATCGGGTAGGGTATTACCCATATCCGTTTAAAATGTTAAGGGTAGGGATAGGGTATGGTTTTTATAAAATATCCGTCTACCCTACCCGATTACCCTACCCGTTTACCCATGTATATATATATATATATATATATATATATATTTTTTTTTTTTTTTTGTTTATTTCTTTATACTTATTATTATTATAATGATAGTTATTAAAATATGTCCTTTAATATTTATATATGTATTTTTTTTTAGGATGAATCTGTTGACAATTAAATTTGAGATTATGAAACTATGAAGATCTTTGTTACATTTGAAGTTATCAAATCTGTGTAAACTTGAAGCCATGCAACAGTTGAAGATGATTTTATAAACATTGCTTGATTAGTTTGATTAGTTTTTATCGTGCTACTTGAGTTTTTTTAATGCTATTAGTATAACTTGAAGCCTTATTTTGTATTTTGATTCATGATTCTTGTGTGGTTAAGAGTGATGATTTATTTATATGTTGGACATTTGTGTTTATTTGAGGCGAATAAGATAAAGAGAAGTATCGGCATCATAAGGATAAATGAGAATAGTAAGATAATTAGGGTGGTCATTTTAAAATAGGTGGATATCCGTTTACTCGATGGATATCCGTTTATCCGATGGATAATACACGTACCCTACCCGATGATACATTTGAGGGTAATAGGGTAGGGTATGGATGAAGGAAATAGATATAGGGTAGGGTATGGATTTGGCATACCCGTACCATACCCTACCCGTTTACACCCCTATGTTAGATTATCCACATCCATAATCTTCCACAATCCAATCTTCTAATAAAATATTTATTTCTCTCTCATCCACATATACCCAATCCAATTTTAATTTTTTTCATATTCCATCAACAACCCAATTTAACCTAACTTTTTAATAAAATATTCATTTCTCTTTCATCTTCATCAATATATATATATATATATATATATATATATATATATATATATATATATATATATATATATATATACTCCCTCTGTCCCACGTTAAGGTTTACGCTTTTCATTTGGGGATATTCCATCAACAACCCAATTTAACCTAACTTTTTAATAAAATATTCATTTCTCTTTCATCTTCATCAATATATATATATATATATATATATATACTCCCTCTGTCCCACGTTAAGGTTTACGCTTTTCATTTTGGTTTGTCCCCAAGTTAAGGTTTACATTTCCTTTTTTGTTGGTGAAATTTGTGAAGTCAGTATTATCGATTAATGCTTAAGGCTTGATTTCTATCTTTCAGAAATTGTAGGGCTGAAGATGCACCCGTGTGCTTGTACCAATAACACTTGGGAACATATGTTTTTATGTATATTTTGATGTTTTGCTATGATAGAAAAAATTAGACATTAGGAATTAGTACTAACTAGTTTGTGTGTTCATTTTTCTTGAAAAAGGGGGTCATAAGAAAGATGAAGATTAAATGTGCGATGATGAGAATCCAGGTCTTATATGCAGTAAATGTTATAATATATTTATCACATTTGTTAGTTAGTTTTTTTAATCACATTGATCTTTTTCTTTTTCTTAAAACAGAGAGGAAGTTAGAGATGCAGTATTAGTAACCGACGGAGATAATGAGATTGGTCAGGTGATGTTATATTTGTAGTTCACTGTTTCAGTGTGATTTAAAACATAATAAGTATTAGGAACAAGATAACTAATGGCTTGTGCTTCAAAGTTTTTACATTTCTGTTCTGTTTATACATGTAAGTGAAATCCAAGACTGTAGGTTCGAATCGTGCGATTCATATCATATGTATTATTCTGGCTTGTGTTTGTATTGGTTAATTTTTGAAGCATATTTTGTTAGATGCTTTAGTTTGTCTGGTGGTGGAATGCACTTAATGTTACTGCTGAACATACTTTTAGTTAATTATCAATATTTCTCTATAAAGAGTTAATCTACAAATTTGTTAAGGTTAATTGCAGAGCAAGTAAAGTCTAAATGCCCCAAAATTATTTATGCAGATATGTACTAGATACTTTCTTTTCTCCCTTGGTTACTGCTTAATCAACAAGAAATATCTTATAAGGAAACAATAGTTTCCTTTTGGAATTCAAATGGGATCGTGATGAGACTATTCCTAAAATAGATAAAGTGTACATGAGACGCAAGAAATGGATAAGAGATGGGATTGCAGAAGAAGGAAAAGATGTTAGATATTTGGAAGATATTATTTAATTTGATCTTTTATTTATTTACGTTTATGATTTATTTCCTTAGTTATTCTTTTCCTTTTTGGTGGGTTTAGATTTAGTTTTAAATTATGTTCTTTTTTGTTTTGTTAAGACATTACGAATTATTTTTGAGAAATAAAATTACAGCCTTCTTGCTAATTGCTAGGGAAATCTGAGTTAATTCTCGTGTTGCTAGACTCCCTCACTTGAGGTTTCATCACATCGCCTCAGTCTGAATTTGATTTCACTGTTATAGTCAGGAATTTTGCCTAAATTGTAAGTTTACTGGTTCTTGTCTCGTTCTGCTTTGAACTAGAGTGACTTAACATTCAGATCCCAATGTTTAGCAACATGCAGTGATAAATTGTTTGAAGAGAAATATGTAATCCTTGTATCATACAAATTCAATCAGTTAAGAAATCTTAACAATAGGCACTTTCAGTTAACACTACAAATATATAGCCCACACCGTATAATATTGAACACTTTCACTTTCAGATTGATTTGTACCACATTTCGAAGGACCTCAGCCCATGAAACATGGGCTCAGTGATGCAATTGCTAAATTGGGCATGACAAAGTTCTTCAGTGATACTTTTCTGGGTGGGAACGTTTTACCATCTCTACAATCAGGTAGAGGAGCTTATTGACTTGAGTTATTTTACTTTATTCCTAACTAAGGCCTCTTATTGTACAATTATTTTAGTGTTTCATTATGATCAAGATCTGAGCATCTGTAATCATGTCTAACCAATAAAATTCTCTCTAGCCAAATCATATCTTGTGTCCATTATTTGCTGCTCATGCTTTTTTTGTCTGACTTTCGATTTATATGATTGTATGAGAATTATAGTGTAAAATTCTTTATGCATAATGTTTAGTTTTTACCTTTAGGATTTAGTGTTAAGGTTGGTTATGCGAACCAGTTCCACGTAGTAGTTTCTCTTTACTTAATTATTGATCTTAATTTTCAATTTTATTTAATGTGAAAATTGTCTGTTAGTTGCTCAGCAAGTTTGAGCATGCTAATCCAGGAAGCTCAGGTTTAGATTTTACATGCTTTGATTAAAAATTATTGTTATTGCAGCATGTAAATTAAGTTGCACACGAGTAATGTGTCAAATAAAGATTGAGAATTTCCTTACATTTCTGGGATCTCATGTGTGTAATACTATTACATTTACTGGTTGAATGAAATGTGGAATGTTGTTTTCTTTATCTTCACCTCCAGCTTATATTGGTTATCTGGGATCTTTATTTTGCACTGCAATGATTAATGGTAATTACCCTTGTCACAACCGAAATTAATATAAAGAAATATAATATTAATTTTGTAAGTGGGAAAATTTATATAGGTAAAATTAAGGTCATTTTTTTAACTAAAAGAATTAAATTAGGTTTAGTTGAGTCCAAAACCACATTTGTAATATAGAAAATGATTAAACCATATAAAAAGAAATTGAATTTGATCAAGCATTGTAGAGTACGAGTAGTGGAAGACTTTCAATGGTTAGTGTGCAGTGATAATTCAAAAGTTATTGTTCACAAGATTAACACTTATTTAAGCAAATTACGAAGTACTTCTTGTCATAACCCAACCCCTCTAACTCATCATCCGTCACTCCAGCTACACAACATCATCTGTAGATAGAAACATAGAGGGGGTGAGCACACGAGAATGTACTCAGTGGGGATTTTTCACAACTGAAAATGATCACACCTCTTGAGAATGAACCTCATGAACTTAAAATAGTAAAGGAAATCAACCCATAGTCAAGTCGTTCAAAAGCGATCATTATTTAATCTGTCAAAATTATGCGAACGCGTCCGTCTTTCCTTATTGGCAATAATGCCAACTGTATGTATAGGATCCTTACCCACTGGTCTTAGATAAATTTTCATGCATATTCATAAAATTAATAAATACAACCAAGATCAATATAGAAATCGTAACAGAAAGTCCACCTCAGTGAAGACGAGTTACACAAGGGTAAGATTAAAGGTTGAACTTGAAACGGGCGTTGTCGTTGCTAATTTCTCCTTGCAATCTCTATGCCTTCAAGAATTGAATTCTTACTTAGCATATAATTAAGTGTATTTATTTATAAAATACTTTGATAATTTGGAAATTCTTTCTTTAGTGGATAGCCTAAATTAGTGTTATGAGATAAACCTCAAAGTGCAATGAGCTTGTATAAAGATTCTTAAGTTTGTATGGTGTTATAGTTTAGAAAATTGGTTATAAATATCCAACCGCTAATTTATTTCAAAGACTATTTTATATGCATATATTAGACACATAGGTGAACATTTTAATAATCAACCCTTTCCCTAATTCGTTCGTTTTAATAGTTAAACGAAAAGATGAAGTTTTGCTTGAGGTTCACGTAAGTATTCTAGCACAGCTTAATAAAACACACATAACTTTTATTTGGGTGAATATTTTTCAAAAATATTTTACAGTTACATAATAAACACATATATTTACAAGTTTCATATTGAATATTTTGGCAAATTCATCAATTTTAATAGTGTACAACGAGCATGAAATTTCTGCAGTGTAATAACACATTCTCCCCTATGGTAGAATGTGTAACTTTTAATGACCAAGTAATTTTTTTTAAAAAAATTGATAAATAAGTTCTAAATATCATAATAAACTCATATCATTGAAGTTTTTGAAATTATCATTATGTATATACATATACTTGCATATATGAAACTTTTATTATGTTGAAAAAAAAGATACTATACATTCTTAAATTTGAGCAAGATATTTATAATATAATTTTTATTTTAATAACTCTCTTTTTTTTGTTATATATACCTATACACACACACACACACACACACACACACACACACATATATATATACATATACTTATAATATTATCATTATTATTTACCTATAATATAGTGAAAATATATTTTCTAAAATTACTTAATTATAGCATATAAGATTATGAGAAATTCCACATGATAAATATTTATTTAACTTGTGATATAGTATCAATACAGAAGAGTACGTTCTTGTGAAATAGTTTTAATACAAAAGGGTATATTCATTTGTGAAATAATATCAATACAGAAGGTATATTCATTGTGAGACGTGTTTATTATATAATCAACATATGTTTATTTAATATGCAAACTTCTTTTCCTCCTATGGCTATCTCTAAGTTAAGAGTTTAAAACTGATTAAAATTTTTAAATGATAACGTTATCCCAGACCAGCAGACCACTAAACTAATGCAAGATTTTAAATACGATAAATAAGGTGGGACAATACGCAGCATATAGGTAATCTGTTGAATACCTGTAAATGAAAAATCTCAAGAAACATCTCATATACAGAAAACTATCATTTTTTTTTGTCTTCACGTGTAATGAAAAGGAAACATCTCAATAAAACATCTCATATCTAGAAAACTATCATTTTTAGTCTTCACATGTAATGAAAAGGAAACATCTCATATCCAGAAAACTATATCATGTTTAGTCTTCACATGCTAAATAAAAGCACTTAAAAGGACATACTATTTTTTTTCACATAATGATAGAAAGAAAAACCTGACATAATCTCATTCCTTTTTTTTTTCACATAATGATAGAGAAGAAAAAACTCAACATAATCTCATTCCTTTTTCACATGAGTACGCATCTCAACTGCATTCATCTATTGAATAGTAAATGAGGTAAAAGATTATTACCTTGTAGCTTAAGTGAGAGATCTAGAGTTTTAGGTAGTATCACGACCGCCTCCCTATCAACTTTTATGGAAACTCTTACAGAATACTATAGTCGACCCTTACAGAACAATATAGTATACTAATCGTGAGATTGTGAAAGAAACTAGAATAAGTTTTTTTAAAACGGGTGTCACAACCTTACCTGATAGATCTCGCTAAGAGTCACGGTAAGTTTTCCTACTATGATATTGTACCTCTTCTTCTACGCTCCGAAAGAAAGAATTTAGCGTAAACTAAATTTTCTTTCTATTTATGGGTGGACAAGATTTGTTACTGCATTAAAGAGGTTTCTGAACTTTTGGACGGAATAGAGTAGAAGAAGTGTTTAGGAGTTCTTTGGATAAGAGGAAACATGTTTACTTCTATGATGAAGAAGGCGGGAGGAAAAGGTTTAATTCTGTGGTGAAGAAGATTTGAGAAAACATGTGTACTTGATGTAGAAGAAGAAGGGCGGTGGAGTGTGGAACTGAAGAGTCACCCTTTAGTATTTCTTAAGTTTTGTCGTTATTTGATGCTGCGTTTAAGAGAATATTGACGATTGTATAGACAACTTTTCTTATAGAGTACGAGACGTGATCTCTTCTTTCGGAGATTTCTATGATTGCTCTACTTTCTGGAGTACGAGACGTGAATATCTATCCTTACAGAAAATATTAATGATTGCTCTACAAGATATGATATATATCCCTCTTCCTGGGTATAGAGTTGTCTTATTAGCTTTAGCATCTTTATTTTGCCGGTTTTTTTATCATTATTAAAGTGTATATTATTCAATAAGTTGTTTATGAGGCTCACATATCTTATTATTATTATTATTATTATTATTATTATCATTATATATATATATCATATATATATCATATATATATATATATATATATATCATGACTATTACAACCCTCATTTCTCAGCTACTATTCTTTCATTTGCAGTGGATATGGATGATTGAATGCTTTCCTTGAAAGTTTTCTCAAATTGAGTACAGTTGTTGAAGTGATTATTGGAGATTTTGAGCTGTGTCGACACGTATTCATGGTCTTGTATCGCTTGCAAGTTACAGCATAAGTTTTTCTTTCATTTTTAGTTTTTTTCATTGTCGTTTTGATTTTGTTACAGAGGCTACTAAATATTTGAAATTGTATTGGAACATTGGGCCATTTGAGTTAATTATATTTTCTATTTTAGATCATAGATTTCTCTTTTCGTATGTTCAATTATTAAAATTTTGGGAGGTGAAAAGTGGCAACAAAATTATCATTAACAAGTTAATATTTTTTAGAGACACTTATTTGCGTCTTGTTAAATTTGTTAGCAACCACTTATAAATGTCTCAATAGGCATTTGGAGACACTTTTAAGTATTTAAAAAGAGTAATATTATAACACACACACACACACACACACACACACACACATATATATAACTAGCATTTATAAATGTCTCAATATATATTTGGAGACACTTTTAAATATATAAAAAGATTACTACCTTAACATATATAAAATCATATTGAGACACTTAATTGTATTGTGATCGCTATTTATTTTCACTCTCAAGTGTAAGGGATCGATTGTAGTGCGTGTGACCAAGTTAAATTATCATTCCCATGAGATATTTATAAATTTAATAAGTAATTCTATGGAATTTTATTAATTCAAGGCCTGAAAAATAGGTAAACTATCAATTTGTGCCCTGAATTATTTTTTCTATCAATTCGATGCCTGAAATATGTAAAACTATCAATTCAGGGCTTAAATTTATCAAATATTATCTCATATTTTTATCAATTTTGGGCTTAAATTCATGCCCCAAATTAATAGTTATATATAATTCAGGCCCCGAATTGATAGAAAAAATAATTCAAGCCCCCTAATTGATAGTATATTCATTTTTCAGGTTTTGGATAAATAAAATTCCATAATTCTATATATGATATTTCAATTGCAGGACAAATCTGTGATTTTTTTAAAGGATATTTAATTAACTAATAAAAATAGAAATTAAATAATTAAAATAATTATGAACTAAAATAAATCACGCAAAAGAATTCAAGGATAGAGAATTGGTAATGTTAAGGCAAGCCAGCTTAACTATGTGACAGATTATTCTAGACCCAAATCAATTACCCGTAGAAGTTTATAAGAGGATCACTAAGCCTAGTTAAATCACCTTGATCGGGTAGGATCTAACACTTATAATGAGTTGTAAATCCTAGGATCGATAAGGAATTAACTCTCACTCCCTCTATAGGTACTTCATGCTAAATTCCATTAAAGGTTAGAGCACTAGACTTCCCTTTCTAGTTACAAAATTATTAACCTCTTTTGTCTCCTTACCAATTATCTAATAATAATGTTTTACCAAGTAATTAATATTCCAAATTGATTGTCTAACACTCTTAGAAATTATAGGTCAATCCCCTAAAACTGTCACAGAAAACAACAACTATCATGCAGAAATAAAGAATCTTATTAACTATCAATCAGTGATACCGTCAACAATAATTAAGGCGATGTTTGGCCATGGGTTTTAGTTCTTAGAATAGGGTCTCAAACACTAATTCTGTTTCAGTTTGAGATTTGATAAATGGGTTTTAAGAATCCTACCTAATCCCCATCATCTCACCTCTATACACAATATACTTCTCACCCCTATACACAATATAACCGGCCTACGTTGTTAAATGTTGTCAGAAAGTTTACTATGCAATTATAAATATATATTTTATTATTATTTTCAATATATCAAAAGTGTATATATATATTAAAAGGGTGATTTTTCAAATGTGTTTTAACTTTTTTTATAAATGATATTGCAGTGTGCTAAAAATTAATATAAAATACATGAATAATAATAATATAAATAAATTTATGTTGATATCTATGATAAATAAATTTATAGTTAATAATTTACAAAAAAATAGTTTTAAACATTATAAATATGTTTGTTCTAGGATTCTTTTTATTGTGTGTATACATATATTATAATAGATATTTTTATTAATTTTGAAAATTACAAGAAATTATAATAGATATTTTTTAAGTATTTTTAGTTTACTCATATTTTTTAGTACTTTTTTATGGTTTATATTTGTTGAGAGTGAAAATTAGCGTGTTTGAGTGTCCAATTTAATACCTTTTTTATGAGAATTGTTGTTATATATTAGCATAAGTATCTTATACTCATTATATGTGAGAAAAGGGTGCACTTGAGGTGTTTTATTGTGTTTTAAGTGGAAAAGTGATCAAAAGTGCATAGTTGGAGAAAAGGTGCAATTTGTGTATGAATGCTGAAAAACGCAAGTCCAACTTATGTAATTTTTCTGTGTTCTTTTGGATCTCTGAAATGGAAGTGTGATATATGGTTGGAAAGCCACTGAAAAGAAGATCGTTTTAGCATAAAGAACACCTCAATCAGGTTCCAAACGAGGAAGTTATGAGCAAAATGGTGACGTCGCGCGAGCTATGCCGAATAGAACGGATGTTCTATTTTCTATGGCTTGTTACAGATTTAAATCTTGGAGCTTTTGTAATTTCTTTATATAAATAGAAAGCCAAGGAAGAGAGGATCACGTGAGCACAAGAACCACTCAAATCGGTGCTCGGATGTGGAAGTTATACGCGAAACATTGAGATTGCACAAGGGTGATTCGACCACGACAGTCTAGCTCGACCAGACCTCTTGGTCGAACTAAGAATTTTGGTCGAACCAGAAGCTTGAAGTTCGAATTATCATCGATTTCGATTCGACCAGGGTTCGACCAAGCCCTAGGTCGAACCCTAGGTCGAACTCCATGCCTGGGACGCGTTCGGATCCAATTTTTACACCCAAAGTGCGTGTTTCTGTATATTTTTCAAGAAAAAGCTCATCCAAGATTCATAAGGAGAGCTTCCAAGTATAAAAGGGGATGTAGATCACACCAAGAAAGAGATTAGATTATAGAGATTGGACTAGAGAGAGCCACAAATCTATCCTACACTACACAAGGGGGATCACCCCCCCAACCATCATCCACATTCTTTCCTCCATTCATCCATCCATCACTTTGAAGATTCGTTCGTGGAATCAAGATGAGAATTAAGAGAAGGATTCAAGATGGAGAAGGACGTGATGATTCCCACATCTAGGGTTTTATTCACTTCTTAATTTATTTTGTATTTTCCAGGCGTCCGGGTAAGATCTATCCAACACCCATAATTGTTCTTCGTAACATCATAGGCTAGAGGCTTTTTGGTAGAACTAGGATTGTGAAGGTTTTTACTAATTAATTAAACTTTCGTGTGTAAACTCCGTACAACACTACTTGTGGATTTATTTTATACTCCCTCCGTCCCAGCTTAAGAGGGTCATTTTTCCATTTTGGTCGTCCCACCCAAAGAGTCCCCTTTCCTTTTTTACACACATGAGACCCATACACCCCCTCTAATACAATTAAAATATGGGACCCACACCCCTACTAATACAACTAGCCACTACACATTAAATAATAATACTCCTTAATCTTCGTGCAAAAAAGCAAATGGCCCTCTTATGCCGGGACGGAGGGAGTATATAATTGTGCTTTCTTAATCCATATTCATGGTCATTTTGTGCATCTTCAATTGGTATATAGAGTCTGAATATATATCTTGGTTGTAGATTGAGTGCGTTCACCGCTGAACAGGATTCCATGTTATGATTCTAAGTGAGGGGACTCTGAAGCTTCATTAGAACTATCTTATATAAATACTTATTAATTGAATTGAATTTGATTATTAAGTAGGATAAAGAGAATAATTTTATAGTACCTATAAAGGGAGATCATATCGGGTTAGAGTACCAATTGGCCTGGGAAATAATTGATACTGATAGTACCTAGAAAGGGGGTGAAATTATATCTCTTGCTCCGAGGTTATTCACACATGTTACACGCATATTTATTTGTGTCTATAGAGTAGATATGCATGGTTTAGTGATGCGTCCATATTCCACAAGACAGAGTCAGACATCAACACACGAAAGTGAGATTAATAAGTGAAACTGAATTATCCTAGAGCTACCTATTCTCCTACTTGATCCACTTTCGCATTCTTATAGTGTTTAATTTATTTTATTTGTTATTTAATTTTTAGCAGATTAGTTATTAGATAATCAACCTCAAAATCTTATTGTCTTGTCTTAATTAATTTAGTTAATAATTAAATTGATTATACGCCATCCTTTGGGTTCGATAATCACTTGGTCTCTTGCTTAAGCTGCAACTGATATCCTTAATACTTGAGGATTAATATTTCGTGCAAAGAAAATGCTCATCAAGTTCTTAGCGCCATTGCCGGGGATGACTGTTATTATTTGTTTATTACTTCTGGTTTGATTAAGACTTCTATTTGTGATTATTTATTTCTATCTAACCTTGAATTTTTCTGAGGTACTTGTGCACTAGGAAAAGGAGAGGAAAAAAATGAAGAAGTAACACATTAAGCTAAACATGACCGGAGCAAGGCAGAATCCGGATAATGTTGCCATACGTGAAATTTTCACGAATTATGGTATTGTCAACATGGGGTTGATAGGAGCAAGGGGGGAAGATGATGATTTTGAGATACGTCACACTCTTATTAACATGGTGGAGAAGAATCCCTTTTCAGGAGGTTGCTTTGAATATCCATATCAGCATCTCCGAAAATTTCTTGGTTATGCAAACACTCAGAAGGGTGCTGGAGCTAATGATAATGCTAGGCGGATCGCCCTATTCAAGGTCTCATTAATTGATCAGGCAGAAGCTTGGTATAAGACTCTTGATGCCATATATTGCATTACTTGGGACCAACTGCAGCAGAAGTTCTTGGAGAGATATATGCCACCCTCAAGATCTTAAGAATGAGGCAAGAGATCACCCAATTTGTTATGAATTAGGGTGAAAAATTTTATGAGGCATGAGAAAGGTTTAAAGATACGCTCAGGAGGTGCCCACAGCATGGAATGTCTAAAGCTTAGTATATAAGCATCTTCTACTATGGATTGGATTGTGAGTCGCGAATTCTTATTGATGCATCATCTGGTGGAGCGTTGTTATCTATGACAACACTTGAAGCAGAAAAGTTGTTTGAAGACATCTCTATGAATTCATGTGACTGGCCTACGAAGAGAGATAAGGATCATATGTACTTGGCAAGGTAGCACAGGTTGAACATCAAGCAGTGAAGCCGAATAGGGATGGTGAGATCGTCTCTAGTTTAGCTAACATCAATAAGCTACTAGAGTCCCAGTAGAAGCAGATTACAGAGTTGACACTAAGGGGGCCTAGTCTGCAGTAACACGAAGTGGGGAGTGTTGAAGATACCTTCAATCGATACATGGCTGAGAATGATGCAAAGGATTGATCGTCTTGAGGATACCATGAATGTTGATCATTCAGATTTATCTAAGCAGTTGAAGGACCTTACTTTGATTATGGGGCAAATGACCGTGAATGTGAATCAATTTACACAAACATTGGAGAATAATGCCATCACATTGAAGTCCGGAACACAGTACGAGGGACCAGTGAAGCTGGAATTGAAATAAAAAATGTCAAAAGCTCGATTCGACCCCAATTCGACCAACATAGTTGGTCAAACTCCACAGGGGAGGTCGAACGAGGCACCTGGACGTAATCTGGAGGCTTCAAGTGACCAATTTGACCAGAAATAGAATGATTCGACCAGGATCTCTGGTCGAATCCAGGTCGAAAAGCACTATCCAGAGCACTTTATTTTGTCTGAAGCTTGATTCGACCACGATCATTACAGTTCGACCAAACCTGTTGGTCGAACTGTGGTCGAATCTGACTGTAAATGGGAGAGCAAACTTTCAGGTGTTCTGTTCGACCATTATACACCGAGTTCGACCAGCTACCCAGGTTGAACTCAGGTCGAACCCTACTGTCCTGCACCGTTTTCTATGCCGAATGCTTTACATGATGTTGATACTACTCCCGTGCCATCCCAAGGATAGAATAATGAGCTTATAGTTGAGAATAAGTAGGAAAGAGCAAAGACGTTGACTGAGAAGCTTAGACTGCAGATGGATAATGAAGATGTAGTTTTCTCTCTTGATCAAGCAATGAAGATGCCCATGGAGATTCAATCATGCAAGAAAATAGATGTGATTTCTAACTTGTTTAATCTTAATTTTTCTAAGACAGATGGTTCTGAATTTAAATGGAATATTGACAAGGAGGTGTCTAGACAGCCATGAGAGGAAGGAAATTCTGAGGATCATATTCTTGTTACCAAGAAAGTTGAAATGTTGAGTGTAGATGAGAAGAGGAAAAGAAAGTATTTGAAGGTAAGGATGCGAGAAGACCGTCCTCTACCGTCGTGACTCTCCGATGTTAAACATGAGCGCCTGTTGGGGGCTTTTCCCTTCTATTTTATCGCTTTATTTATTTTGTGTGAGTAAGAAATTTTTATATTTAAGGTGCTTACTATTCGGCAATTATATCTCTTTTCAAACTTAGTTTCGACTTACGTTTCTACTAAGTTTGGGGGTGTGATGTTATTACCTCATTGAAGCACCAAGAGTATAATCTTTTCTTTGTAATGTTTGCTAGGTTTATTGATTTTTTGCGGTATGTTGAAACTTTAATCGATTTTGATGTGTCAATTTTTTGCAATTTGCCTAGTGTTCAGTGGTGTTTCTAGTGTGTGGAGTCGATTAGATAGTCAATTGATTATTTCATCTAGTTCTCCTATTTTATTATTGATGAATCCTGTGATGATGAGTGTTTGAGCTTAGATGATAGAAAAAGGTAAAAGAGGGGGGCAAGACGAGTTCTACACTAAGGTTTTGACCTGATCGAGTTGAACAACTCAAGGTGCTCATGCAGACATTGAAGAAATCAGGTGCCCTCGTTTCCTTATTCTCATTTTTATATGTGCTTTTCATTCATGAGAGTGGAAGGATTGAGTTTATGGTTGTGGTCCATGTGAGCTTATATTTCTAGAATTGTGCCTAATATTCATATGCTTTTGAAATTGATGAAGGAAGTGTACTTGAGTTATAATGTGATATAAAGTTCTATGTGTACTTGTGGGATATTACTTACCATGAAAAGTGATCTGTTACTTGTTAAAAACCCATGTGAGATTTTGAGCCTTATTCATGTATATAATCAAATGATATATCTTTTCTGGTGAGTATCATTCTTGTGTGTGTATTCTAGAACTTGCATTTTGTCTTACTTGAAACTACATGTGTGTTAGATGATGGGAGATAATTTTAGGCCATCCTTAAATTTATAAGTCACTTAGCTAAATAATTTCCTACCGAATGATATTTATCCATAGTTAGCCCCCGTTGAGCCTAAAAATCTCATTCTTTGGCAGCCTACGAGAAATAACCGCTTTGAGCACCTGAATTTTTTTTTAGTCTTGATTCTATGAGAATTAATGGCTTTTCAAAGTGTGTTAATGGAGCTTGATAACAATTTGGGAAGGAATGGAATTGGTGTTAAAATAGTGATTTAGCTTGAAATTGCATCTAAGGAGAATCATGGAGTAGTGATTATATCTAGTACTCTATGGAATCAAACACCCTAGGATAGTGCTTAAATCTAGTACCCTATGGAGGATGTACGAGGTAGTGCCCGAAACTGGTTCCTCAAGAGGAAGAAAAAAGAAAAGAAGAAGGAAAAATGTTGTGCTTGAAGAAAAAAGTGAAAGAGAGGAGGAGGATGTGCTAAATTGAAGTGAGTAAGAAGAATGAAGATCATGATGGAGTGCACGCTTGATTGATCTGAGTTTTGAGTCACTTATTCATATATTTTCTACCTTAACCAAAGAGCCAACATTACATCCAAAAGAAAAGTCCTTTTTGATCCCATTGTCAAATCATACTTTTAGCGGTGGAGAGTTTGATATATTTGGCAAGCTTATGGTTACGCATGCACTTGAACTGAATCTGAGCGTATACACCTTAGCCCATAAGTGTACATCTTTTACACTTGAGTGCGAGTGATATATACTTCCCATGAGAACATGTGAATGGAGCATTTGAATTGGTGGTGATTGTCTTAACTTGTATGCTATGAATTGATTATTTCATGTAATGAGAGTTGCATGACCTAAGTGGAGGACAATTGTATTTTGAATGGGGTATTTATCATAGTCCTTGTTTCCCTGCTAATTTTACACTCTCTCTCTTTATTTTTATTTTGTTGCCTCGGGACGAGCAACGGGTAAGTTTGGGGGATTGTTGAGAGTGGAAATTAGCATGTTAGAGTGTCCAATTTCATAATTTTTATGAGAATTATTGTTATATATTAGCAAAAGTATCTTATATTCATTATATGTAAGAAAAAGGTGCACTTGAGGTGTTCTATTGTGTTTTAGGTGGAAAAAGGATCAAATGTACATAGTTGGAGAAAAGGTGCAATTTGTGTATGAATGCTGAAAAACGCATGTCCAACTTGTGTAATTTTTTTGTGTTATTTGGAGCTCTTAAGTATAATTGTGATACATAGTTGGAAAGCCACTGAAATGAGGATCGTTTTGGCATAAAGAACACCTCAATCAGGTTTCAAACGAGGAAGTTATGAGCAAAATGGTGAAGTTTCAATCAGGTTCTACTTTCCATGGCTTGTTACAGATTCAAATCTTGAAGTTTTTGTAATTTCTTTATATAAATATAAATAGAAGGAATAGAGGATCACGTGAGCATAAGAATCACTCAAATTGGAGCTCGGATGAGGAAGTTATACGCGAAACAGTAAGATGGCGCAAGGGTGATTCGACCACGACAGTCTAGTTCGACCAGACCTCTTGGTCGAACTAAGGCCATTTTGGTCGAACCAGAAGTCTGAAGTGCGAATTATCACCGATTTTGATTCGACCAGGGTTCGACCAAGCCCTAGGTCGAACCCTAGGTCGAACTCCATGCCTGGAATGAGTCCGGATCTGATTTTTACACCGAAGTGCGTGTTTCTGTGTGTTTTCAAGAAAAAGCCCAACCAAGGTCTATAAGGAGAGCTTCCAAGTATAAAAGGAGATGTAGATCACACCAAGAAGGAGATTAGATTATAGAGATTGGATTAGAGAGAGTCCCAAATCCATCCTAAACCCCACAAGGGGGGGATCAACCCCAACCATCATCCACATCCTTTTCTCCATCCATCCATCCATCACTTTGAAGATTCATTCGTGGAATCAAGAGGAGAACCAAGAGGACGATTCAAGATAGAGAAGGACGCGATGACTCCCACATCTAGGGTTTTATTCATTTTCTAATTTATCTTGTATTTTCCAGATATCCGTGTAAGATCTATCCAACACTCATGATTTTTTCGTAACATCATGGGCTAGAGCCTTTTTGGTAGAACTAGGATTGTGAATATTTTTATGAATTAATTGAACTTTCGTATGTAAACTCTATAAAACACTACTTATGGATTTATTTTATATATGATTGCGCTTTCTTAATCTATATTCACGGTCGTTTTGTGCATCTTCAATTAGTATATAGAGTCTGAATATATATCTTGGTTGTAGATTGAGTGCGTTCACCGCTGAAAAAGATTCCATGTTATGATTCTAAGTGAGGGGACTCTTGATTAGCCACTTTATAGTCGGAATGACTAATTAAAGAATTTATCGAACCACAGGGAGGAAGGTACTAGGGTTTAAGCGATCTCGTGTTTGTCATAGTTTTATAGAGATGATAATCAAGAATGACAATAAAATAAATGGATAGATGAATGGGAGATGGATGAATGAGTCAAGTAGATAGAGAATGAGACTAGAAATACTTATAGTATGGAGAATCTAGGTATCATGTAACGAATTCATATGTGTCATGGATTAATAACTAAGGGCCAACACGAATTTCACCTAAACTCCCTCTCGAGATGGATAGGTTGTAGATCCTCACAAAAGTCTCAAAATAGCTCAAAGGTTGGTTCTCAATCATACAATTCCAATTAGGTACTAAGTTCAATTGGAGAGTCCCCTCACACGATCAATTGACCTCTCGATCTAACCAATCGAATGTTCTATCAAAGGATTCTAAATCCTAAAGGATTTCTCAATCTCTTTACAATTTATAATGCACATGAAGTGTTTGATGAAATGATTTAATGAACTATCCTAAACATATAATTGATTTCTCAATCTAATCACATGCCTATGACAACTAATCACAAAAATCAACAATACAAATCAAGCAATTAACAATCAATGATAAAAAATCAACAAATCCAATCAACAAATCCAATCAACATATAAATTCAATTGCAAAATACCCAAAATTATCCAACACAATTCATATTGCTAATCTCACAAGGGAGATTAGCCTCTCATATTCATAAGAAAATTAACATAGACATTAAAATCCTTACAAAACATGATAAACAATAAGGTTTCAATACAAAGTTTGGATGAAAACTCCATTGGATGTCTCCAATTGTGATCTTCTTCTTCCCCTTGCAATTCACATCTCTTCCTTGCTTCTCTAACTACTTGGATGAAGGATTTGATGGTGGGATGAAGATATATGATATGGATGAAGAATGGAGGAAATGGATGGTGAAAAATGAAGAAAAATGTGTGTGATATGTGTGCAGGGGTGAAATCCTCAAAAATCTACTCAAATATTGAAGTATTGAGTATTTATACCCCTTGGAAAACTTCTAGAAGAATTCTGATTTTTTTACAGAAAAAGCACCTACACGGCCCATGTATAGTACACGACTACAGGGGTGGCCGTGTAGGCGTTTCTGGTGACGAAACTCGCCTAAAACACACAGGGCCGTGTTCGGTACACGCCCCGTGTAGTTGCTGGCTGCGCAGTTCCACTGTTTCGAGCATAACTTCCACATCCAATCTCCGATGGCAATAATTATTATGCTCACGCGATCCTCTTTTCCTTGATTTCTATCCATATAAAGATCTGACAAAAATTCCAATATTTGAAGGTGTAACAAGTCATGCAAAATAGCACAACCGTGCTGAGTAGGAACAGCTTGCGTGACGTCACCATTTTAATCATAACTTTCTCGTTTGGGCATCAATTGAAGTGTTTCTTATACCAAAACGATCCTCTTTTCTGTGGCTTTCCAACCATATATCACACTTCTAATTTTGAGCTCCAAAAGAGTACAGAAAAATTTCACAAATTGGACGTGCATTTTTCAGTATTTTGCTTTGACTCATTCTCCCTCGTTTCAACTCCGAATTGAGATCCACTTTTTCTTACGTCTTCCTTGTTGTGCCTAGAATCTATTTTTACCTGGAAATCATACATTTAAGCCCATTCTCACATATTTTCATAAAAACCCAAAACACACCCAAATAGAATACAAATACGGATAAAATAACACGGAAATACATATAAAAAGACACTAAAATCTAAGTGAAAATATCACTCATCAACTCCGAAGTTTAATTAGAACTATCTTATATAAATACTTATTAATTCAATTGAATTCGGGTTATTAAGTAGGATAAAGAGAATAATTTTATTATACCTATAAAGGGAGATCATATCGGGTTAGAGTACCAATTGGTCAGGGAAATAATTGATACTGATAGTACCTAGAAAGGGGGGTGGAATTATATCTCTTGCTCCGAGGTTATTCACATGTGTTACACGCATGTTTACTTGTGTCTATAGAGTAGATATGCATGGTTTAGTGATGCGTCCATATTCCACAAGGTTGAGTCAGACATCAACACACGAAAGGGATATTAATGAGTGAAACTGGATTATCCTAGAGCTACGTATTCTCCTACTTGATCCACTTTCGTATTCTTCTAGTGTTTAATTTATTTTATTTGTTTTTTAATTTTCAGCATATTAGTTATTAGATAATCAACCTCAAAATCTTATTGTCTTGTCTTAATTAATTGAGTTAATAATTAAATTGATAATACATCATCCTTTGGGTTCGATAATCACTTGGTCGCTTGTTTAAACTGCAACTGATATCTTTAATACTTGGGATTAATTTTGCGTGCAAAGAAAAACGTGCATCAATATTTACGTTGGATGTATTTATATATATATAGTTCTATCATATTAATCACCTAGTACAATTATTCTTGATAGTTGTATCATTTATTTTGTTCTAGTTTTATATAATTTTTTAATTAATATTATCATATTTACATTTAAATAATTTTCTATTAATAGTTATTTACTTATTTATATTCTGCATGATTCATTTAATTAAATATTTTAATTTTTTTTAAACATGACCGTTTCAACCACAAGGCATACCGCATACCCATCATCTTCTTCATCTCCAAAATCCATACTTTTTCAGAGTGTGATTAGACATATTGTCCTTAAAATCTGGATGAGATTTAAAAAAAAGGCTTGGTTGTTGGAGACATTGAATGGGTTTAATTAATTGTATGGATTCAATTCAAGGCTTAAAGGCTTGTATCAAACTTGATATATATCATATATAGAGGCTATTGGATGATGTCAAAACTCAAGAGCATTCACAGCCGAGACGGCTCTTCCAACTCTTCCGGTGCATTAAGTCTGCAGGTAGGACGTCTGCTAAAGGGATTTTACCAGCGACGTCGAACGTGGAATCAGTCGGCTCAAACTACCCTTCGACGTTGAAGGAATTTTTAACACGCACCGGAAGCCCAACTAACAAGGTGTCTCCATTTACATTTTATTTTTGTGTTTTCCATGCTTATTAGAATGACATTGCATGTTTATGAATTTGGAGGTGATTTAGGAGTATAAATATGTAGAATATATAGTTGTGTCTTTTGTATTTTAAGAATAACCCACTTTTCTAATTATCTTTCATATTGTGATGAACTTTTGTATCCAACTACTTTATTAGAATTGTTGAAAGGTATGTGGGTGAATGCAGGTATCTGGCATAAGAATATACTTTACCAAGCCTAATCTTGATTTTTTGTTGTTGATAATATACATTGAAGTACGTTGAAGTATGCATCTAACATTGCACAAATATAAATTTTAGATGTCGAATAGGTCTAAAAATGATAAGGTAACATGGAGTCGTGAAAAATGAAGCTCATTTTATTACGTTGTTACATCGTGAATATGTTAATGGGATGCTACTAACTACTACATTTAGTCCTACAGTTTGGGATCAAGTACGTGATAGGTTGAATTTTTTAATTACCACTGGTGACGTCTACACGGTTGAAATCTAAAAAAGTGGAAGAGTTTGAAACGTGCATGGAAGTTGATATCCGGTCTGAGATTTAAGCGTGGAACTGGTTTGGGTTGGGATGAGGAAAAGAATCCTTTTATTTTTTTCAAGATAATATTAAACTTTCATTATATTTTTTTCAACCAAGGTGCTAATTGTATCCCATTTAGGAGCACCATGAGAACCGCGCTGTAATAAAACGTGGACTGCCTGATTGTCGTTATTTTCACCTAGATTTTAGTGCCTTTTTGAGTGTATTTTGCGTATTGTTTTATCCGTATTTTTGTGTATTTTGGTGGTGTTATGTATTTTCATAGGAATGTGTGAGAATGATCTTAAACATACATATAACAGGTGAAAATGGAGTAAAAATGAAGAAGGAAGATCAAACAAAGAAGAAGAAACAAAGGTGCAAGAACACGGCCGGCCGTGCTGGCAACACGGATCGTGTTGCAGCAAAACGGCCCGTGTGCCAGACACGGGCCTGTCCAGAATGGTCGTGCGGCGGCATCTATTTATCCAACACGACCACCACTTGGTCGTGTTGTGGAGCACGACCCGTGTTCAGAGCACGACCCGTGTACAAGACACGGGCCTGTAAGCGGAGGCCGTGCGGCGACGTCTAGGCATTCAACACGGCCACCATTTGGCCGTGCGACGCAGAACGACTCGTGTGCCGCATGCCCTGACACGACACGACCCGTGCTACGTGACACGACTCGTGTCGGCACCAGAACAGGATATTTTTTTACAATTCCTCTAGAAGGTCTCCATGGGATATAAATACCAATCCATTCAACATTTTAGAGGAGATCCGAAATTCTACTGTTCACACACACCTCACACACCATTCCTTTGATTTCACACCACATTCTCCATCCCATTCATCCATTTTTGAGATCTACATCATCTCTCCATAATTTCCTCAATCCAAATCAAGTGAAGAAGCAAGGAAGCTTGGGTGATCACCAAAGGAAGAAGGGAGATTCAATTGGATCCATTTCCAAGGGAGTTTTCATTCCAATTTTGTGTTAATCCTTTAGTTTATCATGATTTGTAAGAATTATAATGTCTATGTTATGGATCTTATGAAGATTGTAGGCTAATCTCCCTTGTGAGATTAGCAACATGAAGGTTGTTGGTTAATTTGTGGATCTATGTAATTAAATTCATATGTTGATGAGGATATTTGATTTTCTATCATTGGTGCTTATATATCTTGAGATCTATGATGTTTTGTGTGTTTGATTGTTCTAATTATATGATTAGATTGAGAAATCAATGATGTGCTTAGGATAGTCAAGTGAATCATTTCATCAAACACCTCATGTGCATTATAGATGGTAAAGTGATTGAGAAGTCCTTTATTATTTAGAACCCTTTGATGGAACATGTGATTAGTTAGATTGAGAAGTCAATTGATTATATGAAGGGATTCTATAATTGAACTTAGTACCTAGTTGGAATAGTTTAATTTAGAACCAACCTTTGAGCTATTTTGAGATTGTGCAAATGATCTACATCCTATTCATTTCGAGAGGAAGTTTAGGTGGTATAAGTGTTGGCCCTTAGTCTTAACCCTTGATACATATGAGTTTAATGCATGAATCCATAAGTTACCACTTCATTAGTGTTGTTAATCTCACTTCTACTTAATTTGGAAAACCACTCATTCATCATTTTTATCTTGTCATTGGATTATTGTTTGTCTACTTTCATTTAATTACTTGTTACCCAAACAATCCATCTATGATTCGTCTCTATAAAATCGTGATAAACGTGATATCGCTTAAGTGCTAGCATCGACCTCCCTGTGGTTCGATAAATTATTGAATTGGTCAACCCGACTACAAGTTATGGCTAATCACTGCCCCACTTTGACATGTGCATAAATTTGTTCGGGTAATGAGTTGCAACAGGCGATAATGCTCGATCTTCTCATCAGGTGGTCACGGATGATGAGCAGGACCAAGATGAAGCTCTACTTAGTGAAGGCCCTCCTAATGTTGATACCCCTCCCACTCTGCACACAATTTCAACCAGTCATTCTCATATCGTGATAAGAGTCACTCATCTGGTCGGAAGCACACACTAGCTCAACAAGAGGATATTGTGGATGCAATTCGCATTGTGGCTTCGTATTCAGATTTGAAGAAATCTAAATTTACTCGTGACCAGGAGAGTTTGAGAATTGCTTGGCCATCGTGCAAAGGATAGACCTACCTTGCTGGCTAAAGGTTAAGGCGGGTGAATAAATGGGATTAGCTTCCACCCAATCCATGCTCCTCCACACTAACGAAGCCATGCGTCACGAGTGGATCTAATCCTTGGGTGATATGTGATTGTGCCTGTGATGGGTAGAGATAATTATTTTTCATATTGTTAACGTGTTTTGGCCGTAACAATTTGATGCAGTGGATTTTTCACCTTTTTTTAGTTTGCTAATATATATTAAGCTTGTTTAGCTACTGCTTCAGTATGGTTTTACATGTTCAACTGTAGTAGAATTTTTCAATAACCTATTTTGTTGTTGTGAATTGTGAAAGTGTATTCAGTTAGTGAACTTATTATCATTATATTAATTTTATTGCAAAGTGAGTATAGTATTAAATTTCATTTGTTTGATGTTATTTGACATGTCCTATGTATTTGTTCAAGGAACGATGTCGGGCAACGTAAATAGAAACATCCTTCGAGGTTCAAATGTTAACATAAACCTTAGAGAAGTGTCTGATTTCAATGGAGGCAATGATGGTGACAGCTCTGATGATAAGATCACGTTTCACTTCATTTCTAATGTTACTTATCTCGTCTTTCCCAAGCATGTAAACATACCACAGAACACTTCACGGCTATCCAGAAATGATTGGGTGGGGGAGCTCTTAACGGGGGCAGATACACATTTTTACAATGCAGTTCGGATGATGAAACATATCTTCTATGCTCTAGTTGATGAATTAATGACACGTGATTTGCTTCGTCAGAGTGAGTGGTCAAGAGTTTCTATGATGGAGAAGGTGATTATTTTCCTGCGTATTGTTTGTATGCATTCAAGGTAACGAGATGCCGGTGAATGATTTCAACACTCGTTAGAAACCATAAACAAAAGCGATCACAAGGTGATTGACGCATTGGTGAAATTAGCACCCACCCTGATAACCACGCCCCAAACAAACGTTACCCCTCCTCAAATTCTCTACAATCCGAAGTTCTATCCATATTTTGATATAACCCTTTGCATACGTGCTACACAATAATTGTTTTTGAAAATTATTTTTTATTTTTGAAAACATGTATTTTTCCTATCTGAATATAATTTTTTGGTTGATGTCTTGTGTTTGTAATGTCATATTTTTGTAGGGTGCGGTGTGTGCTCCAGCATGGGTTAGAAGGGATCGACAGGACACCCACAGGTCTCGGAAGGCTAAAATATCTCAGAACGTGCTTGCAATATATGACTTTAACATGATGTTTACATACATTTATGCGGGTTGGGAAGGTAGTGCAAGCGACGCACATGTACTTTCAAATGCAATTGCAACAGATACACATTTCCCATGGCTGGTATAATGGGAAGGTTCTAGAGTTCACTTGTTATTAGTGTTGCTTCTTGCTAGGTTGTGTAATGATACTATAACTTATACATTGTACTACACGATAGGTAAATACTACTTAGTAGATGCGGGGTTCACAAACTATGGTGGATTCATTGCTCCGTATCAGTTTACTCGTTATCACTTGAATGAGTTCAGATCAGGTGGGATGCTACCACATTCACCAGAGGAGTTGTTCAATCACTGTCATTCTCATCTAAGAAATGTCATCGAGCGTTGTTTTGGTGTTTTAAAGAGCAGATTTCCTACTCTGAGGTATGGCATGCCCTCCTACACCATTAAGTGACACTTAAAGATTGTTATTGCTTGTTATGTCATACACAATTTTATACGTCGATCGGGTCTACCTGATGATATATTTGATGAGAGGTCGGTTCACAACGCTAATGATGAACACATTATTTCTCATGCCGCCTATAACAACAAATTTTGTATTTATGATGAAATAAATACAAATTGAGTACAAAGATAATTTTAGATGGATTTAATTTATAAGATATGTAAACAGGTTACAATCTCAATTAATCATTTGATTCTTCTCTCGAACCAATTTGACTTGACTTAACTTGTGTGTGTTGACTTTGACTTCTTTGACTGGAGTGCATGCTAACTGTGTTGACAACGTGTGTATTGAAAATTTGTAACAACAAATTTTATATTTATGATGAAATAAATATAAATTGAGTACAAAGATAATTTCAGATGAATTTAATTTATAAGATAAGTAAATGGGTTACAATCTCAATTAATCCTCTGATTCTTCTCTTGAACCAATTAGACTTGACTTAACTTGTGTGTGTTGACTTTGACTTCTTTGATTGGAGTGTATACTGACTGTGTTGACAGCGTGTGTGTTGAAAATTTGTAACAACAAATTTTGTATATATGATGAAATAAATATAAATTGAGTACAAAGATAATTTCAGATGGATTTAATTTATAAGATATGTAAATGGGTTACAATCTCAATTAATCCTCTAATTCTTCTCTCGAACCAATTTGATTTGACTTAACTTGTGTGTGTTGACTTTGACTTCATTGACTGAAGTGTATGCTGACTGTATTGACAACATGTGTATTGAGCTAGATCTTCGGATGAAGCTTGTTCGAGCTCGGATGTATAGTCTTGACGTTGATCTAGAGACATCGACCCTTTATTCGGATTGAACGTTGACTTGAAAACTTCTTATAAAGAATGTCTTTTAATTTGGTAGAACACTGTTGACTTCTCAAAGACTGTTGGATGAGTCTGACTGGAAGAAACGTCGAATCTGAGGGGCTTAGTACCTTGATCTCAGGTCGAGTGTTATTTCTGACCAATGCTGGATCGGAAGGGTGTAGAACCTTGATCTCTGATCGGAGGCTGTTGACTTGAAGAACACCGGATCGGACGGATCGGAGGGGGTTAGAACCTTGATCTCTGATCGGAGGTGATTGACTGAAAGAACGTCGGATCGGAGGAACTTGACACCTTGATCTCTGATCACAGGCGGTTGGCTGGAAGAATGCCGGATTAGAGGAGCTTGACACCTTTATCTCTGATCGAAGGTGGTTGGCTGGAAGAACACCGGATCGGAGGGGCTTAGAACCTTGATTTCGGATCGCATGCTATTCTTAGCTTGAAGATGCTTGAAGATCTCAAGGGAGCACTGCTCGTATTCTAGATCTTTTCAGAAGCATCTGCGTCTTCAAATGTTTTAGTGTGTCTGGAATGAATGGAGGAGAGCTCCTTATATAGGTGAAGGGTGAGGAAGCCCCATAAATAACTCGCAATTTGATTGGTCCAGAGCTGATTTGACCTGATTCTGCGAGCTTGGGCCTTTCCATCCTTGCAATTTGATTGGTCAATACTGATTTGACCTGATTCTGCGGGCTTGGGCTTATTTGATTGGATCTGTCCCAATTATCAATTATTTACTAATTTATTTTAGGAATTTATTTATTTAAATCCCTTAATAAATAAATAATTAATTGATAATTATTGCATTAATTTGCCATATATTTTTCTTTAATAGGCAATAAAATTCAAGTGCCTACACCGCCCATGCAACTAGGCAAGCCATTGAAATGCAATCAGCTGTTAGAAACACTATAGCACATGCAATGTGGGCCGATGTCTATGTACGAAAGATCTGCTATTGACTCTTAATCATTTATATTTAAGTAACAATCTTATCTTCTGATCTGCTATTGACTCTTAATCATTTCTATTTAAGTAGTGATTATTTTAGAAATATTATATATTATAAACTAAGTAAATATATATATATTAAAAATATTAAGATACGTAAACACATATATGTTGATAGATATCTTTTACGAAAAAAATAAAAAAATAATTTTAAAATATTACTTTATATACATGAAAAATAAAACAAAGGTGATTTAGAAAGTTTTATGTTAAGAGAATAAATACATGTTTTAACGTAAAACCAAAAATGATTGAGTATTTATTCTATCAATATTGATATCTTTTATATTTAATAAGAAATTAGTTGGATCATATTCAATTGAATTAATAATATATCAACACTTATATTTTATTAAATGTAAATTAATATCGAATTATATTAAGTTGATATATTTATATATATATATATATATATATATATATATATATATATGTATAAAATATTTATTTATAATTAACACTTATTTCGTAAAATATAAGATGATATTGAATTAGATTGAAATATATATATATATATATATATACATTATTTTATAATCACAAAGGAATTAATTAATACTTTTTATATTTAATAAGAAAGTAATTAGATGATGTTCAATTGAACTAATAATATATCAATACTCATTTTATAAAATATAAAATGATATCGAATTATATTAAGTTAATATATATTTATACATATTTATTTATAATTAAAACTTATTTTGTAAAATATAAGATGATATTGAATTAGATTAAGTTAATATTCTTTATAATATTTGTTTATAATCATGAAGGAATTGATTATTATTATCAGAACTTATTAATGCTCACATACAACGTTGTTGCCAAAATAAACAACCCATTCATTGTTTAGATTGAAAGTTCATGTTTTTGCAAGATTTAAAAAAATAAATAAATAAGAAATTAAAAAAAAATTCACTATCAGTGATTAGCTTTTGTAAGTAATTCATTTTCCTATGCTTTCTCCATATCTCGCTGACCCCTATTATCTCTTGCAAATGCCATCTATCCATATATATATATATATATATATATATATATATATATATATATATATATATATATATATATATATATATATATATATATATATATATATATATATATATATATATATATTGATTTGAAATAAAGTTAAAACATATACTATAAAAATTCAAAACAAATCTAGAATTTTCAAATCCCACAAAAATCCAAAATAAACACCACCTAAAGAAATCAAAACTCAAAACACAATAATATGAAGTCTCAAAATATCTTCCTCCATAAGGAAATAAACATTCTGCAATATAATAAATCTAAGTTTAGGGCAATCAAATCACATAGTCAAAACTGTCTTAACGTCCTAGCATTACCAACAAAGAAACATAGCCCATGGATTTACAAGGACAAATCACAAAGATGTAATTAACCTTAACCATTCTTCTAAAATAACAAAGATAAATAATTAAAAAATAAAGAACCCTTTTGGAGAACTCTGATTCTTCAATCACGATCTCCGTCGGGATCTCCGTCTTCGATAGGTAGATGGCGGAATATGGGTGATGAAAGTAGGGCAAAGGCGTGTGTTAGTGCGAGAGAGAACTGTGTTCGGAGCTAATTTCCACTCTGTTGGAATTCGCATGAATGTATATTTAGCAGGTGTATGTGATGAGGCTGTAGAAATCAGGGTTGATGTTGGCTTAGTATATAATTGATTTTAAAATCAATTAACATACTTGTATGGGCCCAACAAAGGCAACATGATTTCCAATTAATCCCAAATGTATATGTGGCATAATAGTGGATGAATTAGATAATGGATGCTGCAGGATACACATGGGTTGGACTTCACATGTGGAATGGGCTGCTTCTCATCTCAATTAACTTGAAAATTCATGGCCACTAATTGTTTTCCATGGCCTTTCATTGCATGGGCCCACTACTTAATATTTTCATGTAAAGAATTTTCATTATTTTTTCATCATGTACGTGGCAATGGGCTGATGTAGGAGTAGGGGTGGAGAAAAAAATTGAAAACTTGGTATACCGAGCTCGTCGAACCGAAAAATACTAAAATTTAGGTATATCAAAATTTTTGATATGGTATAGCCGCCGTACCGAAAAAATCGATTCGGTATCGGTATATGTCGAGTTAAAATTTTGGTATTTTGGTATACAGAAAAAAAATTATATATTATTTTTATTTTTTTATTTTTTATTTTTGGGTTATATTTATAGTCTCAACTCTCAAATCAATACTAAGCTCAAACCCAAACTATTACTTACCAGACCCATTTTTCAACCCTCTTCTTTCTTCATACACTTACCGATTTCACCTCCACCATCCATTCTAGGTCATTAACTCATTCTCAAATCCTCATGCCGCAAAATGAGTCATTGTTCCAATTTTGAAATCTCTTGCCTCAAGTCTCAACAACCTAAATCTTTGTGAAGCCCTCAATAGCGGCGTGTTCATTTTAATTTTCCGATAGTGACGTGTTCGATTTTCCAGTAGTGGCATGTTCGATTTCTCAACAGTTAGCAGCGACGCGTTCGACTTAATTTTTCGGCAGTCAGATCTTCCGTGGATGTCGTTCCTAAGGTGTCCTCATGTTTTATTCTCCCCATTGATTTCAAAGATATCATCGTGTCACTCCGAATTGTGGATTTATTATTAGTATATTGTGTTTGTGTGATAATTGGGATTTTTCAGTATTTTTTCGGTATACAGATATATTCGATATGACTCGGTATATTGAACTTTCGGCATGTAATAAATTTTTAATATTTTAACATAATCGGTATATACTAAAAAAATCAGTACGGTATTTATTTCAGTTTGGCAACGGTATGCAATTTTGGACAATGAAATTTTGGTATCGGCATCGGCATGCAGTATTGCATACCGAAAATTTTTGTACGGTATTGGTATTTTTGATATGCCATATTTTTCCACCCCTATGTAGGAGATTCATTTGCATGCATGGGCCCCACGTGAATGAGGTAATGCATCAAATTTTTGTGAGTTTTGAAAATCCCGTCAGCAGCTTAGCGACTTCACCGTTTAATTCATAACTTTCTCATTTGAACTCCGATTGAGGTGATTCTTGCAGCCACACGTTCTTCTCTTCCATGGTTTTCCAACCATCTTGACACGAGGCCTCCACAGAAACACAAAAAAATTATAGAAAGTGATCCTCTATTTTTTTGCATGTGCACAAATTCACCCTTCATTCCAACTTTGCGTTCTAGATCTTTTTTCCTATAAAAATATAATAAAATATCTCTCAAACACCTTTTAGTCAATAATCATTCAAAGTATTAAGATATGTGCAAATAATAGCAATTAACACACTCTAAGAGGTATCAAATTGAACCCAAAAGTACATGAATTTCCACCCTCATCATATTGTATAAACTATTTAGGGACTCATATAAATGTCATACATCAACATATTTAGAAGTATTTATAAGTGTTCACATGAAGTGTCCCAAGACTTAATAGGACACCACTATATTCAACACTTACATTAAGTGTCTCAAAACTTATAAATATCTCAATATGTATGCAATTGAGACACATTTTGAGTTATAACTTTTTTGTTACAGTGATATATTCTTTTTGTATAATTATATAATAAAATAGAAAATATTACTATTTAATTAGACAACATGTACTAATTTTCTTGAATTCTCATTACACATTTTATATATATGCAAAATGAATTATGTGCAAATATTTAATAATATTAAATTTTATAGATATGAAGAGAATGTAAGCATAAATACAAAGTAAATAATTAATTAATTAATTTACATGGATCTTAAACCTTCATGATTTTCACATCTTATGATGATGATTTTGAGACACCACTAACGACAGCCTTCCTTCTTTGATATGTTCCTGTGAATTACGTTGTGAACTATTTCTCTCTCCTCACTCTTTTCTTTAGGGCACATTACGTAAATCTTTAAGTGATATATAATTCATAAAACTGTGTCTCTTTTATAGGAGGAGAAATGACCTGGATAGTGAATCTTTATCAAATCACATACTATCAATTTGATATATATATATATATATGACCTTATTTATCTCATAAATATTATTTATTTAAACTATATCTTTATTAAAGATACTAGTACGTATCCCGTGCATTACACGGGTTTGTAAAGTTACAATTTTAAAAAAATATAATTCAAGTTTAATATAACTATTTATTCAACAAATTTAAAAATATAATTCAATTATAATATAATATATGTTTATATTGAAGAGTAAAATTCAATTTATATACACTCAAATGCGAATTTGCTTCCATTGGTAAAAGCTTAATTTCGTTCTTAAATTGATTTACCAAAAAATTTAAAAAAAATTATTGAATTGGTTTTTCAAATTTTGTTACGATTGTTATTGCAGAATTAAATTAATCAAAAAATTTTAAAATATGTTAATTTAATCATAGAAGAAAAAAAATTATAATAAAGTTAATTAATAAAAAATAAATTCAATATAAATCAATCGATGAAGTTAAAAATAATAATAAAATCAATTTAAAAATTATAATATTAACATGAAAAAAATTAATAATGGAAAGAAATCAAAATATTAAAATATAGGGTTACTTACTAATAGGTACATAAAAAAATGCATAATTGTTATAAACTACATCACTTAAATTACTAATACTATTAACTACACAATTATAAGTGTGATTCCAAAAATACCCTCAACATTAATCAAATATTCCCAATTTCAGAAAATAGAAACGGTGTGTGGTTTCCAGATCCCTTCCAAATCTAATCCCAAATTTCTTCCAAATCTCTTCCCAAAACCCTTGCAAATCTCCTCCCGATTTCTTCCTGATTTCTGTCCAAAACGTGCAATCCCAATCTGATTTCGTTCATTTCTGTAATCCATTGAAAATCTGTGCTCTAATTCAATCGAGAAAATCTCCTCGCGATATCTTCCAGATTCCTCCAAACCGTGTAATCTCAGATTTCGTTTCAGATTTTTACAAAATTCAAAATCGAGGTTCATCTTCGTCGAAGTTGAAGTAAGGTAAGACCTATTTTTAAAATTCCTAATTTCAATCTCATGCGTGAATTTGTGCTTTTCTAATTCTGTTGCATGCGATTCTAAGTCTTTAAATTCTCACCAGTGTTTGAAATTTTAGTTGTGAATCTCATAATTCTTCTATTTTATTAATTGCGAATCTGATTTGGACGCTTACTAATTCGATTGCATTCCCTGATCAGGTTGTAATCGGTAGCCAAAATTTAAAGTGTGTTTTTCAATTTCTCTTCCCCGAGATTACGATTTATTAGGGTTTTGCACTGATTCGATTTCACCAGAGGTATCACTTTGTTAAATTTATTCTTGTACAATTTTATATTCTATTTGACAAAGATCTTGTATATGAAAAAACTGGGCTCAATACTTGTATTCTATTTTATTATTCTGCATTAGACAGTGCAATGCTGAGATAAATGCATGAATGGTGTGTGCTGTGATTTAATATAGTTTGAAAAATGAATGATTAGAGGTTCTATTAGTCAAGTTTCTTATATATTTTTGGGCTGGATTTGTTTGTTTCTTAATGTATATATGGTCAATTTGTTAAGATATGGATACTTGCAAACAAAAATGTTTAAATTTATAGTTTGTTTCATACTTGGAAGTTATGAATATGCATACATTCTGTGCTTCCTTATCATTTTATTTCGTACTTGGAAAATATGCATATGTAGTTAGCACTAGTATATAGATATACTTTATTCTATCAGTTTTTTTCATACTTGGAAGTTATGCACATGTAGTTAAGGAGGGCCTGACATGTTTTGTAATATAATTGTAGATATTATGTTTAAAATATATCTTTGGATGTTTAGGCTTAGAAGATAAGTTAGTTTACACTAAACTGTAGTGTTTGTAAGCCTTATAACTTAGTCGTGTACTTTCTTGTGCAATTTTCACCATATTTTTCATAATTTTTTTAACTACTCTAAAATCTGTATTCATGGTGATTAAATTTGAGATATCTTGGTTTTTCTTTTATGTAAAGGCACAAAATGAGGCAGAGATTTCATGCTAATAAAAAACAGAGGGCAAAATCAGCTAAAAACATTGCAGCAGTAACCTCACCAAAGTCTAAAGCTAAAGGTTGTTTATAAACAATCATCTATATTTAATTTTATATTATTGTGTATCTAACACTGATTTTTTTAAATATTATTTACATATAAACAGGGAAGAAACCAATATTATCAGAAGATTCTGATTTTGAAGAATTTGGTACATCAAGGACAAGTCGGCGTAAAGATGATTTGCCAAAAAGTGGGATTCCTAGCCCAATTAACTGCTTTGGTGAGTTTATTATGAAATTTAATGTTAAATTTTAGTACTATAATAATAACTGAGCATATTTGGACTTAAATTATGTTTGTTAGCTATGTTTTTAGTATATTCATAAAGTGTGATGTGAATATCCCTTTTGATGACTGTAGAGAAAAACTTGATACCCGTTTTGATGTATGAGTGACTGGTGCTTGTTTTTTTAATACCATGAATCATATTTTCTTGGGCTGTATGGATATATGTTGGTACTGTTTGTCTACATTTTCCCTCTTGATAATTTTTGAACAATTTGGTTCCTTTGCAAATCTGGACCAGTTCTGATTTTTAAAATTTATGTTTCAGTATTAGTGTAAAATTGATTAAATTATGCAAATATTGTTTTTGCACAATAGTTTTGCACAATTCTGAATCGAGATCTTATTATCACGTATTCTTAGTCCACATAGGAAATTGTGCAAATTTGAGTAAATTGTGCAAATTTTGATTAAATGGTGCAAATAATGATTTTTGCACATTTCTTAACCTAAGTCCTTTTTTTACATGAATTCCAAGTCCATGTAGAGAATTGTGCAAAATTGATAAAATTGTGAAGAATTGAGATTTGCACATTTTTTTGCACATTTCTTAATCGAGAACCTCTCACACGTATTCCAAGTCCATATAGGAAATTGTGCAAAATTGATTAAATTGTGCAAGTTTGATTTTTGCACATTTCTTAATCTAAGTCCTCTTTTACATGCAATTCAACTCCACATAGAAAATTGTGCAAAATTGATTAAATTGTGCAAATTTCATATTTGCAAAATGTTTTCGCACATTTCTATGAAAATTACTAACATATTAAATAATGAAAAATATGAGTTTTCCAACAATTTTATGTTTGAGCACATGCTTTCTCCAGATTTTATTTTATGCAAATTACTTTATATTTGTGCTAATTGATATATCTGATTGAAATAGATTACTTTGATGAACCACTCGCACCCATGCGTCATTGATCTCTCACAAATTGCATGAACATATTTTGCATCACAAATAGGTACTGTGAAAGCAAGTTCAAAAGGAAGCCTTTTTAGAAGTAATATAAGAGCTGCTATAAAATCCATAAACTTATTAAGCTACATAGAAAAAGATTTAGAGGAGATAAGAAGGACACCGTTTTGGGTTTTATTTGATTCCATTAGAAAAACCACCAGTGATTATTCAAAGAAATATCTAAGGAAGTGGGAATGTGATTTTGTAAAAATATTGCAAAGGTACGATAAAAAATCAGGTTCGTTTGTTATTGGTGGAAAAAAATTGTTCTTATCTAAGGTGGATGTTCAGATTGTATTTGGGATTGGTGGTGGCTCAAAAGTAGTTCCACTGAGATAATATGATTGCCCTTTATCTCCTTGGGTGATTAGATGCTTCAAAGAGAAAGAACAAAAAGGTGTGCTATACCCGTCTGTAATAATGGATAAAATGAAAGAAGTGCTGGCTAGAGATGACACCCATAGGAGCAAAGATATGGCAAGACTAGTCACATGCTACCTCTTCTCAACCTTACTAGCTCCTTGCAAAAATGGGTCGATGTCGTGGCATCTTACAGCTACCATGGAGGACATAAGTGTGCTTTGTAGCTATGACTGGAACAATTATATCATTGAAATGCTGAAAAGTCATATAAAGGCAACCAAGAACTTAAGAATAGGAGGCTGTGCTATGCTACTGCCGGTATGTATGTTTTTTGAATTATGCTAATATTAAAATATAACACTTAGTATCTTATTTCTTTGATAAATGATTTTATTTTTACTTTTCTAGTTTTGGATTTGTGAGCACAAAAATTTGGTTGGTCCTCATGAAGGCTTTCTATTCCCACGGTTGTTAAAGTGGAACTTGAACGAACTACACAATGCCCTGCTTCAGCATGAAAAATTAAATATGATAGAGGTAAGTGATCTCTATATAAGAATGTAAAATTCAATGGGTTGATAACTGTGTTTCAGTATACTTATATGATTTTTTATGTTATCTTTATACTGAATTCATAACAGGTGAGTGAAGTTACGTTGAGTCCAACTTCTGAGGAGGAAGAAATCATTAAAAAAATATGAGAGTATTGTTCATGAGGACTCAGGCTGCACAAAAGGAGAAAGTTCAGAATTCAAGTCTGCAGAAGGAATGAATGAGGACGCTAGCGATTTAATTAACAAATCCTTAAAGCGTAAATCAAAATCTCCTATGGTTCAAGAAATCATCATGGACATGCCATCATTCAGTTTGGGTTTATCGCAAGAGGAAACTCCAGCGAAAAGAGTAAAATTTGAATTGGTTTATAGTTAACTTATTGTCTAAAAATCAGATCTTATGCATTCTGATTTTTTTAACATGTGATTACATATTTCAATTTTTCTTGTTTTTTTTTTGTAGGAGAAGTTAACAACCACATTTGAAGATACTCCTACACGATTTCCAGGGATGGAGTCAAGTGTCCAACAAGAAAGTTATCCAGCCAAGGAAGATATTGCAAAAATTTTAATGAAGAAAGATATAGAAATTTTGAGGCTGAACGAGGAAAATGCAAATCTTCGAAAGCAGTTGGAAGCTAAAGTGGAGGAGTCAATGGCACAAGTTTATGAAAAAGAAGAAAATATTGAACAAATCACTGCAGTCGAGAATCTCCACAAAGCTCAAAAACTGAACGAAGAATTGGTAGTTGAGAATGAGAAGTTACAGGCTGAGGTGCGCAAGCTAAAAGCTAAAGAAAAAGCATCTCCTAGCACATTGGTGCGTAGAGTGAAACGTAGGACAACAAAAGGCAATAGAGCCCAGAAGAAAATGTCACCGGAGATGAATAAGGTAGAAATAACTGAAATTAATGAGGGCAGTGATGAAGGATCCCCGCTCCATCACCAACAAAACAGTGGCACCTTAAAGTTAAATGAAAAGTTATTGGCTGTGACAAGGACTAGAGATGCAGTATTGAAAACCATTAAAGAACATTGGGAAGCAGGAGATGAAGGGTAAGATAAAGCTACAAAAAATGGTTGAATTATCAATATTGAATCTGAATTTGCTTCTTTTTTTCAGGATGTGTTGTTGGGCGAATAACACATTGGGTGATGTTACTACCAACAATATCGTTGATATTTTAAAAGACAAGAGGATTCCAGACAATGTAAGATTTAAAGTAGAAAGTAATTTTTACTTCTGATTTGCACAATGACGCAGCTATTGTTGTTGTATTTTGTAGGTGATTGATGGTTGGGCTGAATTAACGCATCTAAAATATCAACGTGCTGGATGCCAAAATTTGCCCTATGTATTTTCTTCATGTTGTTTGGTAAGAGTTGGATGATACTATTGCATATCATTTACTAAAATTGGAAGTGAATTACTTTATGTTTTGCAAGTAGTCGATTTAATAGTATTTATTTTTAAATATGCAGGAACTTATTAAGCGTAATCAAAATAGTAGAAGCAAAACACTAGGTAGCTTTGTTGACGCACATATAGATGAAGCAATCAAAAGAGATGCCTTGGTGTTCCCTGTTTTAAGCACAACTGACCACTGGACAGTCATTAAGCTTGACTTGAGCAAATGCGTTTGGCAGTTTTTCAATTCAATGAAACCGAGAAGACCAAATTCAGATAATAACTTGAAGAACTCCAAGATTCTGGTTAGAGCAGCATTTTATTAGAAAACATGTTGCTATATTAGATTATTCCCTGGATTGTTAAAGTTCATATTGTTGTTTTCATTGTTGTGATTTGGCTGGTTGAATATGTTGAGAATCTTGTTGTTCAGCAGTTGCTATCGAGTAAGCCAAGACACCAGTTCATTAAATCTGCAAGGAACAAAGTTGTAGTGGAGGATTGCATTCAACAATCAGATACCTCTTTGGATTGTGGGGTGATAGTATGCATGATTATTGAAAGCTTTATGAAAGGTGAAGATGTGAAAATGGGGATACTTTCTGAAGAAGATGCTGCAGAATATCGAGCAAAGATGGTTGATCACTTTGTTGAACCAGTAGAAAATAGGGTCTTTTAGTTTGCTTGTAAACATCTATGACAAGTTTTTTGGCACACAATTTCTTATATTGATTTTACTGTGAAATTGCTTTATGATTGTTATGTTGGATTGTTATGTTGGATTCTAGTTGTGCAAATTAAGTTACCTGCTGCTATTTGTTATGTTGGCAGATGTGAAAATTAGAGTTTTCGTGTTGGAAGATGATTAGTGAATGAAAAGTAGTAAATTTTGTTATTATTATTATTTTTGTGTTGGCAGGTATGAAATTTTAGTGTTTTTGTGTTGCCAGATGATTGGTATATCATGATAATTTGGAGTAGCCTTCCATTTCCATTAAATGTTGATAAAAGTAATCACCACGTTCACAATAATGAGTTGCATGGACAACAAAGAACGTCTGAAAGCATATATAGAACATATATCATTCAGCATACAAAAGGACATCCATATAACATACTAATCATCAGTTGGCAACAAAATGAGCTACTAGATAGGTTCTACAAATTGCATAAAACATTCATTCTCCCTTGATTTGGATATCATATCTACAATACAGATGATTTCCTCAAATGATAGAATCCAATCAATCAACATTCAGATTTCATAGTTTCTATAATAAATCAAATCAACAATTTAAAGGACCAGAAATCAAACAACCTTGCAATGAAGGAGGAGGAGGGAAAGCAGATACATGAATATACTAACAGACACATCAGCCCACATAATCAAAGGTATTAAACATATCAAGACAACCCTATCTACCATTATCCTGCCTTGCCACCTCATCATCATATACTACATATTTCTTATCCTCCATCAGTCTATAATTACAATCCATCAGATAATTATCCACAAAATTATAATTAGCATGCTCATACTGCAAACTCATTCTAAATATGCTACTCATGATCTATTACGTGCAATGATGCATCACCACCCCACAAGCTGTTACCCACAACCTCACCATTCTACAGAAATTAAGACTCAAAGGTATTAGACATATCAAGACAACCCCTACCTACCATCATCCTGCCTTGCAACCTCATCATCATATACTGCATATTTCTTATCCTCCATCATGTTTACAATCCATCAGATAATTATCCACAAATTATAATTAACATGCTTATACTGCGGACTAATTCTAAATATGCTACTCATAATCTATTGAGTAAAATGATGCATCACCACCCCACAGGCTATTACCCACAACATCACCATTCTACAGAAATTCAGACATACCTAGATCCACCTCCTCCAACCACATTTCACTCTACATCTAATCACTTATACACATATTTATACTCTTAAATTCAAAGACATCATACAAATATTCAAGAAAACATAAGTAAGATATCAGATGAACATTTTAAAAGAAGCACAAATATTATTGAATAAAAAGAGATTAGAATGCACATTCCAAAAATGCATCAACTATAAAAGGCATCAAAAAAATGAATATCAACTTTAAAAACATAGCATATTTTAATATTCACTATACTCAATAAAGTGCAAGCTTGCTAAATATAAAATCACAATATTCATGAAAAATGAACCTAAACCAAGTGAATAGTTCAAAAATAATGAGCAGGTTGTATTCCTTGATTACATCAACTAACACACTTGATGGAATGAACTTAGAAACATCAACCCACTTTTGGAAGAAAGCATTTGCACATTTTTCCTGCATAAAAAGCAAAAACATCAATATATGAATATGAAAAATCTTTTCTTAAAAACCAAAATAAAGCTAGCTCAATCAAACAACACCATAACAGCATATAAATGTTATCAACTGCTTATTACATTTTGGACAACTTTTTATCATATGATGGGTTACTTAGGACAGGTTTTATTGGTTATTTAAACTAAACACAAAGAATTATTTACTATAATTTATAACCTATTCCCATTTCACATGATCCACAATTTATTTACCATTAGTTAATGGATCAATTCCAGCAGATAATTAGCAATAAAAACCAGTAAACCTACTGCCAAATGCGGAAAAACTGAAGTACTCATATGTGAAACATATATGCTGCACAAATCACAGAGCAAAGAGGAACAAATCACCTCAAGTAATCACATTAATCAGATAAAAAACTAACAAATGAATTTCAGAGCACAATATTTCAATCAATCGCTATACAAGAAAAGAGAGTAACCTGCTGCAACCATGGAAGATTACTAGATCATCAATGAAAAATAGAGCAAAGAAAATCAATACTCATACCTTGCTAGCAAAACATCTTCAACCTGCTTTTCTCTGCTTGCAAAACTCCCCATGTGATGGAATTCTACTCATCTTGGGACGACCAGGTGGTCGTTTCAATAATGGTGGAAGAATGGGATTATCAAAGATTGGTTCGACTTCAAGGCGATAAGTTTCAGGAATTGGATGTATGTCGTGCATGTAAGACTCCCGATATTTTGTAACAAAAAATAATCACTGATGTAGTTAAAATAAGATCCGTTGGTCGCACGAATCACAGCTACAGCATGTGCACAAGGGAAACCAGAAATTTGCCACAATTTGCAGGAACATGTTCTACATTTTAAGTCAACACGAACTGAAGGTTGAGATGCTACCTCATAGTCCCCAGAAGTGCATAAAAGAATATTCCATGTGCGACCCAAGTATATCAAATCTTGCCATACTACCTCTTTTGTTGGGCACAATCCTTCAGTCCATTTTGAACTTTCCATCCTCCTTTCAACAAACCATGAATTGATACCTATGTCATTGATCAAGTGAATTATGTAAATAAGATACAAAGTATAACAAAAATACAAAGACAATGAAATAAGTGAAATTATTTTATGATACCTTTACGAATAGAGTCTAACATATGAGTTATTGGTAAGGCCCTAGCATTGTTAATCCATGCATTGAATGATTCTATGGCATTAGAAGTCATTTCACCATATCTAGTAATTTTAGGAGAAAATGCAACTGCCCACTTTTCATATGGCAAATTAGTCAGCCATTGTTCAGCTCTTTTCCCTCCTTCTTGTTTGAATTTTGCAAGATTCTCATCAAATAGACGTTTTGTCGGAGCATATGCGCATGCCTTGAAAAGAACACCCATATTAGGTCTATCTGAGCTATTCCATGCCTTAGGAAATCGCGCTTTCAAGTTTGTTAGCAGATGAAACAAACAAAAGAAGTGCAAGGGTTGATCAAAAACCAAAGAAAAGGCAGACATTAAGCCTACATTACGATCAGAAATGTAGGAGATTGGTTCATCATGCATCACGTTATCTCGTATTTCTCTCAAAAACCATTCCCAATTTTCTGTATTCTCTGTTGAGACAACTGCAATTGCTACTGGAAAAAGCCCTACATTTTTCAAATGCAAAAAAAGACATGTAAGACAAACTGCAAATGTATATTGCATAAATATATGAAATTCTACTAGAATGAATAATGTTACCATTGTCACCATCCTTTGCAGTGGCAGCAAGTAGAGTTCCCTTAGATCGACCTTTTAAAAATGTGCCATCAATAAAGAGCATTGGCCGACAGCTCTTAAAGCCATCTATGCAACCTTTAAAAGCTATAAACAATTGTTCAAAACGATGAGACATAGGATTTTGCTCTAGTGTAACAATGCTGCCAGGATTTGTGGCAGACACAGCAGCACAATACAAGCGGAGCTCGTCGTAGGATTGATCATAAGAACCCCAAACTTGATCCTTTGCTTCTTCTGCAGCACGCCAAGCTTTCCAGTATGGAATTTTAATTCCATAACTATGTAGAAAAACATGTTTCACATTGCTACCTCCAATGTCTGGTTTCTCTCTCACGCTTTCTAACATCAAATTTCCAATCATTTTGGGGCACAAACGTTTGATTATGTTATCTCCCAACACCCCATCACATGTGTGAACCAAATTGACAGCATACACTTGAAATTGTGACGATATGGAAAGACGTTTTGCTTTGATGAACCACTCGCACCCATGCGTCATTGATCTCTCACAAATTGCATGAACATATTTTGCATCATTCCTCTTATATAAAAAGAAAAAGTCATTCCGTGTAGCATACTTTATAAGTTGATCCCTAAACTCTTTAGCTCCACCGTGAAACAAGGCACCTTTGCCATCTTTCATTAAAATAGCCCAAGGATCTGACAAAAACACTTTCTTATCAAGGGATGGACAGATATCATAGTACGGCATATTCGAGATTTCACGAAACTCTTCAGACTGCCAACCTATCATATTGTGTTGCACCTCTTTGCCATGCTGAGAATTCAGACAGATTTTGGTAGTATTCATAACACTACTAACAATTTGATCACTGTTATGAATTTTTTTTGCAAAGCTTAAATCATTCACATATACCTTGCCTGAAACTTCCTTCAAGGATCTAATTTGACAAAGATTAATTATATTATGTAGATCAGCATCAGAGACACAAGAAACATTAAGCAACGATCCAACAGAACAGAGAAAATCGAAATCCACTCTTTGCAACTCATTCCACTTTTCACAAATTTGAGAATACACATCTAGCCAAGAAGTATTGGACAGTAATGCAATTAATTTACAGTGCTCGGCATGTTCAATAGTAAGAATAATAGTAGATTCTTCCATATATGATGACCCTCCCTGTTAAATAAGCAAAGAAAAATTCAAATTAGAAATCACCTGAATTGAAGCAGCTTGCGTAATGAATAGGTAAACACGAATTATCATATAGATAACATACGTATGAAATCGATTTCTGCAAATTCAGATTAACAGCTTCCCGCGATCAAATTCGATTGGGCAGGTAATGAATTCAGGTTGAGCAGAGTAAGATTGCACGGTTTGGAGAGAATGAATTCGATTGTGCGGAGAGAATGAATTCAGATCGCCCCGATTTCTGAAATTTGCTGAATGAAATCGATGAAGCTTTTTTCTGTTTGTTCAGCGTGAAGCTTTTTTCCGTTTGTTCAGCGTGAAGGAACGATAATTCAAATTTCATTTATTTTACTCAGGGCAATTTCGTCACTTTGATCCCAATTTGTGTAGTGGGCAATAATTATTTGTTTTCCTTGTATCTAATAGTATTTAAGGTGAAAAATGTGTATCCAATAGTAATAAACCCTAAAATATAATAAAAAATTTAAAAAAAAAGCATAATTAAAATAATTTTTTTAAAAAAATAATAATTAAAAGAAAATTTGAAAATATATAGAATCAATAAAAAAATTTATCCATAAAAATTAAAATAATAATAATAATAATAATAATAATAAAATGGATAATTCCTTTGGAACTTGAATGAAACTTGAAGAAAACTTTTGTTCTTTACATATTTATAATGAATGAATGAATAAAGAGTTTTATTTATAAGTGGAGAGTAGATTATTTGTACAAAAATTCACATGAGAAACTCCAAAAAAATAAAAATAAAATAAAATAAAAACATAAAAAAGTTTAAATAAAATCAAAAAATAATCAAAAGAGAATTTAAAAAATATAAAAAACAGAAAAATAAATAAATAAATAAATAATAAGAAACAAAAAACTTTCTTTAAAAACTGAAGATAGCTTTTTTGTTTGTTATGGTGAATAATTTATGTGAACGAATGAATAAAGTGTCTTATTATATTGATGGAGAAGAATAAATTTTATTATTTATTTATTTATGTTTCTAAATAAAATTTTATTTTATTTTATTTGATCTAATCATATAAATATTTGAATCTTAAAGAAAATTTATAAGAAAATTTATGTAGTTATCACTAAATATTAATTAGTAATTATTAAAATTAAAATTATTTACACGTCATTAAAATTTATTTTTTAAAAAATTTAATCATGAAAAAAATTTAATAATGTAAAAAAAAGAAAAAATTACTAATAAAAAAATTCAAATTAAAATAAAAAAATAGAAAAAAATCTAAAGAGAAATCATAAAAAATTTAATTAAAAAATAATAAAATTAACCATCAAGCTCTTATATACTCCAATAACATCACCCTTCCAAATTATGGAAAGCCAGCCCATCTTTAATTTTGGCTGCTTTGGAAATTCAACATTTGCAAAATTCATAACCCAAAAAAAAAAAGAAAAAGAAAAAAAATATTACCATTGCAGAAAATAGAGAAGTTCAACCATCCTCGTAACATGCTAATAACCAATACTAAACCCTAATTTTGCAACGTTATTAAATAATATACCGAAAAATTAAGAGTTCTACTTTTGTGCACCTAGTGTAATTGGACGATTTTAATAATTAAATTAAGTTTTAATTTAATTTCCACCATTGAAAAAATAAAATAATAAAAATTTAAAATAAATAACTACCCATTAACTTATAATTTATACCTATAAACCGGTGCACTCTAAAATTACCCAAAAAAATAAAGAGTAAGAAAGTAGAATTTAAATATTGAGGAAAATAATAAAAACACAAATTAGAAAAGCAAAGCAATTACCTCAGATACTCGAGAATTCGAGTAACTCAAGAGTAACAGTAATAGAAAATTTTATTTGTCATAATGAATAAATTATGCGTAGAAAGAATAAATAAAGAGTCTTATATATAGGTGAAGATGGAATAAATTTCTAAGGTTAATTATAGTGTACACCTGGGTGCACCCTAAAATAGGGTGCATCCATATACTAATATAAACAAAAATATATACAATTAAGAGCAAAAATGTATACAATTTAATTGTTAGTTTTTTAATAAAAAATTGAGTGTAAAAAAATATTCAACTATTAAAAAACATGTATACACTATTGAATAAAAAGTTATAAACATATGGATGTTAGTTTTTTTAATGAAAAACTTAGTATGAAAAAATGTACAATTATTCCAAAATACGTATACAGAATAGATTAACATGTATACAAAATAGAATAAAAAGCACCATTGCACTCGGGTGCACCCAATATACACTCAATTTCTAAATCTTAAAATAAATATATGTATTTATTTGTATTAATTTTTATTTAATAGTAGTTATTTTTATCATATTCAAATCTTAAAATAACATATGTATTTATCTATATTAAAATTTAATTAATTATTAAAAATAATTAGAATTTTTAATTTTAATTAAAAATTAAAATAATTGAGATTAATTCTGGTGACGACACCTGATTGGTCGTTATAGTCGGGATGACCAATTAAAGAATTTATCGAACCACAGGGAGGAAGCTACTAGAGTTTAAGCGATCTCAAGTTTATCGTGATTTTATAAGGACGATGGAAAGGGACAGAGGATAAGCGTGCAAATGAATGCACTTAAACTAATGCAAGAAATAAGATAAAAGCATAGATAAAAGGAGTTCCAAATGATGCAAGGATGAGATTAGCAACAATCATGACATGGATAACAAAGTAATCATGCAATTGATTATAATCTATCATGGACATAGCATAGGAGCGATCACTAATTCCACCTAAACTCTCTAGCAAGATGGATAGGATTAGACCCTCAATAAGGCTCCCAAAAGCACTTAAGATCGATACCATAGCGAACACCTCCTACTAGGTACTAATTACTCTACGAGTTCCCTAATTAGGTACTAAATCATAGGCAATATTCCCTTTTAAGGTACTATGAATTCAATAATAGCTTGGGTCTCCTCATCTAATCAACTAATCTCTCGATTAAGCTAATCAAATGTTCTATCAAAGGGTTCCCAAATTTAGAAGGATATACCTATCTCATTCTAAATTAATGCACATGAAGTGTATGATGAAATGATTCAATGAACTATCCTAAACATGTAATTGATTTACCAACCTAATCACATGCCCATGACAATTAATTACACAAATCAATCATATACATCAAGCAATTGACAATCAATGATAGAAATAACACAAAGCCCATTCAAGATTAAAATCAATTTGCATAAAAACTAAATTATCCAACACCAATCATGGAACTAATCTCACAAAGGAGATTAGCCTATCATAGTCATAGAGAAAACAACATAGACCATTGTATCTACAAATCCCATGACAAAACTATAAAGAAGTTCACAAAAATTAGAATTAGATTCCCCCTTTGAAGTCCTTCAATGGAGTTTCTTCTTCTTCTTCTTGTAATCTTCACTCCCCCTTGCTTCCTTGATCACTTGGATGGTGGATTTGATGGAGGGGATTAAGTGTAGATGGATGGATGAAGAATGGATGTAGAAGATGGTGAAAAATGAAGAAAAATGTGTGTGATGTGTGTGTGGCAGCTCAAACCCTCGAAAAATCTGGTGAAATTGTGTAATTGGGGGTATTTATACCCCCTGGGGGAAGTCTGGAAGTCGCACTTGAGTTTTGATACTTTTGCATAAAAACACGCCCGTGTTTTTATGCATCTGCCCGTATTTTTATGCAAAATTTCAGCTCTCTGTACATCTCTTGTACTTCTGAATAGACAACACTTTTCTGAATAGTGTTGTCTTTTCTGTGTTGTCTTTGGTTCGTTCTCCCTCGTTTTAACTCCGAATTGAGATCCGCTTTTTCCTACATCTTTCTCTTCGTGTTTAGAATCTCATTTTACCTGGAAATTATACATTTAAGCTCATTCTCACATATTTTCTTAAAAACACAAAACACAACCAAAATACACATAAAATACGGATAAAATGATACAAAAACACACGTAAAATGACACTAAAATCTAGGTGAAAATATCACTCATCAACACCTCATCAAAATTAAACTCTCTTTTAGTATATTAAAGGTTTCATCTTAAATAAATATATTATATATTTAATTAGGAATAACTATTTACACCCTCAAATCTACTTATCATACCTCATTTATTATAAAGATTAAAATATCCTTGAATAATAAGACATAAATATCTATGCAGATTATATAATTAAAATTATTTAAAAACAAAATCCTATTTTAGAGGAGCAGGACGCCTTCAATCACCATTGATGAGTTGGAAGAGCTCCCGACTGTCGCACAAGATCACGGAGGGTTTATAGTTTCTGGAAATCTAGCCTCTGGCTTCGGCTTTTGTGTTGACGGGCTGCCAAAGTTTAGGGTTTCATGAGTCTAGAAGATTTCGCACTTAATCAGAATTACCCGTAGGGATTTTATAAAGAAACAAATTGGGAGATGGCGAGATGGCAGAATTTAGGAAGTTCACGATGCGGAGGCAGATGTGGAGGTGGAGTGGGGTGGTGCTCCGCTGATACGATTTAAGCACTCTTTGAGTGAATGTCAACTCCAGAAAATAAAAAGAGAAGCAGAAAGGAAAGATGAGATATGATATTGATTAAGAAAGCTAAAAAATATAAAAAAATGGAGGAAATTAGAAAATGAGAAGAGAAACAAGGTTAAACTACTAGTCTGCCTATCATATTCTTAAGCATGTTATTTATATTTCTTCTGATCACTAGATAACTAATCACCATAACAATATTCTCTCTGCCATCGTTTAATGAGTAGTGCACCTCCTTCATCTGACGTAGTCTCTCAGCTTGGTGGGTGTTTTCTTCAAACGGTTATGTCCTTTGTTGATTGGTGCTTGGGCTGGTATTTGTTGGGCTTTTGGTAGTGAAGAGTTTGCCATAGTTGATTGGGCATTTGTTGGAGAGGTGTTCAAGATGATAGGCTGGATCGTATCACCTCTTTCGTCTTAAAAAAATGCCTTGTCCTCAAGGCAGAAATCTAGAAATGCATCTTTCAAGGCTTTTACATTCTCCCATGTTGAATTTTCTGGAGCTGTTTCCGACCACTAAACAAGTACTTATTTTGTATGGCTTCCATTATGTGGGACAGAACGCTGGCCACAGATAGCAATAGGATGCAATAATGGGTGATTTTTAAAGCTTGTGTTCGGTAATGGAGAGTTACCTGATGGAGTGGAGCCACAAACTGGTTTGAGAATAGAAACATGGAACACTGGGTGTATTTTACAAACTGGAGGTAAGTCAAGTTTATATGCCACAGTTCCAATTCGAGCCAACACAGTGTAAGGACAATAATATCTTTTTACCAATTTTTGAAACGCTTTCCTTGCCTCCGAGGATTGCCGATATGGTTGCAATCGTACCCATACTAAGTCACAAACAGAAAATTTCAGTTCATGACGGTGCTTATTAGCCTTTTGACTCATCCGATGATGGGCTTGATTTAAATTATGTTTAAAAGTGCGCATAAGTTCATCACAGATAGTCAACATCTCATCCAAAGCTTGAATCGGAGAGGAATGCGGCTGATAAGGAGGAATGGTCGGGGGAAGACGACCATATAAGGCCTAAAAATGAGTCATGTTGATTGCTGAGTGATGACAGGAATTAAAATTAAACTCAGCCCAAGGAAGAAGTTTAACCCATAAATGAGGTTTATCATAGATAAATGCTCGAAGGTATTGCTCGAGGCCTCGATTAACAACTTCAGATTGACCATCAGTTTGAGGATGGTAGGTAGTGCTATGCTTCAATGTTGTGCCGCTCAACTCAAATAATTTCTTCCAGAAGTTACTCAGAAATATTGGGTCGATCTGAAATAATCTTGCTCGGAAATCCATAAAGCTTAACCACTATTTCAACAAATAACTCTGCTATTTTTAAGCTGTGAAGTTGGTTGGGAGCACTCCAAAGTGCGCAAATTTTGTCAGCCGATCAACAACCACTAATATAACAGAAAATCCATGAGAAGGAGGAAGGCCAGTGATGAAGTCCATTGTGAGAGCATCATATACTAAAGAAGGAAATGGGAGTGGTTGTAGAAGTCCGGCAGGAGGTTGAGTTAAGGTTTTTATTTGTTGACAAGAATGGAAAAAATCAACAAAAGTAGCTACATCATGCCGCATATGAAATAAAAGTGTTCCGCTATGCGCATGAAAGTGCGTTTGATACCCCATGACCTGCACATAGGGTACAGTGAAATTCCTTTAGCAATTTCTGCTTCAACGGAGAGGTGCTTCCAATAACAAATCTATGACGAAAAAGTAAAATCCCATCCTTGCTTGTGTAGTCCGAGGAAAGACTATTAGCCGCGAGCTGCTCATGAAGAAGAATCAGATCTGGTTCTGATTTATTGGCCACCTGAAGGAGAGATATCAACTCTGAGATAGGGGCTAAAAGTAAATGAAGACATTGAGCAGTTGTCGGAGTAGTTGAACTTGTGGCTGGAAGGCAGGAAAGGGCATCAACTACAACATTAGCAGCCCTAAGTTTATACTCAATTCTCATATCATAACCCAAGAGTTTTTGAATGTATTGTTGTTGTTCCAGTGTATTGATTGTTGGCTATTGGATCGTTTAGCTCAGCGTGATCCATTAGGTATTCTAGTGGACAATAACATCAGAAGCAATAACTAAAGTTTACCTTTCTTCTGGGTTGATGTAGAGGATGAACAATAGTCAAGCACCTCTTGATCTTCTGCTGTATGTTCCAAGTCGAATCCTAATATTATGTGGACAACAATCTGCAGGATTCTCTCAATCTGCTTCTCTCCTTTTCTCACGTAAAAAACGACGCAGAGTGTAGGTTACCAGAAGTTGAGATGACTTATATATTGGGCTACAACAGGGACCAGGAGGAGAAATTGGATTGGGCTTCAATTGGATTTAATTAACCAAGCTTAGCCCAAAGCTTATAATTAAATCCAATAATAATAATATAGTCCACTAAAATATTATTACTGCACTATCCATCCAATCCCAAAATTATGTTTTGGGCTCCTTCTTATTATGAGCCCGACAGTCTCCCCATGTTTAAGATATACAATGTTTATTAATTAATTAAGTTACTGACAACTCCATTAATTAATATCTTATCCGAGAGTAGTACCACTCAACCTTATTATCATAGCGGAATTAATCCACTTGTAAAATTTACAAGATAAACCTTATGAGCTCCTCAAGGGAACATCATCAACCTATGTCGGACATGGATTCCTTCTACAATCAACAGCATACCATAGAGACATCACTACTTCCTAACTCACCGAGTTTGTTGATTTAATACATGTAAATCTCACCCATTGATGAATCAAAGAAATACATACTACCCTACGTGTCGAGGTTATTGTATAGGGGATTAAGAGTACGAACATCTATAATAACTGAAATCAAGTTCTCCTATAAGTTAGCATAAGTCGAACAATCTCAAGCGGTCCTGCTCAATACACACAAGTACACTAATGTGATTCTATAGCCAAGACAAGCTAATACCAAACCACACTACAACCATCCTGATAGAGAGTCCCCGTCTATCTCGGTTGTGAGCATCTATTTATATTTTATAAGAAAACCGATAATATGATCTTCCGCGTGTTGTCGCACAATATATTATCTACAGTATAAAGTAAATGAACTATTGCATCAAACATATAAATAAATTATAAGATGCAATAATTTGATCAATGATTCTCATTTCAAATATTGTTATAACATTGTTCATACTAAAGCTAGACTTTTAGTATACAATCCAACAAGACCTGGTGGAACAGTTCCTTGATGCTACGTTGATCAGTGCGCACAATAAATGAACGACCAATAAGATAATGTCACCATTTACGAACTGCTTCAGTAATGGCTAATAGTTCTTTCAAATATGTTGAAGCCCCACGCATTCGAACACCAAATTTCTTGCTAAAATAGGAAATCGGGTGCCCATCTTGCATAAGAACTGCTCCTATACCATCATTTGAGGCATCAGTTTCAAGAATGAATTCTTTTGTGAAATCTGGTAAGTGCAGTGCTGGAACTTGAACCATGGATTATTTCAAGGCCTCAAAAGCTGACTGAGTGCTTTCATTCCAAATGAATGCATCCTTCTTAAGTAGGTCAGTTAAAGGAGTAGCCAATGAAGCATAGTTCTTAACAAACCAACGATAATACCCCGTAAGATCAAGAAAACCACATAGTTGTTTCAAATTACAGGGAGAAGGTCAATGATCCATTGCCTTAATTTTCTTGAGATATGCTGATATAATTCCAGAAGATACAATATGCCCGAGATATTCCACCGATTGTTGGCAAAAAGTACATTTTGAGTGCTTAATAAAAAACTCATGAGATTGCAAACAATCCAATACCTCAGTAAGATGTGAGACATGATCTTCTAAGGTAGGGCTATAAATAAGAATATCATAAAAAACCACCACAAATTTACGTAGATACCTTCCAAGTATGTGATTCATTATAGCTTGGAATGTCGATGGAGCATTAGTTAAATCGAAAGGCAGAACAAGGAACTCATAGTGGCCAACTACAGTGCGAAATGTTATTTTTGGGATGTCCCGAGGGTGCATTCTTATCTGGTGTTACCCAAACATAAGTCCAACTTCGTGAAAATACTCGCAGCACCTAATTCATCCAGCAATTCATCAATTGTAGGGATGGGAAATGTATCCTTGATCGTGATAGCATTGAGGGCCCTATAATCAATACAAAAATAATAGGTGTCGTCTTTCTTTTGAACTAGCAACACTGGGGAAGAAAAAGAACTAGTACTAGGTTGTTTGAGATCTTGTTCCAACATCTCATGAATCATTTTTTCCATTTCTTTTTTGAGGAGGTAAGGACAGCGATAAGGACGAACTGAAACGGATTTTGAATTTGGGTAAAGATGGATATGGTGATCAAAGAGATGATGAGGTGGTAATCCACTGGGTGTGTTGAAGATGGCAGAATGGAAGTGTAAGACTTTTAATATGTCTGGGGGAATGTTTGGAGGAAATAAAGGCATTTCTGTGGTAGAAGAATGGATAGTGTTTGATGGTTCAAGTGAAAAAAATGAATTTCATAAAGGGAATCAAATTTCTCACTATGGATTATCGCTTGGAGTTGCGAATAAGAGATGGGATGGTAAAATGATTGAGTTTCTCCTTTCAACATGTTGGGTTTGCCTGATAATGAAAATTCCATTGACATGGCCGTATAATTATGAGAAATTTTGCCCAGTGTTTGAAGCCATTGGACACCAAGCACAACATCTGGTCCTTGGATAGGCAGCACATACAAATCAACGGTGAATTCAACTTTTTGTAGAGTTAACTTTACTTTCGAACACATTGAGCGGCAAAAAAGGAAGTCACCATTACCAATGAAGACACGGAAGGTTAATGGATTGAATCGGCAATCCCAGTTTTTCAGCTAAGATTGGATTGATAAAGTTATGTGTGCTACCACTGTCTATCAGGACTAGAAAGGGATGGTCATTAATTGATCCCGTTAAACGAAGAGATCGTGGGTCAAAAGAACTTGCCATTGATTGTAGACTTGAGACATCAGCCATAAGGTCATCGATTATGCTCGACTCGAGAATTGAAGTAATGACTTCCTCTAATTCGTCATCATTATTGGTACCCAGGAGCAATAAAAATTTACTGCGGCATTTGTGATTTGGCCCTTATTTTGAATCACAATTATAGCATAACCATTTCTCTCTTTTTTCACGAAGCTCAGCCGGTGATAAACGACGGATAGGTAATGGGGTAAAGAAAGTAATAGAGGATGAGAATTTGTACGAGAAGAATTTGGTGATTGAGGTGAAGAAAAATGGGTATGCTCAAGTTTGGGAAAAAGAGACAAGGATTGTTGAGTAGTTTAGGCTGAAGGAATTATTTGTGAAGGTTTGGGCCAAGTGGATTGGGTAGAGAATTTCAAATCTGGGCTTTGTTGAGTTAAAGGGGTTGGGTTATATTTTTTTGCCAAGAAGAAATAGCTGGTGTTTGTGCTTCAGCTATACGTGATTCATATGCTCTGGCTAGGGTGAATGGTTTCATTAACGACAAAGGTCGAGAGAAAAATAATTCACACCGGATGTGAGGTTTCAAACCAGTAATAAAGAAACTTATCAGAAGGGGTTCTGAAATTCCAGCAACCTTATTCATCAACGTTTCAAACGCTGATTGAAATTCAGCCACTGATGTTGTTTGGGTTAGCTTGGAGAGGTCTCCCTGAACAGGAGCACTGAATCTGTGTTTTAATTGAACCCAATAATCTTTCCAATTAGTAAGAAGATTGTTTACCTTCATCCACTAGAACCAGGCTGCTGTCATATCTTCCATATGGAATGAGACGATGGGGAGACGCGTCTCATCAGAAGTACCATAAAAGACAAAAAATTTCTCGATGCGAAAAATTCATCCTGCTGGGTCTGTTCCGTCAAACTTGGAAATATCCATTTTCATAGATCGAAGGGTTGGAGAAATATCCGAGGCTGAAGGAAAATTTGGTGGAGGAGTGTGTGGGAGTTGGGAGGTAGAGGAACTAGGTGTGTTTTGGATTTGTAAGTGTAGTTTTCAAGAAGACTATCTACGGAAGAGATATAGTGTTGGAGTGATTGGTGGAATGAGAGGGATTGACTGTCAAGCTTGGTTTGAAAAGTTTTGGACTGATTTTCAAGTTGGGCTTGAAGAGATTTGAGAGTTTGGAGAATATCGAAATCTACCATGGATATATAAGAAGAAAAATAAGAGATCAATAAGAGCACCAGTGATATGATTTAAGCACTCTTTGATTGAGTGTCAACTCCAGAAAATAAGAAAAGAAGCAGAAAGGAAAGATGAGATATGATATTGATTAAGAAAGCTAAAAAATACATATAAATGGAGGAAATTAGAAAATAAGAAGAGACACAAGGTTTAACTACTAGTTTGTCTATCACATTCTTAAGCATGCTATTTATATTTCTTCTAATCACTAGATGACAAATCACCATAGTAATATTCTCTCTGCCATCATTTAATGAGTAGTGCTCCTCCTTCATCTTGTTGGAAATTTTTAATTTCCTATATAATCTAATTGTGGGCAATATATTATTATGTAATCATATTAGCTATTCAATTATTTTATGGACTTAATTAAGTGATCCAATTAAGATTAAAAGTACATGAGCTATAATAATAAATGATGTGGGCTTATTGAGTAGGTACCCAATACTAAATGACTGGGTGATAATAGGTGGCCCAGTTACGTAGTATATAAAGGCAACCAGGTTATGGTCCCTAATATATTAAGCTGCACATGGTCTTCCCTTCTCCCCATCGGAAGGGATTACTACGGTCTCCACCATAAGGAATAAGGAGGCTTAGTTGAGGAAGGCTATAAAACCACTGATCCCGAGTTCGTATTCCGCCTAGAGGACTCAATGGATCCAAGGTATGCTTCCGCTTTCATTTAAGATCTCGGTTAATTCATAATAGGGTTAAGGTTTAAGGATTAATTTCTTACAAGTGGTATCAGAGTCACCGTATATATGATTATCTGAGATCCGATAAAGTTATGATTATTAATACAATTTTTATATAATCATTAACTAATTCTCGAACATGGATTAAGGCCTGACCTTGTTTCACATCTTTATATTAAGTGCATATCAATTGAGAAATTCATATACTGATTAATTGGAATGTCAGTATAGTATATGTAATGATATGGAGATTCATCTCAGTGCTGTGCTGTGTTTTACCACTTTATTGTGTTTGACCCAAATCAAATGTCATGTCTAGGCAAGAATACCCTGCCGCTGCTTATGTTAGTAGAAAAGTTGGGAAGTTTTAATTTCCACTATATTTAATTTCTCATTTTCAATTACTGGGAATTAATTTTCTATATCAAATCATGGTTAGTATTTGAATACATATTGCCTTGGATTACTAACATAAACAAGAAACCATGATTAAATTTTATAATTTGGAGTTGTTTCCATAATGAAGATTTATTGTTAAGTTACTATTCAATTATGGATATTAATTGATTATGAGATCTTGAATCATGAGTTCATATGAGAATTGCCTAGATTTTGGGTTATATTAAAAGATATTGAGAACTTGTATTTTGCACTCAATATTCGTGGATTAAATTGTGATGATTGCATTATCATGATACCAATTCTGGTTTGATAAACAACTGTAAATAGATTTTGATTTTGTTTTCTAAAATTAATCTTACTTATGGGGTGGTGCTAAATATACATGACTTTCCTTGTATTAGAATGGCAATTGATGATTATGCCATTCATTCTTGAATTTCCATTCTTTATTCCACATCCTATGAGTGTCAATCATTGATATATTTATGTAATTTTGGTAAAGGATCAAAATGCGAATAATGAAATTATTTTTGTTTATGTAAACTCAAGACCTTTAAGAATTACAAATGTTTTTCTTATTCTTATGCACATATCTGTTGGCAATTGGATCGTGTGGGTCAAACGTAATCGTTAGGATTTCAGGCAAACAATCAGCGGAAGCAATTAAAAAATGTTTACCGTACTTCTGGGTTGATGTAGAGGATGAAGATCTGTGATGAACACCTCTGATCTTCTACCGTATATCCCAAAGTCAACTCTGGTGTTGAGTGGTCAACAATCCCCAGAGTTCTCTCAATCTGCTCTCTGTTGTCTTCTCCCGTATGTCAAATGAGGCACACACTTAGGGTTAACATGAGCTGAGATGACTTATATAATTGGGCTACAGCAGGGACCAGGAGGAGAAATTGGACTGGGCCTCAATTGAATTTTAATTAACCAAGCTTAGCCCAAAGCTTTTAATTAAATCCAATAATAATAATATAGTCCACTAAAATATTATTACTGCACTACCCGTCCAATCCCAAAATTATGTTCTGGGCTCCTTCTTATTATGAGCCCGAAAGTCTCCCCATGTTTAAGATATACAATGTCCATTAATTAATTAAGTTACTGACAACTTAAATTAATTAATATCTCATCCGAGAGTAGTACCACTCAACCTTATTATCATGCCGAAAATTAATCCACTTGCAAGATTTACATGATAAACCTTATGAGCTCCTCAAGGGGACATCATCAACCTATGACGGACATGGATTCCTTCTACAATCAACAGCACACCATAGAGATAGCACTACTTCCCAACTCACCGAGTTTATTGATTTAATACTTTTAAATCTCACCCATTGATGAATCAAAGAAACACATACTGCCTTATGTGTCGAGGTTATTGTATATGGATTAAGAGTACGAACTTCCATAATAACAGAAATCAAGTTCTTCTATAAGTCAGTATAAGTCGAATGATCTCAAGTGGTCCTGCTCAATACACACAAGCGCACTAATGTGATTCTATAGCCAAGACAAGCTAATACCGAACCACACTACAACCATACCGATAGAGAGTCCCCGTCTATCTCGGTTGTGAGCATCTATTTATACTTTATAAGGAAATCGATAATATGATCTTCCGCGTGTTGTCGCACAACATATTATCTACAGTATAAAGTAAATGGACTATTGCATCATGCATATAAAATAAATTATAAGATGCAATCATTTGATCATATGATTCTCATTTCAAATATTGTTATAACATTGTTCATACTAAAGCTAGGCTTTTAGTATACAATCCAACAATCTCCCACTTATACTAAAAGATTATGCTGTCATGTTTTCTGCCATACATCTGATTCCTACTCCAACTACACGACCATTAAAAACTCTCGCCTTAAGGTCCTTGTAAATGGATTTACTAGGTCATCATCCGATACAATCTAGGCGACAACAACCTTCCCCCCATCATACGATTTCTCGTAACAGGCGGTACTCGCGCTCCATGTGTTTAATTGCCTTATGGACTCGTGGTTCCTTCAAGTTTGCAACTGCACCAATATCATCAATATAAATTGTGATAACCTTGGGCAAACTTAGAAACACTTCAAAGTCCATCATGAAGTCTCTAGAGTCATATAGATACTTTGGCAGCCTCACAGGCTCCAATTTATCATCTTTCCATGATGGAGTCCGGAGTCTGAAATATATTTCTATATAACACTCCTCCACATTATGACTCTACTTCCTAAAATTAAACACATAACCTTTGAGGTGGATTTACTGTCGTCCAATCTGACTAAAAAATCTGAATCTCCGTAATCCACAAGAAGCAGTGAATCTGCCCAGTAAGTTTTTATATAATTTCCAGTCCTTCTCAGGCACTTCATATATGTCTTACCACAGTTCATCATTCTTGTTCCGGGTTACGTTGATACCCACTGTTCATGCATTTAGCAAAACAGATATCCAACTTCGTTCATAACAATCCTTAGATTAAGCTTCCTTATTCGCCGAAGCATAAGGAACTACTCTCATCTTCTTTATCTTCTATTTGTGTCTCAAAGACACATTCACTTAGATAAATTCACATGCGAAATGAGTATGGACTGTATCATTTTATGAAACTTGAGATAAGCATAACATCCTTTCTTGGGATCCGTGTTACCGTGATCAAAAAGGATATATTTTGCCCTTCTTAAGTCCTCCATCTCTACCACTTTATTAACCGTACCCATACGCCCGATAATACTCTTTCATTGTCTCCAATGATCCAGATACTATCTACGTATAGTACAAGAAACACCACTACGTTTCTGTCACTCTTTACAACACACAAGACTCATCTGCTCATTGATTTAAATCCATGCCATTGGATTACCTAATCAAATAGATGCTTCATGATCTCAAAGCTTGCTTTTAGCCCATCTCTGGACACTTTTAAGCTTTCTTTCACAATGCTCTTAGCCCTTTGCAATGAATCACTCTGGTTGCTTCACATAGATGTTTTCCTCAAGACTTCCAATCAGGAAAGCTGTCTTGACATCTATTTGTTGTTCCTCATAATTCAATATGAGCAGCAATAAATAAAAGAATCCGGATCAACATAAGTGTAGCTACCAGTGAACATGTTTCCTCATAATCGAACCATTTCTTTCTGAGTACATCTTTTCGCAACAAGCTTTGCTTCCAAGATTTTCACCTTTCTGTATGATCCTCTTTTATTTCTCTTGACCACTTGCAATGGCTTTTATACCATTTAGTGGTCATTCAAGTTCCCAGACTTAATTTAGAATCCATAGATTCTATTTCAACATTCATTGCAACTTACTAAGATTCTGCATTTTAATCTTGTAGTGCTATGTCGTATCCGTGGACAATACCATGTTCACTAGGGATCAAGTCTCACGACTCTCCCAAAACATATATTTATGGGTTATCAAACAACCCTCCCACTACGATAAGGCACTACATGTAATTGTGTATCAGACGTGACACGCGTTGCAGTTTACCTTGTGGTATATCCTCTTGTACACTTGGTACTTTTACTTAGTGTTTTCCTCTCACTTCCTATTAGAACAACTTATACATGGGTTAGTGACTTATTACATGGTCCTTTTTCAAAAATCTAGTTATTGTGTTAACAATTACCCTTCGATCTTTTTGGACTAAATAAATCACCATCCATTTTTCTAGGATATCCCATATACAGACAAACGTTTCATGAATTACTGTATCTAGGGCATATCCATAAAATGAATTTAATTATTGCAAGTAATTCTTTATCTATCTAATCATTACCATAAGAGACTTAATCCTTCTATCCACCATACCATTCAGTTGGGGCATGCCTGGTGTAGTCAATTTGAGATTTAATCTCAACTTCTGATCAATAGCTCCTAACTATCTCAAGAGGTCTTCGCCATCATGATTAAATCGTAATGACTTAATATATTTTCCATGACGCTTCACTGTACCAGCCTTGCAATTCTTGAATTAATCAAAGAACTTAGACATGCAGTGCATCAAATAAATATATTGGTATCTAGAATAATCTTCGAATATTCATAACCATCTCTCGCCTGGATAATATTAGGTTTGCATGAATCAGAATGAACTAATTCCAACATATATATCTTTGGCTCTACACCCCACAGCCTTGAAAAGGCAGTTAATCATTTTTACTTCCAAGCAAGACTCGCAGCTCTGATACCAATTGTTGGCAATGGATCGTGTGGTTCAAACATAATCGTTAGGATTTCAGACAAACAATCAGCGGAAGCAATTAAAAAATATTTACCGTACTTCTGGGTTGATGTAGAGGATGAAGATCTGTAATGAATACCTCTGATCTTCTACCGTATGTCCCAAAGTCAACTCTGGTGTTGAGTGGTCAACAATCCCCAGAGTTCTCTCAATCTGCTCTCTGTTGTCTTCTCCCGTATGTCAAATGAGGCACACACTTAGGGTTAACAGGAGCTGAGATGACTTATATAATTGGGCTACAGCAGGGATCAGGAGGAGAAATTGGACTGGGCCTCAATTGAATTTTAATTAACCAAGCTTAGCCCAAAGCTTTTAATTAAATCCAATAATAATAATATAGTCCACTAAAATATTATTACTGCACTACCCGTCCAATCCCAAAATTATGTTCTGGGCTCCTTCTTATTATGAGCCCGAAAGTCTCCCCATGTTTAAGATATACAATGTCCATTAATTAATTAAGTTACTGACAATTTAAATTAATTAATATCTCATCCGAGAGTAGTACCACTCAACCTTATTATCATGCCGGAAATTAATCCACTTGCAAGATTTACATGATAAACCTTATGAGCTCCTCAAGGGGACATCATCAACCTATGACGGACATGGATTCCTTCTACAATCAACAGCACACCATAGAGACAACACTACTTTCCAACTCACCGAGTTTATTGATTTAATACTTTTAAATCTCACACATTGATGAATCAAAGAAATACATACTGCCCTACGTGTCGAGGTTATTGTATAGGGATTAAGAGTACGGACTTTCATAATAATAGAAATCAAGTTCTTCTATAAGTCAGTATAAGTCGAACGATCTCAAGCGGTCATGCTCAATACACACAAGTGCACTAATGTGATTCTATAGCCAAGACAAGCTAATACCGAACCACACTACAACCATACCGATAGAGAGTCCCCGTCTATCTCGATTGTGAGCATCTATTTTTTACTTTATAAGGAAACCGATAATATGATCTTCCGCGTGTTGTCGCACATCATATTATCTACAGTATAAAGTAAATGGACTATTGCATCATGCATATAAAATAAATTATAAGATGCAATCATTTGATCATATGATTCTCATTTCAAATATTGTTATAACATTGTTCATACTAAAGCTAGGCTTTTAGTATACAATCCAACAATATCGGGTAGTGACTCCCTCTAGAGAATCGGTGTCATGCGTATACCAATTGGTATCTTACGGATTATATTGGATTTAGTCATTTATGTGCATATAATAATACAGAGTGTGATTTCACTTTCAATGTGAATAAGTTCATATATTTATTGCATTGTTGATTTAAAAAAAAAGTAAAATTGTATTAAAGTTTATTGTGTCCATTTATTAATGGATTTTAATTACTGAATATGGTGACATTTGGAATTGCATGCTCAATTATCATATTTACAATTGATTTATAAGGAAAGTGTCATATTGATTTAAAAGGAATGTGCATGGCACTCATTATGTGATAATGCGTATTTTATCAATTTAGTTATGATTTCAATTATTTTTATCAATTGAAATCAGTTAGTTGTTGTTTGAGATTATGTACCAAATCAATTGAATTGTATATAGTTATTCAGTAATTTCAGAAATGATTAATTATCTATTATCGAAACTACATCCTATGCATATTGTCTTAGTGGCTGAGTTATTGGATTAATTCTCAATGTGATTACTCTTACACTTCTACCGTACGTATCACATATATTTAACTGTCCATCACAAGACTAAGGTGGTAATTAAGTAATTATTTGGTAAATAATTAACTTGTGATGATGGAGTGCCACTACTACTGACGTAATGTATTGTTGACCATTATGTTAAATTCCGTAGATTTGATTACATGTGTAATTGGTAATTAGTTAAATGAATTATTTTGAATCACTTCTGCTTCATATTCCAATCCAATAATTAAATATAGCGGATATCCATAACTTAAGTTTGCCTTTATATTCTCGTACGAGATATGGCAGCTATTATGGTTAATTATTTAAATATGCAACAATCAATTGATTAAATTTAGAAATCATTCATTATTTATAAATTTGTGTGAATCATCTAATATTCCTATTTAGTTTATGGAATTTAATTAAATTAAATTTGGGGAGATATTTTCTTAATGTCGTTCAATTAAACATAAATATTTATTTTATATATTTGTTTAATTGGTCTAGTAATTTTTAATCTAGTCAATCAAAACATCATATTTTCATAGCAGTCTCTGTGTGTGGAGTACGACTTTGTTGAAATTACATAGATGGGTGTGGAGTTATTTATGTGTTCTGTGTTCGGCCCATAGGTATGCACAGTTGATAGAATAATAGCACACATGTGATAATAAGTATGTGATAATTATTTAAATTGTTCATGTGAACATTAGTCGGTCCAAAGATAAACTTTTATTTGACAGAACTTATTATCAGTACTTGATTATTACACCAAGATTACCCTTGCAGTTAATTTTTGTCCATAGACGAGGTTAATGTTGCACAAGGTGTCTTATGATGGGTCCCCAATTAATAATATTGTGCAAGTGTATCTTCATGCGGGTATTGATCGGCCCAAAGGTAGATTAATATTTGACAGAAATACACAGGCACCTATGGTGGTGAATACGTGACAATTATTTGGTTTGACATGTGAGTAATAAGTCGGCCCAAAGGAAGACTATTGGTTGACAGTTCTTATTGTCAGTATTTGACTACTATGTAGAGGGTGTCACTTAAAAATTAGTATTATTGTTATTGGACTTGATGCTAATGTTGTGATCGATTCCTCGAGATTATTCTAAATTATTTAAAATTTGAAAGATTATAAAGTTTAGTGCAAGCATGATAATCATTTTGGATTAATTCTTTGAATAATTAAGAAGTCTACTATTTAAGTTTAACATATATCAACAACAAAATCGTACATGATGAGTGAACTTCAATAATAAGGATGAGACTAATAGATTTCTAACAAATTTTGTATCAATAAAGTATAAGGGCAATACAAGAAAACCCATTAAGAAAGCTGCAAAAGATAAAATTAAAGTATAACCTTTTGTTTTCTTCTAAAGGCATGTGGAATTGTCTTATAATACACCACATTAAGATTACTTAAAATGAATGGTGTTGTGGTGTAGTTAAAAGAAAAAAAAAATAGTACTCCACAAGATATGGTTATTAATGGAGAAATAATAAAGATTGCAGCTTATAGTCTCAAAAAGGTACCAACTAAAGTAGTTGTGAGAACTCTTACGAGTTTCACATATGGTGATATCCAACTAAAATTAGATCCTTGGGATTTACTAAAGAAAATTGGACACAAATAGTTATCAGCTACTTTATTGATTATGAAAAAGATAAAAGTTTATGATCCAATTAATCGGATCATATTTGAGACGGGTAATACGGTATTTTGTGAAGATGTTGATTTGGGGGGAAGAATAATATTAAGGACATTGTCTTTGAAGAGGAGTCTATTAGACCCCCACTTATGCCTTTAAAGAATATGAAAATTAAGAATATCGATGGGACAATGTCAATAATATTTAAGGAATTACAAAATTCAACAACCTCAAAAATCAATGTCACTAAGGAAACCACTAGAGTCGGGAGAAAGACAATTCGGATGATTATATAGTTTTTCTCTTAAATAATGAGGGCACTATAGAATTAATGGTAGAACATTCAAACAATGTTCATCAAGTCATGTTAGGTCTAAATACTCGAAGTGGGTTAATGCTATAAGTTATGAGTATAAATCAATACAAGATTATTAGGTTTGCATCTTGATAAAAGATTATACTCAAAAAGGAAGGAAGACATTGTTTTAAGATAATTGTGACATTAGTAGTACATTTTAATCTTGAATCATATATTAGATGGATGTAAAGATAAATTTCTTGATAGTAACATTGATGATACAATTTCAGCAATTTAAGAACTAAAAAGAAATCCATCTATACATTCAAGTAAGTTTTTCCATATTGGAATCACAAGCATCATCATGAGGTAATTGTCTCATTTGGTTTTGAGACAAGTGAAGATGTTTATGTGATTTAGTGGGAGAATATTTAAGTTAAACTAAAGGAGACAAATGCAGTCTCAATAAGGTGCCCTAAAGTTAAACTAAAGATTTAAGAAATATAGAAATATTCTATATGTTTTGATTGTTGGAAGTTGTTGTATGATGAGATCTGTGCAAGACCTAATTTGGCTTATGTTGTTGGTGTATTAAGTAGACATTTAAGTAACTCTAGTATGGATCTTTATAAAGTATTTACAGAGAATTAATGATAACATGCTTGCACATCAGGGATCAGATTTGTTAGAGATCATGAGAAATTCTGATTCTAAGTTTGTTGGATGTCAATATATTATAAGATTCACTTCAGGCTACATCTTCTGTTGGTTTTGAAAATTATATGAGTAAAAGTGTTAAACAAGCACTTGTAGCTCATTAACCATGACAATAGAAATAGTAGCACACTAAGGGACATCCAATCATAAAATAAAGGTTGCGAAGCTTTGTCACATAAAGTTTATTGTGACAGTTAGCTCGCAATAAAGTTTTAGCAACAGGAGTTCTTATAAGTCAAGCAAATTGACATATAATTCTTGGTTGATAAAGAAAGTGTTTTATTTGGATAAAATTCTAGTAGAGCATATTGTGATAGACTATAAATGCGGATCCGCCAATTATGTGTTTAACACCCTGTATTTGAGCTAGCTACTCATGTGGGTGTTATATGGTTTTAAAATACATTGGTTCAGTGGGAGTCTATATTTATTGCTCATTAAGTTTTTTAAGACACTTTGATTTAATAATTCAGTTTTCTGCATAATAAAGTTAATGGTTTTGAATTCATTCTGAGTTCACTTAAGTATTTTTTTCATTTTGTAATATTTTACATTATGGATTGATCTCACTAAAGATTAAAGTTGGACCAGTTGGAAATAAATATGTTTTGATCACATTGCATGTAATTTCCATGCTACTCACCATATTTGATATATGTCATTGAGAATATTGATATTGGTAATTATCGGGGTTCAACCACGATTTGTAATGTGGTGAATGCCGCGGTAGTTCCATATTAGTATATGAGATGGACCAGATTGTTAAGTATATCCTGAAGAGAAATAGCATAAAGTTGCTCAGTTAAGAACTCTTGATATAATTGATTTGAGAAATTCATAGCCCAAGTGGAAGATTGTTGGAAATTTTTAATTTCCTATATAATCTAATTGTGGGCAATATATTATTATGTAATCATATTAGCTATTCAATTATTTTATGGACTTAATTAAGTGATCCAATTAACGTTAAATGTCCATGGATTATAATAATAAATGATATGGGCTTATTGCGTAGATACCCAATACTAAATGACTGGGTGATAATGGGTGGCCCAGTTATGTAATATAAAAAGGCAACCAGGTTATGGTCCCCAATATACTAAGCCGCACATGGTCTTCCCTTCTTCCCATCGGGGGGGATTACTATGGTCCCCACCATAAGGAATAAGGAGGCTTAGTTGAGAAATGTCATAAAACCATTGATCCCGAGTTCGTGTTCCGCCTAGAGGAATCAATGAATCCAAGGTATGCTTCCGCTTTACATTTAGGATCTCGGTTAATTCATAATAGTGTTAAGGTTTAAGGATTAATTTCCTACACATCTAACGTAGTCTCTCAACTTGTTGGGTGTTTTCTTCAAACGGTTATGTTCTTTGTTGATGGGTGTTTGGGCTAGTATTTGTTAGGCTTTTGGTAGTGGAGAGTTTGTCATAGTTGATTGGCCTTTTGTTGGAGAGGTGTTCAAGATGATGGGCTGGATTGTATCATCCGCCGTCAACTATCCGCCGGCGGCGCAGCCAGTTTCCGTCCAAATCAGCCAAAGGGAACCCCTTCAGTCCAGTTTTATCAACTATTGTCCAATGAACAACGATTTTGCAGGATTTAATTTTTGCAATAATTGTCAAATATCACAGCTTCTGCAATCATGAAATATGATGAGAGAGAAAGGAAGCAAGTTTACAGCACTGCAACTCCATTTCTCCATAATCAAGATTAGCCATCTTCTTAATGTATGCTAGCTGCATTAATTATTTATTACAAGTATTAATTTGCAGTCCATAATTCCTGTAAAATAAAATTTCCATTCACTACAGACTTTCAATTGGATTCAATTAGAGAATGAGAAGTATTAAAAAATTTGGAGGCCATTTTCTTGCGGTATTTTATATAATTCTTTGGTGATTGCTTTGATTGCTGAATACGTTTGCACAAAGAGACGACAGTCATATTTAAACAGTGGATCATTTGCTATGCATCTCTGTATGTGGTAGCTGGAGGGGTGGACAAAAGTGGACATGGGTTTGTGTGCTTTGAAGATTAGCATAGGATATTTGTTTATTATTAGAAAAATAAAGACAAAGAGAAGAGGGTATTATAGTCTTATTTGGAGTGTATTTAGTAATGTTTATATTAAATTAGTACAAATTTGGAGTACATTTATTAAATTAGGTACATCTAGTAATTTTGAGGGTATGAATAATCATTTCCATTTAATTATTAATGACACTAGAGCATAATAATCTTACAGAGAATATGTACCTTAAAAATTTTAAGTTTAAACTTGTTTATTGTCATCTTAAACACCACATGCAATGCAAATTACAAGTTGAATCATAACATCAACAACAGTACACTTGTATCATCTTTTAAAAAAAATCAATCATTAGACTAATAAAAAAAATTAACTAAAAATATCTTTAAATACTAAAAAAAATAGAGAGAAACTAATAATTGAACTCTTTCCTCCAAACTCTATTCAAATCTTCATTTAACTGAAGAAGAAAAAAAATTGTAGAATTCACCGATTGATTTTTTTCCCCCTCGTAGAATGAGTAGAGCTTCTTGTCAAAATCTCTCAAAACAAAACTATGCAAATGAAATGTGTAAATAAATTAGAGTAAATATGTGTAATATATACCATGCCAGAGATCATAATGATACGACAATACACTTACACTACATTTTCACTTAAATTTTTTGTTCGATAGCACATGGTCAAACCCTATACATTCTTAGGCTATTGGGTCACAGCTCACATGTGCCGTTGCATTGCTTTGTTGTTAGTGAAAAATGATTTAATATTATACCATCCTCCGTATCAATCTATTCATTTTATTATTTTAGACTGTCCATTCTTAATTTATCTATTTTTACTTTTAGACACATGGAATTCACCCACCCACTAATTCAATTGAAATATTGGACCTACACACCCTATTAATAAAACTACCAACTACATATTAAATACTAATACTTCTTAATCTATGCGCAAGCAAACGGATAGATTGGGGATCGACGGAGGGAGTACTTTCTTTTAACTCCATTAATGTTTCGTGCAAAAGTTGATTTAATGTTGGAAAAAAATCGCCCTTTTAACTGGTGCCTCTACATGATGTCAGATTTAAGTGGCCAACACAAATGGCAAATCTTTCTTGAGTAGTGCAACCTCTAACTCTCCGTTCAATCAAAACATAAGTTGTCAGTAGGAGTGGCGCCTTAGCTAATATCTGCACAAAAGTCACCAATGCTAATAGCAACTCAACTTATTTTGATAAACAATTATACAAACACCCTATTTCATTAAATCAATTTTAGAACTACTATATTTAAATAAATTAGCATATACATGGAAGATTATTGGGTTAATTATATTTAAATACATAACCTTTTTGTCTTTTTTTAATTTAGTCACGAAACTTTTTTTTTAAATAAAAAATACATGACATTTCTATCCTCTCAATTTAATCACTAATTATCCTTTAATAAATTAAATACAAGATTTTTTTGGTATTTTTTAATATAATCATGAACTTCTTATTTTCTTTAAATAAATTTAGTCATTAATTTTTATGAATTAGTATTTTGTAATTTTTAATATTTATAATATTTAAATTTATGTATATTATATTTTAAAATTTTAATATGCATGATCTTTATTAATTAAGATAGTTATATATTTTATTAATTTTTTTTAATTAAATTTTAAACATATAAAAATTTAAGTTTAAAACGTCACGTAAGAATTATATAAGTATGAATAATTTGAAAATAAATATTAAAAAGAATAATAAATTCTAGGAAAAATTACTCGTAGGTACACACTTTGTACCCATAATTACTGTGAGATACATTGATTTTAAAAAATTATTCTCACATACAAAATATTAAAGTAAAATACCAAATATAATTCTAAACCCATACACTTTTAAACCACAAACCCTAAACCCTCACCCAACGCCGGACCGCCACTGGCCGATCGCCGGACCACTGCTGGACTACCGGGCGACAGCCGGAAAACTGCCGGACTGCCGGCGATCGATCGCCGGACCACCGCCAGACCGGCCGCCGAAAAACTGTCGGACCATCACCAAATCGCCGGCTGGCCGCCGGAAAATCGCCGGACCACCGCAGCTCCGCCGGACTACCACACTTTTTTGCTGCACACACTTTTTTTACTGCACACACTTTTGCTGCACACGAACTTTTGCTGCACACAAACATTTATGTGCAACACATTATAAGGGTAATATTGGAATATCACTATATATTTTTGTAGTTAGTTGTAATATTTTTGTATGTTTGTATCTCATAGTAATTAAGGATTTTTTAGTGTATCTAGTAGTAATTCTCCCTAAATTCTAAAAATAAAAATTAATTTTCTAACACATTGATTATTTTTTCGATGGGGATTAATTTAATTACAATTTTAATTAATTTATCTTTTCTTTTATACTTAGCCAATATTGATTATTTAATTTATAATAACTAATTATATTGTGCACCCGATTGTACCCTAAGATAGAGTGCACCCACTTTCTAAAACGTATACAAATATAAACAAAATTATATACAATTATGAACAAAAATGTATACAATTTAATTGTTAGTTTTTTTAATAAAAAAATTGGGTGTAAAAAATACTCCGTATACAATTATTAAAAACCATGTATACACTATTGAATAAAAAGTTATACAAATAGATGCTAGTTTTTTTAATGAAAAACTTAATGTGAAAAAAATATACAATTATTAAGAAATACGTATACAAAATAGAATAAAAAATTATACACATATGGGTGCACCCTTGCACCCGGGTGCACCTAATATCAACTCTTTTATAATTTATTATAATATGTAATGTATACATTATATTTTAATATATGTAACGTATATTAATATTTGCTAATTAAAATTTTATATTTTATTAATAAGATAATTGTGATTAACTTTTGAAATATAAAAGACCATGTCTGAAAAAATTCATGATTAAATTGAAAAATTAGAAATGTCATGTATTTTTTGATGAAAAAATAGTTCGTGATCAAATTAAGAAGAGAGAAAAAGCTAATGTATTTTAACGTAATTAATTCAAGAGTATCTTAACCCTCGAATGCTACCAAAAAATAGGTGTATTCGTGTTTTACCATTTAAGCCTCAAATACAAGTATTTTTTTTAAAAAAAAAAAATTGTATTTGAGGGTTCTTTTATTTCTTTTACTTCCATTTTCAAAACATATATACCGACAACACTATAAGAAACTTAACCAATACCCACACATGAGATGTATGGCTAAATTGTGACACATAATATTTTTATATGTGGCTAATGTAATAAATCTAAAAAACTTAATTGTGACACTTAAAATATGTCACTAAAAATCACTATTAATTATTAAATTTTAATTTTACATATTATTTTAGATATTAAGAATACCCACACATGAGTATAGACATTATTATTGTGTGGCTAATAATATACTCCCTCCGTCCGCCTTAAAGGTGGACATTTGCTTTTTGTACTTGGATTAAGGAATATTATTATTTAAGGTGTAGTTGGTAGTTGTATTAGTGGGGTGTATGAGTCCCATAAAATTATTATATTAGTGATGTGTGTGGGTCCCATGTGTTTAAAAAGAAAAATGTGAACCTTTGGTGCGGACGTCTAAAATGACAAAATGTGGACCTTTCGGGCGGACGGAGGAAGTATCATTTAGCTAAACATAAAATTTATATGTATTTAAAGAAAATCACATGTAACAATATGATATTCTATTTGATGAAAATTAGTTAAGTATTAGGAACTATAAATTATATTACTTAGAAAATATTATTAAATTATAATATTATTTAGATAAAATACTACTTACGTCCGCCATTAACTTATCCATTTACTTTTTGCTTATGAATTAAGAAGTATTATAATTTTATATAAAATGAGTGGTTGTATTAGCGGTGGATGGTGGGCCATATGTGGAGCTCTTTTGCCTTAAAAGAGAAAATGGATATATACTTTTATAGTTGACAATCAAAATGACAAATTAAATGAAACATTTATATAGCGAAATGGCCAAAGCTTTCTTTCACGCGTCCGCAGGTACGGGTTCACCAGAAACAGCAAAAATATATCTGCTACAAATATAAGATAAATCAAGGAATAAGAGGATACGCTCACGCACCATTTATTTATAAATATTTTCACAAAATGCTCACACATGAAGTGAATATTTTCCTACTCATACATGTGTGGATAAAAGTTAGAGATTTACCTACACAATTTATATGTGTAACTAAAAATATTTATCAACACAATTATAGTGAAACATATTTACATTTATTTTATGTGTGGGTAAAATGCACGTACACATATGATGAGTGGGTAAAAACTAAATTTCTGGTAGTGATACTTTTTTAAAAGTTGTCAGAATTGACTATTTTTTATTGGAGATTAATTTCGTCCAATCACTGAGATTATGGACAAAAAATAAGTTTTTTAGAAGGGTGAGTAAAAAAGAATCGGGCTCAACATATTAGGACAACAACGTACGCTCCAGTGTTCTGTCAAAAGTTTTCAGGGTCAGTTTTCTGCTAAAGGATGCCATCCATACTGATATGTTTGCCAATGACTCATCTTAATCATTATTAGTTATTACATTGATGTATGGCATGCTTACTTAAAAGATTACGGCTACTTTATCGGACACTAGACCTTAAAAAAAATTTCTTTTACTGTAAATTTCAAAATTAAACACTTTAATCGGAGATAGTTCATTTCCCAATAGATAGAATAAAAGCCAGAAGGTACTGCACCTTCTTCTGTGTGCCTCCATTTCATGAAGACTGTTCATTTCCTAAAAGGTAGTATAAAACGTACTCCCTCCGTTCCGTTTCAATACTTATATTTATTTTTTGCACGTTGATTAAAGAATATAATATTTTAATAGATAATGGGTGTGATGTGAATAAATATATTAATTATATTTATTAATTAAATTAAGCCTTTACTGTTAGTTAAGCCATGATAGAAAACGTGGGTTATTTGAGTGGGAGTTTTAATCCAATAAATGGGATATAAGGTAAGAGAGTCAATGGATTCATTACAGTTATCTTGAGATAATACATGCATATTGAAATATGATATTGATTTGAGCGTTGGAGAATCTACGCCGGAGACCCTTTCCGGAATACTTTTGCAGGTTAATTACAAGCGTATGAGAATTCTTGAAAAATGACGAGGATTGAAGAAGGATTGAATTATCAAATCAGTTTTGTATACATATAATCTTTTAAATTTTTATTTAATTAATTTATTATTTGATGTAACCTCATCAAATTGGCGCCGTTTATGGGAAACAAAGAGTTGATGCGTGAGTAATAATTATCTTGTATTCTTCTTACGTTTGAGGAGGTCGCTAATGGTGAATTAATAACTGTTAAGTATTAATTTAGTAACAATTTGAGGTATATTCAGTATTCATCTTATTGCAGAACAGAGTGCCCAAGTATTCTGTTCATTATTTATGGCGAGAGGAGAGTTGATGTTTTCAAAAGGAAACTGAAGAGAATTAGAAGATCATTTGCTGTCAAACACGTTGGGGTAGTTAAAAGCTTTATTATCTCTTCTACACCGAAGGGCCGACGCTTTCTATTTATCACTTTTTCCCCATAGTGCTATCAAGACTCAAGAGTTGAAGTGACTGTGCAATTGAGGCCGGCCCATCCAACCTTAAGAGGCTGGAGGAGCAACCGACTAGCTGTCCTCCCATTATGAACGGAGGGTTTTGACGCTTTGTGAGGAATTCAACTTGATTCGAGAGTTTATGCTTGTTTTGTTTGAAATGCGATAGAAACAAGAAGAGCAACCTTCAGTCGTGATCCAAGATTCGTTTAGGGAATTCGAACAAAATAACATACAAATGATAGTTGGCCGATTCAGGCTAACAAGAGGAGCACATGAGGTGTTTGAAGAAATGCTTGGGCTAATCATTGATTTATCATTGTTTCAGGTCCAAAACAACACTCAAGAGGGTTTATGAAAATCATCCAGTTGGGTACAACAATTGTTCCCATCAACCTCGAAGGCCAGAGAAAGTCTCTACATTGATAAAAATCTCCATTGGATCCGACTGGTTTGAACTTTACTTTCATCTTTGAGTATCCTCCCCTTCATTTGCATATTTTTTAATCTATCCACATGAGTGGGTCTTGCCTTGATAACTCATGTGTCTTGTTGAATTTGGATAACCCATTATGTTTTTCCTCGCTTTGTTTATATCGCATGTTTTGAGGAGTTTTCTTCGAAACCTTATCCCATTAGCGAGTGTGCTATATGTGCAAGATATGAACCATTTATTAATCGAATGAATTAATACATGTTACCACAATTTTGAGAATGATCACATGATTTGAATCGTGATATGATAATTTCTAATTGATAGCTATATATGAACCTGTGAAGTTGATAGATTTCTAAATGCATTTAAAAAGCAAGAGGGTAACAGTTTGAATTAATTAAACTAGATCAAATAGAAGGTCTGTGATTTTGATTACTGAAACGATGCTGTTTTTACATATTGGTGAAAGATTGCAGGCGATTATAACGTGGGTTTGTCAAATATTAGAACTCATATATTATACAAATTTCAAAATTAGCAAGGAATACTATTTTCTTGAATTTAGACATTTACAATGGAAGCTGCAGGTATGACATTGTAATTATTCCTATTCGTGAGATTTCTATCTTGAGAGCTATCGCAATAGATCAAATCATATGAAATAAAAAACTTTGCAGATAATACGTCTAAGAATGAAAAAGTTGCCTTGATATTTCTGAGCAGGTGTCTCAGCTTGGTGTAGAAAGAAATAAATACGTGGCATGAATTAGTTCTGGGGATAATTTTTCCCCAAACAGTTAACATGAAATTCACTCAGAATGATGAATGAGATTATACCAGCGAAATGAGAATTAACCATGGAATTTCTTTTGAAGTATGCAGCATGTCAATTTAATCACCTAACTAGTTTGTGATCTTGGTGGAGAATATACTTGATGTTTTACCTTAGAGATTTAATGATGAGGTAAGCATCTTACGTGAAGTATACGTGCATATGCTTGACGTGGCTCATTTGATTAATTATTTATCTTGATACAAGTCTTGAAACTATGATCTTCAAGACGTTGAGATTGCAAAATTATTTATTACATGATGATGATATTGCACCTGATAATATTAAAATCATAGCTCCTGCATGTGAGGCGTTAATTATGCTCTAAACTTTTACCTTTGTCATATTAATCATTTATCATGTGAACAACAGTGAAAGCATTCTGAAATTTGAGTTTTTGGAGGGCATGCACTAATATTGCTATATATACACACAAGAAAGTGATGAACATACAGTCTCAAATTTCAGAATTCATGATTTACATACTGCTGAGGTTTGTGATGCAGACACAAGTTTAATTTGAATACTTGTGAGCTATTATCTTATCTTGTATTAATTTTACAATTTAAACCTCAATGTTCTTATAAATCTTGTGGTTGTTTACAGACCTGAATTTACATGGAAATTGGTATGTAGTTTACGCCTATTGGATTGAGAAGAAGTTACTCATGCATTTGAGATTATGAAACAAATTATTTAAGATGTTCTAATACTTCTATTGTTGGTACAGTGGAACTATAAAACATGCACACAAGAGGGGCCCGAGCCAAGAGAATGAGAAGACTGAAGTGTGAACCCAGTCCTTGAATGTGATCTAGGCTACGAAGCCATGATTAGATAATTGAGGCTAGGACCACGAGGTCCGATGCCTGGCTACGAAGCCATGATGAGATAATTTAGGTTACGACCACGAGGTCCGATGCCTGGCTACGAAGCCATGATGAGATAATTGAGGCTAGGACCATGAGGTCCGATGCCTGGCTGTGAAGCCCGATATTGAGGCTAGGACCACGAGGTCCGATGCCTGGCTGTGAAGCCTGATGATTGAGGCTAGGACCACGAGGTCCGATGCCTAGCTGTGAAGCCCGGTATTGAGGCTAAGACCACGAGGTCCAATGCCTGGCTGTGAAGCCTGATGATTGAGGCTAGGACCACGAGGTTCGATGCCTGACTACGAAGCCTGACATTGAGGCTAGGACCACGAGGTCCGATGCCTGGCTGCAAAGCCTGATATTAATTGGGGCTAGGACCACGAGGTCCATGCCTGGCTGCAAAGCCTGATATTAATTGGGGCTAGGACCACGAGGTCCATGCCTGGCTGCAAAGCCTATCATCTCTTGATGGCGAGATAATTGAAGCTAAGACCTCGAGGTCTGACGCTTGGATACTAAGCCTTAAAGTCTACTGGTGATGAGATAACTAAGGAATGAGAACCCTTTCTGACTTACCAACTGCCCAAGGGATATCATGCGATGAGTTTGCTATATATACACATAAGAAAGTGATGAACATACAGTCTCAAATTTCAGAATTCACGATTTACATACTGCTGAGGTTTGTGATGCAGACACTAGGTTAATTTGAATACTTGTGAGGTATTATATTATCTTGTATTAATTTTACAACTTAAACCTCAATGTTCTTATCAATCTTGTGGTTGTTTACAGAGCTGAATTTACATGGAAATTGATATGTAGTTTACGCCTATTGGATTGAGAGGAAGTTACTCATGCATTTGAGATTATGAAACAAATTATTTAAAGATGTTCTAATACTTCTATTATTGGTACAGCAGAACTATAAAACATGCATACAAGAAGGGCCCGAGCCTAGAGAATGAGGAGACTGAAGTGTGAACCCGGTCCTTGAATGTGATCTAGGCTACGAAGCCATGATAAGATAATTGAGGCTAGGACCACGAGGTCCGATGCCTGGCTGTGAAGCCTGATGATTGAGGCTAGGACCACGAGGTCCGATGCCTGGCTACGAAGCCTGACATTTAGGCTAGGACCACGAGGTCCGATGCCTGGCTGCAAAGCCTGATATTAATTGAGGCTAAGACCACGAGGTCCGATGCCTGGCTGCAAAGCCTATCATCTCTTGATGGCGAGATAATTGAAGCTAAGACCTCGAGGTCTGACGCTTGGATACTAAGCCTTAAAGTCTACTAGTGATGAGATAACTGAGGAATGAGAACCTTTTCTGACTTACCAACTGCCCAAGGGACATCATGCGATGAGTTTCATGAGCTCTGGTATGTCTTATTCTTCATCTCTTTTCATTACAGAGTTGCAATGATGGATGATGTTGTTATGACTTTCCCGTGGCAATTATTGTGAATCATGCATTACATAATGATTTATACAGTTTGTGGTGCATTTGGAGGTAATGAGAAAATAACATCTACACACTACAAGATTAATGAATTATGCCCACAAGGTGTTTGATAGAAGTTGGCTTTCTGCCCTTTGATTAAGCTGCCATGTTACTGTTGTTGCTGCACTTATAAAGTAGGACTAAACTTCTGAACGAACAGCGATGAACTTGACGTATGTTGCTAGTCGATAATACTGATTTTGGATTACGTTTTGCTTTTAATATAACACACATAATCACATATGCAGATTATAATAGATTGTAGGGTAAATATTAAAATTGGTCCTGTAAGTATGGCATTTTCCAATTTTAGTCCTTTATTATTTGCAATTCTCAATTTTGGTCATTTTTTGTCCAATTTTAGTCCTTTTTGTCCAAATTTTGTCCTTTTTGTCCAAATTCAGTCCTTTATGTTAAAAAAAGTCCAAAAATGGTCCGAAAGTGTATACATTTAGGACCAATAGTGAACCAAAAAAGGACCAAATTTTGAAAAAAAAGACGAAAAGGATTAAAACTTGACCAAAAGGACTAAAACTGGACAAAAAAGGACCAAAATTGAGAATTGCAAATGATAAAGGACTAAAATTGGAAAATGTCATACTTACGGGACTAATTTTGATATTTACCTCATACTTATGGGACTAATTTTGATATTTATCCTAGATTGTATTGCATTTATGAAGTGTTTGATAAAGTGTTTACTAGAAATCTTGTATTTATCACTTTTCAATAAATACCAGAACTTGAGTTCTGCAGAGCAATCGAGTTAATTAGGTTCTTACCTGCATGTTTAGTATTGATATATCACTATATATGTTTTTGGGAAGTTTGATAATATTTTGTTAACTCATGTATTTATTGATGACGTTACCATATAATACCATTACCATATAATACCATAATATTATTGAGCTTGCCTTTCTTTGAAATATTTATGGATCCTTTATGGAAAACATATGCCAAATATTATGGAATGCACTGCGCTCATTGGGTGTTATGTTCAAGTAGCAAAACATGAGTAGTGACTTCTTACCGATTATGATGATAAGTTCTTTAATAGTTTTACTTTCTTACTTTTCTTGATAATTGTGTACTCTTAATAATTTGATTAAATAATCAGAGTAGGGAGACTAGTTGATGTGGATAAATACATTAATTATATTTATTAATTAAATTGAGCCTTTACGGTTAAGCCACGATAGACGTGGGTTATTTGAGTGGGAGTTTTAATCCCATAAATGGGATATAAGGTAAGAGAGTTAATGGATTCATTACAGTTATCTTGAGATAATACAGGGATATTGAAATACGATATTAACTTGAGCATCGGAGGATCTACGCCCGGAGATCCTCTCCGGCATATTTTTACAGGTTAATTTTATAAGCGTATAAGGATTCTTGAAGAATGCCGAAGATTGAAGAAGGATTGAATTATCAAATCAGTTTTGTATCCACATAATCTTTTATAATTTAATTTAATTTATTTATTATTTGATGTAACCTCATCAAGGTGAAAATGTAGTAATATTTAATGTAAAGTTGGTAGGTGTATTAGTGTTGAATGTGGGTCCATGGTGATATATTAATTGTTTTAGTTGGGTCCTATATATCAAAAAGGGAAACGTAAACATTGAAATGGAACGCTCAAAATATAAATATGTAAAATGGGACCTAGGGAGTACTGTTCTTTTTTTTTTGTATCTAACCATCTCATGTTTGTTATATCTTGTAAACATGTTTAGTTTATGAGGTATTCTTAGCTGACTATGTGTCATAATAACCAAGCCAACTCCAAGTTGCACGTAATATAGAAACATAGGGTCCACCATCCATGTGTGCATAATTATTATTAAATGAAAGTAGTATTTTAATTTTAATTTTATATTTTAATATTTTACTGAATATTCAATCATCATTATTTCATGCCCTTCCCGATTCTCACTGTCCACGCATTAAATATACTTCTTCTTCTTCTTTATTTCTTTAATTTTTTTATTTAAGATAGTTTTTAAGTATTACAAATTTTATATTTATTAAAAAAAATTGTATAATTAACTTATGATATATTTTAAATTAATTCATAATTTAAAATATATATTGATGAAGATAAATTTCTTAAAAATTTAAATTACTTTTTTTTTATTTTTAATTTTCATCTAATAAAATTTTCCGTATTAAATATTTTATAATTGATTGTGTATAACTTCAACCTCTTAAAATTATCATCACACTTTCTATATTAATTTATTTATTTATAATAACTTACATTATTAAAATAAAAAAATATCACATCAATTCCTAGACCACAACATGCATCTTAATTACCCAATCCTTATATAATATACATAATATACTTTATAATTTTTTTATTACTTAAAAATATCACATTACTTTAAAAGTCGATTAAATTAGTAAAAAATATTTTTTCTTATATTTCAATATTCGCGTAAGTTAGTGTGGGACCATCCACATTTGTAACACGTTAAATAAGTATAATATATTAATTCAATCAACTATAAATCTTAACTTTAAATGAACAATCAGTGTTGTCAAAATCGGACCAGGAACCGGTCCGATAACACATCAAAAACCGCTTTTGCTGTTGAACCGGTAAAAACCGGCTTAAACCGGTCAGAACTGGGAGAACCTTGTGAACCGAAAACCGCCGGTTCATTTAATTTTTTTTAAAAAATAAAAATTAAAAGGCTAGAATGAAGTTCTTGTCCATCGCGTCTACAAACCATTTAATTACATTTGCTACAAACTGGAGAGAGAGAGAGCGGCGACTGTTTGAAGGAAGAGAAAGCATGGTGGCTATTTTATTGAGAGACAGAGTTGTAGAGAAAGAGAGGGGGAGAGAAAGAGAGGGTAGAAACGGCGTTGTTCTGCAACTTCTGATGTGTGAAATGGAGTAAGAAGATAAAACCCTGGGTCTACCTTTACAAATTTTATTTGAACCCATCCTGTAACTTTTAATAATACGCAAATATTGGTGGGTTGTGGGCCTTAAGTGGGCTTAATTAAGCAGCCATGGTTTTTTTTAAATATTTATTATAATATTTATTTTAATGGTTACTCTAAATATAATTAAAAAATAGGTATATTTTATTTTTTTTCCGGTTGAACCGCCAGTCCGACCGGTCCGATCGCGAACCGTTGAGGACACCGATTCGATCTCCGGTCCGGTTATGACAACACTGTGAACAATCATATATTAAATAATTGATTAATTATTTATTTATTTAAATTAGTAAAAATTATTCTATAAATCACACATGATATAAAAAATTAAAATTTTAAAAATAATTTATTTCGTAATTGAATCAAATATAATAATAATTTTATTTACTTAATTTTTTTATAATACGATGCTTAAATAATTTTTATTTATTTAATTACTCAAAATTATTTAATCATCGGTTGTATCATTCGATTAGAGATACCTTTTAGTATAATAGAAAGTTACTTTTCTATATAGAAGACGATTACTGTTCTATATAAATATTAATATTACCAATGTGTATGAACTCATCCGAGTTGAGTAGCCAATTCTAAATAGTAACCATCGATATTTTAAAGAGTAACACTTTTAAAAGAGTATACATATATACATGATAAGTACATGAATTTCTAGACTAAATTCTATAAATTATTTAAATATTAAATGAATATGTTTTGGTCGTTTTCTAAATGACAAACACCTGATGCATTCAGGTTCACCTTACACCCTAATTTTATCAAATTTCTCTTTAATATAAACATTACTTTTTAGAATGATTTAAAAAAAATGGAGTATTACCCTAGTCAATTATGAGATGTTGTAATTTTTGTATATTTCTATTGAGATGTACTAACTTAACACTTTAAAGAGTAATACTTTAATATTTTTTTATTTAGAAGAGTAATAACTTATTACTTTAAAGAGTAATATTTATATACTACGAAGTAATTTTGATAATATCTCAGTGCAGGGTGAATTGGGTTTAGAGGAAACAAGCCCCTTCTAAATTCTCTTTAAAAAAATACATAAAATAAAAATAAAACTCAAATTGTTGTGTACTCCCTCCGTCTCGCCCAAAATAGCATCATTTTACTATATCGGACGTCCCATTCAAATTGCACAATTTTTCTCATTCAATGGCCCACCACTACCTATCACATCTCTCTAATACACTTACCTACTTTTTTGATTTAAATCCAACCGATCCGCAAGTTTCGTACATGAGATCTTAGGAAATGTCACTTTAAGACACTACAAACTCTCATCGCTATGCCAAATTGCCAATCATTGAAAATTAAATATATAAATAAATATATTATTTATAAATCTCAAACTAAAAAATAATTTATTAATGTATTAAATATTTTTCTATTTAAAAATAATTTTATATAATAATATATGAATTCAAAATGTTTATAGAGTACTAACGCTTGTTATTAATTAACTATATTTTTATAATTTAATTAATTTTTTAATATATTAATAAGATAATTATTAAAATTAATTAAAAATACTTTAATTTGTAATAAATGATTTATTTAATATTAAATATATATTATATAGTTGATATGGATATCAAAATAAAGATTTTATAAAGACGAATAATTTGATGTATTATTCATTAATAATAAATTTATAACAAGAGAATTCTAAACATTTGAATTTTTTAGATGAAAGGTTGAAAAGAGAAATTAATGATGGGATAGAGGAGAGAGGAAAATAAGTTATTTAAATATTTTATTGTGATTTTTTTTAACCTGCTGTTCAAGTATCCAAAAATCCACTCATGTAATCCAATAGCTGATATTCAATAGATATAATCTAATGGATGAGGATGCTCTGGATCATGTGTGAGCCTGGATCCTAAGTAGGCCCCTTATGTCTTTATTTGTATTTGTATTTTAAAAGTTTTATTTTGTTTATGTTGATGGTTAGAGAGATTCTTTGAATAGATTTCGTTCATCATACAAAGAATTTACTTTGAAAAAAAAAAGAAGAATTGATCAAAATTTGGACTATGATTAGAAATCAGATAGTATGTATATTAGTGAAAAACCAAAAATATTAGGATTTTTCTTTGCAAACAAAATAAAACGTGGAGAATATAATATATAGTAAAATGAGATGTATTTAGTTTATATAAGTGCTTTCATATTTTTTAGATGAGATTTATTTTAATGTAAATTTTAATATGTATTTCTTCATTTTGAATTATATGATATTATTTAATCAAAGGACAGTTTAACAGATTGGAGGGAAAAAGAAATTTAATTTTGAGAAAAGATGGTATTGAAAAATTGTGTTATCAGCAATTCAATATATTAATGTCTTTTTTGTACCAATAATATTTATTTCATATAGTGATTTAAGACAAAGTTCATCAAAATTAACGCCTATTATATGTACCTTCTAGATTGAAAAATATAAATTTATGTGTTAATCAAAACTAAGCAAATATACAAACACAAATAACCAAGATTAAGGACAAAAATATGTATACGACCATGCATGGGCTGATTAATGTCAAAAGCATATTCATATTCTTAACTACAAATTTTTAGCCACAAATAGATTCTGAAAACTGGCACATATAAGAGTCACCTACAAGATTATATTCTAGATTTTTTATAATCATCCAATAAAAATAGCTTATTGTCCATGCAACGTATTAGAATCATGATAAACAACACTTGAACAAATTTCCAACTTCAAATTATAGAAACTAAACTAGATTCTTTCAAAGTAATCCACATATACTATCTTTACACGGTGGCTTGCACATACACTACAAAAAAAATTATTTTTTAACAATTAAATTTACCAACGAAATTCAATCTGTTGGTAATTATCAATGAGTTAGCAACAAAAATGAAAATTTTCTTTTAGCAATGGAATGCCAATGAATTTATAATAATTTTACCAACGAAATTCAATCTATTGGTAATTACCAACGGATTAACAAAAGAATCATTATACTATAAATTATTAACAAAAGAGTGTATATTGGGTGCACCCGGGTGCAAGGGTACACCCATATGTGTAGTCTTTTTATTCTATTTTGTATACATATTATTCTATTTTGTATACTTGTTTTGTAATAATTGTATACTTTTTTCACATTAAGTTTTCATTAAAAAAACTAACATCCATATGTGTATAACTTTTTATTGAATATTATATACAATTTTTCATTAAAAAAATTAACAATTCAATTGTATACATTTTTACTTTTAATTGTATATGCTTTTGTTTATATTTGTATATGGGTGCACTCTATCTTTAGGTGCACCCGGGTGCACATTATAAATTGCCTTAACAAAATTATTAGCAATAAATTACCAATATAATTGAATTTTCATTACTAAAAATTTACCAACCACCACTTTATTAACGAAAATTTACCAACGAATTTCGTTGATAATCAGTTGGTAAACCAATTTAACAATAGAATTAAGGATTTTACAAAACATATATTTTTTTTTATAGTGGTATGAATATAATATTTTTACTTTCACATGGTTCACATGGTCGGGTTAAGTTAGTTCTAAATTGAAGGTTAATACTCCCTAAATATTACTAATTGTCGTTACTCCGAGTGTTTGTATAGATGTAGTGTATATTTAAGTATTGTACTCGTATGTGAAGAATTTTTATCATTTCCATGCATTACACACGAGTCTTTTTAGTATTGGGATACTATACATATTACTATTTATTTCGTTCCACTTTAATGTTTATATTTATTATTTTTCATTGATTAAGGAATATTCCCTCCATCTGACCCCAAAAAATTTTATTTTTCTATTTTGGGCATCTGCCCCTAAAGAATCTCATTTTTCTTTTTATACATATGGAACACACACTCCCTCTAACATAATAAAATATGGGGTCCACACACCTATTAATACAATTACCACTACAAATTAAATAATAACTCTTTAATTCACGTGCAAAAAACAAATGAGTCTCTTTGGACAGACGGTGAGAGTACTATATTTCAAGTTTACATATCCCTATAAAAGAAAATGTCACCTAACAAAATCTCACAACATACTTTAATTTCAAAATTTGTCATATCTTCTAAATACTCCTTTCATCCCATTTAAAGAGGGTATTTTTTCCATTTTGGTCGTTCACTCAAAGGGTCCCCTTTCATTTTTTACACACATGGGACCCACACACCCCATCTAATACAATTAAAATATGGGGCCACACTCCCACTAATACAACTACCCACTACACATTACTCCCTCTGTCCCGGCGTAAGAGGGTCATTTGCTTTTTTGCACGTAGATTAAGGAGTATTATTATTTACTCCCTCCGTCCCGACGTAAGAGGGTCATTTGCTTTTTTGCACGTAGATTAAGGAGTATTATTATTTAATGTGTAGTGGGTAGTTGTATTAGTGGGAGTGTGTGTCTCATATTTTAATTGTATTAGAGGGGTGTGTGTGTCCCATGTGTGTAAAAAAGGAAATGGAACTCTTTGGGTGAGACGACCAAAATGGAAAAATGACCCTCTTAACTTAGGACGAATGGAGTAAATAATAGTACTCCTTAATTTATGTGCAAAAAAGTAAAAGACCCTCTTACCTTGGGACGGAGGGAGTACAGTATATAATATATTTTATTATTTATTATTTACCTACAAAAATAAATTACCCAAAAATAAATTTAAAAAATTAACTTTAATTTCAGTACAAATATACTCCCTTTGTCCCGCAATGTTTTCCATTTTGAATTGTCCCAAGTTAAAGTTTATATTTCTTTTTTATAAAGTTTGGCCTATACAAAAAAATTAATTATTTAATATAGGAATAACACAACACTAATACAACTACCCACCTCCACATTAAATATTTTTTTCTCACCTCATTACACATTAAAATAATATATGTTTTAATTTAAGTGAAAAAAAAACATTAGAAAAAGATAGTCCCTCTGTCCCGCTCAAATAGCACTATTTTACTATTGGGCGTCCCGTCCAAATTGCACAATTTTCCTCTTTTAGTAAAAAGGGTCTGTCAATGACCCAGAACTACCTATCACATCTCTCTAATACACCTACCCACTTTACATAAAATAATAATACTCCTTAATCTACATGTAAAAAGAAAAAATGTGTTGTTTGATCAGGGATGGAGGGAGTACATATTAACTTGAGATTAAAACAAGAGGAATAAAAAAACATTTTTTTTGTCCGCTGACAGATAATTACTAGGTAGTAGTATACTGTAATTGGGTATTTATTTTATTATTACTCCCTCCTTCTCGGGTATTTTCATCCATTTGTAGGGATATGGAGATTAAGACGTGTTATTTTTTTAACATATAATGTAAGAAAAAGTAGAGATAAATTATTAATTTAAAAAGAAAAAGTAAATAAAGTTATTGAGGATGATGAATAAAGTGTAAAAAATAATTAAAGTTGTTGGGATTGTAAAAAGTAAATAATAAAATATTATGTATTTTTATCATTAATGAAATAGGTAAAAATATGTGAAATAATTCAAAATGAAAAATGAGTAAAAATAAGTTGGAGGGAGGAAGTATTATTTTGTTTTTGGTAATGTAACCATTACCCTCCACAAGCAGGGTGATTTATTGCACATTCGAATGGGCTCCAGACTCCAGTATTAAAACCAAGTCTTACCAGAAAAAAATATATGATAAGACTGATTACATTTATTTCGCGTCAAATTAAGACTTATCCATCATTTCACCTGAAAAAGATACCATTGGCTCACACGGCCAATCATCCATTTAAAAATGACAGATCGTAGCCCACTAATTGAATCACAGCCGCCGTCGCCGCCGCGGCGCAGCCTTGAAGACTCAATCGAACTCTGCATCCGCGACTTCGGCCCGACCCAGTTTCTCCAATCCGCCGTTTCATCGCTTGCATGGTTCTTCGACGCCCAACAAACCTTCATCGCCGTCTTCACCGATGCCGTACCTAAACGAAGCTGCAACGGCCCGATGGACAATCACGGGTCGCGGGGGTCCACTTCAGTTATCTCCGAATGGGCCCTGGAGTGTTCGGGCTCCATCATCACGGGCCTTCCCTCCTCCTCCTTCTTCTTGGGCTGCCTCTTCGGTGGGTTTGTGCTCGCTACTTTAGCTGATTCTTCTCTGGGCCGGAAGAATCTGCTGGCTTTATCTTGCCTGCTTACGTCACTCGCCGGAATTCTGACGTCACTTTCCACCAACATATGGATGTACGCCGCACTCCGATTCGTCGGCGGGTTCTTCCGCTCCGCCATCGGAACCTGCGCTCTGGTTCTTGCCACTGAACTCGTCGGAAAGAAATGGAGGGGAAACGTCGGAATCATCGGATTCATATGGTTCACTTTCGGCTTCTTATCTCTCCCGATTCTAGCTTTTTTATTTAGAGGTAGTTCATGGAGATTTATGTACCTAAGCACTTGTATCCCCTGTTTAATCTACTCCATCTTAGTGTATTTCTTCGTTCACGAATCTCCCAGATGGCTGTTCGTTAAAGGGAGGAAAGAAGAGTTCATCAAAACGCTTACAATCATGTCTGAAAATCGGATCAGCTGTTTGTCAATAGAGAGCTTTTTCGACGCTAAACCGGAAGAACTCAACGACATGTACTCTGCCCTCAAGATTTTGCTGAGAAAATGGTGGGCGATGCGGCGGCTGACGGCGGTGATGGCGGTGGCGTTCGGCCTCGGAATGATGTACTTGGGGATGCCGTTGAGTCTACAGAACTTATCGTTGAATCTGTATCTGAGTGTAACCTTAAACGCCTTGTCCGAACTACCGGCGTCAATGGCGACGTTTTTCCTCATCGGAAAAGTCAACAGAAAAGGGTGTGTAATGGGGTTAGCCGTGTTTAGTGGGGTTTGTAGTGTGGGGTGTGCGGTGGCTGTGAAGTTGAATGTTGGCGTGGTTCAAATTCCGATGGAATTGTTGTCGTTTTTCAGCGGTTGTACGGCGGTGAATGTGTTGCTGATATACACGCTGGAGTTGTTTCCGACGTGCGTTCGGAATTCGGCGGTGGCGATGGTGCGGCAGGCTATCGTGTTTAGCGGCGTGGTGAGCCCGGTGGTGGTGGCTGCCGGCGGAGGAAATGGGTGGTTGCCGTACGGCGTGTTTGGGGCGACGATTGGGGTATGTGGGTTGTTTGTTTTGTGGTTACCGGAGACTATGGGGAGGTCATTGTGTGATACCATGGAAGAAGAAGAGTTGACAATTTCGTAATCTCGTCACTGTATTAGTTAGTTAATGCTATGTGATACGAATTGTTTTTTGTTTGTTGATTAATTAATGAAGTCAATGAATTTAGCAAAGGTTTATTTTAAGTTGACGATTTATCATTTCATAAATTTTAGTAGTATAAATTATTAGACCATTAATTTTTTGCTTTTTTCTTTATTAAAACATTAATATAATTCTTCATATTTTCTTCAATTGATATCAATTAAAAAAACTAGTACTGCGCGTGCGCAGTGAAATATTGGGTGTAGATTATCTTAAATATTGCAAAAACTTTTCTGTGTCGTCTTCATAGCGCTATATTATGATGAGTAATTTTCTTATTTTTTTTTTAATTTTTAAATAATTTTTTTCATATTTTCCTTATTTACTTATAATTAATTTCCTTATTTTATACTCTCTCCGTCCCGCGTTAACATTGACGTTTGCTTTTTGCACGGAGATTAAGAGATATAATATTTTAATGTGTAGTGAGGTGAGAGAAATAATATTTAATGTAAAGTGGGTAGTTGTATTAGTGTTGTATGTGGGTCCAATATGAAATAATTAATTGTTTTGTGCGGGCCAAACTCGATAAAAAAGGAAACGTAAACCTTAAGTTGGGACAACCCAAAATGGAAAGCGGGACGGAGGGAGTATTTATTTTTTAAAATAATGATTTTTTTCTATTTATAAATCTAAATTAAGTAATAAATTAAAAAAATATATTTTAAAAATACATTTATTTGATTTTTATAAACAATTAATTAAAAATAAATCTATTATTATTATTATTATTATTATTATACTTTGAATTTAAATAATGTATTTCCTCTTCTATTCATAAATGTAAATTAGGTTTTACTAATTCATAAATCTAAATTAGGTAAATTTTATTTTGAAGTTAAATAAAAAAATACAATTGTAATCCATAAGACTTTACTATTCATAAATTTAAAATAGGCATAATTTATTATTATGAAGATATCGACATCATGCCCAACATCATCGTCGTAACACCGGATGTTGGATTCGTTATCGATCCTGTGTCGAGGATCCGACACTTAATCGATATTCGATGTTATGAGGATGGTGTTGGATATGATATTGGTATCCTATGTCGAGTATCCGACACCATTTCCGACACGGGATAATAAAATAATAAAAAGAAGGTGTGAGTTTTGGTCCAAAATTGAACAATTGGATAGAATTATTACACAATTTAATTGATGACTGACAATGATTTTTGGCCATTTATATTGGGTATTTGAGTCACTCTCCCAATATATAATCTCTTCATAGTAATCTTATTTTGGTTAATGCGTTTGCAAGTGGCCTTCGATCTGAAGGTGAGATTGTTTTATGTGTTGCATCAAGTGGTATTGCTTCTTTACTATTACCAAATGGACACTAAATTTTAGATTTGGAATCCTTCTATTAGTAAATGAAGACTCTACTTGCCATATTAAGCAAGGATCAAAATCATCAGAATTAATTAAGTAGTCGAAACTTATTATTTGGGATGAAGATCTGATGACCAATCGATATTGTTTTGAGGCACTTGATAGAATCTTAAATGACATTTTGAGATGTACAGAAGATATGCAGAATTTGCCATTTGGTGGAAAGACAATTATCTTTGAAGGTGATTTTAGACAAATCTTACCGATAATTACTAAGGTGCAAGAGAACAAATTGTGTATGCCACACTAACATCTTATCTTTGAAAATATTATAAGGTGCTTAAGCTAACAAGGAACATGAGATTGCAAAGTCAAAACTCCGGCATCGAAAAATCTAAAACAGGAGATTGAAGAATTTTCAAGATGAACTTTGAGTTTAGAAGATGGAAATCTAGGTGAAAGAACTGATTTTGGGAAGAATATTGAAATTCCAGATGATCTATTATTGGAAAATATACAAGATCCTCTGGATTCTATTGTTGAGTACATTTATCCATCTATTGCTTCAGATTACAAAAATTTACACTACTTTGAAGATAAGATGATTCTTGCACCAACACATCAAGTCGTTGAGTCCATAAATAAAAATGTGTTGTCTTGAATTCCAGACGAAGAGAGGGAATATTTGACACATGGGCAGTTATATTGATTAGCCATAACTTGTAGTCGGGTTGACCAATTCAAGAATTTATCGAACCACATGGAGGTAGATGCTAGCACTTAAGCGATATCACGTTTATCACGATTTTATAGAGACGAATCATAGATGGATTGTTTGGGTAACAAGTAATTAAATGAAAGTAGACAAACAATAATCCAATGACAAGATAAAAATGATGAATGAGTGGTTTTCCAAATTAAGTAGAAGTGAGATTAACAACACTAATGAAGTGGTAACTTATGGATTCATGCATTAAACTCATATGTATCAAGGGTTAAGACTAAGGGCCAACACTTATACCACCTAAACTTCCTCTCGAAATGAATAGGATGTAGATCATTTGCACAATCTCAAAATAGCTCAAAGGTTAGTTCTAAATTAAACTATTCCAACTAGGTACTAAGTTCAATTATAGAATCCCTTCATATAATCAATTGACTTCTCAATCTAACTAATCACATGTTCCATCAAAGGGTTCTAAATAATAAAGGACTTCTCAATCACTTTACCATCTATAATGAACATGAGGTGTTTGATGAAATGATTCACTTGACTATCCTAAGCACATAATTGATTTCTCAATCTAATCATATAATTAGAACAATCAAACACACAAAACATCATAGATCTCAAGATATATAAGCACCAATGATAGAAAATCAAATATCCCCATCAACATATGAATTTAATTACATAGATCCACAAATTAACCAACAACCTTCATGTTGCTAATCTCACAAGGGAGATTAGCCTACAATCTTCATAAGATCCATAACATAGACATTATAATTCTTACAAATCATGATAAACTAAAGGATTAACACAAAATTGGAATGAAAACTCCCTTGGAAATGGATCCAATTGAATCTCCCTTCTTCCTTTGGTGATCACCCAAGCTTCCTTGCTTCTTTACTTGATTTGGATGGAGGAAATTATGGAGAGATGATGTAGATCTCAAAAAATGGATGAATGGGATGGAGAATATGGTGTGAAATCAAAGGAATGGTGTGTGAGATGTGTGGGAACAGTAGAATTTTGGATCCCCTTTAAAATGTTGAATAGATTGGTATTTATACCCCATAGAGACCTTCTAGAAGAATTGTAAAAAATATCCTGTTCTGGTGCCGACACGAGTCGTGCTACGTAGCACGGGTCGTGTCGTGTCAGGGCATGCGGCACACGAGTCGTTCTGCGTCGCACGGCCAAAGGGTGGCCGTGTTGAATGCCTAGACGTCGCCGCACGGCCTCCGCTTACAGGCCCGTGTCTTGTACACGGGTCGTGCTCCGCAACACGGGTCGTGCTCCGCAACACGACCAAGTGGTGGTTGTGTTGGATAAATAGATGCCGCCGCACGACCATTCTGGACAGGCCCGTGTCTGGCACACGGGCCGTTTTGCTGCAACACGAGCCGTGTTGACAGCACGGCCAGCCGTGTTCTTGCACCTTTGTTTCTTCTTCTTTGTTTGATCTTCCTTCTTCATTTTTACTCCATTTTTACCTGTTATATGTATGTTTAAGATCATTCTCACACATTCCTATGAAAATACATAACACCACCAAAATACACGAAAATACGGATAAAACAATACGCAAAATACACTCAAAAAGACACTAAAATCTAGGTGAAAATAACGACAATCACACCCCCAAACTTGAAGTATTGTTCGTCCCCGAACAATGAAAATGATAGACTGAGGGAGAAGTTTTCACCTAGTAAAAAGACTAAATGAATACAAGTAAGAACACATCATTAGCAACAAGAATTTCAAATCATGCTAAGCTAACCTACAACATTAGATTCATGATAAGAGAAATTAACAATTTCAATCAAAAGAGAATAAAGAGCAATATAGTCCTTTTAGTCTAAGCCTCACATAAGTTTATCAATTTCCCTCGACACTCTTTAAATAAGGTAAATCAACACTCATCAATCAATCGGCTCGACTCACCATACACTTGCTCGTAAACTCTATTCACAAACCACCAAAAATTTAATCAATGATCAAAAAGGTCTTTAATTAAGGATGTAATGATAGGCTCTTTGGTAGGGTAGGAAGAATATAGGTAAAAGTGACTAAATGAGTGTAAGTAATCGAAGAGGTAGCTACTTTCTTCCATCCCTTCACATTCTTTTTCTTCCTTTCTTTTCTTTATTGATCATAAGCACTAATCATCACTTTCTTGGATTTTTGAGCTTCTTATAGATTCATGCCTCTTTTCTTTGACTCTTAAGTACTTGAGCATATTATTGTTGCTTGCTCATTTTCTTGTTTTGAAATTGCATGTCCATTCTTTCTTATGCTCTTTTCATCCTTTTTCTTACTTATTTACCATTTCCTCTTTCTCTTTTGTTATCTCATCACACCTTTCTAGCCACCATCTTCTTTATTACTCACACTAAAGGTATATATCTTAGGCTCATGTGGGTAATTAAAGCTTGTAATGTGCTATCTTCACAATAAATAGGCTTATAGGCTCAAAGTGGTTTACTAGGGATGATTTTTAAAGGTAAGGAAATATTTGGCAATGGCTATACATGACAAGGATGGCCTTAAATCATTTCATCGATCTCCATTAATCGGATTCATTCTTAAAGTCTTTGAGCAAGTATTTAGTTTATCAAAACTCAACCGATCCACTCATGAAAAGGTACCATGTATACATGGTCGAGGCTCAAATTCTCACAAGTTTATGCTCGACTTAAAAGGACTTATTATAACTTATTCATTCTTTTAATTGAATTAGTTAAATAAAACATATCACAATTCGAAAGCGTAGAGTTCCTTAATCATAATTCGACCTCACTTATCACCATAATGCATCATCACTCATATTCAAAACGACTCACAACCTCCCAAACAAACCACCAAATCAAACCTAAACACAAAAAAAAACAAAGAAACAACAAAACGACAAAAGCAAAAACACAAAGACAACAATAAAAGAAAAGATACAAAGAAAATTCACCCCATCCATAGTCAATACACAACAAAAATCATCTCAATCCTTAATTGAAAGAAAAGTACGAAATTAAACATCCCAAAACAAAACAATATGAAGTCTCAAATCCAACACAAATTAAATAACTATAGAAGATGAACTAATGAAGTGTCGAACACCAAAAGTACTCCCTTAGTTATCCGGAGGCGGAGGGGGTTGATTATGCCATGATCCCCAAGGAGTATAAGCACGAGGTGTGGTAGGAAATTGGAAATTGAACATCCTTGTGATCATCTCTTCCATGTTGTTCGAGCGTGATCGTGTATTCTCTTCATAGTACTCCCTGCGACGTTGCCCTTCATGGATCTCCCTTATCATTGCACCCTGCCTCTGCTGCTCCTCTCGGAACTCTCTCATCTCTTCTCCAAGCGCCTGCTGCGTCTGCCTGATCTCCCTGAGTTCGTTCTCCAGAAGATTCCATCTTGCATTCCCCTCTCTTGGTCCATCTCCTTCCTCTTGTTCTTCTTCTTCTTGCTCAAATGCTGGAGGCTCTGGTGCATGCTCTTCAAATTCCACCTGATGATGTTTCTCTTCCTCCCCTACATCCATGTCCATCGGCTCAGCTCTCAGATTCCTTAGCTCAGGATTCTCATCCACTCTCATCTGCTGGAGCACTGCTTCCACTCCATCTCTATTCTCTCGGTAGAAAGCTCTCACGACTGCGGAGTGGTTAGGACTCGCCATTGCTAAATTCTGATGCTTTCTTCGTCCTTGCAGTGTGGTGAGCTCAGGAGCAGGTAGAGGGAATGGAGCTCCCTTATCTTGCTTCAAGCAATACATATTTCCTATGAGTGATAGGAACTCCATCCTTATGAGTTGATTGTACGTGAGCCCTTCACTAATCATCGAGTGTTGCATCCCTCTAAGGTCGATGCCTAACCCTTGAGCAATCATTGTCACCATTCCTCCAATCATAATCCCTCTAGTGTTCTCTCTCTTCGCCACTCTCTCTGCATGCTGAACGAAATGAGCTGCAATGTTCACTGTGAACTCTTTGAATATACTGTACATGATGTACAACTGCTTTTCCCCAACAGATCCACTCTCGAACCGACCCAGAATAGTATTTGATACTATTTTCTCAAGGTACCTCATGACTGGGTTCCTTATGGCTGTCCCTTTTGACGAACTTGGAATGTACTCTGGAGGCTCAGTCCCATCCTCAACCAATTTTCTCCACCACGTTTGTTGATTGAAACCCCCTTGTGGTAAGAAGTTCTGATGGCCTCTCATGATTGGGCACCCAAAAAATATATTCAGCTCATTCACAGGTATCTTCTCCCACATCTCATTGTTTAATTGAAATGTGATAGCAATAGGAAACTTGTTCCTATCTCTGTGAACCTCCAAGGTGCTCATGAACTCGGCTGTAAGGTGGAGATAAGTGGGAGGTCTCTTATCGAAAAACTCCTCCATTTCCACTCGACGGAATAGAGTCCTCAGATCACCCTCTATTCCAAGGCCTTCCATGGTTGCTTGATCCTGGAATCGAGTTGCCCTAATCTTTGGGATTATGTACTCCTATCTCAATGCGTACTTCTCCCATTCCATGAACTCTACTCCAAAATTCTCAGGGTGTTGGTCTTTCATTAGCAGTTTGGCATCAAGGTTGGACAGTTCCATATCTGACTCAATGAAAATGAAGTCCTCATTGCGTTTCCTCACTCTTCTTTCAGCCATCTACAATGTCCAACATAATTCAAATTAGTTTCAAGTTAACTCAAAACAAAATGTCTTATGTTGATTAGAATTATCACTAGTTATTCAACTAAGTGTTAATCCTAGCACATATTCAAGCACAATAAACATTTTGTTTCAAAGACTTAACATTTCGATCCAATCAACTTAACACAAAGTTATTTCAAAAATTTCATTCAATCACTCACTTTCAACATCCTAATCCTCTCATTCTTTCATAACATTTCACTTTTTCAATGGGCACAATTCAATTCAATAATGCTTCATGTAAAAACTTTGAATTCTAATTTGAATTTTCATTTAGGCATTTCATCAAACACTTGGCATGCACCTATTTCACAATTCAATTCAACAAGTCTTAACTATGCTTTCATGCTCAATTCCTCAATACCTAAACTAATTCACATCAATACAATCATCATAGAAGCATTATTAATCAATTTAACAATCACATGCCCTAAATTAATCATCCTAAAACAATTATCCCCAAATTCATCCTTCATGAACCCTAAATCTAATCAAAATTTAATCAATCTAACAATTAAATATGCAAATTCATGTTTCACTATCCTAGACATGCTTTATACATTCCATCATTCAAAACCCATACATGAATTTCGCCATTCATACCTCGAATTGAGAATTAGGGCACAAGAAGACATACCTTGAATTCTATTGAACAAAATGTAGGGGATTGTTGTTTATGCTTTGAAGTTCACCTTCTACACTCACAATCTTACCACTCTTTGGTGTTTAGAGGATGATGGGTGGAGTTTCGACTGGAATTCACGGTGGAATGAGTTTTTGGCCTTCGAGCTGTGTTCAAAATCTGCCTTTTAAAATGCTGTTTCAGACCCGACACGAGTCGTGTCACGCAACACGGCCATAAGGTGCCCGTGTTGCGTGTTCTGGTGCTCCCGCACGGCCAAAGTGTACAGGGTCGTATCGGCTACACGACTCGAGTCTCGCGCTTGGACACGACCCGTGTCACGCAACACGACCAAATCCGCGTACCACGGTCTTCCGGTCTCACACAAAGTGTACATCCGATGAAAATCCACTTGAAGTATCTCTTCATCCGGGAACATATCATTTATGAGCTCCATGGTTCCTTTCTCATCAACATTCTCCAATCGTGACAAGTGGTCTGCTATGACATTTTCGACTCCCTTCTTATCACGTATCTCAACATCAAACTCCTGCAACAAAAGAACCCAACGAATTAGTCTTGGTTTGGCATCCTTTTTACTCATCAAATACCTAATGGCAGCATGATCCGTATAGACAATGGTTTTCGTGCCAACTAAGTATGGACGAAATTTTTCAAAAGCATAGACTACGGAAAGAAACTCCTTTTCCGTTGTGGTGTAATTCTTTTGATTTGCATTGAACGTCTTTGATGCATAATAGATAGCTCGAAATTTCTTCTCTCGCACTTGTCCAAGCACTACTCCCAAAGCACTATCACTTGCATCACAATGGAGTTCAAAGGGCTTGCTCCAATCGGGAGAGACAAGGATTGGTGAAGAAATCAAAGCTTCCTTTAACACCCTAAAAGCATCAAGACATTCATCATTAAATTCAAATGGAGTATCTTTCTCAAGCAATTTACACAAAGGTTTGGCAATATTAGAAAAATTCTTTATAAAACGTCGATAGAAACCGGCGTGACCAAGAAACGATCTAACCCCTTTTTCGTTTTTAGGAGGGGGAAGATGTTCAATGGCTACAACCTTCGCTCTATCAACTCTCAAACCTTTTTCGGAGATATGATGACCAAGTACGATACCCTCTTGAACCATAAAGTGACATTTTTCCCAATTCAAGACGAGGTTCGTATCTTGACATCGCTGCAAGACCATGGACAAATTAGTTAAGCATATATCAAATGAAGATCCAAACACGGAGAAATCATCCATAAAAACTTCCATCACATTTTCAATCAATCCTCCAAAAATAGCCATCATACAACGTTGAAAAGTGGCGGGCGCATTGCATAACCCAAAAGGCAATTTATAGAACGCGAATGTGCCATACGGACAAGTAAAAGTTATTTTCTCTTGATCCTCGGGGGCTATCATGATTTGGTTATACCCCGAGTAACCATCTAGAAAACAATAATACTTGTATCCCGCCAACCTATCAAGCATTTGATCAATAAAAGGCAAAGGGAAGTGATCCTTATGAGTATTGTCATTAAGTTTTCTATAATCACAACAAACTCTCCACCCCGTTTTCACCCTTGTTGCAAGTTCTTCATCAAATTCCGTTTTAACAATGGTTAACCCTCCTTTCTTAGCCACAACATGCAAAGGACTTACATGAGGACTATCACTAATGGCATAAACAATTTTAGCATCCAACCATTTTAAAACTTCTTTTCTAACAACTTCTTGCATAATAGGATTCAAACGTCTTTGAGGTTGTATACATGATTTGTTCTCATCAATCAACCTTATGTGATGCATGCAAATTGTGGGACTAATTCCTTTCAAATCATCCAAACTCCACCCTATAGCACTCTTATGATCTCTAAGTACTCTCAACAATTTATCAAGTTCTAAAGGAGAAAGGGATGATGATACAATTACCGAAAATGTCTTCTCGTCCCCCAAATATGCATACCTAAGGTGATCGGGTAGAGGCTTCAATTCTTCCTTTCCTTTATCAACCTTTGACTCTTCAATCTCCATCTCTAATGGAAGATATTCCCTCTTTCCATAGTATGCCAACTTTGCTTCATCCTCTTGCATTTCTCTACAAGCATTCAATTCATGTAAACAATCATTAATATCTTCATCTTCTAAACAATGAACAGAATTATTAGAATTTAAAGATAAAGTAAGAGAATGGCTTATGCTCATTTCAAGAGGATCTTTAGCTAAGATAAATGGTAGGTTCTCTTCAACAACTTCATCAATCATGTCGATCCTTCTACATTCTTCTTTCTCATTTGGATATCTCATAGCACTCTTCAACGAGAAAACCACCTCTTCCTCATTTACTCTCAACTTCAACTGCTCTTTTTGTACATCAATTAAAGCTCTTCCCGTTGCTAAAAATGGACGCCCCAATATCAATGGAACATTTGCATCCTCGTCCATATCAAGCACTACAAAATCAACCGGGAATATAAACTTTCCAACCTTGACTAACACATCCTCCACTATTCCTCTAGGGTAGGTTAAAGACCTATCCGCTAATTGCAATGTAACGGATGTAGGTTTCACTTCCCCTATACCAAGTTTCTTGAAAATGGACATAGGCATCAAGTTAATACTTGCCCCAAGATCACAAAGAGCTTTATGAACCTCACTCTTGCCCATTTCACATGTAATAACAAAACTCCCCGGATCTTTGAGCTTTGGAGGCAACTTCCTTTGAATTATTGCACTACACTCCTCCGTCAAGTTGACGGTCTCATTCTCTATCAAGCTCCTCTTCCTTGACATGATGTCCTTCAAAAACTTCGCATAGTGAGGCATTTGTTTCAAAGCATCCGCAAAGGGTATATTAATGTGGATTTTCTTGAAAATTTCCAAAAACTTTGCAAACTTTTCATCCAAGCCTTTCTTCAAAAATCGATGTGGAAAAGGAATAGGTACTTGTGTTTTTGGAATTCCCCAACTATCCCTTTCCACTTCAATTTCCTCCTCTTTCTTTTTCATCGCCTTGGTTCTTTCCCATTTCTTTTCAACAACCTTGTTATCAATCAATTCCGGTTCCTCATTCAATTTATCTTCAACTTCACTTTCAACATCGATTTCTTCTTCAACCAAGGTTTTCTCCATTTCCTTCTCTTCCACCTTATCATCTTCTAATGGCATAGATGGTCCCTCATAATTTGTTCCACTTCTCAAGGTAATTGCCTTGCATTGTTCCTTTGGGTTCACAATGGTAGTGGAAGGAAATTTTCCTTTCTCATTAGCACTCATTGAGCTCGCCATTTGACTAAATGAATACTCCAAGGCTTTTAATCGTCTATCATTTACTTCCTCAAAAGCCTTGAATTTTCTTTCAATCATTTCCTCTTGATTTTTGTTTGAAGCAATCAATTTTTCAATAAGTTCGTCGGTAGTCGCCTTCCCTTCATTATTTGGCGCTTTAGCTCCCGGATGATACCCCGGAGGATAAGCAACCGCATTATTTGGGTTTGCATATGAAAAATTATCTTGCCTCCTTGGTTGTTGTGGATAAGAACTTCCGCTTCCTTGGCTAGTGAACCCTCCTTGCCTTGGTTGATGTTGTGAATGTGAACTTCCACTACTTTGAGCGTTGAATCCCCCTTGCCTTTGTGGATAACTTCCTTGATTTTGATTGAAATTACCTTGGTAATTGTTTTGATAATTACCTTGATAATTTCTTCCTTGCATATAAGACACATCCTCAACGTGTGGCATAGAGTTGGTCCATTGTTCACCATTCACAGCATTCGGAGGTAGCACACCTTGCTCGACTTGTAGCCCCTCAACCATATTCATTCCTTGATTGTTCATACTTTGATTCAAGCTCATTTGTTTAACAACTTCCGCCACTATCTTTTCCATGCTTGGCATACTTGGTTCAACACTTACACTCTTCACACTAAACTGTTGTCCTTTATCATAGCTTTCAAAACCATAGCTTCCACTAACTCTCTCCGATGGCCATTGATAAACATTTGTAGCAATCTCATCAAAAATTCGAATAGCCCTTTCCGGAGTTACACCTAGTACGGATCCTCCTGCCGAGGCATCAACAAGCACTCTTTGTCCGTTCACAAGTCCTTGATAGAAAAATCCAACTTGTTGATTCTCCGGGAAGCCATGTTGTGGACACTTGCGTAGCATTTCTTTGAACCTTTCCCACGCTTCATAAAAACTCTCTTGAGGCATTTGCTTGAATTGCGTGATCAAGCTCTTCATTTGAAGCGTCTTTGACGGTGGGAAGTACTTGTTTAAAAATAATTGTGCTAGCTCGTCCCAAGTGTTGCACGTACCGGGAGTAATGGTGGAGAGCCATGTTCTTGCTCTATCCCTCAAGGAAAATGGGAATAACCTCATCTTTATGCAATCCTCGCTCACTCCGTTCATCTTTACTGTGTTGACAATCTCCACAAACTGAGCTAGATGAGCGTTAGGATCTTCATTCGGAGCTCCACCAAACTGTTGCTCTCTCACCAATGAAATCAAGCCCATTTTAAACTCAAAATTGTTGGCATGAATTGGTGGTCCCATCATTTGTGGAAGTGCCCTCGGCATGAAGAAATCCCGGATCACCCGTTGATCATTTTGAACTCCATGGTGAACCGGAGGTGGAGGTGGTGGCACATAAGCTTGTTGTTGAGGAGGATAAGGTTGTTGAAAACCTTGTTGAATCATCGCTTGTTGCACAAGTTGTTGAATATAAGCTTGATTGTTTATAGCTCCATGATTTTGAAAGGCTTGTTGAGGAGGATTCTCATTGAATTGATGTGCGTTGTCATGCACGTTCATATTGTGTCCTCCTTCCCCATCATGCTCTATCCCAACACGATTGTCACCTTGATAATTCTCCATTGAATTACTATTTTTGGTTTTGTTCTCTCTTCTCTTTCTCCTCAAAGTGTTTTCAAGCTCTAGATCAATTGGTTCGACTTGCTTCCCTTTTGACCTCGTTTGCATACACTTTCAAGACAAGAGAAATTAGAACAAATTTTCACAAAGCAAATACAAGTAATAAATACAAGAAAATGAAATAATGTCTCTAGTAAGATCGCTTTAAACGTTCCTTCTTTAAGCTACTAGCAACCGTTACCTCCCCGGCAACGGCGCCATTTGATTAGCCATAACTTGTAGTCGGGTTGACCAATTCAAGAATTTATCGAACCACAGGGAGGTCGATGCTAGCACTTAAGCGATATCACGTTTATCACGATTTTATAGAGACGAATCATAGATGGATTGTTTGGGTAACAAGTAATTAAATGAAAGTAGACAAACAATAATCCAATGACAAGATAAAAATGATGAATGAGTGGTTTTCCAAATTAAGTAGAAGTGAGATTAACAACACTAATGAAGTGGTAACTTATGGATTCATGCATTAAACTCATATGTATCAAGGGTTAAGACTAAGGGCCAACACTTATACCACCTAAACTTCCTCTCGAAATGAATAGGATGTAGATCATTTGCACAATCTCAAAATAGCTCAAAGGTTGGTTCTAAATTAAACTATTCCAACTAGGTACTAAGTTCAATTATAGAATCCCTTCATATAATCAATTGACTTCTCAATCTAACTAATCACATGTTCCATCAAAGGGTTCTAAATAATAAAGGACTTCTCAATCACTTTACCATCTATAATGCACATGAGGTGTTTGATGAAATGATTCACTTGACTATCCTAAGCACATAATTGATTTCTCAATCTAATCATATAATTAGAACAATCAAACACACAAAACATCATAGATCTCAAGATATATAAGCACCAATGATAGAAAATCAAATATCCCCATCAACATATGAATTTAATTACATAGATCCACAAATTAACCAACAACCTTCATGTTGCTAATCTCACAAGGGAGATTAGCCTACAATCTTCATAAGATCCATAACATAGACATTATAATTCTTACAAATCATGATAAACTAAAGGATTAACACAAAATTGGAATGAAAACTCCCTTGGAAATGGATCCAATTGAATCTCCCTTCTTCCTTTGGTGATCACCCAAGCTTCCTTGCTTCTTCACTTGATTTGGATGGAGGAAATTATGGAGAGATGATGTAGATCTCAAAAAATGGATGAATGGGATGGAGAATATGGTGTGAAATCAAAGGAATGGTGTGTGAGATGTGTGGGAACAGTAGAATTTCGGATCCCCTTTAAAATGTTGAATAGATTGGTATTTATACCCCATGGAGACCTTCTAGAAGAATTGTAAAAAATATCCTGTTCTGGTGCCGACACGAGTCGTGCTACGTAGCACGGGTCGTGTCGTGTCAGGGCATGCGGTACACGAGTCGTTCTGCGTCGCACGGCCAAAGGGTGGCCGTGTTGAATGCCTAGACGTCGCCGCACGGCCTCCGCTTACAGGCCCGTGTCTTGTACACGGGTCGTGCTCCGCAACACGGGTCGTGCTCCGCAACACGACCAAGTGGTGGTCGTGTTGGATAAATAGATGCCGCCGCACGACCATTCTGGACAGGCTCGTGTCTGGCACACGGGCCGTTTTGCTGCAACACGAGCCGTGTTGACAGCACGGCCAGCCGTGTTGACAGCACGGCCAGCCGTGTTCTTGCACCTTTGTTTCTTCTTCTTTGTTTGATCTTCCTTCTTCATTTTTACTCCATTTTCACCTGTTATATGTATGTTTAAGATCATTCTCACACATTCCTATGAAAATACATAACACCACCAAAATACACTAAAATACGGATAAAACAATACGCAAAATACACTCAAAAAGGCACTAAAATCTAGGTGAAAATAACGACAATCACACCCCCAAACTTGAAGTATTGTTCGTCCCCGAACAATGAAAATGATAGACTGAGGGAGAAGTTTTCACCTAGTAAAAAGACTAAACGAATACAAGTAAGAACACATCATTAGCAACAAGAATTTCAAATCATGCTAAGCTAACCTACAACATTAGATTCATGATAAGAGAAATTAACAATTTCAATCAAAAGAGAATAAAGAGCAATATAGTCCTTTTAGTCTAAGCCTCACATAAGTTTATCAATTTCCCTCGACACTCTTTAAATAAGGTAAATCAACACTCATCAATCAATCGGCTCGACTCACCATACACTTGCTCGTAGACTCTATTCACAAACCACCAAAAATTTAATCAATGATCAAAAAGGTCTTTAATTAAGGATGTAATGATAGGCTCTTTGGTAGGGTAGGAAGAATATAGGTAAAAGTGACTAAATGAGTGTAAGTAATCGAAGAGGTAGCTACTTTCTTCCATCCCTTCACATTATTTTTCTTCCTTTCTTTTCTTTATTGATCATAAGCACTAATCATCACTTTCTTGGATTTTTGAGCTTCTTATAGATTCATGCCTCTTTTCTTTGACTCTTAAGTACTTGAGCATATTATTGTTGCTTGCTCATTTTCTTGTTTTGAAATTGCATGTCCATTCTTTCTTATGCTCTTTTCATCTTTTTTCTTACTTATTTACCATTTCCTCTTTCTCTTTTGTTATCTCATCACACCTTTCTAGCCACCATCTTCTTTATTACTCACACTAAAGGTATATATCTTAGGCTCATGTGGGTAATTAAAGCTTGTAATGTGCTATCTTCACAATAAATAGGCTTATAGGCTCAAAGTGGTTTACTAGGGATGATTTTTAAAGGTAAGGAAATATTTGGCAATGGCTATACATGACAAGGATGGCCTTAAATTATTTCATCGATCTCCATTAATCGGATTCATTCTTAAAGTCTTTGAGCAAGTATTTAGTTTATCAAAACTCAACCGATCCACTCATGAAAAGGTACCATGTATACATGGTCGAGGCTCAAATTCTCACAAGTTTATGCTCGACTTAAAAGGACTTATTATAACATATTCATTCTTTTAATTGAATTAGTTAAATAAAACATATCACAATTCGAAAGCGTAGAGTTCCTTAATCATAATTCGACCTCACTTATCACCATAATGCATCATCACTCATATTCAAAACGACTCACAACCTCCCAAACAAACCACCAAATCAAACCTAAACACAAAAAAAAAACAAAGAAACAACAAAACGACAAAAGCAAAAACACAAAGACAACAATAAAAGAAAAGATACAAAGAAAATTCACCCCATCCATAGTCAATACACAACAAAAATCATCTCAATCCTTAATTGAAAGAAAAGTACGAAATTAAACATCCCAAAACAAAACAATATGAAGTCTCAAATCCAACACAAATTAAATAACTATAGAAGATGAACTAATGAAGTGTCGAACACCAAAAGTACTCCCTTAGTTATCCGGAGGCGGAGGGGGTTGATTATGCCATGATCCCCAAGGAGTATAAGCACGAGGTGTGGTAGGGAATTGGAAATTGAACATCCTTGTGATCATCTCTTCCATGTTGTTCGAGCGTGATCGTGTATTCTCTTCATAGTACTCCCTACGACGCTGCCCTTCATGGATCTCCCTTATCATTGCACCCTGCCTCTGCTGCTCCTCTCGGAACTCTCTCATCTATTCTCCAAGCGCCTGCTGCGTCTGCCTGATCTCCCTGAGTTCGTTCTCCAGAAGATTCCATCTTGCATTCCCCTCTCTTGGTCCATCTCCTTCCTCTTGTTCTTCTTCTTCTTGCTCAAATGCTGGAGGCTCTGGTGCATGCTCTTCAAATTCCACCTGATGATGTTGCTCTTCCTCCCCTACATCCATGTCCATCGGCTCAGCTCTCAGATTCCTTAGCTCAGGATTCTCATCCACTCTCATCTGCTGGAGCACTGCTTCCACTCCATCTCTATTCTCTCGGTAGAAAGCTCTCACGACTGCGGAGTGGTTAGGACTCGCCATTGCTAAATTCTGATGCTTTCTTCGTCCTTGCAGTGTGGTGAGCTCAGGAGCAGGTAGAGGGAATGGAGCTCCCTTATCTTGCTTCAAGCAATACATATTTCCTATGAGTGATAGGAACTCCATCCTTATGAGTTGATTGTACGTGAGCCCTTCACTAATCATCGAGTGTTGCATCCCTCTAAGGTCGATGCCTAACCCTTGAGCAATCATTGTCACCATTCCTCCAATCATAATCCCTCTAGTGTTCTCTCTCTTCGCCACTCTCTCTGCATGCTGAACGAAATGAGCTGCAATGTTCACTGTGAACTCTTTGAATATACTGTACATGATGTACAACTGCTTTTCCCCAACAGATCCACTCTCGAACCAACCCAGAATAGTATTTGATACTATTTTCTCAAGGTACCTCATGACTGGGTTCCTTATGGCTGTCCCTTTTGACGAACTTGGAATGTACTCTGGAGGCTCAGTCCCATCCTCAACCAATTTTCTCCACCACGTTTGTTGATTGAAACCCCCTTGTGGTAAGAAGTTCTGATGGCCTCTCATGATTGGGCACCCAAAAAATATATTCAGCTCATTCACAGGTATCTTCTCCCACATCTCATTGTTTAACTGAAATGTGATAGCAATAGGAAACTTGTTCCTATCTCTGTGAACCTCCAAGGTGCTCATGAACTCGGCTGTAAGGTGGAGATAAGTGGGAGGTCTCTTATCGAAAAACTCCTCCATTTCCACTCGACGGAATAGAGTCCTCAGATCACCTTCTATTCCAAGGCCTTCCATGGTTGCTTGATCTTGGAATCGAGTTGCCCTAATCTTTGGGATTATGTACTCCCATCTCAATGCGTACTTCTCCCATTCCATGAACTCTACTCCAAAATTCTCAGGGTGTTGGTCTTTCATTAGCAGTTTGGCATCAAGGTTGGACAGTTCCATATCTGACTCAATGAAAATGAAGTCCTCATTGCGTTTCCTCACTCTTCTTTCAGCCATCTACAATGTCCAACATAATTCAAATTAGTTTCAAGTTAACTCAAAACAAAATGTCTCATGTTGATTAGAATTATCACTAGTTATTCAACTAAGTGTTAATCCTAGCACATATTCAAGCACAATAAACATTTTGTTTCAAAGACTTAACATTTCGATCCAATCAACTTAACACAAAGTTATTTCAAAAATTTCATTCAATCACTCACTTTCAACATCCTAATCCTCTCATTCTTTCATAACATTTCACTTTTTCAATGGGCACAATTCAATTCAATAATGCTTCATGTAAAAACTTTGAATTCTAATTTGAATTTTCATTTAGGCATTTCATCAAACACTTGGCATGCACCTATTTCACAATTCAATTCAACAAGTCTTAACTATGCTTTCATGCTCAATTCCTCAATACCTAAACTAATTCACATCAATACAATCATCATAGAAGCATTATTAATCAATTTAACAATCACATGCCCTAAATTAATCATCCTAAAACAATTATCCCCAAATTCATCCTTCATGAACCCTAAATCTAATCAAAATTTAATCAATCTAACAATTAAATATGCAAATTCATGTTTCACTATCCTAGACATGCTTTATACATTCCATCATTCAAAACCCATACATGAATTTCGCCATTCATACCTCTAATTGAGAATTAGGGCACAAGAAGACATACCTTGAATTCTATTGAACAAAATGTAGGGGATTGTTGTTTATGCTTTGAAGTTCACCTTCTACACTCACAATCTTACCACTCTTTGGTGTTTAGAGGATGATGGGTGGAGTTTCGACTGGAATTCACGGTGGAATGAGTTTTTGGCCTTCGAGCTGTGTTCAAAATCTGCCTTTTAAAACGTTGCTTCAGACCCGACACGAGTCGTGTCACGCAACACGGCCATAAGGTGCCCGTGTTGCGTGTTCTGGTGCTCCCGCACGGCCAAAGTGTACAGGGTCGTGTCGGCTACACGACTCGAGTCTCGCGCTTGGACACGACCCGTGTCACGCAACACGACCAAATCCGCGTACCACGGTCTTCCGGTCTCACACAAAGTGTACATCCGATGAAAATCCACTTGAAGTATCTCTTCATCCGGGAACATATCATTTATGAGCTCCATGGTTCCTTTCTCATCAACATTCTCCAATCGTGACAAGTGGTCTGCTATGACATTTTCGACTCCCTTCTTATCACGTATCTCAACATCAAACTCCTGCAACAAAAGAACCCAACGAATTAGTCTTGGTTTGGCATCCTTTTTACTCATCAAATACCTAATGGCAGCATGATCCGTATAGACAATGGTTTTCGTGCCAACTAAGTATGGACGAAATTTTTCAAAAGCATAGACTACGGAAAGAAACTCCTTTTCCGTTGTGGTGTAATTCTTTTGATTTGCATTGAACGTCTTTGATGCATAATAGATAGCTCGAAATTTCTTCTCTCGCACTTGTCCAAGCACTACTCCCAAAGCACTATCACTTGCATCACAATGGAGTTCAAAGGGCTTGCTCCAATCGGGAGAGACAAGGATTGGTGAAGAAATCAAAGCTTCCTTTAACACCCTAAAAGCATCAAGACATTCATCATTAAATTCAAATGGAGTATCTTTCTCAAGCAATTTACACAAAGGTTTGGCAATATTAGAAAAATTCTTTATAAAACGTCGATAGAAACCGGCGTGACCAAGAAACGATCTAACCCCTTTTTCGTTTTTAGGAGGGGGAAGATGTTCAATGGCTACAACCTTCGCTCTATCAACTCTCAAACCTTTTTCGGAGATATGATGACCAAGTACGATACCCTCTTGAACCATAAAGTGACATTTTTCCCAATTCAAGACGAGGTTCGTATCTTGACATCGCTGCAAGACCATGGACAAATTAGTTAAGCATATATCAAATGAAGATCCAAACACGGAGAAATCATCCATAAAAACTTCCATCACATTTTCAATCAATCCTCCAAAAATAGCCATCATACAACGTTGAAAAGTGGCGGGCGCATTGCATAACCCAAAAGGCAATTTATAGAACGCGAATGTGCCATACGGACAAGTAAAAGTTGTTTTCTCTTGATCCTCGGGGGCTATCATGATTTGGTTATACCCCGAGTAACCATCTAGAAAACAATAATACTTGTATCCCGCCAACCTATCAAGCATTTGATCAATAAAAGGCAAAGGGAAGTGATCCTTATGAGTATTGTCATTAAGTTTTCTATAATCACAACAAACTCTCCACCCCGTTTTCACCCTTGTTGCAAGTTCTTCATCAAATTCCGTTTTAACAATGGTTAACCCTCCTTTCTTAGCCACAACATGCAAAGGACTTACATGAGGACTATCACTAATGGCATAAACAATTTTAGCATCCAACCATTTTAAAACTTCTTTTCTAACAACTTCTTGCATAATAGGATTCAAACGTCTTTGAGGTTGTATACATGATTTGTTCTCATCAATCAACCTTATGTGATGCATGCAAATTGTGGGACTAATTCCCTTCAAATCATCCAAACTCCACCCTATAGCACTCTTATGATCTCTAAGTACTCTCAACAATTTATCAAGTTCTAAAGGAGAAAGGGATGATGACACAATTACCGAAAATGTCTTCTCGTCCCCCAAATATGCATACCTAAGGTGATCGGGTAGAGGCTTCAATTCTTCCTTTCCTTTATCAACCTTTGACTCTTCAATCTCCATCTCTAATGGAAGATATTCCCTCTTTCCATAGTATGCCAACTTTGCTTCATCCTCTTGCATTTCTCTACAAGCATTCAATTCATGTAAACAATCATTAATATCTTCATCTTCTAAACAATGAACAGAATGATTAGAATTTAAAGATAAAGTAAGAGAATGGCTTATGCTCATTTCAAGAGGATCTTTAGCTAAGATGAATGGTAGGTTCTCTTCAACAACTTCATCAATCATGTCGATCCTTCTACATTCTTCTTTCTCATTTGGATATCTCATAGCACTCTTCAACGAGAAAACCACCTCTTCCTCATTTACTCTCAACTTCAACTCCCGTTTTTGTACATCAATTAAAGTTCTTCCCGTTGCTAAAAATGGACGCCCCAATATCAATGGAACATTTGCATCCTCGTCCATATCAAGCACTACAAAATCAACCGGGAATATAAACTTTCCAACCTTGACTAACACATCCTCCACTATTCCTCTAGGGTAGGTTAAAGACCTATCCGCTAATTGCAATGTAACGGATGTAGGTTTCACTTCCCCTATACCAAGTTTCTTGAAAATGGACATAGGCATCAAGTTAATACTTGCCCCAAGATCACAAAGAGCTTTATGAACCTCACTCTTGCCCATTTCACATGTAATAACAAAACTCCCCGGATCTTTGAGCTTTGGAGGCAACTTCCTTTGAATTATTGCACTACACTCCTCCGTCAAGTTGACGGTCTCATTCTCTATCAAGCTCCTCTTCCTTGACATGATGTCCTTCAAAAACTTCGCATAGTGAGGCATTTGTTTCAAAGCATCCGCAAAGGGTATATTAATGTGGATTTTCTTGAAAATTTCCAAAAACTTTGCAAACTTTTCATCCAAGCCTTTCTTCAAAAATCGATGTGGAAAAGGAATAGGTACTTGTGTTTTTGGAATTCCCCAACTATCCCTTTCCACTTCAATTTCCTCCTCTTTCTCATCGCCTTGGTTCTTTCCCATTTCTTTTCAACAACCTTGTTATCAATCAATTCCGGTTCCTCATTCAATTTATCTTCAACTTCACTTTCAACATCGATTTCTTCTTCAACCAAGGTTTTCTCCATTTCCTTCTCTTCCACCTTATCATCTTCTAATGACATAGATGGTCCCTCATAATTTGTTCCACTTCTCAAGGTAATTGCCTTGCATTGTTCCTTTGGGTTCACAATGGTAGTGGAAGGAAATTTTCCTTTCTCATTAGCACTCATTGAGCTCGCCATTTGACTAAATGAATACTCCAAGGCTTTTAATCGTCTATCATTTACTTCCTCAAAAGCCTTGAATTTTCTTTCAATCATTTCCTCTTGATTTTTGTTTGAAGCAATCAATTTTTCAATAAGTTCGTCGGTAGTCGCCTTCCCTTCATTATTTGGCACTTTAGCTCCCGGATGATACCCCGGAGGATAAGCAACCGCATTATTTGGGTTTGCATATGAAAAATTATCTTGCCTCCTTGGTTGTTGTGGATAAGAACTTCCGCTTCCTTGGCTAGTGAACCCTCCTTGCCTTGGTTGATGTTGTGAATGTGAACTTCCACTACTTTGAGCGTTGAATCCCCCTTGCCTTTGTGGATAACTTCCTTGATTTTGATTGAAATTACCTTGGTAATTGTTTTGATAATTACCTTGATAATTTCTTCCTTGCATATAAGACACATCCTCAACGCGTGGCATAGAGTTGGTCCATTGTTCACCATTCACAGCATTCGGAGGTAGCACACCTTGCTCGACTTGTAGCCCCTCAACCATATTCATTCCTTGATTGTTCATACTTTGATTCAAGCTCATTTGTTTAACAACTTCCGCCACTATCTTTTCCATGCTTGGCATACTTGGTTCAACACTTACACTCTTCACACTAAACTGTTGTCCTTTATCATAGCTTTCAAAACCATAGCTTCCACTAACTCTCTCCGATGGCCATTGATAAACATTTGTAGCAATCTCATCAAAAATTCGAATAGCCCTTTCCGGAGTTACACCTAGTACGGATCCTCCTGCCGAGGCATCAACAAGCACTCTTTGTCCGTTCACAAGTCCTTGATAGAAAAATCCAACTTGTTGATTCTCCGGGAAGCCATGTTGTGGACACTTGCGTAGCATTTCTTTGAACCTTTCCCACGCTTCATAAAAACTCTCTTGAGGCATTTGCTTGAATTGCGTGATCAAGCTCTTCATTTGAAGCGTCTTTGACGGTGGGAAGTACTTGTTTAAAAATAATTGTGCTAGCTCGTCCCAAGTGTTGCACGTACCGGGAGTAATGGTGGAGAGCCATGTTCTTGCTCTATCCCTCAAGGAAAATGGGAATAACCTCATCTTTATGCAATCCTCGCTCACTCCGTTCATCTTTACTGTGTTGGCAATCTCCACAAACTGAGCTAGATGAGCGTTAGGATCTTCATTCGGAGCTCCACCAAACTGTTGCTCTCTCACCAATGAAATCAAGCCCATTTTAAACTCAAAATTGTTGGCATGAATTGGTGGTCCCATCATTTGTGGAAGTGCCCTCGGCATGAAGAAATCCCGGATCACCCGTTGATCATTTTGAACTCCATGGTGAACCGGAGGTGGAGGTGGTGGCACATAAGCTTGTTGTTGAGGAGGATAAGGTTGTTGAAAACCTTGTTGAATCATCGCTTGTTGCACAAGTTGTTGAATATAAGCTTGATTGTTTATAGCTCCATGATTTTGAAAGGCTTGTTGAGGAGGATTCTCATTGAATTGATGTGCGTTGTCATGCACGTTCATATTGTGTCCTCCTTCCCCATCATGCTCTATCCCAACACGATTGTCACCTTGATAATTCTCCATTGAATTACTATTTTTGGTTTTGTTCTCTCTTCTCTTTCTCCTCAAAGTGTTTTCAAGCTCTAGATCAATTGGTTCGACTTGCTTCCCTTTTGACCTCGTTTGCATACACTTTCAAGACAAGAGAAATTAGAACAAATTTTCACAAAGCAAATACAAGTAATAAATACAAGAAAATGAAATAATGTCTCTAGTAAGATCGCTTTAAACGTTCATTCTTTAAGCTACTAGCAACCGTTACCTCCCCGGCAACGGCGCCATTTGATTAGCCATAACTTGTAGTCGGGTTGACCAATTCAAGAATTTATCGAACCACATGGAGGTCGATGCTAGCACTTAAGCGATATCACGTTTATCACGATTTTATAGAGACGAATCATAGATGGATTGTTTGGGTAACAAGTAATTAAATGAAAGTAGACAAACAATAATCCAATGACAAGATAAAAATGATGAATGAGTGGTTTTCCAAATTAAGTAGAAGTGAGATTAACAACACTAATGAAGTGGTAACTTATGGATTCATACATTAAACTCATATGTATCAAGGGTTAAGACTAAGGGCCAACACTTATACCACCTAAACTTCCTCTCGAAATGAATAGGATGTAGATCATTTGCACAATCTCAAAATAGCTCAAAGGTTGGTTCTAAATTAAACTATTCCAACTAGGTACTAAGTTCAATTATAGAATCCCTTCATATAATCAATTGACTTCTCAATCTAACTAATCACATGTTCCATCAAAGGGTTCTAAATAATAAAGGATTTCTCAATCACTTTACCATCTATAATGTACATGAGGTGTTTGATGAAATGATTCACTTGACTATCCTAAGCACATAATTGATTTCTCAATCTAATCATATAATTAGAACAATCAAACACACAAAACATCATAGATCTCAAGATATATAAGCACCAATGATAGAAAATCAAATATCCCCATCAACATATGAATTTAATTACATAGATCCACAAATTAACCAACAACCTTCATGTTGCTAATCTCACAAGGGAGATTAGCCTACAATCTTCATAAGATCCATAACATAGACATTATAATTCTTACAAATCATGATAAACTAAAGGATTAACACAAAATTGGAATGAAAACTCCCTTGGAAATGGATCCAATTGAATCTCCCTTCTTCCTTTGGTGATCACCCAAGCTTCCTTGCTTCTTCACTTGATTTGGATGGAGGAAATTATGGAGAGATGATATAGATCTCAAAAAATGGATGAATGGGATGGAGAATATGGTGTGAAATCAAAGGAATGGTGTGTGAGATGTGTGGGAACAGTAAAATTTCGGATCCCCTTTAAAATGTTGAATAGATTGGTATTTATACCCCATGGAGACCTTCTAGAAGAATTGTAAAAAATATCCTGTTCTGGTGCCGACACGAGTCGTGCTACGTAGCACGGGTCGTGTCGTGTCAGGGCATGCGGCACACGAGTCGTTCTGCGTCGCACGGCCAAAGGGTGGCCATGTTGAATGCCTAGACGTCGCCGCACGGCCTCCGCTTACAGGCCCGTGTCTTGTACACGGGTCGTGCTCCGCAACACGGGTCGTGCTCCGCAACACGACCAAGTGGTGGTCGTGTTGGATAAATAGATGCCGCCGCACGACCATTCTGGACAGGCCCGTGTCTGGCACACGGGCCGTTTTGCTGCAACACGAGCCGTGTTGACGGCACGGCCAGCCGTGTTCTTGCACCTTTGTTTCTTCTTCTTTGTTTGATCTTCCTTCTTCATTTTTACTCCATTTTCACCTGTTATATGTATGTTTAAGATCATTCTCACACATTCCTATGAAAATACATAACACCACCAAAATACACGAAAATACGGATAAAACAATACGCAAAATACACTCAAAAAGGCACTAAAATCTAGGTGAAAATAACGACAATCATATATGTTGCTGTATCAAAAGTAAAAGATTGAAAAAGTTTGAAACTTTGGTGTCTTGATGAAGAAGGTAATGTATCAAACAAAACACAAAACTTGGTTTACCGATAAGTTTTCAATAATGTTTAATAATTTTTAATATTAAATTATTCATATGGCACTTATAATTAAAACAACAATAGTATATCGAAAAAATTTAATTTTAACAATAAAGATAAATTAAAATATGAACTTATATAATATAATTAAAGACAAAATAATAGTATTAATTTTATTTAAAAAAAAATTAATGATCCCACGTAGTACGCGGGTTCCATGCTAGTTATTATATAAAGAGAGTGACTAGTGTATAGTAAGGGGCATAAATTGAATTGGTGCCCCTACCCTTCTTCCTGCTCTTTTATTAATATTATTTTTTATTTTATTTTTAAATTTCTTATATTTAAATGACTATTATACCTTAAACCATAAATCCTATGGATAAGTTATACCCTAAACCAAAAGGGTAAAATTACAATTATATCCTAAACCCTAGACCCTAAACCACAATGATAAAATTACAATCATACTATAAACTCTAGGGATAAATTATACCCTAACCCACAAGGTTAAAATTATAATTATATCCCTAAAATTAAATAAATAAAAAATAGAATTTTTTTAAAAAAAAGTAGCAATAGCAGTAAATTAAAAAAAAAAAAATACACACCGAAGGTGAAGGAAGGAGGTTGTAAATTTCAAAATTAGTGCCCCTTCCCACCTTAGTCATTGTCTTATATATAAATTTATAATAATAATATATAAAAGAAATAAAAAAGTCTTCTATGAGAAGATGTTTATGTGAGATAAATTAATGTATTTTTGTTATATATATAAAGTATGTTTATTGGGAGTATATGATTTTTTTTCTAAATATAATTAATGATGCCTTAAAGTATAATTTTAAAATATTATAATATAGAATATATTATTTTAATTAGAGTTGTTAAAAAGCCAACAAACCATAAGCCCGACTCGATTAACCCTAAAAATTAGGATTAGAATCAAGAAATTTGATCACGTTTAACATTCGGGTTTTTTGGCCCGAACCGATTAGCCCGTGGACTTAGGGCTGGCCCACAATCTAATCGGGCTGGCCCGTAGGATTGAAAGTTATTATTATTATGTTTAAGTTGCCTTAACACTCATAAACTATATATCAACCACCCCTCTTCCACACTACCCCATGCAATCGTTCGACAAACTCTCATCAAACTTTTAAATTTCATCTCTTTCCCTCACTCTAATTCACTCTTTTCTCTAATAAATAAAATAATGCATAAATAAATATATTAAATTAATTTAATTGTCACAAAATCTATTAAATTATGTTTTAACAATATTTTACTTAAATTAATGTATGAATTAATTTTTAATTTGTTATATTATTTATAATAAATTTAATTTATAATTTTTTAAATATTTTTATCATTCAAACCCCAAGCTCGCCCTATTTAACGCGAAGCCCGTTAGAATTAGTATTAGGTTCACCTTTTAGTAGTTCGTTTAAATTGGATCGATTAGCTCGAAGCCCGTTAAGGTTGCATCGTTTAACATCTCTAATTGTAATCATTATTACAACCATGAAGTATATATAAATAAATTATTTTCTGTTTAAGAGTTTTATATTTAATTCATTGAATATATTAATGCAGATGGAATCCTCGTAACGCTAATTCATAATATACATAGATCAATGTATAAATTAATAATACTAATTTACAAAATAAATATTTTTTTAATATAAAAAAATATAATAATAATTTTTATTTAAATAGAACGTGTAAGTTTTCAAATGAAAATTATAAAAATAAATGTTATTGATATCAATATTAATGTTTAATAATGTATTAACAATTTCATTATATAAAAAAGAAATTTATTAATAATAATTGAAATTGAAGTTCAAAAAAAAAAGTCAATAAAAATATGTGTGGGTTTAAATTTAAACAAAATTAATATTGAGTGAGCCAATTTATGTCATATATGTAATCCATATATGATCTTCCCAAATCTTATTAAAGGATTCTAATTTTAACTCCACAAAACAATCACATCTCATGAGTATATTCAGAATCTCAATCACATCTCATGAGTATATTCAAAAATCTCAATATATGCTTGAAGTTGAGAAAACTAATTATAAGCTACCAATTTATATACTTACAATGTTGTGTTAACAAATGAGAGGTTGTACATAAATTTATTTATTTACAAAACATATATCCGTTTCATATGTTCAATATAAATAATAAATTGGAGATTATATTTATCATATGTAGTGCTAAAAATGATTTTAAAGTCTAGTATATAAATGCATTGCATAAATTGCTTCTACATTTTGGGTGTGATATTATAAACCGTTATTTCAACCACAATATTTCGTGCCAAAAGATGGGCATCTTCATTCACAAGTGAATTGACCTTTTGTTTTGTCGGAGATGTCTCATAAATGTTATTCATCAATCTGAAAATCCCATTAGCAAACTCTCAATTGAAATTATAGTAACATGTTTCCATCATATTCCTTCATCAAGTTTAGAGGCGAGAGAGGAATATCTTGGCTTGTGTTTGTTGGAGTATTGGTAAGTTACAAAGATAGTGGCATGATTGACGGAGATGATCATTCCAATAAAATGTTTCAAGATCTGTTACAATTGTTGATTAGCTGTAATTACTCCTCAGCTAATAAGCAACATTATAAATAATGGTTGTAATATATTTTACAAAGTGTGAGAGAATAAAGATAATTTCCCCATATATGTTATTTCTTGTAGGGATTGTTAGATGATTCAACATGGTATCATGAGCTTTTGATCCTGGAAATCTCATTTTAAAAAAAATGGAAGAGAGACAGAAGTCCATTAATAATAATTTTGCAGAGATTGATTCTGCCATGGTTGCTAAGGTGCACAACGTTGGAAACAATAATTGGAGCAAAATAGTAAACTATAATGGGAATTGGAGTGGGGGTAGAGGAAGAAGTTACGCTAGACTTACAAAGGAAGAGAAGGCCAAATTAGTTTGTGAAAATTGTGGATATAATGGTCATGAATAGAATACATGCTTCAAGAAGCATGGGATACCTGATTGGTATAAGTTGTTGAGGGATAAGAGAAATCTAAACCTTTTGCTAACAATGTTATCTCTGAGCTTAACACTTCTTTGCAGATAAAAAATACACATAAGAAAGGAGGAGGTATTCCAGATCTACAAGCTATCCTTTATCACCTACAGGAAATGATACAATGCATAAAGGTTAAAGAAAAGAAAGATAGAAATATGAACAATGCCCGGTTCATGGACTTTTCTGGTAAGAATGATTCACATTCTTTACATTTTGCTCTATCTGGTTTCGAAAGTAGATACGAGGGAAATTGGATAGTTGACACAGGAGCTAGTAGACATATGTGTATTGATGCACATATGATGAGTAATATGCATGCAGTAAAAGAAAAGTAGTCAGTTTGTATACCAGATGGAAGTACAAAAGAAGTGGAATATGAAGGGGGAAGTCGGCATTTCTTCAAGGATTATCTTGAGACATGTGTTGTATATTCCTAGCTTCAAATACAATTTGTTGTCTATTGCTCAAGTTTGTGCAGATTCCAAGTTAAAATGTACTCCCTCCGTCCCTTGGTAAGAGACTCATTTGCTTTTGGGCACGTGGATTAAGGAGTATTATTATTTAATGTGTAGTGGGTTGTTGTATTAGTGGGTGTGTGGACCCCATGTTTTAATTGTATTAGTGGGTGTGGGTGGGTCCCATGTGTCCAAAAAAAGAAATTGGATCCTTTGAGTGGGACAACCAAAATGGTAAAATGAGACACTTACCTAAGGACTTAGGGAGTATATTTCTTGGTAACACTTGGTGTCTACAAGACCTTCTGAGTGAAGAAACGATTGCTGAAGGAGATTTGAGAGGTAACTTATATATTTTGAAGAGTAAAGAAAAGATTACTAACATGTTTGTAATGTTTCTATAGACATTTGGCATAAAAGAATGGGCCATGCATCTGTGCATACCCTGAAACACTTAGCTTTTATCCAGAAGGATTTTAATAAGAAAAGTATTAATAATATTGATACTTGTGAGGTTTGTTTCAAGTCAAAACAACACAGACTTATTTTTTTCCCACAGTTATATACAATCACGTGATTATTTTGAATTGTTGCTTTTGGATGTGTGAGGCCCTTGTAGAGAGGAAAGTATTACTGGTGCTTCATATTTTTTAACTGCAGTGGTTGATTTTAGTAGGGGCACTTGGGTGTTTCTTATGAATCACAAGCCTGATGTGACTAGGATACTAAAGGCCTTTATTATTATGATTGAAAGACAACATGACAGAAAGGTGAAGAGGATAAGATCTGATAATGGAACATAATTTCTATGTAGTGATGTTGAATTATTTTGTCAAAGCCAAGGCATAATACATGAAAGGACTTGCACCTACACTCCACAACAAAACGGTGTGGTAGAAAGAAAACACAAGCATTTATTAGATGTGGCAAGAGCATTACTATTTCAAGCATCCTTACCCACCAAATTTTTGCCATATTCAATCTTGACTGCTTCTTTTCTCATAAATAGAATGCCTAGTAGGATATTGCAGTGGAGAACACCTTTTGAGGTGTAATATGGGAAACAAACTGATTATCACAGACTAAGGCCTTTTGGTTGTTTGGCATATGCAGCAAATGTGCATCTAGGTAAGTTAAAATTTGACACAAGAACATCAAAGTGCATTTTCATGGGATATATGCAAGGACAAAAAGGATATAAGCTATATAATCTGGATAGTGGAAAAGCCTTGGTGTCTAGAGATGTTACTTTCTTTGAGCATATATTTCCATTTCAGTCTCACTCTTCTTCTGAGGAGCAACCTTTATGGCTACAAAAAGATGAGGACATCCAGAGAGCTATAGATGACTATAGATCAGTTACCAAAAATTCCATTGATGACAATGTGGTTCACCAACCACCAATGGAGGAGTCAGAGGTGGAAGAGACTGATTTGACAAATGAGAATGAAATTTATAGAAGGAAAAGTACAAGACCTACAAAGCCTCCAGCATGGAAAAAGAATTATATTTGTGCAACATCATCTTCCACCATCTATCCTATTCGTACAATTCCTCGCACAGAACCTACAGGAGTGAGCACTAAATATTTGGCTTTTCTTACTAACTTGTCAGTTGAAAATGAGTCAACTTATTATAATCAAGCAGCTACACAGAAAGTATGGATTGAAGCAATGGAACAAGAACTAGCAGCTTTGGAGGCAAACAAAACTTGAGAGCTCACCACTTTGCCACTGAACAAAAAGGCCATTGGAAATAAATGGGTTTACAAGATTAAGAGAAAGCCGGATGGATCAGTGGAGAGATATAAAGGTAGACTAGTAGCAAAAGGGTACAACCAACAGTTAGGGGTTGATTACTTTGAGGTTTTCTCACCAGTGGCTAAATTAGTCACAGTACGATTATTTTTTTCTGTTGTTGTGAAAAATGGTTGGGATTTGCATCAATTAGATGTGAACAATGCTTTTTTGCATGGTAATCTATCAGAGGAGGTTTATATGTAACCTCCACAGGGATATTTCAAAGCACAAAAAGGGCAAGTATGTAAATTGGTGAGAAACTTGTATGGGTTGAAGCAGGCTTCCAGAGAATGGAACATTGAATGATGCCACAAGTTGGGAGAGTTTTGTTTGATTCAGTCCAAAAATGATCATTGTCTTTTCACTTTACAAAGGAATGGATATTTCCTTGCTATGCTTGTGTAAGTTAATGATGTACTCATCACAGGTTCTAGTCCTGATTTGATTAATGAGCTTAAAGTCTTTTTGGATAAGACATATACTATCAAAGACCTGGGGATTGCTAAGTTTTTCCTTGGCATAGAAATTTGAGAACCACAGAAGGAATTTCTCTTTGTCAAAGAAAATATATCCTTGATATTCTATCAGATGTTGGGATGACTGGATGTAAGCCTGCATCTACTCCACTTCTTATTGGGTTGCAGTTGACTTCAACAGATAGAAGCCCTCTACATCAACCAGATCAGTACAGAAGACTAATTGGTAGACTACTCTATTTAAATTTGACAAGACCTGATATTACTTATGCAGTCCAACAACTTAGGCAGTTCCTTGGTACTCCTCATATCTCCCATTAGGATGCATCCCTACATGTTCTGCGGTATTTGAAGGGTACACCCTCACTTGGATTATTCTATCCATTAAATCACAGTTTGAAAGTAGTAACATAATGTGATGCAGATTGGGCAACATGCAAGGATACAAGACGATCGGTCACAGATTATGGTGTTTTCTTTGGGGGCTATTTAGTTTCATTCAAAAGCAAGAAGCAGGTAACAGTTTCTCGTTCCTCAACAGAAGCAGAATACAAAGCTCTAAGTACTACAGTGTGTGAGCAGCAATGGACATCTTATCAACTCATGGATTTTCATATAACACCAGCTCTTCCTATAGCACTTCATTGTGACAATAAGGCTACATTACATATCACAACTAATCATGTCTTTCATAAGCGTACTAAGGATCTCGACATAGATTGTCATCTTGTTCGAGATCAGTATAAGGCCGGTTTTGTTCTTTCTACATTCGTTTCTTCTATATTACAATTAGCAGATAGTTTCACCAAAGCGCTTGGGGGACAATTGTTTAGGATGTTTGTGTACAAGTTGGGGATGAGAGATACTCTACAACCTCCAGCTTGAGGAGGGGGTGTTGGAGTATTGGTAAGTTACAAAGATAGTGACATGATTGACGGAAATGATCATTCCAATAAATATTTTAAGATCTGTTACAATTGTTGATTAGCTGTAATTACTCCTCAGCTACTAAGCAACATTATAAATAATGATTGTAATATATTTTACAAAGTATGAGAGAATAAAATAATTTCCCCATATATGTTATTTCTTGTAGGGATTGTTAGATGATTCAACAATGTTGACCTTATAATCAGCCTAGTGCCATGTCCTCTTTCCCCTCTTTTTTTTGTTTTTTTTTGTTTCTTCTCAAGTCAAGCTCATCCTATGAGCACACATGGCAAGAAGCTTTTTTAGAATTTGGAAATTTCATAGAACCGTGACGAAACCTAAACCGAAACATCTGGTATTTACAACGGTGGACCCTAATCCATATCTCAATGTCTTCTTCCACAACTTCTGTAAATAGAGTGCCTCCCAGCTCCCTTCGGTCATTGTCTCTGTCGGTCATCGCCTCGCCTCGGAGAACCGCCTCCCTGCCACCTTCGACGAAGCCTTCAACTCCATCTTTTGGGTTAAAAATCAATCACGTTAACAAACTCTCTCTCGTTTCCTATGGCTAAGTTGAGTTTTTATTTAATGAAAAGTTGGCTTATTGGTTATGCTAAAATTTTTCACCGTAAGTAACAACCAAGTAGAAGTAAAATATATAAATAAAATAGTTTTACATGTCAAATCTTGATTAATAATCATTAAAAAGTCTGCTTCATCTATATATTTATCTATCTATCTATCTATATATATATATATATAAAAGCAACAAATCACCATTTATGGAAAGGTTTTTTATTTCCCGCCCAAACAATCCCATTTTGATATCTTCCCAATTTCTCATATTTTCTTCAATTTATCACATATCTCCCCAATTTCCCATATTTTCTTCAATTTATCACATGTTATCATTTATCACATTACATTCTAATATCTCCTCAATTTCTCATAGTTTCTTCAAATTTTCACATGTTATCACATATTTTTGCATCTTCTCATCTAACATATTTAATCTAATTAAAGATCCCAAATTAATGGAAATTTGCTTATTGTGTTAAATTAACAAATTGAATCAATTATTTTGTAAATTACGGAGTTGATTTAATTGAGAAGTTTGTACTTTTATGTGCATAATAATAAAAGCTTTTAATGTGAAAAAAATAAAATGATAAAATAAACTAGAGTCAATAAATAGTAGGTACAAAATGTATTTAAAAATTATTAAGCTATACATTCGCTTCAGAAAATTACCGATAAATGCAAAATTATATTTTATTTTTCCCATAATACCTATACATATCCGTACATTAGTGTGCATTGTTAAGATGGAAACAAAAATACGTTATTTATACAAATGTACATTAGTGTACATTCTATTGAGAAAGAAACAGAAAATACGCGATTAAATTAAAGAACCCTACTAATGTACATTAGTGTGCATTCTTGAGAGAGAAACAAAAAATACGTGATTAAATTGAAAAATCCTACGAATGTATACCAGTGTGCATCTTTGAGAGAGAAATAGAAAATACATGATTGAAACTATTGTTAAGTATATTAGTGTACATTCTTAGAGAAAAATAGAAAATACGCAATTAAATTGAAGAACCATACGAATGTACATTAGTGTACATATTTGAAGAACCCTACGAATGTACATTAGTGTGCAGCTTTGAGAAAGAAATAGAAAATACGTGATTAATTAAATTGAAAATAGGGTTGTTATAATTATCCTTAAATCACTCATCCATTATTTTTATTTGATTTAGTGTACATTAGTGTTCAATGAAACTAGTGTTAAGTGAAAACGTTGAAATATTCAGCGTTGTAAATAAGGGTAAAGCTAGAAAAAGAAATAGACGTTTAGATCAATATATTCATTAGTAATTAGGTTATATATACGCGTACCTATCAGTAATAATCCCAATAAACTAAATACATAGAACAAGGAATATTAAATTTTATACAATAAGTATATTTTTTTTATAATAAACAAAATTAAAAACTACAGAGTGCTTAATTTAAAATGTGAACTCATTGTTGTTAGCTAAAATAATAATAATAATAATAATAATAATAATAATAATAATAATAATAATAATAATAATAATAATAATAATAATAATAATAATAATAATAATAATAATAATAATAATTCAAGATTCATAATATCAATTAAATTATAAAACTTATATCAATTAGAATATTATAACTGTTTTGGTCATTTTTATTAATATCTCAATATCTAATATACGTAATCAAAGGAATTCAGAATTGTTCAGATGTAGACTTTATACAAAAAATAATTGTGTAATTTTGAACTGTTTTTCAATCTACTATTTTTTATGTGTGAGATGAGTCGATTTATTGTTAAAATATGATTATTATATGGATAAAATATGTTTATTAGTTTCACTTTAAAATTAAATGAGGCATAAATATTAATCTATGTATCCATTCAAATTGGAATAAATACTCGATATGGAGAAATTATTAAATCTTAAAAAATGATGTCAGTGCAACGCACGAGTAACAGGTAGGGTAGGGTAAATTCCAGCCATTTGTGAGGTGTTCATTAATAGGTTAAATCAGGAATAATCGTTGTGTTTAAGATTGGATTGCATGTTAGCGAAAAATAATCAATACATGACATTGGAATTTTTTTATTAAATATAATTATATAATGAAACCTAAAAAAATAATGAGAACTTGCAATTTTATTTTTTTTAATTTATGATGCTTACATATAGTGATTACTTGTAAAAAAAGAATATATATAAAAGATGTCTATATATAAATAAAAAATAAAAAAATTAGCCATTTCAGGAAATAGTATTTATTTATTATATGCTCAAATTTTTTTTAAAAATCTATTCCCATACAATGCACGAATAAATGTTTCTAGTTTAGTAAAAATAGAGATTGATATGTATTGAGTAGATATTAAATTACTAGTATTTACTTAATTTTTCCTTTTCTCTCTCACACTATTTTTTTTTTTATATTTTTAGTTTTGGTGGGATCTTCATTGCAAGAGTGCCTTTTATATTAGTTCTAGTAATAATAACTCGTGCGTTGCACGGACATGGTTGATATTTAATTATTTTTTTACATATACCCCACCCCCTCCGTCAATCTAAAGGTCTTTATTTTATCATTTTGGGTGGTCACTCCAAATCTATCAATTTTCTTCTTTTAGTAAAATGGTCCCACAAATGACTCACTACTCACTACATATCAAATTACCCACTACGTATAAACAAAATAATACTCATTAATTCATATGAAAAAAAATAATGAGCACCTTTAAAGTAGGCGGAAAGATTATCACATTACTTCCTCCGTTCTACTAAACTTTTCACCATTACTATAGATACGGAGTTTAAGAAAAGTTGTTTTTTACCAATTTTATCGACTTTTAGGGGTATTGTGGTATTTTTAAGTAATAAATAAATAATAAAGTAAGTTATGTGAGGTAAGTGAGAGTGGCATTTTTGAAAATATAATGTAGTGAGAGGTTATTTGTTTTGAATCTTATACTATTTTTGGAGGGTGAAGAGTGTAGTGGGACAAACAAATGAGGAAAGGGTGAAGAGTTTAGTGGGACGGAGGGAGTATAATTTTTTGAGATCTGAGATTTGAAAATTGATTAAATTATTTAAAGGGTCTGTAAATTATTTAAATAATTTGAAAAAAAATTTGATTAAAATATTATATATATATATATATACTTTGATTGGAAAAGTCCAATTTCTCTATATACTACCTCTGGTTCGATAATAATTTTTACATTCTAAAAATGTAGTAATTATTTATAACACATTGCATAAATTTTATAGAAAAAGCAAACAGTAATTTTATGGTACCGTAAAAGTACTATATTATTATGTGCATAAATTTTGAGATTAAAGAAAAGGTGTGAAGTTATAGCATGTAGGAATAGAGATGGCAACGAGTAAGATACTCGCTTATTTTGGGATACTCATACTCATATCCGTTTAAATATTAATTACTCATATTCGTACCCATCTCATTTTAAATAAAAAAACCATTATTTAATTTTGTGATACCTTAATTGTGTTAATATTGTACTATATATTATTATGTACATAAATTTTGAAATAAACAAAAATAAAAAGTGTGAAGTTATAGCATGTAGGAATAGAGATAACAACTCGTATCCATTTATTAAATACCCGTATATGTACCCACCCCGTTAAAAAAATTTATTATCATACCTATTCCCATCTCATACCTAATTATCAAAACTCGCGGGTTACCCATACTCATTTAATATTCATTTATTTTATCTATATTTGTTGATGCGAAGTGTTGAGACCAGTGTCATCACATCTGGAATCACATCTGTCCTCCACCAGTTGTTTTATTAACCACTAATATTGTTTTGTTGTTTCGATTAGTGTTGTGCTTAATGTTGCTTTCAGAGTTATTGCGGTTGAAGTGCTGAATGTGTTGGATGCAAAGACCAAGTCAAACGCAGACCTTGAAGACACTGGAGCAAACTGGAAAGATCCGAAAGCTCTAGAAGGATCTAGAAGACGAAAATAACTACCTCTCTTAGTGGGCGGTTATTTGAGCCTGCACGGGTGGTATCTACATCTCCTACGTGGGCCACTCATCATTTGGAGCCTGCAGCCATCTATATATGGAAGCTGCTAGTTGCCAAGACAAGTGATCGAAAAGGCAATCCCACTATACAGTGTAAAAGATCCTAGATAGGTTTCTTTCATAGTATTTATACTGGTGTTGTAACACTTAGTTCAACATCAGTTTTCTACTGTTCCCGTACATTTTGTGTGTGTTGTTCACAGGCAATAGAAGCCCACATGTGAAGTAGGTTTAGATTCTAACAAGTCTAGGTTCTGCCATTTGGGAACGTGTTTGGATTTTAGATCCGATTTTGTATTCGAAGGGTGGAAGAATTGTTTCCACACCTAAGAGCCTGTTTTTGTAATCACATTTCTAATAGTGATATTTATGCCATGAGGCCGCCACAAACTTGCAAAAGTTTGTGGAAGATTGAGTAATTCGTGTGTTAAGTTTTCCGTTGATTTACAACTTGTTCTATATTTAGTCAAGTCATATTCTAATACATACAGTATTGTTCAAAGTGTCATCACACTTAGGATAACATCGTACAAAAATCACACTTTGCACCGTTGGGCACCCGACAATATTTATATTTATTTATTGTTTAAATTAATATTTTATTGAAAATATTTTATTATTAATTAAAATATAATATAAATTCTCTTTTGATATTAAATTAATTATATTTTAGACACAGTTTACAATTAAAATAAATTTTAACATAAGAAAATATTTTGGACAATGAAATTAATAATATACAAAATAAATAAAATATTGCAATAATAAAGATAAAAATTGTGTAAATGATGTTATGTATTCACGTTAAAAACAAATAAAAAAATAATATAATAAAATAAAAAATATATAAAAAGAAATTTACCTTTAAAAAATAAAAAATAATTTAGATATATAAAAGACAATAAAATAAAAATATATAAAATAAATAAAATATTACAACAATATAGATAAAGATTGTCCAAATGATATTATGAATTCACGTAAACAAAATAAAATTACTTAGATATATAAATAATTAATTGATATATATATTATGGGAGGCCAAGAAAATGAATGGATGAGATAAAATAAAAAACAAAATAAATGGATGAGTTATTGTTAAAAACTGGTAATCACACTCAAGGGATGAGATGTTACAATAACTAATGAAGGGTCAAGATTTAATGTTTCTAAGCTAAATTAGGTAGGTTAAAATGGGAGTGTAATATTTGGTCTAATTTTAACTTTTAAAGTGTGTTTTATTATATATATATATATATATATATATATATATATATATATATATATATATATATATAGCTAAATTAGGTAGATTAAAATGGGAGGAAAAAATTTGGTCTAATTTTGACTTTTAAAGTGTGTTTTATTATATATAAAGATTAAAAATATGAATATTTTTAATTTTAATGCCTAAATAATTAGAGCATTTCCAAAAACATCTTTATAATTTGGAGAGTATTTTGAGTGAAATATAGAAATTTAAATTTTAGAGAGCCACATTTTTTATCTCCTCCAACACTCTATTTCTACATTTCATTTAATTTGTTATCTTCCCAAAGTTTATTTATTAGTACATTTTTTATATTATATTCTCTCCTAATTTATTTTTACTATAGACGTGAATTAATTAATATAGTGGTGATTTTTAAAACTTGATTGTGGATTTTGAAAATCAAACGATATTTGCATTGTGGATAGATCTCACTAAAGTCTAAAGTTGGACCAGTTGGAAATAGACATACTGTTAATCACATTTTGCATGTAATTTTCATGCTACTCACCATATTTGATCTATGTCATTAAGTATATTAATATGGTGATTGTTGGGGTTTAACCACGAATAGTAATGTGGTGAATGCCGCGGTAATTCCATTGTTAGTATATATGAGATGGATCAGATTGTTGAAGGTAGTCTGAATGAATAGCATAAAATTGTGCACTAAGAATTCTTAAATAATTATCTTCGGAAAGTAATATATAGCCCAAGTGGGAGATTGTTAGGAAATTCATATTTCCTATACTCCCTCTGTCACGTTTCAATGTTTACGTTTGCCTTTTGCACGTTGATTAAAAAGTATTATATTTTAATAGATAGTGGGTAGAAAAATATAATATTTAATGTGAAGTGGGTAGATGTATCAGTGTTGGATGATATATTTATTGTTTTAGGTGGATCCCATAGTCCTAAAATGGAACACGTGAACATTGAAATGAGACGCGCAAAATAGAAACGTAAACATTGAAACGGGACGGAGGGAGTATAATTTAATTGTGGGCAATAAATTAATATTCAATTATATTAGCTATTCAAATAATATGTTGGTCTTAATTAAGTGATTAAAATAAAGTAAAAGTCCATAGGCTACATTATTTGATATGGGCCAATGAGTAGATACTCAATATTACGTAATCAGGTGATTATGGGTTGCCTAGTTTGAGTAATATATATAGATACCCTAAGTTATGGTCCCTGATACTAAGCTGCACGCAGTTTCTCTTTCCCATCTGAAGAGATTACATAGGTCTTGAGGGAAATCAAGAGGCTTAGTTGAGGAAGGTCTTACACCTGCTGATCTTCCGTTTTCGAATAATGTTTGTTTTGGATGTAAGTAGAAATAAAGAATTTGAATTTGAGAATATTGTTTGGATTTAATAAATTCAAATCTATGTTTGTTTTAAAGGGATTTAAGTATGATAAATTTTAACTTTATGTTAAATTAATATATAAGAGTAGGGAGAAAAGTGTGTGAGATTGTAGAATGTGATGTGTGTAAGAGGTAGGTGAGATTTATGTAATCCGATTTTACTAAACTCCGACTAGAATAAGGAATGGAATAGATAATCCTAAACCTGTACTAATAAACCAGAAATTGTTTGTTTTAGGTGTAAATAGGAATAAGAAAATTAAATTTAAAATTAGATTGAATTTGTAAAACCAACAAATAGTGTGTAAGAGTAGGGGATAATGCGAGTGTGAGTATAGGGTGTAATAAATACTCTCTCCTTCCATCCACTGTCAATTTATCCATTTTACTATTTTGGCTCGTCCATCCTTAATTTATCTATTTCACTTTTTGGACTATAGGACCCACACCCTCCACTAATACAAATAAAATATGAGACTCATATCCTCCACTAATACAACTACCTACTTCAAATAAAATAATAATACTTTTTAATCCACGTGCAAAAAGTAAATGAATAATTTGAGGATGAACGGAGGGAGTATGATTTAGATAATTCAAAAATCCTTTAAATGTGAAAGAGATTTTTTATTTGTAAATTTAGATTTTAAAACCGGAAAGGGTATAACACTATGCTATAAAAAAATATGAAATTATTACTTATAGGTACAAGATATAAGATAATATTACTAATAGATACATAGTATAAATTATATTACTATTAGGTACAAAAGTACCTAATGTAAAGTCTTAATTACCCTTTCATCCATAATTAGTTGAATATGTAATTCATAATTAGTTAGATAAAAATTCACGTTCCTATTTATTTAATTTCCTATATTCTAGTTATCTCTCTTAAAAAATCAAACTATTTTAGGAATTCTCTCTCCAAAGTGAATACATCATTGAACTTAATAATCATTTATTAACGAATCATTTTGCATTTTGCAGGATTAAATTTCGATGCACAAGCATAAATAAATTGAATACACATTTTATACATGGTATTCAGAGTGGTATTTAATTTTTTCATGTATTAGAATTCCGTTTTTATACATTGTGTATCGAAGTGGGTATTCAGAAGAAAAAAAATTCAATGCATTCTTACAGGGATTCACACAACAAACCATTGAAATTTACACAATAAACCATTGAAATTTAATTATTTCACGAATCATTGTGCTGGATTAAATTTCGATACCTAAGAAGAAATAAATTGAACACATTTTGTATATGGTATTTAGAATGGATCTAAACATATGTGCATCAGTATTCCATTCCTAAAATAAATTGAATACACACTTCATACATGGTATTCAGATTGTACCCGAACATTATCATCATTTTCTATAACATGGAATAATTTTTATACATTCAGAATCCATGTAACAACAATCGTATAACCAAACACAAATTGCATTAGCATACCGCGAATCACATAATCCTTATATTTACTAAGCCCTTGTGTTCTACACTCTCCTAAATATCCACTTCGAATACCAAATTATAAATCGTTTCTACATCAATCACATAAAACACCATTAAAAATCACAAAACATACCAAATTCTAAATTTCTTGAATATCCAATCTGAATACCAAATTATAAAGGAACTATATACTCTTAATTTTGGAGGATATAACAATTGGCGTTTTAAATTATTAATCTCCGTTTAACCCTTTTTGACATATTGACTAATCTCCAACCTATTTCCTATTTTCATGGGGAGTTTTATGGATAAATTAATTTCTGAATACAATTAAATTTAAAATAGGGTTAAAAGCGGTACTTAATGAATTCAATTTATAGCGTGTAGTAATATAATTTGCTCATTGTATCTAGTGGTAATATAGGTACATCAATTGTACCAGTAAGTAATGGACCCAAAAAATATTAATACTATTAATTTATAAGTGCTTGCCAAAAATAAAATTTTGAAATTTTGTAGGTGGCAACGTCACATTCCATCTTAAAAAAATTGTGTATGTAGCGTCGCCATGTTCGTTCTTAAAAAATTTGTGTTGTGTATGTGACACTCTCATATTAATCTTGCAATTAATGTTTTACTAGTAATGTGCCCGTGTGCAACGCGTATAATCGAATTTTGTTATTTATTAATTATTTTGAATTTATATTTTTTAAGTAGAATCTATCAAATTAAAAGTATGATTTTTATTTTTTTTCTTTGTTGGTAAAAGAACATTTATATAGAGCTTCTATATTTTTAAGGATATAATGAAAAATTCAGCAATTTATTTATTTTCTAATCAAATTTATTTTACAGTTTATTTTTAACGAAACTGCAATTACAAAACCCATTTTCTTAATTTTATAATTATAAAGCAAACATTGTATTAATGTATTATCTATTTATATAAGACCTCATTTCATTCATCTATCATGCATAATCTCATCAACTCTACCAAGCCGCTAATTGAGTAATTTAATTTATTATACTAATTAAATGAATAATAATAATTTGATAATAATTATACACCATTAAAATAATAATAATTATTATTAAATAGAAAAACTTTTTTTTTACTGATGCAACGATATATTGATTTTTTTTAATCTAATTCTGTTATTTTAAGTTACAGTAATTTGTAATTTTGTAATTAGAAAGCTTTAATTACCAAATTTTTTATATATAGTTATAAATAAAATTAAAGATTTATATGAAAAGAAAATTGAAAATTAAGGCCCAATTATCAATTCACCAATTATTATTTAAAAATATCTAAAAATTTTAATACTATTATTCTTTCAAATTAAATTAATGATTTATATGAAAAGAGAAAGAAAATTAAAGGACTAATTAAATAAAGTAAAGTAAATGATAAAAAATAAAGGTACTCGAGACAGGTATATGTAAAATGGATTGTGAGACGGGTCGATTCATTATTAAAATAGGGTTATTATATAAGTATGTTTATTGGTAGTTAAAGTATGTTTGTATAATCATATTTAAACGTTACTACTAATAAAGTATACTTTACACATTTAATATAATAATCATATAATTAATTTTATTAATATATATATATATATATATATATATATATATATATATATATATATATATATATATATATATTATTCATCATTATTAGACTCATAACATCTTGTTAATTAGGTTAGAAAAAACCTTATATAATTGAGTAATTTAATTTATTGCACTAATTAAATAAATGAGAATAATTTAAAAATTATCATTCACCATCTTAAATTTATAATAAAAATAAAATAAAATATCAAGAATTATTGATCATAATTATTTTTTAGTTTTTAATCTAATTAAGTACAATAATTTATATGGGTAGGTCTTGCGTGAAACTGTCTCACGTGAGATCATTTTTCACTTTTTAAAATAGTTATCACTTTCGCTATAAATCATTATCACTTTCGCTATAAAATATTATCACTTTTTATTTATATTATAAATTGTTCATGAAAGAACATTATCACTTTTCATTAATTTATTATCACTTTTCTTCATAAAAATTATCACTTTCTGACCGTCTCATGTAAGGGCTTACGTGAGACGATCTCACATAAGTCTTTGCTAATTTATATTTGGATCACTTTGATTACCAACTTTTTTTTATATATAGTTGAAATTAAAATAGTGATTTATACGAAAATAAAAAAAGAAATGGATAGTTACTACTAGATACATTAAAAACTCCTTTATTACTATTAGATACAAACATACGAAAATATTACTAATAACTATATAAATATATAGTGATATTTCAATATTACCCTTACAATGTGCTGCACATAAATGGTCGTGTGCAATAAAAGTTATGTGCAGTAAAAAAAATGTGTACAGCAAAAAAGTGTGGTGGTTCGACGATCGGTCGGCGGCGATCCGGCGGTGGTTCGATGATCGGCCGGCATAGGTCCGGTGGGAGATTCGGCGACCGACTGGCAGCCGGCCGGCGGCGGCAGTAGGTGTGTGAGTGGTTTAGGGTTTGTGGTTTAAAGTGTAGGATTATAATGCATTAAGATTATATTTGGTATTTTACTTAATATTTTGTATGTAAGAATAATTTTTTGAATTAATTGTATCTCTTAGTAATTTAGGGTACAAAGGGTGTATCTATAAGTAATTTTTTCAAGAAAAAAATAATTAATTTATCAATTAACATTTTAAAGACTTAGAAATTCTAAAAATATATATTATTACAAATAAAAAAAAATAATTTGAATACACTCATTCATTGATTCACATGATTTAGAATTAATGTACACCAAACTCCATATTGCACCCAATCATAATTTAATACTATAAAATAATAACATTTAAAATACAAATAATATAAAAAGAATTCATTAAGTGCATAGAATATAAATATTGTAATTTTAAAATCTATCATACTTAAATTCCCTTAAAACAAACATAAATTTGAATTTATTAAATTCAACCAATCTTAAATTCAAAGTCTTTATTTCTACTTACCTAAAAAAACAAACACCATTCGTTTACGGTTTTAAAACCCAAGTTTTGATTTTCAAAATCAACACTCAAGTTTTAAAAATCATCACTATATATACATACATACATTATTTCTCCTCAATTAATGCACTTTCTCTCTTCTCTCATTTACTTTATTTTAAATAAATTAATACTCCCTCCGCCCCACAATAAATTTCACACTTTCTGTTTTCGTCCGTCCCACAATAATTTGCACCACCCAAAAAAAAATATCAAATCAATTCCTAACCTTAAAGTACATCTTAGTTACAAGTTTACACTCCCACCTAACACACACAACATACTTTATAATTTATCTATTACATATAAATACCACATTACCCTCCGAAAGTAAAAAAACAACTTTTCTTAAACTCCGTGTCTACAGTGACGGTGCAAGCTTCTCTGGGACGGAGGGAGTACATTTTTATACATTGATTTGACATAAAGTTAAACATATCATATATCAAAAACCCAAAACAAACATATGATTATTCATGGTTTCCAAACCCCACAAAATCTCAAAACAAATATAACGAGTTTCATCAGAAGAAGTCAGATTTAATCGAAAGGATTGCTAAAAAGATGAAGAAAATGATTAAAGACATTAGAGGTGTAAAAAAAAAAGGTTACTACATAACAGTTGAAGTTTTATCATTTATTTATTGTATTGTCATTAAAAAGTATTACTTTAACTACATGGACTATTACTCTTTAGTTATACAAAGTATTTTTATTTTTATTTTTTATTATAAGAAGCGTCACTCTCTTTTTTTATTATTTACTCCTATTGTTTGTTGTTATAAAGAGTTACTCTCTTATTATACTAAGTGTTACTCTTCAATTATACAAAATGTTACTCTTCAATTATTTGAACAGTTACTCATACTATTACTTGTTCATCAGCTAGTATTTTTATTTATCACCAGATTTGGATCCCAACGTGCGGATTACTGGCAAACTACTCATACTATTACTTGTATAATTGTATGGAAAAGTGTTACTTCAAGCTTAGATGCTTTATTTATCACCAAATTGGATCCCAACGTGCGGATTACTGGCAAACCCTATATACAAAGGGTTACTCTTTAGTTATACGAAGGATCACTATCTTTTTATTATTTATTAATTTATTATTTTGTTATTATAAATTGTTATTCTTTAGTTACACGAAGTGTTATTTTTAAATTATACGAAGTATTACTTTTTTTTTTTTTTGTTAATTGAAGTATCACTCTTATTTTATGTTATATTTATTATTGTGCTATTATGAAGTGTTAATATTTAAAAAAGTATAAAGTAATTATGTGTGTGAAAAAAGAGTGGCAAATTTGAAATTAAAGTAATTTTTGAAGGTATTGGATAAATTGATGTTTTATTTTTTGGGGTGTGAAGGATTTTGTCAGACAAACAAATGAGAAAAGTGTGGTGGTTTTGTGGGACAGAGGGAGTATTACTCTTTAGTTATATGAAGTTTTAATCTTTACGTAGTTGAAATGTAACTCTCTCTTTTATGATTTATTTATTAATTTATTATAATAAAGTGTTACACTCTAATTATACGAAGTGTTTAATTAATTGAAATTTCACTTATTGCAAAATATTTTATATGGACATTACTCCTTATATCATTAGATTAGGAAAAGAGTTTATTTACTAATGTACCTGACACGACCTATCGTACATAAATTATAATTCAAATACTAATTATCATAAACATCATCATTATAAAAAGTTAAAAACTGCATATACTTTTTTTCTCACATAATATATTCATAACAAAAATCATAATCTAACATATGTTATCAGTTTTCTTACACCACATCAATCCACGCAAACATGTGACAATACTTATTATATTACATAGCAAAACATCAGCGGAAACAAAATAAGTCTACGGTCTAGCCCAATAGTCGTCATCTATGTACATCCGTTCAAAACCCTGTAGGAGCTTGATGAGCATTTTCTCAACACACAATTAATCCCCAAGTATGAAGGATATCAATTGTAGTTTCGAAAGGTGACCAAGTGAATATCGAACTCAAGGGACGGATAATTATCAATTTAATTATATTCTAGTAGACTAAGACTATGTAGATAAATTCAATGATGGTGATATTGAGATTAAGTAACAACTATTAATTAAAATATCAAGTAAAGATAACAAGAAGAAGAGATAAGTGAGTTGTGATCAAGTAAGAAAGTAGGTAGTTCTTCAGGTCATCCAGTTCCCCTTATTAATTCATCTTCCGCATGACGGTGTCCGACTCTACCTTGTGGTTTATGGACGCATCACTAAACCATGCAAATTCAATCTATAGACACAAGTAAATATGCGTATGACACGTGTGAATATCCTCAGAGCAAGAGATATAATTCACCCCCCTTTCTAGGTACTATCAGTATCAATTATTTCCCGTGCACTTAGTACTCTAACCCGATATGATCTCCCTTTATAGGTACTATGAAATTATACTATTTATCCTACTTATTAACCCGAATATGATTCAATTAACAAGTATTCATATAAGATAGTTCTAATAAGACTTCGGAATTCCTTCACTTAGAATTATAACATAAAACCCTGCTCAACAGTTAACGCACTCAACCAATAACCAAGTTATGTATTCAGACTCTACACAACAATTATTGATGCACAAAACGACCGTGAGTATGGATTAAAAATGCACAATCTTATATAAAATAAACCACAAGTAGTGTTGTACGGAGTTTACACACGAAAGATAAATTAACTCATGAAACCTTCATAACCCTAGAACTATCGAAGCGGCTCTATCCCATGATTGATCTAAGAACAATCATGGTTAGTTGGACCGATCATACTTGAATCTCCAGCGGAACCTCTCTTGCAGCTCCTCCGGATGATGAATGATCTCTCTCCTCTTGATCGATCTCTCTTCTCTACGTTAACAATGACTCTCTATACTGTTGTATAAGCCTTCTTTTATACTTGTAATCGCATCTCCCGGGCCTGGAATGGGATTTTTAAGTGATCACATGCATTGAGGGTGTAAAAATACGGATATGGTAAGTTTTCAAGGCTCAATTCGACTTCGTCAATTGGTCGAATTGGAGGTCGAATTGGCCTACTGTAAGTCCCAGGTGCTTGATTCGACCAGATGCCCTGGTCGAATTGAAGTGACGAGGTCGAATTGGCATCTCCGCTAACCAATTCGACCTCAATTCGACCTGATGCCCAGGTCGAATCCCCTGTCGTGGTCGAGTCCACCTTCTGCTCGTGTTATGTTGCTAATTCGACTAAAAGGGCTGGTCAAATTGATCACCTTTTGGTCGAATTGCACTCCTGCTTCGCCCAAACGGATGGCTTCGACTTTCTTTCTTCAGTTTTCAACACTTCCACTCCGATTTCCTTCGAAAAACCACCCAAATGGCTTCAACAATACCTTATTCGTGACTTTTCACAATATATATTAGTTTACAATCGATTACAACCTTCAAATACTTCATAATAGCACAAATTCAGGTACAAGATTCGTGAATTTATACACTCATCAAATCCCCAAACTTACATGTTGCTCGTCCCGAGGCAACGCAATCAAAACAAAGAGTCGTGTATAATTCATGAAGATCACCAAGTACAACTCATATTACACATGCAATTTCACCAATTAAAAACAAGTATTTCCTGCATCATATATATCATTCATGCAAAACATTACTCAATCACATTACCATTCGCAGTACTAAGTCATCTAGCTCACAAGATAAGTGTTTACTCTCTCACTCAAGTGCTAGATGCACTTAACAGGTTAGTGTATACGCTCATACTCAATCCATACTCATGCGTAACCATAAGTTTGGCAAGGGTCTCAAAAATCAACTCACAATCAACTCATGACTAGGATCACAAAGGACTTGTTTGTCTTTGGGTTGTAATGTTGGCTATTTGGAAAGGGTAGAAAAATTTAGATAAAGTGACTCAAACACTAGTAGAGAGTTACCTTAGAGGTTTTTGCTTTCTTCATCCGGCTACATATACTTCTCCAGTTTCTTCTCTTGCACTTGTAATTTTCGAACTTTTCTTCTCTTTCTTGCATCAACATTATTCTCCTTTTGCTCACTCGGGTACCGGTTGTAGGCACTACCCTTTTTAAATAACAATCGGGGTACCAGTTTTAGGCACTACCCCTAAACAAGATTTAACCATATACTTCTCTTACTTTACTCAACCACAATTTATCTTCATTCTTCTTCTTGCAACACTTATTCACCTCAACTCTCTACCAATGAATATGGTATTTAAACAAAGCTCAAGTAAAGGTTAAATAAGGCTCTTTTATTCAGCTTGCCAAAGAAAAAGCTTTTTTAAGGCTCAAACGGGGCTACCAAAGATATACATAATCAATGGAAATGTAAAATTTGGCTAAGTAACTCAAGTAATCAAGAATGGCCTAAGATCATATCCTAGCAATTCACCAATTGTAAGTCTCACATAAGACTCCAAGCCAAGTTCTAGAATACGTTCATATGAATGATTCTCTCAAGAATAAACTATCATGATCAACATGATTAAAAGACTCAAATCCTCACATGGGTAAATAGAATACTAAGTACTCCTCATATCACATAATCAAGATCAATTTTACAAGAACTCTACATACTTATCAAATTATACATGCTTCTCATAAATGAAAATTAACACATGAACATATGAATACAAAAAATCCAGAAACCCATATATCAAAGTCAATCATACAAGCATCTCTACAAATCCCAACTTATGCATCATAGTCACTCCTCACAATCCACATCCGAGATAATCAAATATGACACGATATAGTACATGCCTCAGGTCGAATCCACACACTGTAAGATTCAGGTCCCCAATTCGACCTCAATTTTACCTGAGCTACTAGTCGAATTGAGACAGTCGTGGTCAAATTGGCTCACTGGAAGTTTGCACACTCCAATTCGACCTTAATTCGACCTGGGCCTCTGGTCGAATTACCATGCCTCAGGTCGAATTGGGCTACTGGATGATTTTTGCCCCTCAATTAGACCTGAATGCTTGGATTCGACCATACTCCTTGGTCGAATAGGCTTCTTGGTGCTCCAAAATCGAGTTTTCTTCATCCCCTACATACTTCAAGCTTAACAAATGAACATTAGATACCAAAATAGAGCATAACTTCATCAAGAATCAATCCTAAAACTTAACATTCATGAGTAACTCAGCAAACGACACAAAACACGGAACAAAACACCACTAAACATTAGGCAAGTTACAAAAAATTGACACATAAAAACCGATTAAAGTTTTAAATATGCCACAAAAAATTAACTCCCCTAACATACGTTACAAAGAAAATATTATACTATCGGTGCTTATTGAGGTAAGTACATCACACCCCCCAAACTTAGTTGAAACTATAGTCGAAACTAAGTTTGAAAAGAGATGTAATTTTCGATAAGTAAGCACTTCAAATATAAAAATTTCTTACTTACACGAATAAAATAAAGCAATAAAATAGGAGGAAAAGCCCCCAATAGGCGCTCTTGTTTAACGTTGGAGAGTCACGACGGTACCAATTCACTGTAAGATATCTTCAAAGATAACGCAAGCATCATCCGGCGACTTATAATGCTTCAATCAATGCCCATTCGTCGTGATAATGTCCCCATCTTTGTCCATAAGCTCAAAACTCCCCCTCCATAGGCTCTATGAATCATGAATGGACCCGTCCATTTCGACTTCAATTTCCGTGCGAAAAGCTTCAAACGAGAGTTAAAAAGTAATACCTCATCACCTTGCTTGAACTCTTTGTATAAGATCTTAGAATCATGCCACTTCTTCATCCTTTCCTTGTAAATCTCTGAATTCTTGTAAGCACGATTTCTAAACTCATCAAGTTGATTTATGTGAGTCATCCTCAACTCTCTTACATCCTTGTGAGACAAGTTCAAGCTTCTTAAAGCCCAAAAAGCCTTATGTTGAATCTCCACAGGTAAGTGGCACGGCTTCCCATAGACAATTTGATACGGTGACATATCCAACACCGTCTTATAAGCAGTACGGAACCCCCACAAAATATCATCGAGCTTCATAGCCCAATCCTTTCTATTGGTTCCTAGCACTTTCTCCAAAATCTATTTCACTTGACGGTTAGAGACCTCCGCTTGCCCATTCGCTTGAGGATGATAAGGTGTAGTAACCCTATGCTTGACACCATAATCTTTAAGCACCTTTTCCAGAAGTTTATTGACAAAGTGAGACCCTCCATCACTTACTAGTACTCTAGGAACTCCATAGCGGGCAAAGATATACTTCTTCAAGAAAGATATAACAGTCCTTGAATCATTCAAGCGAGTAGGAATGACTTCCAGCCACTTAGAAACATAATCCACAGCTAAGAGGATGTAGAGAAATCCATTAGAAGGGGGAAAAAATCCCATAAAATCGATACCCCACACATCAAAGATCTCTACAATAATGCTCGGCTGAAGTGGCATCTCGTCTTTCCTACTTATATTCCCTATCTTTTGACATATATCGCATGTCGCCACATAGGTTTCACAATCTTTAAACAAAGTAAGCCAGTAGAGAGCGGATTGAAGTACCTTGGTTGCTGTCTTTTGAGCTCCAAAGTACCCCCGTTAGGGTGTGCATGGAAAAACTCAATAACACTCTCCATCTTCATCTCGGGCACACACCTACGGATGATAGAATCCGTGTATATCTTGTAAACAAATGGATCATACCATATAAAAGTCTCAACATCCCTCTTGAATTTAGCAAGTTGAGATCTCTCGAAATTTCACCCACAACAATGTAATTGATATAATCTGTATACCATAGATCCATCCCTTGTGCAGCAACCACACATGCTCGTTCAGCCCCTTCAACGAACACATCCATAATCTTCTTATCTGGGAACATCTCCTCAATATAATCAAAAGAATCATCACAATGCTCCCTCGTCTCCAACCTTGATAAGTGATCCGCCAATACATTCTCCGTACCTTATTAATCTCGGATCTCCATGTCAAACTCTTGAAGAAGAAGAATCCATCTAATGATTCTTAGCTTCGTTTCCTTCTTCTCCATCAAGTACCGAATCGTAGAGTGATCCGTGTACACTATAGTTTTCATGCCAACCAAATACTGTCAAAACTTGTTGAATGCATACACCACAACTAAAAACTCCTTTTCAGTCACAGTGTAGTTCTTTTGTGCTACATCAAAAGTCTTACTCGCATAGTAGATAGTGCAGAACTTCTTCTCCCTCAGCTGCCCAAGTACCACTCCAAGTGTTACATCACTTGCATCAAACATAAGTACAAACGACTGAGTCCAATTCGGTGTGATCAAGATAGGTGCAGTAGTAAGCGCCTCTTTCAAAACCTGAAAAGCTGTTAGACATTCATCATCAAAAATAAAAGAAACATCCATTTCAAGTAAATAAGACAAGGGCTTGGAGTATTTTGAGAAGTCTTTGATAAATCTTCTATATAATCCAGCGTGTCCAAGGAAGGACCGCACTCCTCTTTTATTGGTCGATGGTGGAAGTTTCTCAATTGCCACCACTTTCACTCTATCCACCTGCAATCCTTTGGTAGAAACATGATACCCAAGAATAATCCCATCTCTCACCATGAAGAGTCGCTTCTTCTAATTCAAGACAAGATTAGTTTCTTGACATCTCTTCAACACAGTAGCAAGGTTAGATAAACAAATATCAAAGGAGGAACCAAATACAGAAAATCATCCATAAACACCTCCATGATCTTCTCTATCAACCCATCAAAAATTGCCATCATGCAGCGCTGAAAGATAGCATGCGCATTACACAATCCAAATGGCATCTTTCTAAAAGCAAAGGTCCCGTATGGGCAAGTAAAAGTAGTCTTTTCTTGATCCTCGGGAGTAATCATGATTTGATTATATCCCGAGTACCCATCCAAGAAATAATAGAACTCATACCCTGCGAGACGATCAAGCATTTGATCCATGAAAGGAAGGGGAAAGTGGTCTTTGCATGTATTTTCATTCAGTTTCCTGTAATCAGTACACACACGCCATCCCGTTGGAATCCTAGTGGCTATTACCTCTCCATCTTCGGCTTTCACAATAGTCATGCCCCCCTTCTTAGCTACGACATGCAATGGACTTACATGGGGACTATCATTAATTGGATAAATAATTCCAGTATCTAACCACGCTAGAATTTGCTTTCTAATCACTTCTTGAATCGTGGGATTCACCCTCCGCTGATTTTTGATACTACTCTTGGCCTCATCTAACAACCTTATTCTATGCATGCAATATGAAGGATTAATACCTTTTAAATCATCAAGAGATCACCCAATCACAGACTTGTACTTCCTAAGAACATCTAACAACTCCTCAAGTTGATCATCATCAAGGGAAGAAGATACTATTATCGGATATTTTTCATTGTCTCCAAGAAAGGCATACTTCAAGTGTTCCGGCAATGGTTTCAGCTGCTCTTTCTTTTTTTTCATCGAAGTGACACTTCACTTCTTCAATCTTAGATTTCTCCAATTCATACATGTCATCACCCAAAGCAAGTAAGTTTTTAAGATATTCAATACATACCTCATTGGAGAGATCATCAAGCTCCGTAGTGGGATAAGTAAGAGACTCCATCAAACATGTCTCAAGAGGGTCCTTAGACAGGATCAAAGACATATCTTCCTTCACAATCTCCTCCACCACATCAATACTATGACATTGTGACTCCATAGGCATCTTCATTGCTTTGTCAAGGTTTAATAGGACATCTTCTTTATCCATTTGCAACCTGAGCTCCCCCTTTTTAACATCAATCATAGCCCCAGCAGTAGCAAGAAAAGGTCTCCCCAAGATAAGAGGGATATTATTCTTGTCATCTTCCATCTCAAGTACAAGAAAATCCACAGGAAAGACTAGTTTCTCTACTTTGACAAGAACGTCTTCAATGATACCCTTCGGAAAAGTCATCGACCTGTCCACCAATTGTAGAGCAACTGTTGTAGGAGATAACTTCCCCAAACCAAGCCTTTGAAAGATAGACAATGGCATCAAATTGATGCTTTTCCCAAGATCGCACAAGGCTCGTTGTGCCGGCCCTTTTCTAATCTCACACAAGATAGTGAAGCTTCCCGGATCCTTCATCTTCTGTGGCAGCTTCCTTTGGATAATCAAGCTGTAATTTTCAGACAAGTTCACCGTCTCTACTCCATTCAAACTTCTCTTTTTCAACAGTATATTCTTAAGGAATCAGGCATAGTATAGCATCTCCAATATTGCCTCAGAGAAAGGAATACTCAAGCTTATTTTATTTATGATATCTGAAAACTTCTTGAACTTGTCTTCCAATCCCTTCTTAACTAGCTTATAAGGAAATAGCAGGAGTATCTTTGTTTTGGGAATTCCCCATTCATCACGCTCGACCTTCTCCGCTTTATCTTTTTTGGATCTCAACCTCTTGGCTCTTTCCCACTTTTTTTCTGCAATGATCTTAGTATTCTGCTCTTTTGGAACCAATGGAGTAATGTTCACATCATGAGGAGTATTCGGTGAAGAAACAGGTGCTGTGGGAGACGATTCGACCTGGATACGACCAGGAGCCCTGGTCGAATTGGGTACGTAGTGGTCGAATTGTATACCTGGAACTCTATTCTCACCCTGTATGCTCGATTCGACCAGGATTCGACCTAATGGTCTGGTCGAATTGAAGTTCCCTAGTCAAATTGACTCTCTATAAGATTTCTGCCCTCCAATTCGACCTTAATTCGACCTGAGGATCTGGTCGAATTGAATGGCTGCTGGTCGAATTAAGCTTCTGATGAAACAGAGTGCTCAAGAAGGTGGGATTTGACCTCAATTCGACCTGGTCCCCTGGTCGAATTGAAGTGGTTTTGGTCGAATCGAGGCTCTTTTGCTTCCAAATCAAGTCCAGCCGTCCAATTCGACCTCTCCTACTGAATTCGACCTAAAGTGTTGGTCAAATTCAAGTCGAATTGAGCCCTCAACGTGTCCAATTTCGATTCCGGCCTCATAGGTCCCTCGTACTGTGTTCCAGACCTCAATGTGATGGCGTTGCAGGACTTTGGATTCTCAATACTTTGCGACGGGAGCAGCTTCCCTTTCTTAATAGTTTGAGTGAGCTTGTTAACACTTTCTGCCATCTCCCCCATCAACAATGTAAGGTCCTTCACTTGCTTGGATAAATCCTCATAGTTTGCATCAATCTTCTTCGCTAACTTGGCCACAAGACGATCCACTCTAGCATCATTCCTAGCCATGTACATGTTCACCGTATCCTCAAAACCTGGCTTTTCTTCTTCCACTTTCGCACCCAGATCAATACCCATTGGAGCTTGAATTACATTGTTAGGATTACTCCATGAAAACTCTGGCCTCCTAGACTGTTGATAATTACCCGGAGGACCACGATTGTTATAGTTCCCCTGATAATTCCGATTGCCCTGATTTTGAAACCTCGTTCCTTGAATACTTTGGCCCATAGAGTAGTTTGCTTCTTCCATTTCCTCTTGGATCATTCCATCATTAGTAACTTCCTGCTGCATGATTGGTACGCGCTGAGATATATCATTGATTTGCTTTTGTTGGGACTCAAGTAGTTTGTTGATATTCGACAAGCTAGAGACGATCTCATCTTCTCTACTTGTTTTCACCATAGCATGTTCAACCTTAGCTACTTTTCTAAGGACGTAAGTGCCTCTCACTCTATCAGTTGGTCAATCTCTTGAGTTCATCAAAATATCTTTAAAAAGTTTCTCGGCCTCTACGGATGACTTAGTAAGCAATACTCCATTAGAAGAAGTATCCAATAACACATGAGAATCACGGTCCAATCCATTGTAGAATATGCTGATATATTGAGCTTTAGATAGCCCATATTGTACCGATCTTCAGATTAAAAGTTGCTAACTTTCCAACCTTTGATCTAGTAAGCATACACCTGAAAAGATTAAGAGTTAGAACACAAAACACGAATTAAAATAGTCCTAATAAAACTAGAAATAATAAAAAGATATTTTATGTCATCCCCGGCAACAGCGCCAAGAACTTGATTAGCGTTTTCTCAGCACACAATTAATCCCCAAGTATGAAGGATATCAATTGTAGTATCGAAAGGTGAACAAGTGAATATCGAACCCAAGGGACGGATAATTATCAATTTAATTATGTTCTAGTAGACTAAGACTATGTAGATAAATTCAATGATGGTGATATTGAGATTAAGTAACAACTATTAATTAAAATATCAAGTAAAGATAGCAAGAAGAAGAGATAAGTGAGTTGTGATCAAGTAAGAAAGTAGGTAGTTCTTCAGGTCATCCAGTTCCCATTATTAATTTATCTTCCATGTGATGGTGTCTGACTCTGCCTTGTGGTTTATGGACGCACCACTAAACCATGCAAATTCACACTATAAACATAAGTAAATATACATATGACACGTGTGAATATCCTCGGAGCAAGAGATATAATTCACCCCCTTTCTAGGTACTATCAGTATCAATATTTCCCGTGCACTTAGTACTCTAACCCGATATGATCTCCTTTTATAGGTACTATGAAATTATACTCTTTATCCTACTTATTAACCCGAATATGATTCAATTAACAAGTATTCATATAAGATAGTTCTAATAAGACTTCGGAATCTCTTCACTTAGAATTATAACATAAAATCCTGCTCAGCTGTGAACGCACTCAACCAATAACCAAGTTATGTATTCAGACTCTACACAATAATTATTGATGCACAAAATGACCGTGAGTATGAATTAAAAATGTGCAATCTTATATAAAATAAACCACAAGTAGTGTTGTACGGAGTTTACACACGAAAGATAAATTAACTCATGAAACCTTCATAACCCTAGAACTACCGAAGCGGCTCTAGCCCATGATTGATCTAAGAACAATCATGGTTAGTTGGACCGATCTTACTTGAATCTCCAGCAGAACCTCTCTTGCAGCTCCTTCGGATGATGGATGATCTCTCTCATCTTGTGATCGATCTCTTTTCTCTACGTCAACAACGACTCTCTATACTGTTGCATAAGCCTTCTTTTATACTTGTAATCGCGCCTCCCGGGCCTAGAATGGGCTTTTTAAGTGATCACACGCATTGAGGGTGTAAAAATATGAATATAATAAGTTTCTGAGGCTCGATTTGACTACATCAACAGGTCGAATTCACCCCTCCAGGTCAAATTGGAGGTCGAATTGGCCTACTGTAGGTCCCAGGTGCTTGATTCGACTAGATGCCCTAGTCGAATTGAAGTGATGAGGTCGAATTGGCATCTCTGCCAATCAATTCGACCTCAATCCGACCTGATGCTCAGGTCGAATGCCCCTGTCGTGGTCAAATCCGCCTTCTGCTCGTGTTATGCTGCCAATTCGACCAAAAGGGCTGGTCGAATTGACCTCCTTCTGGTCGAATTGCACTCCTACTTTGCCCAAACAGATGGCTTTGACTTTTTTTTTTCAATTTTCAACACTTCCACTCCGATTTCCTTCGAAAAACCACCCAAATGGCTTCAACAACACCTGATCCGTGACTTTTCACAATATATATCGATTTACAACCGATTATAACCTTCAAACACTTCATAATAGCACAAATCCAGGTGCAAGATTCGTGAATTTACGCACTCATCAGAGCTCCACAGCATGCACAACACACTACATAACTCAATCATCAGCAGGCTCACCTACAGTGCATAAACTAGTGAGATAAAATCTCAGTAAGTAGAAATCATGCATGCTAGTGCATGAAAATGCATTTAATTTTCTATCGTCTATTTCCTAATCTTTCTAGTTGCTCTCTTTTATTTTGAAAATTATTCACGTTGCGGGATCCCCATGACACACTTATGATATGCACACAAATGAGCTCAATAGACACACATAGTGCCGATCCCTAAATAAAGTATTAGGGATGATTTTTGCGAACCTCGAATAAAGAATTGAAAATGATTTTTTCGAACCCTGAACAAAGATGAGCCGATAAATAACTCGTTGAGTCAACACATGACTCGAATCGCCCTGCGATCCCTGAATAGGGTGAGTTAACACATGACTCAGATCAATTTTCGGCGTCCTTGAATGAGTGCATATATAGTGGCTGCACACACCATTAGTATCTTATTAATTTTGGAGAAAACACTTTTTATGATTATGCATGGTATGCAGTAAGGGCAATTAAATATGCTTCACAATTCATTTACCATACTAATATAATCATTTAATCAAAATAAAACAACAAATAAGTTTTAAATCACACATATCCATTTTTTGAATAGCAACTTCACATCGGATCACATAGATCCTTATAAATAATATCTTCTCATATCACACAAATTTATATCCAACAATTTTCGATCACACAGGTCTATATAGGACAATGATATTATCTCAAATCACAAATATCTACTACTTGTGTCATAAATTTATCAAAAATAATTTACAAAATAATATTTAGTTGCATATGAATACCTACTTTCCTTAAATAACATAAATCCACAGTTTGTATCATAAATTAATCTCAAATAATTCATAACGTAATTGAACTAATCACAAATAATTCATAACCTAATTATCACATATTAATCACAAATAATTCACACACAACATGCTTATACATTGTAGTTGGACTTCTAATTACTTCCAATCATATAAATTCACAACATATATTACAAATAAGTTACAAATAATTCACACATAATATGTTTATGCATTGTAGTTGGATCTCTACTTACCTCCAATCACATAAATCCATAACTTTTATCACAAATAAATCACAATCAATTCACACAATAACATGTTTATGTATTATAGTTGCAAATGTATCTCTATTTACCCCAAAGCACATAAATCACAACTTGTATCTGATGGGCATTTTCTCAACACATAAAATAATCCCCAAGTATTAAGGATATCAATTATAGTCTCGATAGGCGACCAAGTGATTGTCGAACCCTAGGGACGGATTATTATCAATTCAATTATATTCAAGTCAATGAAGATTATTTTGGCAAATCTGATTTGGTTTGATTAAGAAACTAAATAACATATAATTGAAATAGTAAGACAAATAAAAAAGCAATAGTACAAATTCGATTGTGATCAAGTAAGTAATGGAGTAGTTCTTCAGGTAATCTAGTTTTATTTGTTAATTTCATTTCCATGTGTTGATGTCTGACTCTGTCTTGTAGTTTATGGACGTATCACTAAACTATGCAAGCATACTCTATAGACACAAGTAAGCAAGCGTATGACACGTGTGAATATCCTTGGAGCAAGACGTATACTTTATCCCCCTTTCTAGGTAATATAATAATTAATTATTTTCCGTACACTTAGTACCTCTAACCTGATTTGATCTCCCTTTTTAGGTACTATAAAGTTATACTTTTTATCCTACTCATTAACTCGAATACGATTCAATTAACAAGTATCTATATAAAATAGTTCTAATAAGAATTCGGAATCCCTTCACTTAGAATTATAACATATTATTCTGCTCAGCGGTGAACGCACTCAATCAATAATCAAGATATGTATTCAGACTCTACATAACAGTTAATGATGCACAAAACGACTGTGAGTATTAATTGAAAAAGCACAATCTTATATAAAGTAAACCACAAGTAGTGTTGTACATAGTTTACACATGAAAATTCGATTAACTTATAAAATTTTCATAACCCTAGAACAACCAAGGTGGTTCTAGCCCATGATTGATCTAGGAACAATCATGGCTAGTTGGTATAATCTTACTTGACTCGCCAGACGAACCTCTCTCACGATCCCTTCGGATGACGGTAGGGTTTGGTGGATGAAGGAAGATGTGTGTTGTCTTGTGTTGTGTGTGTGTCTCTTTTCCTCCTGTGAGAGCTCTTCTTTTATACTCATAGGACCTCCTTATGGGCTTAGGATGGGCCTTTGCTTGAAGCACACGTCAAATTTGGTAAAAGATATCCGGAATTACCATAAATAACATCAGTGATACGCCATTCGACCAAGGCATACTGGTCGAACAAGGAGCTACTGGTCGAGCAAGCTCTCTAGACAATTTTGGCATTCTGTTCGACCAAACTGCTCTTGCTCGACCATATTGATGTTTGGTCGAGCAAGCCCTTCAAGTCGAACGAGCCCACTGTAAGTTTCATCCACTTTGTTCGACTTCTTCTCATATGCTCGACCGAGCTGATGTTGGTCGAGCAACACCTCCAAGTCGAGCTACTTCTCTGAACGGGTTTTGGCGATCTGCTCAACTTGTCACCCTCTGTTCGACCATACTGATGTTGGTCGAACAGGCTATCTTGGTCGAACAACACTCTAACCTCGCCTCCAAAATTGTATCTTCCAATTTTGAGCCTTTTTCACCTGTTTTCCTATACAAATATGCTCAAATAGCCCTTGTACCTCTGATTCGTGATTTTTCATAAACGTACTGATTCGTCTCAATAAAAGACTAAATCGTACTCCATTTCCACGCAAATCAGAGCCCAAAATATGTGAATTTACACTCTCATCAGTATCACAAATTAATCACAGATAATTCACAAAATAACATGTTTATGAAATGTTGTTGGACCTCTACTTACCTGGACCCCAATAGTAATAATATAAATCTCGTGAAGAACTGTGACCAATCTCTTCTTTCCTGTCCCGGCAATGCACGTAATCTTTCCCTTCTCTATTTTCCTCTCTTTCTCTCTCTTTTCTACTCTCTCTTCTTTAAATTTTTTCCCTTCAATTGCGAACTTGTTCGCTGATCAGCCAAAATGGCTTAATGCCCCTCTATATATAAGAAGGGTTTCCACTGCTAGACATGCACCAAAAAATCAGAACCGACGGTTCGAACCGGGGAACTGGTGGTTTTAATGGAAATCGGAACTGCTGGTTTCAAAATCGACAAAAATGGAATTAAACTGGATATATTTAGATTCGGTTTCGGTTCCTCATTCCTTGGAAAACAAACCGGCAGTTCCAGTTTGAACTGCCAGTTTTATAAATTTTTTTTATTTTTTTACGTTTTGAGGCTAAAAAATAAAAATAAAACTAAAATCGGAGGTTTCAAATTGAAACCAAAATCGTCCTACCTCCGATTCGGCTCCAATTTTCCATTTCTGGGAATCAAAACCGGCGGTTCGGAATTGGAACCAACAGTTCCGAACCGGCGTGCATGTCCATCTACGCCCTCAAACTTCTTACTATTAATAATAATTTTTTATTTTTAGTAACTTAATAGTAAGTAAAATTTATTACTCCCTCCATCCCACATATTTTTGCTCACTTTTTATTTTGGGCTATCCCACGTATTTTTACTCATTTCATTTTTTGTAAGAATACATAATATTTTATTACCTACTTTTTACAATCCCAACAACTTTAATTACTTTTTTACACTTAATTCATCATTCCCAACAACTTTATTTACTTTTTCTTTTTAAATTACTAATTTATCCCTACTTTTACTTACATTATATATTAAAAATAACACGTCTTAATCTCCGTACCCGTACAAATGGGTAAAAATACCCGAGACGGAGGGAGTATTATTATTATTATTATTACTATTCATTACGAATATACGTGCAATATTTAATAGCTAAAATATAATACATTTACAAATTAATATATATATATATATATATATATATATATTTACTATTATTATTATTACGAGAACACGTGTAATACTTAACAATTAAGAAATAATATATTTATACACATAATACAATTTAATTATATTCTAATTGATGCATGTAAATATTTATGCACAAATACATTCACATATTATCACCATTATTATCACAAATGTGTCAAATAAAAATGCAAATATATATCAAATGTATAAACAATTACCACATAATTATCATATAATTGTCACATAATTATAAAAATGCACTAACCACAAATTAAATTATATTGGCACATGAGCAGTGAGAAGTTCGGGTATCACAACCCTACTTTCTCCTTTCTATATAAAAAGTAGGAATATTAGAGTTTTGGACACATTCATATCAACATCATTAATAAAATCTCTCTTTCTCCCTACTTCTGTATTATTATCTTCTTCTTTATGCTTCTCTTATTATTCTTATTAAATATTTTACAACATCACTTTCATTTTTAGTATTATTTATTTATTTATTATTTTGTTATTATAAAGTCTTACTATTTAGTAAATTAAAGTGTCATTCCTTTTTTTTTATTATTTTCTTATTATTTTGTTATTATAAAGTGAAACATTACATATTTTTAACAAATGGTGAAAGAATAATTTGTAAATTTCTCTTATTTTCATTTATTCCTTCACCATTTGTTTCAAAAATATTGTCAAACACCTTGAGGTCATATTTGTATTTACATCATCATCACTAGTTTGAATATTCTCTCTTATTCAAACAAAAAATTCTAAATTTACAAGAGCAAAAAATAAATGAATAAATTAATTAATTAATAACAAAAACTAATGAGCAAACTTTTTAATTTTATAAATCATCACCAGCAACGCTTCGATGGCCATCACAACCGACACTTTGTGAATCCCCCATAAAATGGTGTACCCAGGGCCAGTCCTGAGATTGTCCTGATGGGCTCTCGCCATGGGCCCAAATTTAAGGGGCCCCAAAATTTTTAATACTTCTCTCCCTATATATATATATATATATATACTATTAATTTTGTATCCAGTCATCTTTAATAAATTGATTGAACTTTAAGTTTATCTAATATTAATGGCCCATAAATCACGTTAAAAAACAACTAAATAAATATTCTTATCTTGAATTGATCAATAATTTATGTCTTCCACAATAATCACGTACATTTTCCAATTTTTTTATCAAAAAATGGTAGAGGAACTGGTTAGAGAGGAGAATGACTTTCCGATGATATTGCTTCTTTTCCTTTTTGTTTTATTTTATTTGCATTAGTGAGTAAAACAATAAAGAAATAAAAAAAATTGAAAAAGAGAATAATTCTCATTTGCTCTTAATAAATTTATAAAAATGGATTCTTCAAAATAAAAAAGTAGGATTAAATGGAAATAAGTAAGAAGAATTAGAGAAAGTGACGAATTATTCAGGGAGTTGAGAATAATAATAATTTAAATGGAAAAAAATGTAAAAAATATATTGTAGTTGAGAATTAAAATAACTTGAATGAGAGTAATTTATAAACAACTAATGAGATTAGGAAGAAATTTATAATAAAATTGAGAAACATGAAAATGTTTTAGAAAATAAATTTGTGTGTGATATATATATGATCCAAGAGTTTGGGATAACATTGATAATAACTAGAGACATATTAGTGAAAAAATATTCTATAACATAAAATAATCGCAAATTTCCTAAAAATGGAGTTTCTAGATATTTTTCGTACAAAGATGGTGTGTTATTTTTGTTGTAAGTTGTTTAAATAGACAGATATAAAAGTTTTTTTTTAGCAAAAGAAGATCTTAATGATTGAAAACATGTTGTTTGGGGGGCCATTTTATAATTTCGCCAAGGGCCCCCATAATCTCAAGGCTGACCCTGGTGGACCAAATCTAATTGTTTTATTTTAAAAACTTTGATTTTATTTTTGAAGAAAATCATTTATATAGAAATTATTCTTTCTTTCTAAATTTTTTAAAAGTTGGTATATAGTATTCTCGAGTATACAAAGTGTGTAAATGTATAATATTTTGATATAAATAGTATACATTTTAATTAATTAGAGTATACTTTCATTAAAAATATTGAAATATAAATAATATAAATATTTGATTAAATTTATTTTTGTAAGAAATAAAGAGTACACGTTCTTATACTAAAAGATTACCATTTAATACTAATGGTATGATTGAATGGAATTGTGTTGAAATTGAATGAACTCATGAATGGAATAAAATAGAAAATGAATAATGAAAAATAATTATTACCATGTATTGATTAGGAATAGATAAAGGAATAAAAAATATTAATTTGATTCAAATCTCATTATCTATATTTTATTTATATTTTAAATTAATTAAAGTCTCAATAATTTAATATATTTTAATAATTATACATTAAAAAATATTATAAGGTTAAAGATAAAATAAATGTTTATATTATTTAAAATTTAAATTAAAAATTATATGTAATCTAATAATTATTAAATTATTAATAAAAGTAAAAATAAAAACTATATTTAATATTAGAAACATATCTATTTAATTTAAAAATAATATTAATTTATATATTTATATATTATAATTTTTATAATAAATGTTTATTAAATATATAACTTTTTATTTTAAATAATTTAAATTTTATTATTTTATTATAATATGAATTGAAATATATGATTTCTTTTATTTAGATTTTAAATAATTTAGTATATTTAATAAATAATTTAATATATTAAAATTTTTAATGTGAAAATTATATGTTAACTTTAAAAAAATATTAATTTATTTTTAATTTTTAAATCTATATGAAATGAAACGTGATATAAAAAATTATTTATAATTCTAATATACATTAGACAAATAGATAAAATAAATAAATAAATATAAATAATTGATTCCTTAAAGTAAGGAATATCTAATACCATGGGGGTATGTAAGGAATGGTGATTCTCATGTTTAAGGTTATACACACCCCTTATGGAATGAGTATTCTCATTAATTAATAAATCATACCAAATATGGGAATGAGAATTGAGAATGTTGATTCCATTCCCAAGTCATTCCACCGTACCAATCATGACGTTACATGGGAATGGGAATGATATTGAGAATGTTGGCGCAAAAACTTGTTCACTCTTTTTCTTCACTCACAAGAATGATTACCCTCAAGTGTAAGGGATTAATTGTAGCACACGCGTGACAAAGTTAAATTATCGAACCCACAGGATCAGAGTTAAACAGATTAAAACATAAATATAATTTGCACCACTAGTAATTAATACAAAGTAACCTTTTATGATTTTGAAAATTATTAAACTAATTATGCAGAAAAATAAATACTAAATAAAAACCACTAATGAGAGTGAAATAAACGTGTTTTAGTATCCAATTTAACATATTTTTTATGGGAATTATTGTCATATATTAGCACAAGTGTTTTATATTCAGTATATGTGAGAAAAAGGTGCATTTGAGGTGTTTTATTGTATTTTTGGTGGAAAAAGGATCAAAAGTAGAAAGTTAGAGGAATGTTGAAAAACGCACGTTCAACTTTCATAATTTTTCTATATTTTGGTGGAGCTCATAACTGATGGTGTGATACATGGTTGGAAATCCATGGAAGATAGGATTATTTTGGCACAAGAATCACTCAAATCGGAGATTAGACGAGTAAGTTATACTCAAAATCGTGAGGTCGCGCAACTGCCGGTGAGAATTTTCGAGAATTTCCGAAAATTTCCAAAAATTAGCCCATAATTCCTATTTTTTGGAGCACAAGTAATCTTCTTATCACATAATCCTTCATGATTCACCCATATCTTTTATTTTCTAATTTCATTCTCTTCTCACATCTATATATATTTTACATCATTATTTATGTGAGAGAGTTACGACAATCATCCTATACCCCACAAGGGGGATTACCCCCTACACTATCACTTACATCCTTTCCTCCATCCATCCATCACTGTGAAGATTCATCTGTGTTATCAAGAGAAGTACTCAAAATGGAGAAGGATGCGACGATGCCCACATCTAGGGTTTTATTTATTTCTTAATTTATCTTGTATTTTTCAGACTATGAATAAGATCTATCCAACTCCCATGATTGTTCTTCGAAATATCTGGGTTAGAACCATTTTGGTAGATCTAGGGTTTTAATTTTTTTATGAATTAATTGAATTTTCGTGTATATAATTCATACAACACTACTTGTGGAATTATTTTATATATGACTATGCATTTTTAATCCATATTCAGAGTCTTTTTGTGCATCTTCAAATTTTATATAGAGTCTGAATATATATCTGGTTGTTGATTGATCGCGTTCACTGTTGAACAGGATTTCATATTATGATTCTAAGTGAGGGGACTCCGAAGCTTCATTAGAACTGTCATATATGAATGTTTATTAATTGAATTGAATTTGGGTTAATAAGTAGGATAAAGAGGTTAATTTTATAGTACCTATAAAGGGAGATCATATCGGGTTAGAGTACCAATCTAGGGAGAAATAATTGATATTGATAGCATCTAGAAAGGGGGGATGAAATTATATCTCTTGCTCCAAGGATATTCACACGTGTTACACACATATTTACTTGTGTTTATAAAGTAGATTTGCATGGCTTAGTGATGCATTAATATTCCACAAGGCAGAGTTGGACATTGATACACGAAAAAAAAATTAATGAGTGAATTACCCTAGGGCTACCTATTCTCCATTCTTGAGTCACATTCGTATTCTTCTAAAGCTCAATTTATTTTATTTGTTATTTTAATTAATTATTTCGTAGTTTAATAATTATATATCTCATTTTTATTGTCTTTTGTCTTAATTAATTTAGTTAATAATTAAATTGATAATACGCCGTCCTTTAAGTTCTATATTTAACTTGGTCACTTGCTTAAGCTGCAATTGATATCCTTAATACTTGGGGATTAATTTTGCGTGCAAAGAAAACACTCATCAAGTTTTTGGCGCGTTGTTGGGGACGACTGTTATTATTGATTTTATTATTTCTAGTTTGATTAAGACTCTTATTAGTGATTACTGATTTCTATCTAACTTTAAATTTTTCTGAGGTACTTGTGCACTAGAAAAAGGAGAGAAAGGAAAGGAAGGAATAGCGCACAGTGCTAAACATGGTCGGAGCAAGGCAGGATCCCGATAATGTTGCCATACATGAAATTTTCATGAATAATGGGATTGGCAACATGGGGTTGATAGAAGTAAGGGAGAAGATGATGATTTTGAGATACATCCCACTCTTATCAACATTGTAGAGAAGAATCCTTTTTCTGGAGGTTGCTTTGAAGATCCATATCAACATCTCAAAAGATTCCTTGGTTATGCAAACATTCAGAAGGGTGATGGAGCTAATGATCATGCTAGGCGGGTCGTCCTATTCAAATTCTCTTTGATTAATAAGGCAGAAGCTTGGTATGAGATTCTTAATATCACAGATTGTACTACATGGGACCAACTGCAGCAAAAATTCTTAGAGAGATACATGCCACCATCAAGGATCTTAAGAATGAAGTAAGACATCACCAAATTTGTTATCATGAATCAGAGTGAGAAATTTCATAAGGTATGGGACAGATTTAAAGACATGCTCAGGAGGTGCCCACATCATGAGATATCTAAGGCTCATTACATAAGCATCCTTTACTATGGATTGAATTGTGAGTCGTGTATTCTTATTGATGCATCATCAGGAGGAGCTCTGTTATCTAAGATAACACTTGAAGCAGAAAAGTTGTTTGAAGACATCTCTATGAATTCACGTGACTGGCATACGAAAAGAGTAAGAGGCACATATGTACTTGGTATGGTGGCGCATGTTGAACATCAAGTGGTGAAGCCGAATAGGGATGATGAGATCGTCTCTAGTTTAGCTAACATCAACAAGCTACTAGAATTCCAGCAGAAACAGATTACAGAGTTGGCACAAAGAAGGCCTAGTATGCAACAACAAGAAGTGAAGAGTGTTGAAAATACCTTCAATCAATACATGTCAAGGAATGATGCAAGGGTTGACTGCATCGAAGCTATTTTGAATGCTAATCATGAAGATTTATCTAAGCAGATGAAGGAGCTTACCTTGTTGATGGATCAGTTTGCCCGGGAATGTGAATCAGCTTATGCAGACATTGGCGAAAGAAAAATTTCCATCTCAAGGCATTATGAACTCGAAAGAGTACAAAACCATCACATTGAGGTCCAGAACGCAGTATGAGGGACCAATGATGCCAATAGCAGATTTGGAAGCTTCAGAAAGCCGGTTTGATCCTGGTTCGACCAAGACCCTTGGTCGAACCACCTCTAACAAGTCGATCTAGGCACCCTCTGACACTTGCTGATGGCCGGTTCGACCATTACAAACCTAGTTCGACCAACTCTTTAGATCGAGCCATGATCGAACTAGCTCTGTACAGTGATGTAGCGCTCTCTGATGTCCGGTTTGACCATTCTAAAGCCAGTTCGACCAAGTCTCATGGTTGAACCATGGTCGAACCAACTCCTAAAGGAGTCCAACAGAAACCACGGAAGAGAGGATCGTTTTCATACAAGAATTAACTCAATCGGAGGTCGGATGTGAAAGTTATGCTCGAAACTGTGAGACTGCACAGTCAAGCCTAGGAGGTCCATTCGATTAGCCGTTCAGGTCGAACAATATAGAAATGAAGATGCCCATGGAGACTCAATCATGCAAGAGCATAGTTGTGGTTTCTAACTTGTTTAATCTTGATTTTAATAGGACAAATGATTATGAAATTAAGTGGAAGATTGACAAGGAGGAGTCTAGACAGTCATGGGAGGAAGAAAATTTTGAGGATCATATTTTTGTGACCAAGAAAGGTGAGGTGCTAAGTGTGGATAAGAAGAGGGAAATGAAGTATTTAAATGTGAGGATGCGAGAAGACCGCCCTCTGATCCAGTAGTTCAAAAGATTTCATACCGTCGTGACTCTCCGACGTTAAATATGAGCGCTTGTTAGGGGCTTGCCCTTCCATTCTTATTGCTTTTGTTTTTCTTTTGTATGAGTGAGGAGTTATTATATTTGAGGTGCTCACGCTTTGGAAATTACATCTCTTTTCAGCCTTAGTTTCGACTTACGTTTTTAGTAAGTTTGGAGGATGTGATGTACTTACCTCATCTTATGAACACTGAGGGTATAATTTTTCCTTTCGTTGGTTGTTTGTTTGTTAGGGGTTGATTTTTTGCGACATATTAATATTTTAACCGGTGTTGGTATGTTGATTTTTTGCAACTTACCTAATATTTTGTTTGTTGTCTTGTGTTCCCTAGTGTTAGTGGTCAAGTTTTTATTTTTTGTCTTTTTTATTTTTCTGGTGTCTCTTATTTTATTATTGATGAATCATGTGATGTGAGGTGTGCTTGAGTTTTGATAATAGAAAAAGGTAACTAGGTGGCAAGACGAGTTATACGCTGAGGCTTGACCTGACCGAGTTGAACAACTTGAGGAGCTCGTGAACATTTTGAAGGATAAATCAGGTGCCCTCGTTTCCTTATTCTAATTTTATATGTGCTTTTAATTCATGGGAGCTAAGGATTGAGTTTATGGTTGTGGATATGTGAACTTATATTTTTGAATTGTGCCTGAAATTCATATGCTCTTTAAATTGATGAAGGAAGTGTACTTGAATTATATTATGGTATGAAGTTCTATGTGTACTTGTGGGATATTACATGATATTTCTTTCTGGTGAGTATCGTTCTTGTGTGTGTATTCTAAAACTCGCCTCTTGTCTTACTTGAAACTACATGAATTTATGAGTCACTTAGCCAAATAATTCTCTACCAAATTATGTTTATCCGTAGTTAGCCCGTTGAGCCTTAAAACCTCATTCTTTGGCAGCCTACAAGAAATAATCACTTTGAGCATCTGAATTTTTTTAGCCTTAATGTTCTATCATGACGAGAATTAATGACTTTTCAAAGTGTGTTGATGGAGTTTGACAATAGTTTGGGAAGGAATGAAATTGGTGTTGAAACAGTGATTGAGCTTGAAAATGCATCTAAGGAAAATCATGGAGTAGTGCTTAAATCTAGTACTCCATGGAAACAAACACCCTAGGGTAGTGCTTAAATCTAGTACCCTATGGAGGATACGCGAGGTAGTGCCCGAAATTGGTACCTCGAGAGAAAAAAGGAGAGAAGAAAAAAAAAAGAAGGAAAAAAATATTGTGCTTGAAAAAAAAGGAAAAAAGTAAAAGAATTGAGTAGGATGTCGGGCTTAATTGAAGTGAGAAGAATGAAAGATCATGATGGAGTGCACGCTTGATTGATTCGAGTTGAGTCACTTATCCATATATTTACTACCTTAACCAAGAGCGATCATTACATCCAAAAGAAAAGTCCTTTTTGATCATATTGTCGAATTATACGTTTAGTGGTGAAAAGTTTGAGACTTTTGGCAAGCTTATGGTTACGCATGCACTTGAATTGAATTTGAGTGTAAACACCTTAACCCATAAGTGTACATCTTTTACACTTGAGTGCGAGTGATATATACTTTCAGTGAGAACATGTCAATGGAGCATTTGAATTGGTGGTAATTATCTTCTCTTGTATGCTATGAATTAATTATTACATGTAATGAGAGTTGTATGACCTAAGTTGAGGACAAGTGTATTTTGAAGGGGTATTTGTCATAGTCCTTGTTTTTCCATTAATTTTCTTACTCTCTCTATCTTTATTTTTATTTTCTTACCTCTGGACGAGCAATGGGTAAGTTTGGGAATTGATGAGAGTGAAAATAAATATGTTTTAGTATCCAATTTAACACCTTTTTATGGAAATTATTGTCATATATTAGCACAAGTATTTTATATTCAGTATATGTGAGAAAAATGTGCATTTGACGTGTTTTATTGTGTTTTAGGTGGAAAAAGAATCAAAAGTGGGAAGTTAGAGGAATGCTAAAAAACACACGTTCAACTTTCATAATTTTTCTATATTCGTGTAGAGCTCATAATTGATGGTGTGATACATGGTTGGAAAGCCACGGAAGATAAGATCGTTTTGGTGCATGAATAACTCAAATCGGAGATCAGACGAGGAAGTTATGCTCAAACTCGTGAGGTCGCGCAGCTGCAAGCGAGAATTTTCGAAAATTTTCAAAAATTAGCCTATAATTCCTATTTCTTGAAGCACAATTAATCTCCTTATCACATAATTCTACATGATTCATCGACTTATTTATTAATTTATAGTAGGTTTGATTTTTTTTTAATGAAATTAGTAGTTGCATGGGGAGTTAATGTATTAAGTGGAAGCGTCACTTGTAGTGGCGCCTTATGCCAGGTATAGTAAAAGCGCCCTTACTAATGGCGCTTTTTGGGATACTTAAATTAAAATAATAAAAAAAATTATGCTATTTAAAAGCGCCAGTGCAACTGGCGCCTCCTCTTGGCATGAGAACATGTGTAGAGTAGTGCACAATTATAAAAGTAATTTTGAATAAAAACTTTGAAAGTCATTTTTGAGTAATCAGTGGAAAGCAATTTTGACCACCTGTTGGTCAGCAAAAGTATTGTGAGTCAGTTAAAGTGGACGAAAATGTGTGTGGTCATGTTTATTTATTTATTTATTTTTAACTGTCACGCTGTCACGTGAATTTATTATCATTTCACCTCATTTTATGGTGTACCCCACCATTAGGGGCCCCCACCGTCCCTACCCTGGGGATTGGTAGAGGAGGTAAATCGCAGGATGTGCCTCAAGTGGCTTATAGGGAGGGCTCACTGTTAAACTTGTGCTTGCAAGGGGCCAAATTCATGCCAAAGGCAGGATTCGAACCCCTACCCTGCAGCAACCAAGCTCAGCTGGAAGGTCTTTCCACCCTCCCCTCTACCACTTGAGCTATGCCCTGGAGGCACCTCATTTTATCTCCTTATGTACAGAGGAGAGGAGTGCATTAGCTTCAAAGTTTCATTTCGTATTCACCACCTTCAAGCATGTATCACTTTCCTCCACCCAAGTGTTAAGTGATTAGAATTTTTCCACTCAGTAAAATTTCTTTCACCTCAGTTTTATTTCATAACTCTACAAACTTTGTTTTCCTTGTACTAACACGTGAATAAAGTGTAAGGAAAACGTTTAATTAGTATTTTGTTACTCTCTATTTTTTAGTATTTTTAATTTTAACATTTTCAATTATTATTGTTCTTGTAATAGTCTGACGTTTGAATTTCATTTGAAAAGGTGATGCAAATGTATTGTTATTAAAGTTTTGATTCAACCTGTAATTAGTATTTCACGTGGTGTTCTAGAGGACAATTCTCAACTTTGATAATTTTAAGGTGTGCACTTTCTTTTTACCTTTACATTTGAATATTCTTAAATGTTTTATTATTTGATATGTTTTGTTGTTATTTATTATGTTATTTTTGAATCACTACTCTGTATCTTTTATGATATTTATATGTGCTAATGTTGGAATAATTATAGCAATGTCACTACTAGAAAAAACTTTAATGACATTTATAATGTCATTCATAAAATATTAATAATAGATCACTACTAGAAAATTTTCTAAAACATATAAAATTCATTATATGATAAAATAGATGCATAACAATAAAAATTAATAAAATAAATTTTTTTTATTAATCATAAAAATTAAATGACTATATATGTATTGAAAGTATGAATATTAAAATTACTTTTAATAATAATAACATAATTAAATTAAGCATATATGTAAATTATTTTGATTGAAAAAATATATAATTAGTAAAAGAATATTTAATAGTAAAGATAAGAATAACACGAAATAGTAACAGATCAAGTTATAATGCAGTAAATATAATTTTAAATAGAATCAATTAATTTAAAATTCAAATTATACAATTTATGTATTAATTTAACTATTAATCTTATATTAAAAGTAAACAAAGTTAAAACGTTAATAAAAAGCAATAAAAAAATATTATATAAGTTTTCTCTGGATCAATTGGATATGGCTACTAGTTAAGCTCCTGCAGCACAAGTTCGAATGTGGAGCCTAACATCGAATTAATTTTTTATTATTAAATTAATTAATGGTATTCATAAGAAATTAATTTATTTATTTTTAATAATATTAAATTAAATTAATGGTTAAATAGTGTACTATTAAATAAGTAAAATTTTAATAACAGAATATATTAATGAGTGAGGCTTGCGTGCACCCGGGCGCACGGAACACATTTCGTGCGCCTTTAGAAATTTTGTATTATGGGTAAGGGTACATTAATTTGGTCTAAAGGGTATACACTTAATTACTAAAAGGTACACAATTTTGTTCTAAAGGGTATACATTTTTCATTAATATTTTTTTTTCTTTAGAAAATAAAGGGTACACATTTTTATACTAAAGGGTATACAATTTAACACAAAATTCTAAAGGCGCACGGAGTGTTGTTCGTGCGCCCAGATTTTTCTTTAAAAAATAAAGGGTACACATCTGTATACTAAAAGGTATACAATTTAACACAAATCTCTAAAGGCGCACGGAAAGTGTTCCGTGCGCCCGGGTGCACAGGAGCTTTTGCCTATATTAATAGTATAGTATAGTTATAACGACATTAAAAAAATATAATAATGAACTTGTAGTAATAAGTGACATTTTTATAAAATATATTCTAACCCAATGCATTAATAAATATTATGAATATATTTTTTTAAGTGTCATTATACAATAGTGTAAAATACACTAAATAAAGTACTAAATTTAATAATAATTATTATTATTAAAAAGTCAAAATAAATTAAATTAGTATAAGTTGTGAACTGCTCCGATCAGATTTCGAGCTTAAATTTGCTTGATAAAATACTTATTCAATTTTGTGGCCGATTGATCTATATTAAATATTTTTTTATAAATTTTGTTTTAAATTATTATATTTCGATATATATTATCTATAATTTAGATTATTAATATATTTTTTTAAATTATTTTTATTTTTATGTTTAATTTAATTTTATTAGTCAAATCAAATCATTAATATTTATATAAATTTAAAATTAATTATATTTTAAAAAAAGTAACATTTTTTCGAAAAATCATAGCCGGTGCCATTTTTCCAAAATGAACTAATAAAAGTTGTATACTTTATGATGAATTTATCAACCTAAACTTGCAATTCCAAATTATATGAATTAAATTTTCTATTTATTATTTAAAATTTATTTAATTAATTACTATATATTATTAAATTAATAAATATTTACGTGTACTTTAATCTATTAATTAATGCATTTATTAAATAATGTATTAATATATATTATAATATTGTAGTTATATGTTTGTATGTTAAAATTAACATAAAGTTCTAATAATCAATTAATATCTTTAGCGTTATGCCAAGTTCAAATCCAATTGCTATTATTATGCTATTTGATGGAGTAGTGATTGGAGCGAATACAGTTGATCGTAGAATTGATATGCATAGTCTACAAATATTGTTGTCTCAAATGACTGGATTAGATTTGAATGAGTATTCGCTAAAGGTGTCCACTAGATACACATGCAATCACACCTCACAAGTGGTTCCAATAAAAAATGACAATGACATTCATTTCTTTTTTTATTCGAGTAATGGTTTAAGATCCATTGAGTTAACAGTTGAAGCAGAAAAATTGTTACCAGCACCACGTGTAGAATTTGGCAATGAGATGACACAATATGCATCATATATTGTTGGTGACTTAGAAATGCCCACATTACGTGAAGAGAATATGCATGGTGGGTCACCTTATTTGAGAGTCAATGATGTTTCGTGTGAAGATGAAAATTCTAATGAAAATATCATCGAGTCTCCATACTTGACCTCTGATCATTATGGTATAGAAGAAACTCTGTACTCTAAACCAAGTGATGATGACTCAGAAAACGATGATTTGTTTGATAAAGAAGATGAGGGTCATGCAATTGTAGAACTTGTGCGACCACATCCTAACTTATCAGAAGTACCTTATTTTGATGAATCTCTTATACATGTACCTATGGATTTGGTTGATTTATCAGGAGGTGCTACAGTGTACGGCTTTGACATGGGAAAGTTGAAAAGAGGAATAATGTTCAAAGATAAAGAACTGTTCAGTCTGTTGTAAAAGATTATTCAATAAAGCATGCTAGACGTGAGTTCAAAGTTGTGGAGAGTTCCCCCACAGTGTGGAATGTTGAATGTATCACGAAAAATGGGGAAAACAGAGATGACGGCATGTCGTCGCATCAATGCAACTGGTATGTCCGGGCAATTTACTCCAAAAAATATTCTTATGGATAATCACAAAGTTAGGACCGCCACACAATTGTCTTTTGAATGTAGTATCCAAAAGTCATAAAAATTTGGGTAGAAATCAAATTGCTAACGCTTTAATGAGCTTGGTCAAGATTAATCCAGCATTAGAGATCAAGGTTGTGAAAGAACTTATGTATCAGGAGTATAATTATGATGTATCATATATCATATAGCATGGCACACATTAAAGCATGCTAGAGAGAATGTGTATGGAACTTGGGAGAGCTCATGTTGTTATTTGCCTAAGTACATGGGAGCTTTTCAAAAATACAATATTGGGACAATTATAGAGTGGTCGCACAAGGCTTGTGACAAACGAGGGGTCTACACATTAGGGTATGTTTTCTGTGCATTTGGACCTTGCATTGAAGCTTTTAAACATTGTTGTAAGGTCATTAGTATGTTGACGGTCACACCTATATACTAAGTATAAACATAAGTTGTTGATCGCAATCGGGCTTGATGCGGATCAGACAGTTATGCCTTTAGCATATGCAATCGTCGATGATGAGAATCATGGAGATGGTTTCTTGATTTATTAGCTAAGCATGTTGTCCGTGGTATTGAGAGTTTGTATCTAATTTCAGACATACATAAGGGCATATTAAAGGCAATTGATTATGTCAAAGAATTTCACCCACCGATGGGTGTACATTGTTACTGCCTGAGACATGTCACTTCTAATTTTAACACTAAATTTAAGAGTGTGAAATTGAAGAATTTATGTTACAATGCAGGGGCTTCTTTGAGTAAAAGAAAATTTGAAAGGATCATGGAGCAAATCAAGATTATTGAACCTGGAGCTTATGATTATTTGGCTAAGATTGATGTGTGTAAATGGACGTTATCTCATGATGAAGGTTGTCGATTTAGTGTAACAACGATGAATATTTCGGAGTGTATGAACGGTGTATTGACAGGTGCGTGACGCTTTCCTATCACAGCCCTAGTTAAGATAACATTTACAAAGTCAAAAACATTTTTTCTAAATAAAGCAAGAGAGGTGATGAAGTTGCAACAGAGAAATCAATTATGGCCAAATAATATTATGAAAAAGTTTAAGCATAAGCAGCGCCTCGGTTTGGAACATAGAGTTGATCTCTATAATTATTATATATTGTCAGCTAGTGTGCTTACCTCTGTACCAGGATCTCAATGTGTTCGTACGTATAAAGTTGTATTGTCAAATCAAGAATGTTATGCAGACAATGGTCTAATGATAGAATTCCATATTCACATGCAATGCAAGTGTGCAGGAAGTTTGGTGTTGATCCATCTTTTTACATGAGGTCATATTTTGGTACACAAGCTTATGCTTTGACATATTCTTCAGGTGTATTTGAGCCTTTGTCAGACGATAAAGAATGGAATGAGCCGTGGTTTAAGTTGAAGCACAACCCTGATCGTAGAGAAAAATGACTTGGTCGAGATGTAACATCTAGGATACCAAACGAAATGGATTGGTCTAAGACTCAGGCTAGACAACAATATCAAGTACGTGATGCAGATGCAGCTGCACACCATGGAAAGAGTTCATCCCGCCGAAGATGAATTCATTTTCAAGTTGAAAATTAAAAATAATTTGATATCCACTTTTTAGCGCAACTTATGTCGACTTGTATGTACTTGACTATGTATTTACTTATTGCAACTTGCATTTCTATTATTGTATGAAGATATTTTGATTCTAATTTGTTTTACATTTAATTCTTATTTATTTTGTCTTAAATTATGTTGACATTATCTTAGTTATTTTTTATAGAATGTCAACATATGCTGAGTTGTATGGACCTCATGATTCTTCTGTCTTAACTCTTCAGTAAACTCACCGTTCAGAGGCTATATTTAAAGGTTTATCTACAGATAAAGTGCTTAGAGTAAATCACAACACGGGAAGCATATTTTGGAGATATCGATTAGAGTCAGATTTTATGTTGCACACTTGTGTTTTAGACATTTTGTATGACATAGGATTTTTATGGAGTAATCCGTTGTGATATGATGAAAATTGACCATCATCTTATCACCGCTCTAGTTGAGAGGTGGCGGTCAGAGACGCATACTTTTTATTTTCCAGTCGGAGAGGCTACTGTCACATTACAAGGCATGGCACTTATTTGGGGATTATTTATAGAGGGTGAAGCGGTTGTATATTCTGTTCCTGCTCGTTCAAAAGAAGAGTGGAGAGAATATTGTGGTCAAATTTTGGGATTCATTCCAAATTAAGAACAAATTAAGGGTAAAACATGTATCTACCTATCTGCATTGAGAAATTACCTCCTAAGTATTGGTCTTATAATCGATGATACAGATTAAGTGATTGTACATCAGTATGCAAGAGGGTGTGCACTTATACTGCTGGGTACACTAATAATGCCCGACTCCTCGTAAAGTATTGTCTCATTATTATATCTACAATTTCTCGAGGATGTGAGAGAAGGTGGACGTTTTAGTTGGGGTAGTGCAGCATTAGCTTTTTTATACCGTGAGCTTTGTTCGGCAGCATCTGATTACAAAAAAGATGTCATTAGAGGACCAATCATTCTTTTGCAAGTTTGCTATTTAACGTAAAAATGAAATTAGTTATTTCTGGAAAAATAAACTAATATATTTAAATTTGTATATTTTTCCTATGCAGATTTGGGCGTGGTCCAGAATAAACACAATATTGCCTGGTAATATTCGAAACATGCTTCTACATGGATCATTATACGGAGAGAATAATCGGGACTTAGGACCTGAGCAATATGGTGCACGGTAACTTTTTGTAGTGAAATATGACCCAATATTTATTAAAATTATACTACATCAAAAAATAAAAATAAAATTTGTTGGTTATATTATAGGTGGTTGCAACAGCACAACTTTACTCACAGTACAAGTAACTCTATTCGAATATACAGAGACATATTTGATCGCTTGATAGATGTAGAGATAAGGATGCTATAAAGACAGTTTTTTTTTAAGTGAAAAATAAATAACGTGAATTTGAACATTTTATAGTTTATATTGCAACCATACGATATGACAAAATATCAAATAGCAGTTCTTGATGCCAGATGTGTGACTGTGAATTGGATGTCAGAATATCCTCTCATAAATATAGCGATTGTGGAGATACATCATCCTAATAGGGTGTTAAGGTAATTTGGGATGATGCAAGATATTTCTGGTGATATAAACAACTCGCATGTCACTGCGCATGATATAGATCGAAAAGGACGTGACGATGTTAATTGGAGATAATTTCATCAAAGTTGGATCAGTTATTAAAACAGAAAAAGACCTCTAGAAAATGTAGTTCCAATTCAAGGAGGTTGTAGCATGACTAGAGGATATATGCCATGGTATTATATGATCACACGAAATTTTATATCTCCTAATTATTACTCTTGGGACTCTGGATTCCAACCACCAGAGACAGCTGTCCGTGATGAAGTGGTACATTTTATACTTTCTTAATTAGATTTTGTTTTAAATTATTACCGTTCTGATAGCTTACATTTGCATTTCTCTGACTTTGCAGATCCTATCAATGGAACAACTTAGAATCTGTAGTACTGAGGCTACATTCGAAAATAGAGACTCATTTGAAAACTTACGTAGTAGTATAGAGCTTGTTCAAAATTTGGATAGACTAATGGTACAACGCCCTCCATATTTTACAGATCCACACTCATCAAGCGATACACATGTGTATGAAACCACTACAAGCCAAAGGAGACGGACTAACACCTACTTTTATCATGCTGGACCATCTACATCTAGAAACCAAAGAAGGAATGAAAATGCACAACAAGACAATACAAGGATCAAAAGAAGGCGCAATAGTGCACATATTTCACCTTGAGAGACATTATCTTACCCTGATATGCCTAGATCTTCTGTACACATATCTCACCCATAAAATGGTATATATTTATAAAATTAACTAATTATTATTAATATTATAGAAATTCTAATTTCTAATGTTTTGTTGTTTTATTATATATGACAGATTACTCAACACCTGATTGTTATGTACCATCAACAACACAGGAAGATGTTGATTTGCAGGGTATTTCTCCATATTGGTCATCATTCACATCACTTTTGCAAACAGAAAATGATCAACCTCCACGACATGCAGTATCAGCTATACCCTTTGAACTTCAATTTGATTGGAGTTCTAGAAGACACAAGGGCCCGTCATCTGTTGCTATTAATGAAAATGAGAATACGACCCAAAATGAGCCTACAGAGCCTATTAGGCGTCGAAGCACTAGGCAGAGACAGCATCCTAGATGTGGGCACAGGAGGCCATAGATATTAGAATTGAAAGATTAAGTAACACATTCCAATTAATCTTAAATAATTTAATAGTAAACTTCTTAGTATGAAAATTTTAATTTAAATAGAAATATATTATTTGTCATATTTATGGTTCGTCTACACAACTTGAAAGTATCAATTTTACTTTTTAGAAAAAAAAGGTTTCACATATGCACACTATTTATTATTAATATAACTAATCACTTCATATAAATTAATTAGTATAAAGCCCATGTATGGCATTGAATATTAAATTAGTTATACATTTTCAAATAAAATTTAAATATTGACATTATATTAGAATTTTTAATATTATTTTTTTATTATTAATATATACTCCATCCATCTCGAGTTAACATTTACGTTTTCTTTTTGCGCGTAGATTAAGAGATTTATTATTTTAATGTGTAGTGAAATGAGAGAAGTAATATTTAATGTGAAGTGTGTAGTTGTATTAGTATTATGTGTGGGTCATATATAGAATAATTAATTGTGTTGTGTGATTTCTAAAGGAGTTGTAATTTTGAAATTAAAGTGTGTTGTAATTATTAGATTGGGTATTATTTTCTTATTTGGAGGTGTAAAGTTATTTATACAGACAAAAAAAAGTAATTATAAATTTATTATTAAAATTTGGGGAGATTCTGGGGTGCATCCACCTGGTGCACCACATGTTAATAGGGTAAAATAAGGGTAGTGAGTGATTTTTTTTAAAAAATAAATTTAATTATATTAATTTATTTAATAGATGAGATTAGATTAAGAATGAATCTAACAGTTGAAACCGTCCAGGTGTACTGGTGCATCAGGTGCACTGCAATTGGACTCATTTGATTTGGTTTCAAATAGTAAAATTTAATTTTTTTATTTAAATGAAAGTTTGATTTTTTTTAAAATTTTGAAAAAAAATAACAATGTCGATATGTTATTAAAAAAAGTTGGTTTAATAATCAAAGTTCCAATTGTGAATTAAAAGTTTGTTATTAAAACCTAACTCTTCTATTAATTATTATAACAAAAGTTTGAATTTAAAATTTTTTATTAAATTAATAATTTATTTATATAATTGAGTAATTATTACTGGTTATTAATAATAAAAGAATCATTATTTCATCATTGTCAAAATTCATCACCCTACGTGATGTGTTGCAATTAATGATAGGCAAGTAATAACATTAATTGCTATGTTGTAATGAATGGTGGGCTGTAATTAATGAGGGTGAAGTCGCCACTAGAAGTGGCGCTTCTTCTAACATCATGCACCCTCTCTCTTTTATGGTGGAAAGACGCCAGTACTAATGACGCTTTTACTTAATACGTTAAAAAATCATGCAACTCCTATATTTAATTAAAAATTTTCAAAATTGCTATATTTTAATAAATTAGCCTAATTCATCCATATCTTTTATTTTCTTATTTTATTCTCTTCTCACATCTATATATATTTTACATCATTATTCATGTGAGAGAGAGACGACAATCATCCTACACCCCACAAGGGGGATTACCCCCTACACCATAATTTATATCCTTTCCTTCATCCATCCATTATTGTTAAGATTCGTTTGTGGAATCAAGATGAGAACCAAGAGAAGGATTCAAGACGGAGAAGGACGCGACGACGCCCACATCTAGGAATTTATTCATTTTCTAATTTATCTTGTATTTTTCAGACTATGAGTAAGATCTATCCAACTCCCATGATTGTTCTTCGAAACTTTATGAGCTAGAACTCTTTTGGTAGATCTAGGGTTTTGAAGGTTTTTATGAATTAATTGAACTTTCGTATGTATACTCTGTACAACACTACTTGTGGAATTATTTTATATATGACTATGTGTTTCTAATCTATATTCAGAGTCGTTTTGTGCATCTTCAACTGTTATATAGAGTCTGAATATATATCTTGGTTGTTGATTGAGCGCGTTCACTGCTGAACAGGTTTCCATGTTATAATTCTAAGTGGGGACATCGAAGTTTCATTAGAACTGTCATATATAAATGTTTATTAATTGAATTGAATTTGGGTTAATAAGTAGGATAAAGAGGTTAATTTTATAGTACCTATAAAGGGAAATCATATCGGGTTAAAGTATCAACCTAGGGGTAAATAATTAATATTGATAGTACCTAGAAAGAGGGGGGTGAAATTATATCTCTTGCTCCAAGGTTATTCACACGTGTTACACGCATATTTACTTGTGTCTATAGAGTAGATTTGCATGGCTTAGTGATGCGTCCATATTCCACAAGGCAGAGTCGGACATTGATACAGGAAAAAAAAATTAATGAGTAAAACCGGATTACCCTAGGGCTACCTATTCTCAATTCTTAAGACACATTCATATTCTCTAGTGCTCAATTTATTTTATTTGTTATTTTAATTAATTATTTCGTAGTTTAATAATTCTATATCTCACTTTTATTGCCTTTTATTTTAATTAATTTAATTAATAATTAAATTGATAATACGCGGTCTTTTGGGTTCGATATTTAACTTGGTCGCTTGCTTAAGCTGCAATTGATATCCTTAATACTTGGGGATTAATTTTGCATGCAAAAAAATAAAAACGCTCATCAACCACAACAATCAAAAGTGTTTCAAGAAAGAAGATAAAATAGCTCTAGGAAATCCAGTTTAAATTGGTCAGATTAAATCACTAGACAATCAGCTAGAATTCCTACAGATTTTAGGAAAGCAATCACATAATTATGTTAAATCTTTTTTTTAAAATAAACTTAACACATGAATTTGGTTTAAACCCTCAGATGCAGAATAGCCGTTTATACCCCTTTCTAGGTACTTCATGAAAAATTTCATTAAAGGTTAGAGCACTATACTTCAATTTATAGGTACTTAAGAAATAAAATTCAATTCCTACCTAACAATCTAAGAAATCAAATCCTCTAGAATGGTGATTAATAGATATATTAAGTGTCTAATATTAATTATTCTAATGAATAAAGGTTAATTATATGGTTAGAGACAAATATAATCCCTCTATAACACAAGCAACGATCATACATATGCATAAGACAATGACATATAATGAATGAGGATAGATCATATAAAACAAAATTATAAGTCTTAATTCAAAGTATCAATAATGGAATAAATATACTGCAGAAATCCATAACCTAGTCTAGGTCATCAATTCAATCAAATTCAACCTGCAAAACCTAGAAATATCCAGAAAAGTACTAGCCCATGGTATTACAAGCAACATCCATGGTTAAAGACACATTAGACTATAAATCAACAATAAGAAATTAAAGAAGAAAGATTAACCCTTGTCTGGAATAATTCACTGTCTTCGTTTTCTGTCTTGATGATCCTCTTATTGGATTGTATACTAAAAGTCTAGCTTTTTGTATAAACAATATTTTGATAATATTTGAAATGAGAATCATGTGATCAAATGTTTGCAATAATAATATTGTTGCAAAAGTCCATTTACTTTATACTGTAGATAATGTGGTGTGCGGCGTCACACGAAAGATCATATTATCGGCTCCTTATAAAGTATAAACAGATGTTCACAATCGAGATAGATGGGAACTATCTATCAGTATGGTTGTAGTGTGATTTGACATTAGTCTGTCTTGACTGTAAAATTACACTAGTGCACTTTGAGTGTATTGAGCAGGACCGCCATTGAGATCGTTCGGTTTATACTGACTATAATAGAACTTGATCTCTATTATTATGAAAGTTCGTACTCTTAATCCCTATACAATAACTTCGACACGTAAGCCAGTATTTATTTCTCTAATTCATCAATGGGTGAGATTTAATAGTTAAATCAATATATTCGGTGAGTTGGGAGATGGTGATGTCTCTATGGTGTGCTGTTAATTGTAGAAGGAATCCGTGTCCTAACGGAATTGGTGATGTCCCCTTGAGGAGCTCATAAGGATTATCATGCAAATCTTGTAGGTGGATTTATTCCGGCATGATAATAAGGTTGAGTGGTACTGCTCTCGGTAAATATATTAATTAATAGAGTTGTCAGTAACTTAATTAATTAATGGGCATTGAATCTTAAACACGGGGAGACTAACGGGCTCATAATAAAAAGGAGCCCATAAACGTAATTTGGGATTAGGGTGACAGTGCAATAATATTTCTTTAGTGGAATGATTTATTATTATTGGATTTAAGTATATGTTTTGGGCTAAACTTGGATGTTTAAGCCAATGGGAGGCCCAAACCCTAATTTCTCCTCCTGGTCCCTGTTGTAGTCTATAAATAGCCTACCTCAGCAGCTCATCGAACACAATATACACGACCAAAATCGTGAAAGTAAGTGTTGCAGATTGAGTTCTTCTTGGTGATTATTGCCCACACAACATCAAGGAGAGGCTTAGAAATACAATAGAAGATCGGAAGGTCGTTCACTGTTCATCCTCTACATCAAACCCGGTAAAAGGTAATTCTGCTTTTATACTTCCGCTGCAGTTGAATTATATGAAGCCCTAACGGTTCACGCTAGCCTAAAGATCCAAATGCCAACACCTCTTCTGTTCTTCTTCTCAAGTAGCAAACATCGTGATTTAGAGTGAGGGTGATAAGTGAAATGCGGGTGAAGGATAGAGATGGATGGTATGAGGGATGATCCCCTTGTGGAGGTGGTGTCTCTCATGAATAATGATATATATATATATATATATATATATATATATATATATATATATATATAGTGTGTGTTAGAAGAGAATGAGATAAGAAAATAAAATATTTAAAATAATATGGTGGAATCATGGAGGATTATGTGATGAGGAAATTAATTGTGCTCCAAGAAAATAGGAAAGATGGGCTAATTTTCGGAAATTCTCGTCGACAACTACGCGACCTCACGATTTTGAGCATAACTTTCTCGTTCGAACTCCGATTGAGGTGATTTTTGCGCTCACGCGATCCTCTCTTCCTTGGTTTTCCAAATATATAAAGAAGTTATGAAAATTCACCCATTTAAGTGTGGCATGAGTCATGAAAAAGTGGCACGGGTCATGCTGGATCGGCAAAGCTTACGCGACCTCACCGTTTTGGTCATAACTTCCTTATCTGAGCTCCGATTGAGGTGTTTCTTAAGTCAAAATGATCTTCTCTTTCGTAAATTTCCAAATCACGCTATATGACTAGTTTAAACTTCTACACAAATATAAAAAAATTATACAAAGAGGATATTTGTTTTTTAGCATTCTTTCACGATTTCACTCTTCATTCCAACTTTGCACTTTTGATCATTTTTCCATCTAAAAATACGAAATAAAACCACAAATGCACCAATATATTAAATATATGAAAATTAACTATTTAGTGCTAAAATATGAACATAAATTCGATAAAAGGGTGATAACTCGGACCCTAAAACATAAGATTTTCACACTAATCAAACCCCCCAAACTTAAGAAGTTGTTTGTTCCCGAACAACAAAATTGAACAAAGAAGAAGAAAGATAGTGTATAAATCTAAGGAAAAACAAGGGATATAACATCTAGGCCATTCAAAATACATTGTCATTAATTTCGGTCATGCAACTCTCATTACATGCAATAATTCATTCATAGCATACAAGTTAAAACAATTACCGCCAATTAAAATGCTCCATTGACCTGTTCTCACGGAAAATATATATCACTCGCACTCAAGTGTAGAAGATATACACTTATAGTATTTGGTGTTTACCCTCATATTCAATTCAAGTGCATGCGTAACCATAATCTTGCCATACATCTCAAACTCTCAACCACTAAAAATATGATTCGATAATGGGATAAAAAAACTTTTATTTGGATGTAATGTTGGCTCTTTGGTAAGGGTAGAAAGTATATGGATAAGTGACACAAAACTTGGATCAATCGAGTCGCGATTCATCATGATCTTTCATTCTTTTTTCACTTCAATTAAGCGCATCATCCTCCTCAACTCTTTCATTTTTCTTTCAAGCACAACGTATATATTTTTTTCTTTCCCTTTTTTTTCTTAAGGTACACTACCTCACGTATCCTCCATAGGGTACTAGATTTAAGCACTACCATAAGGTGTTTAATTCAATGGAGTACTAGATTTAAGCACTACTCCATAATTTTCCTTAGATGCATTTTTCAAGCTCAGTCACTATTTCAACACCAATTTCATTCTTTCCTAAGCTGTTATCAATCTTCATCAACACACTTTGAGAAATTATTAATGCTCTTTCATGACTGACAATCAAGGCTCAAAAAATCATTAACATACTCAAGGTGGTTGTTTCTTGTAGGCTGCCAAAGAATGAGATTTTTAGGCTCAACGGGGCTAACTAAGGATAAACATCATTTGGTGACTCATAAATTCAAGGATGACCTTAAATCATCTAACATAACATGCAGTCTCAAGTAAGACAAAATGCAAGTTCTAGAATACACGCACAAGAACGATACTCATCAGAAAGAAAATCATGTGATTATGTACATGAATAAGGCTCAAAATCTCACATGGGTTTTAACAAGTAAAAGAGAAATCTTCATGGTAAACAATATCTCATATGTACACATAGAACTTCATATCAAAATATAACTCAAGTACACGTCCTTCATCAATTTCAAGAGCATATGAATATCTGGTAGAAATCTAATAAATAAAAATCTCATTAAGCACACAACCAAAAACTCAAACTTTAATATATGTTCTTAGTCTCATTTTTGGTATCAAAATGATTTTAGAGTAAGAGATGACCACGCAATAAAATTTATAAGTATGTCGTCCCAAGGGAAAGTAAACTCATAGTTGTATCCGGATTTGTCATTGATTGTGCTTTGTAAGAATGACAAGATTGAAGGTTTGGTTTTTATACTACTTATTATTCTAATCAATTAGCTAAAAAGTTAATTAACACCTAAATGTATAAAATATCAAACAAGTGATTAGATGAATTGAATGGATAGAATGTATCTAAGAAGAGAGCAAGGCTAATCATACTCATGATTAAGAAACTAGCTAGATATGCATGACTCTTAATATTGAACTTCATTAATTATGGACTAAAAGCAATCACGTTTTTACCCCTAATTCCTATGGCCAAGGCAATTAGGTTCTCGACTCTTTGACAAGTCTAAATCTCCTAGGATTGTTCTTACTCCCAATTCCCTTAAGGTACTATGATCATAAGTTTGGTTCTTTTCACTCAATTTCTTAAGTGTCCCTCTATGAATGTTCTAAGCATAAGAAGGGTATGGCTTACCTCCCCTCACACTAACATGCATGCACATCTTAATATATGATTCAATTAAACCACTAATCATAATATTGGAATGGTCATCCTAACACTATGAATAGAGCATTTAATCATACAAGTATTGAAATGAAACATGATTCATTAGTCATAAAAGGAAGTCCAAAATTAACTCAATTCAACATCTCAAATCCTACATATCTATCATTCTTCTCAACCAATCATATGATTGGCCCTACTATAGGACTAGCCACTATACATCATGTTCAAATCAATGCATTCATTAGCTTGCTCCATTTGAGCCAAAATATGAAAAAAAAAACAACAATTGAAAAGTAGATTGGCTTCCTATTTGTGAAGATAGCCTTCCTTCTTTCCAAAATGCTAAAATCTTCAACCATTGATGAATTCCTCTTCTTAGATTGGTGGATGGATGGATTTATGAATGGATTTATGAAGATCAAGTGGATTGAATGTATAAAATGAAGGGTGGAAGAGATAGAGATAAATGTGTGTGATCTAGGTATTTTGTGTGTGTGGAAACTGCTCCAAAATGATCTCCCCCTCTAATTTTGGCACCAATTGAGTATTTAAACTCCTTGGAACCTTCTAGAAGCTTTTGTAATTTTCTGATTTTTTCTAGCAATTGTACCCAGCTCGACTCGAGCTGCTGTCTGTCAAGTCGAGTTGCGTGACTTCAAAACCTGGACATCCCCTAAACCTAGCTCGACTCGAGTTGCAAGTCGAGTTACATCTTACAATTCAAGTTAGCTCACTGGATAATTTTTGGACGCTGATCTGCCCTTACTCGACTTGTTGCTCGACTTGGCCTGACCCAGCTCAACTCGAGTTGGGTAACTCGAGCTCTCGCCTGTCAACTCATGTTAGAAACTGGAATTTCCTCGGCACCTAACTCGACTCGAGTTGCAAGTTGAGTTGGATATTGTAACTCGAGTTGAGCCCCAACTCGACTCGAGTTGCAAGTCGAGTAAGACCTTGCAACTCGAGTTGGGTGTTTTTCAACCCGTTTCAGCCCGTTTCAGCTCCCGACTCCGTTTTGCTCCGTTTTTGACCTATTTCATATACATTTAAACTCATTTCCGCACAATTATCAATTTGTTTACATCTCTCCTAATTAACATAAAACTCCACAAAAATTTACACAAATACGGATACAAACATACGAATATCCACAAATAAAGATACTAAAATCTAAGTGAAATTGTCGACGATCAATATCTCAACAACTCAAGAATCAACACAATATCACATGAAAATTAAAATAAGGAAACGAATGTACCTGATTTCAATCTCATCCACATCTTGCAAGCTCCTCGAGGGTCAGGCGTAGGTCTCAGATAGAACTCACATTATGACTTCCATGAGATGAATAAAAATAATAACATTTCATAATAAAGTAACACTTAATTTATGTAGTCAGCGGTATATGTCTTTTTTAAGGTAAATATTAAAATTGTTATGCTTGTTTGACGTTTTATTAAGAGTGTTCTTCCCACTATGTAGAAAGCACTAATCCATATTTTTTTAACAAACACTCACTCACAAATGATTAATTTTCATGCGGGTGTTTGATCCATCTACAAACAATCATGCGCTGGGGTAGTATTTAAAACGAATTAAGGTGAATTCGTAAAGTCGAGTCAAGAGTTACATATTTTTTTCTTAAAACGAAATGGCTCCTTCCTCTGATGCTTACGACTAATACCTGAAAAGAAAGCATGACATTTTTAAAATTAAAGTGTGTTGTGAGAATAATAGTTGAGTGTAATTTCCTTTAATAAAAGTTTAAAATTGAAGTTGGAATGGACTAAAATGAAAAATGTGAAGTTGAAATTGAAACAGATGAAGTACAATTTTCTTCTTAAGTGTTTTTTCAATATAGGACTCGAAAGATAAATTAATTATCAATCAGGGACCCAAAAATTTCGGCTATCAATCCAGGATTCAAAAGACAAAAAAACTATCCATTTAGAACCTTAAGTCATAAAATCTCTAAAAATATAGTACACCGTAACCGTATAATTTTTCGTAAATTAACATGTTATTTTAATTTTAATGATAATTAATTATAAAATATTATTTTAAAAAATATGTTTGATATATGAAAATTCAATGTAGATGTTATTAAATTTTATTGAATGGTTTTATGATTTTAAGGGAATATTATTTAATACTAAAGAGTATTTGGGCGCACAGTATCCATGGGTCACACAAGTTTTAGCCAAGTTGGTAGCTAGAAAAGTCACACATGCACTATGTACATAAAAGTGACATAAAATTAATATTGTTTTATTGTAATATGATGTGATGCTTTTCAATAGATATTTAAATTTAGGGTGATTTTTAGGTGACCACGGATCACCGATTACCCTTTCACATGGGGTGTACACAGTGCATATCCCATGTAGGAGGGTCAAGTAAACCTCTTAAATCTATACATTTATAATATTCTAAAATATATTATTTCATATACGAATTAAATTCGAATAGGATGAATTCAATTCATGCACAAATTCAATTTAACGTCATATAGGTGTGAAATATGATTTTTATGAATCCTTCTCATATATGAGAAAAATAATTACTATAAAAAATAAACTTTAGAGTTAACAATTAACGTACAATAAGTGTAAGATAATTATGGCCTAGTGCCATTAATAATAAATATATATAAGATATTTATTATGATCAAATATCTTAAATAATGATATGGTTTAAATAAATAATATATATGAGATAAATAAGGTCATATATATTTATGGATAACAATCACATTGATAGAATGTGATTTGATAAAGATTTAATATCCCGATCTGGTCCTCTCTCCACCTATTAAAGTGACACAGTTTTATTAATTATCGATCACATTAAGTCTTACGTACTGTGCAATAAAGAAAGGGGTGAGGAGAGAGAAACTAGTGTCCGGCGTAATTGACAGGAACGTATCGTTGGAGGACCGCCATTAGTGGCGTCTCAAGGTAAGTCTTCTAATCATGTTTATGTGGTGTGAAAATCATGAAGATCTAAGATCCATGTCAATTAATAAATTAATTGTTTATGAAATTATGCTTACATGTGGTATCAGAGCATGGTTTTGGATCTCATGATTTTTCATCGAATAATTAACATTAAATTTGGATGTAGTAAATTCACGTATTACGTTCTTGATTGGATGTGAGATGTATTCTATAACCAAATTATCTCAATTTTAATTTACACTTTATTATCAATATATTATGATGTGTGAATATTATGTTTTATGTATCATGTATTAAAGTGATGTGAAAAAGTAATTATAATGAGTTGATTCACGTTAAAAATTTACATGATTATTAAATTGATATATTGAAATCTTATGACTCATGCGAAAATTATAGTGATATGATTTCCATATTAAGAAAATGTCAACTGCCCTATTTAGTTTTTGGGACTGAACAATTAAAGATTGATTATGGAAGTTAATTATGTCAGCATAAGATATGAAAGTTAATTATGTCATGAGATTTTAATATAAAATTACATGACTCCCTTTAATTTTGGGGAGTATAATGACTGATTAAGAATAATGACAACTAATTACAGTCAATAAATCAACATGTCTTATTCATAAAATGGCTTGAATATCACACTTTAATGCCAGTTATTAACATAATTATAATAATTAAAGATTATGTTATTATTGATACTAATTTATTGGAATTAAAATATCTCACTTATGTTATGTATGTTTGAGTGCTCATGGCATTTATAATGTTAAGATACCAAATTTATTATAATATGAATACAAATTATACATGATATCTTTATTAATGTGATATATATGGATATATTATGTATATATATGATGACAGTCTTAAGATTTTAATTAATGATATTGACTGTGATTTATGAATATTTATGAAATAATGATTTGATTATTACTCACTTTCCTATTGAATATAATCTAAGAGTCTTTGATAAGATTAATAATGATTTGATTATTACTCACTTTCCTATTGAGTATAATCTATTATGATAATCTTTGATAAGATTATAATGAATGATTTTATGATTTAAATTTATTTAATGTTGGTCTGTTAATCACCAAAGTGGTTTGATCTGAAAGAATAATAAAATTAAATCGTATAGTTAAATTTTAATTTCTCATATTTAAGTGATGCTTGAATAAAGAGAATTATTATATGGGTTATTAAAAATTTCACAATTATAAGACTTTAAATTCACCCAAAGGTGATTGCTAGTCTTTATAATTCATGAATATGAAGATAAATTGATAATTAATATATTATGAAAAACTGTTTTGTATGTCCAAAGATGACAAAATAGTTTTAATGAAAATATTTAATTATCAAATTATATTATATTTGAAAGCATCATTATGATTATGATTGTATATTGTTGTATCACCCAAAGGATAACTTCAATATACATTTATTGCTTTCGATCCTGAATCTATTATTAAATTACTCAAGGTATTTATAGGAATAAATTATATTATTCTTATTCTTAAAATTACTTATATTATTTAGTCTCTATTCGCATGATGCATCTGTTCCATTACAAAATGGATTAAAGTAATTTAAATAGTGTGGATAAATCTAATTTCACCAAAGTGTTTTGGATTTTATTTATCACTTCAAGATAAATTGCTCATTTGCTTTGTAATAGCAATAAAGCTAAGTAATCTGACTATAATGCTCGGGTTAGATCAAACAGACTGGGCATAATGTTTATGCGAATGAATGAGACTAATAAATTAAGTCTAACATACCTAAATTACTAATAAATCTCTTGATGAGATGCTAATGACTACTTTAACTACCATAAAGTTTGATGGTTCTCATGGCACAAATGAACTCATCATTAAAGATAATAAATATTGCAACAAGATTAAAGCCTTCCATAATGAACGTAGTTTACAAATTCATTACCTTCTAAGTATGACCTATTCCTAATAAACTATAACACCATGAAAGACAAATGGAATGTGAATTAAATTCACGTAATTTAATGATGGTTCAAAGGAAAGAAGGTTTAAGAAATAATTTAAAATTTAAACATTATGTTCGTTTAAAAGTAATGAAGTTTGAACTAAACATGACTTTAATGTTTGGGGAAACTTTCCAAAAGAATTATTCCAAAAAGATTAATTAAGAATAAAGCCTTTCATGAGATAGGCTTTTACTGATCTTGATATTTGTGTAAATTGCATTAAATAAAAGCAAATAAAAAACACACAAATAATAGTCGTGATAACTACACAGCTTCTTAAAATAGTTTACATCAGCTAATTGTGAGTCTTATGATAATCTCTTCTTAAAGAAATAAAGTTCATCATTTTCAATTTAAATGTAAACATTCACATTATGGTTATATCTATCTCACAAGAAATGATGTTAAGAAAATTAGATAGAAAAGTGAAAATTACAAAGATTGGAAGAAATGATGATTTTTATGGAAAGTGTGATGGATTATTATGTCCAATCAATTAATTAACAGGAAAAAATTGGCATTTATACTAAATGTTGCACACCATAATGAATTGGTGTAGCAGAATGACATAATCGTACTTTATTGAATATGGTTATAAACATGTTAAATGATTAATTTATACCCATATTTTGTGGATTTATACATTTAAAGCTGCCACTTACATGATGGTCGAGTTTTTAGTAAAACAGTTTTCAAAACACCTTATGAACTTGTAGAAAAACTCGATCTTAGGCAGTTGAATATTTTAAATTGCCCGGCGGGGATTATGATTTATATCCACATATAAAGAATTTGGATATAAGAAACTAAAGTGATTTCTTTATAAATTATCCTTGAAGTCTAAAGGATGAATTTTATGGTCTTAACCATAGTACAAGAATTTTAAAACTAGAATGTCAAATTCATTAAGAATTGTAAAATCAGTGGGAGTATGATGGCGATTTCCAAAGATATAAAATTAGAATTGCCAAAGAGTTATAAAAGAATTTGAAACGGATGTATCTTTATGATGGCGATTTCCAAAGATATAAAATTAGAGTTGTCGCTAAAGATTTTACTCAAAAAGATGACATAATTGTAAAGAGATATAATAAATTATTTCTTTACAAGACTCTATTAGAATTATCATGGCTTTGGTAACTCATTATGACTTAGAGTTGCACCAAATAAATGTTATGCCTGCTTTTCTTAAAGGTGATTTGGTGGAAGATCAAGTTAAATAGATGAACTCAAGTTTTTTTTTTTTTTCATTAAAGGAAAATATCACATGGCGTGTAAACTTAAAGAATTAACATACAAACTTAAGCATGCTTTCCTATAAAGATATATTTTGGATTTAAGAAAAACATCATAAACGGTGTACATATATATCTGAAAGTTAGTGGGAGCACATTAATTCTATACTTGATGATAAACTTGCTTGCAACTGATGATCTTGGTTTATTATGTGAAACCAATAAATTTCTCTCAAAGAACTTTAGAATAAAACATATGATGAGACAATTAAAGATGTCTCTGTAAGTATATGTTAATAAAGTTCAATAGAGGTTATGGATGGAAAAGTGTTTGTAAAGAACGTTCCAATCCGGAAGGGAGATAAGTTTAACCTTATGTAATTTCCAATAATGAATTGGAACGTACTACAATATTCCTTATATGTATATTATTGGTAGCTTAAGATATATAAGATTGTATAAATACCAAATATCAGTCTTACTGTTAGAATGCTTGGTCATTATTGAAGTGATCATAAATGAATGACCAGAATGTTGTATAAGGAAATATTATAAGGTATTCTAATGAACTAAAGCACTCGTGCTTACTTATCGAAAATTTAATTACTTAGATGTAATTAAATATAGATTCAGATTAAGATGATTATATGATGCAAAAAAGTTCACTTTGGCTTTTACGTTTCTTAGTCAGGGATATTGTGTCATGCAATATTGTGAAGAAGTTTCTAAAAACTACATTCACTATTAAAGTTAACTTGTGGCATGATTTGAAGCTACAATTTAAGGACATTAAATGTGGAGTTTAATTTCAGGACTTGAAATAAGTTGACAATAATGTCAAGTCGCTGAAAACTTATTATAATTATTCCGCTGCATTGTTCTTCTTTAAAACGATGGATATTCCAAAGTTGCTAAAACATATGGAATGAAAGTATTTATCGTTAAGAAGAACTTTAGAAACAAAGATGTCAATTGAGCATAATGGAATCAATCTTATAATTTCGGATCCGTTACACAAATGATCTTCTCTAAAACATTTATTGAACGTTACATGAATATGAGATCATTGAAAGGCTCTAACAAGCTTATGATGAACAATTGACATTAAGAGCTCATTATGTTTTGTTTCTAATTGATATATCTTGTTTTGTCATTTTAGTATACATGAATGTTGACATTAATAAAATAAGATTTTATCTCAAATTTGAGATACTTATGTGGACCATTATTGATCCTTACGAGTTATGTTGAGTAGAAAGCTAATATCATAGTACATGGAAGGAACTATGTCGAGTAAATGATATAGAACCGCTATGACTTGTGTTAGTCTATCCTCAATATTGACTTTATGAGTTGACCAGTTAATTTATCTTATGTCGCGCATATTATGTAAATTATTTAAACCTTTACGTTTAAAGTTTAATTCTGACACTCGGCCAAGTGGGAGAATGTAAGATAATTATGGCCTAGTGCCATTAATAATAAATATATATAAGATATTTATTATGATCAAATATCTTAAATAATGATATGGTTTAAATAAATAATATATATGAGATAAATAAGGTCATATATATTTATGGATAACAATCACATTGATAGAAAGTGATTTGATAAAGATTTAATATCCCGATCTGGTCCTCTCTCCACCTATTAAAGAGACACAATTTTATTAATTATCGATCACATTAAGTCTTACGTACTGTGCAATAAAGAAAGGGGTGAGGAGAGAGAAACTAGTGCCCGGCGTAATTGACAGGAACGTATCGTTGGAGGACCGCCATTAGTGGCGTCTCAAGGTAAGTCTTCTAATCGTGTTTATGTGGTGTGAAAATCATGAAGATCTAAGATCCATGTCAATTAATAAATTAATTGTTTATGAAATTATGCTTACAATAAGAACTATTACAGGTAAAGTATCATAGTCAACATCATCATAATATGAATGCTGTCTTAATTAGTTATTTTCATCACAATTAAGTATCATCACTTCACTACAGTGGTAGTCATTTTCATCGTAATTAAGTATCATCACTTCAATACAGTGGTTAATAATATTTCAGTGGGTTAGTATGCATGGTAGCAGACATGGATGTGATATTTCGTGGTGTTAGAATAATCCTTGCTTCTTTTAAGATTACATGGGATAATCCAATGAGAATCCTCCTTAATTAATACACAAACAAGATCATAGCATTTACTCCTACTTTATACGTACGCATCGAATACCCTACTACCTACTCATAACAATAACTCCAATTATTAATCTTGTCTGCATATTCTTATTCTTGTTCATATTAAATGAGATCACTTGTGTAATTTATATGTTTCATCTCTTTTTCACCCATAAAAGTATTATAATTAGTACTCCCTCCGTCCTGTTTCAATATTTACGTTTGCTTTTTGCACGTTGATGAAGGAGTATAATATTTTGATAGATAGTGGGTGGAAATATATAATATTTAATGTAAAGTGGGTAGGTGTATTAGTGTTGGATGATATATTAATTGTTTTAGGTGGGTCTCATATTCCAAAAAGAAAAACGTAAATATTGAAATGAGACACGAAAATAAAAACGTAAACATTGAAATGGGACGGAGGGAGTACTTAAATTAACTCATGTGAAAAAAATTAGGGTTTGAACAAATACCCAATACCATAAATCAAAACGTAAAAGTACCCAATCCAATCACAGCGATACAGAATCAAATGTTGGAGATTGAAAACTGTGAGGAAAGGATATTTCACAATTTGATCAACATCAGGGTTTCATTACTCAATGAAACCATATATGCTTCCATAAATAAGATAGCTAATTAAATGAGTGATCATGATTTGATTTAATTTGCGCTTAAAATTAAATATTAGACTTAATTATCAAATTAATTATTCACCCAATTTAATTATAAGTTACAGATTTTTTTATTAAATTAAAATTATTAGTGATTCCATTTGGTATAAATAATTAATGCAAATAGGCATGGAGTAACACTATTTGCCTAAATCTGATTGGCTAATTAGCGGCATGTGAGTGTTTTAACAAGTCGCCAAATCAGGAGGAAAGTCCCCTCTTCCCTATTTCCTTTTGGAGAAAAAGAAAAAACCCCGTTGGAGAGACCAGATTGCTTTTTTTGGAACCTTCACATCAATAATGGCACACATTTTCTTCTTAAATGAAGTGCGTTTCTTACCTTCGAAACATCTCTTCGTAAAAAAATTCGAAAGGTCGAAATAAATTACGAAAATTCTATAAAAAAATCGACCTCCAAGCATCACACACAAAGTGAAAAAAACTTACCTCGATGCTTCAAGACATTGGGATGCACGTCACTCCCCAAACTTAGTTCAAATTGAGTGAGAAGCTAAGTTTGTAAATAAGTGAATATCATAGACAAAGAATCACCTAAATAAAATTTTCTACACCAAAAGAAACATATAAAAGCAATAAAACGGGAGGCTAAGCCCCCAACAGGTGCTCATGTTTAATGTCGGAGAGTCACGACGGAATGAAAAATCAATGGACTTTAAGCTCGTGCATCAACACTTCCTCTTCATCTTTCATTTTCACTTTGAAGTGTTGTTTTGTCATCTTTCGATCCATCAATAGTATCTCTCCATTCTTGCTTATAAGGATCAACTAATCTGGATCTCCTTCTTCATATGCATCATTTTTATCAAAATCAAGATAATCAAAAAGATAAGAGTTAGTATCATGAAAGTCATAAAGATGAGAGTTAAAGGTATCCAGAGGGACTTGTGAAATTTTCAGATAAGAAGCATCTCTCTTTCCTTTGCAGCATTTGAATGCGACAACTTTTCCTTCACAATTCAATGAGATTGTTCCTTCTTACAAGTCAATCTTGGCTCTTCCCATCACGGAGGAATGGTCTGCCTAGAATTAGCGGAACTGCAGATCCACGACTTTTTCAATCACCATAAAATCAGTCAGGAAAGCCATCTTATCAACTTCCACTACAACATCTTCAACAACCCCTAAAGACATGATTGGTATAAAGGAATGGAATGGGAATGAAATCAGCATCCCTAATTTCATTCCTATTATAATGATAGGCATACTTTTTTAATGGGAATCATCATTCCATAAGGAATGAGTATTCCCAAAAGTGAGGAATTGTGATTCCTTCCTAAACCATGGGTTTAGCTATTCCCATGGATGAAGGAATCAATTTTTTTTTCATATATAAAATATTTATTTATCTTTTATTTTATAATATTTTTTTTACTTTAAAATTAAAAATAAATTCATTAATAATTATATTTAAAATTGAATAATTTTAAATTTTAAAACTATATAAATAATATATTTAATTATTTTGATTTATATTTTAATTATTAAATTAAAAAATAAATATACGAATAATTTTAAGTATTTAATATCATAAAATAAAGTATTTTTAAATAAATCAAAAGTTTATAATATTTGTGAATTTCATAATTTAAGTTAAAAAAAATCTTTGTATAATTTTATTATTAAATAAAAAATTATACTAAAAATTTTTAAAAAATTATATTAAAAAATAAATTTAATCATTTACTATAAATAATGCAATCCTTACACCATATTGTAAATTATCAACAATAAAATTAAAATTAACTAATAAATTCATTTTTCATTACCAATGTCATTCCTAAGTCATACCAATCATAAGAGTTTTAATTTTTAATCACATTTTCTATCTTTATTCCATTCCTAAGATCATTACATTCCATCATAATTTTATTTCATCGTACCAATCAGGCCGTAAGGGCATGATTTGTATGATGGAATGGGGTGAGAATAGAATCGTCATTCCTAATTATATCCTGATTCCAAACGAATGTGTATTTCCTTACATGTGAGAATGAGCATTCCTCCCACCCCCATGGTATTGCCCATTCCATTCCCTCGTTCCCCCCAACCCCACCTTTACTCTCTCACACACACACACACATATATATAATTATAATTATAAATAATATTTTTTTAATTGATACAATATTTATTTATATAATTATAAATATGTTACTATTTTTCTACGTAACATGTAATATTTATTAAAATTATTTGTATTAAATTATTTAATAAAAAATAAAATAATAAATCATTTAAATTCTAAATAAAAAAATTAAATATTTTTATATACTCAAATCGGTAAAAAAATATATAATTAAATTAAATTCTTAAAAATTTTAAATATAAATGTATATAATTGTTTTAATATTTATTCAAAAATAAAAATTAGTAAAATTTTTTATAAAAAATTAATATTATTAACTAAATTGAATATATACATTTAATATAAATATAAATATACTTTTTTATACATAGTTTAATATTTTTAATATATATAAATTTTTTTATTTGTATTTTAAATTTTATTTATATTTTAAAAATATTAATATTTTATTTTATTTTTAATTTAATATTTTTCTATAATTACTAAAATATATAAAATCTTCATTAAAATTTTAATTAATTTAATATTTTATATAAATTAAATTTAAATGTAAAATATTATAAAAACTATTAAAGAGATTAAAATTATTAAGGAATACAAATTCTATTACTTGATTTATTCCTGAACGATATCAATCATAATAAAAAAAAATTTAATCATTTCATTCACATTACTATTCCATTCATAAGTTCTGTCAATTCCCTTGTAATTCCATTCAGTCATAACAATCTAGCCGTAAAGGTTTTATTATGTCACTAATAGCAACACTAAATTGTCTAGATATTGGTTTAACTCTCCTCCTTCAAGTTCCTAAAAAATTGCATGAGGCATGATATTCTACAGTAAATTCCAAATCACATAGTGCATTCATTTCCTTCTTTCCTTCAATCTCACAAAGGATTATGAATTCTCCTGGATCATCAACTTTTCAGAAGGCTTTTCAAACACTGTCTTATTCTTCATTACCTTATACTTTGATCTTAGAAACTTAATGTATTGCTTGAACTCTTCTGTCTTTTCCTCCTTCACAATTTTTGTGGAAAATGAAGAGGATAATGAGTAATAGGAATACCCCAGTAATCATATTTGAATTCTTTCTCCTTCGATCTTTCCTCTCTTTCCATTTTTGTTCTTTGCCACTTCTTTTCAATTACATGAAGCTTTTCTATCTCTTTTTTGGAGTCCATAGTGTAGCAGTGTGAAGGATCAGAACATATCGATTCAACAAGGGAGGTGCTTGATGCTCGTTTTCTTTGCACGCAAAATTAATCCCCAAGTATTAAGGATATCAGTTGCAGCTTAAGCAAGCGACCAAGTGAATTATCGAACCCAAAGGATGGCGTATTATCAATTTAATTATAAGCTAATTAATTAAGACAAGTTGGCAATTAAGTTTGGGATTTAATTATTAAACTACTAGCAAATTAATTTAAATAACAAATAACATAAAATAGCACCAGAAGAATACGAAAGTGGATCAAGTAGGAGAATAGGTAGCTCTAGGATAATACAGTTTCACTCATTAATCTCCCTTTCGTGTATCAATATCCGACTCTACCTTGTGGAATATGGACGCATCACTAAGCCATGCATATCTACTCTATAGAAACAAGTAAATAAGCGTGTAACACGTGTGAATAACATTGGAGCAAGAGATATAACTTCACCCCCCTTTCTAGGTACTATCAGTATCAATTATTTTCCCCTATGATTGGTACTCTAACCCGATATGATCTACTTTTATAGTTACTACAAAGTTACCCTCTTTATCCTGCTTACTAACCCGAATTCAATTCAATTAATAAACATTCATATATAACAGTTCTAATGAAGCTTCGGAGTCCCCTCACTTAGAATCATAACGTGGAATCCTGCTCAGTAGTGAAAGTACTCAATCAATAACCAAGATATATATTCAGACTCTGCATAACAGTTAATGATGCACAAAACAACTCAAAGTATGAATTAAGAAAGCATAATCATATATAAAATAAACCACCAGTAGTGTTGTACGGAGTATACACACGAAAGTTCAATTAATTCATATAAACCTTCATAAACCATAGATCTACTAAAACGGTTCTAGCCCATGATGTTGCGAAGAACAATCATGGGGGTTGGATAGATCTTACTCATAGTTTGGAAAATACAAGATAAATTAGGAATCAAATAAAACCCTAGATGTGGGCGTCGTCGCGTCCTTCTCCTCTTAAATTCTCCTCTTGGTTCTCCTCTTAATTCCACAGATGAATTTTCAAAGTGATGGATGGATGGAGAAAAGGACGAAGATGATGGTTGGGGGTGATCCCCCCTTGTGGGGTGTAGGATGATTGTGTTGTGGTACCAATCCAATGAATAATGATGTGATCCACATCCCCTTTTATACTTGTAAGCTCTCCTTATGGACCTAGGATGGGCTTTTTCTTGGAAAACACGAAAATACACGCACTTGGGGTGTAAAATTACGGATCTAGCACTGTTCAGGCTTCTGGTTTGACACACAGGCTTCTGGTTCGACCACGACACAGTGGTCAAACCACTCGTGTCGTGGTCGAATCACACTGTGGCAGCTTGTGCAGTCTCACCGTTTCGCGTATAACTTCCACATCCGAGCTTCGATTTGAGTGATTCTTGCGCTCACGCGATCCTCTCTTCATTGGCTTTCTATCCATTTAAAGAAATATTAGAAACACTAACATTTTAATCTCTAACAAGCCATGGAAAGTAGATCAGTCGTTCTGTTCGGCACAGCTCACGTGACGTCACCATTTTGATCATAACTTTCTCGTTTGGGCTCCGATTGGGTGTTCTTTACGCCAAAACGATCCACTCTTCTGTGGCTTTCCAAACATGTATTACACTTCTATTTTTTAGCTCCACATGAATATAGAAAAATTACACAAGTTGGACGTGCATTTTCCAGCATTCTTGCACAAGTTACACCTTTTCTCCAACTTTGCACTTTTAATCCTTTTTCCACCTAAAATACAATAAAATACCTCAAACACACTTTTTTCTCACAAATATCAAATATAAGACACTTGTACTAATATATAACAATAATTTCCATAAAAAAGGTGTTAAATTGGACACTAAAACACGCTTATTTTCACTCTCATCAGTGCTTGACTTCGAGCTTAGGTGCTCGGTATCGAGAAGTCTTCCGTACATATTCTCAATGTTTTGTTCACTCTCCAGCACATTTTATCCTTCACTCTGTGTACCGCTCCTCAAAGTTATAGTCATACAGCTCTCTTCCGGATTTAATTCCGGCTGCAAAAGAATTTCCCTTTCTGTTGTAGCTTCCCAATTGTAGCATTCAACTGTCTAAGAGCTATGTTAGTTTTCTTCTTTTTCTTTTTAGTCTCTTTCTTCCTTATATCAGCTTGCTCTTGACTAGTCATCATTAGCTTCAGCATCAGATTCATCTGGTCTCATTGTTGCTTCATGCACAATTTCATCTCATTATCCATGGATGTTCTCTTTTCAACAGGCTTATGGGTTGGATCAAAACTTGGAGGGTACTTGACTGCAGTGCTCAGGTCAGAGTACGATAGATTATCATTCCTCATCTGATTGTTGAAGTTTGAACCACCTTGGAAATTGGTAGGTCTGAAATTATATCTGTGTTTGTACTCCACTTGAAAATTCTGCCCCATAGCATAATCGGCATCCTCTATCGGCTCTTCTTCTCATACCATCATTACATTCTCTCTCTCTTGTTGTTTCTTTATGTGAGAAGATCAAGCTTCCTATTCAGCTCACTGAGTTGGTCCTTCATCTCTGACATCTCATCCTTATAAACCTGATGTTCCACTTTAGTAATTTGATCAAAAGTTGCTCCTCCCCCATCAGTTGTTTCGGATGACCAATCATAAGTATTTGTTGCCATCTCCTCAAATATTTCTTCCACTTCATCTACAGACTTTTTAAAGATTGATCCACCTGTTGTTGCATCCACCAGCAATCGTGAGTCGCCTCTTAAACCCTGATAGAAGAAGTCTACGTAGGTGTCTTTTGAAAATTCATGTTGGAGACTGCAGTGCAACAGCTCCTTGAATCTCTCTCATGCCTCATAGGAACTGAGTGGTCATTTTCTTCACATAGAAGCTCTTGGTTGGAGGGAAATATTTGTTGAGAAACTTATTTGCTAAGTCCTCCCAAGTAGCACAACAACCTGCATGTAAGTTCTTATACCACTCCTTGGCTTTTCAGGTCAGTGAGAATGGAAAAAGTTTCATCCTAACTGCATCTTCAGGAACTCCTCGCTGCTTCTATGTCATAGCATACTCATCAAACAGGCTAATTTAATTAAATATAATAGTTTTGGTTTTCATTTAACAAAATATGATAAGTTGAAGATGTGTCAATATTTTGAGTGGAAGCGCCAGTAGGGCTGGCGACTCTTCCACGGTTCAAATTGAGTTGCCAGTACAACTGGAGCTTTTAATAAATTATAATAGAATAATATTTAAAATAATTAAATTGATAAATTTAAATAATTTAATAGTTAAAATTATAATTAGTATTATACTTCATTAACTTCAAGGTAAGGTACACATTTTGTTATTTTATTTGTTCCAAAATAAAAATTTTATTTTATTTTTTTATAAGAATAAATATTTGTATGAGACCGTATCACAGGCTGTGATAACTATCACATTCTTAAAGAAAAAATAATACCATAATTGATGAAAAATAATAATTGTACAATTAATTATTATATTAATAATTATAAATAAAAAGTGACAACATTTTTAAAGAAAAAGTGATAACATTTTCTATAAAAAATAATAACTAATTAAGAACAGTCTTGCGTGAGATTTCTACAACATTACGCTTTATTAATTAGTTATCACTTTTTTAATAAAAAAATGTTACTACTATTACCTTTTTTTCTTAAAAATGGTTGTTACTTTTTATTTATACTTTAAATTATTAATGAACTAGTTCATTGCACAATTATCACTTTTCATCAACTTCTGTATTATTTTTCTTTAAAAATGTGATAGTTATCAACTCTTTTTTCCTCTCACGAAAGTTGTGACACCGTCTTATACAAATCTTTATCCTTATAAAAAATAAAATAAAAATTTTATTTTGGGACAAACAAAATAGCAAAATGTATACATTACTTTGATGCTGAGGAAGTATAATACTAATTAGTCCCTCCGTCTCATTTCAGATGACATATTTTTTATTTTAAGTTGTCCCACAAAAGTTTGCACCTATCTAAAAAAGCAAAAAGTCAAATACAATCACCATTCTCCTTACATTTTATACCAAAAATATCATTATACACCTAAAATTATCACTTCTCTTAATCTCCATATCGAAATGAGAAGGTGGATTTAAATGGAACATGGAAAGTATAATTTAAACTATTAAATATTTAAATATATCAATTTAATTATTTAAAATAATATTTTATTATTATTTATTAAAAGCGCCAGTATAACTGGCGCCTCATTTGATGAATAGGTGAACAGTGGAAGAAGCGCCTATACTAATGGCGCTATTAAAACTTTTTCAAACTATTATATTTTATTAAATAAAAAATAAAACTGGTATATTTAATTAAATTAGCCCATCAAATAGCAGCAAATGTTCAGCAGGATTTTCTAGTGGTCCCCCACTGAACTGTTGTCTCTCCATCATCTGATCAGTCTGAATTGTTGGTGCTTGGTTCTTTTGGTTAATGTGAACCGTTAGGGTTTCATGCAATTCTAAATCAGCGGAAGTAAAAAATTATAGAAACGTATTACCTTTCACCAGGGTATGTTGAAGAAGAAGCATTCTCGCCGGCTGCCTGTGCAGGGTCACGGTTTTGGCCGTAACTTTCTTATCTGGTATCTGATCTGAGTGATCTATACGCCAAAACAATCTTCTCTTCCGTGACTTTCCATCAGTATATCACACATCCAGTTTGGACTTCTATACGATTTTATAAAAATCATACAAGTTCACTGACAGAAAAGGCAAAGGACCTTTCGGTCTTCTATTGTATTCCTAAGCCACGTCTTGACGTTGGTGTGGGCAATGATCTACAAGACGATCTCAGTCTACAATCCTAATCTTTCTTTCATGTGTTTAGGCGTGTGATTCAGATTCCATATTGATGAGATTGGCTATTATATAGGCTACAACGGGACCAGGAGGAGAAATTAGGGTTTGGGCCTCTCATTGGGCTTAAACATCCAAGTTTAGCCCAAAACTTATACTTAAGTCTAATAATAATAAATCATTCCACTAAAGAAATATTATTGCACTGCCACCCTAATCCCAAATTATGTTTATGGGCTCCTTCTTATTATGAGCCCGTTAATCTCCCCGTATTTAAGATTCAACGCCCATTAATTAATTAAGTTACTGACAACTCCATTAATTAATATATTGACCGAGAGTAGTACAACTAAACCTTATTATCATGCCAGAATAAATTCACCTGCAGGGTTTACATGATAATCATTATGAGCTCCTCAAGGGAACATCGTCAACCAATTCCGTTAGGACACGGATTCCTTCTACACTCAACAACACACCATAGAGACAGCACCATTTTCCAACTCACTGAGCATATTGATTTAACTATTAAATCTCACCCATCGATAAATTAAAGAAATAAATACTAGCTTACGTGTCGAGGTTATTGTATAGGGATTAAGAGTACGAACATCCATAATAACAGAGATCAAGTTCTATTATATAGTTAGTATAAATTGAACGATCTTAACGCGGTCCTGTTCAATATACGAAATGCACTAGTGCAATTTTATAGTCAAGACAGACTAATGCCAAATCACACTACAATCATACTGATTGATAGTCCCCGTTTATCTCGGTTGTGAATATCTGTTTATACTTTATAAGGAGCCGATAATATAATCTTCAGTGTGATGCCGCACACTACATTATCTGCAGTATAAAGTAAACGGATTTTTGCAACAACATTATTGCAAACGCTTGATCACATGATTCTCATTTCAAATATTATCTAAACATTGTTTATATAAAAAGCTAGACTTTTAGTATACAATCCAACAATCTCCCACTTAAACTAAAAGACTATGTTGCCATATCTGCTGCCATACATCTCATTACCATTCCCACTACTTGACCATTAAAACTTTCGCCTTAAGGTCCTTGTAAAAGGATTACTAGATAATCATCCGATGCAATCTAGGCGACAATAACTTTTCCCTCATCATACGATTTCTCATATCAGGTAGTACTAGCTTTCAATGTGTTTAATTTCCTTATGGACTCGTGATTCCTTTAAGTTTGCTACTGCACCATTATTATCACAATAAATTGTGATAACCTTGGACAAACTCAGAATCACATCTAAGTCCATTACGAAGTTTCTAGAACCATATATGCAGATACTTTGGCTACCACAAGGCTCCAATATTATCCTTTTTCCATGGTGGAGTCTGAAATATATTTCTATATGACACTCCTCCATACTATGGATCTACTTCCATTAAACACATAACCTTGAGGTGGATTTAATGCCGTCCCTATAATTTGAAAATCCTGAATCTAAGTAACCGCCAAGAAGTAATGAATTATTCCGGTAAGCTTACATATAATTTACAGTCCTCTTCAGGCACTTCAAATATGTCTTACCATAATTCAATATTCTTGTTTCGGATTACCTTGTTACTCACTGACTATGTCATTGGCAATACAGATATCCAATCTCGTACATAGCATTCCATAGATTAAGCTTTCTTATTACCGAAGCATAGGGAACCGCTCTTATCTATTTTATGTTCTATTGTGTCTTAAGACACAAATCCTCAGATAAAGTCACATGCTAAAACGAGTGAGGATTGTATCATTTTATGAAGTTTGAGACAAGCATAACATCCTATCTTGTGATCTTCATTTCTATGATCGCAAGGATATATTTTGCTTCTCTTAAGTCCTTCATTGCATACTGCTTTATTAAACCATAGTCATACACCTGACAATACTCTTTCATTGTCTCCAATGATAAATATACCATCTACGTACATACAAGAAATACCACCACGTTTTTGCCATTCTTTTCAATGCACAAGACCCATCCGAGCATTGATTAATCCATACGATTGGATTTCCTTATCAAAATGGATGTTCCATGATCTTGAAGCTTGCTTTAGTCCATCAATGGACACTTTTAAGCTTACATTTGAAATGATCTTAGGTGTATGCAATGAATCGTTCTGGTCGCTTCATTGTAGACCCACTTACATCCAATGGCTTTTACACCATTTAATGGTTCTACAAGCTCCCAGAGTTGATTTTGAATTCATAGATTCTATTTTAAAATTCATTGCAACTTGCTAAGATTCCGCATTTCGATCTTGTAGTACATCGTTGTGTCCATGGGACTATTATGTTTACTAGGGACCAAGTCTCATGACTCTCCCAAAATATAAATCTTTTCGGTTGTTTAAAAACCTCCCACTACGATAAGGCACTACATGCAATTGTGTATCAAATATGACACGTGATGCAGTTTACATGTGGTATATCCTCTTGTATTCTTGGTATTAAAATTTGCATTTCTATTCTCATAACTTTAGAACAACTTATATATGGATTTATAATTTATTAAATAGTCATTTCCAAAAAATCTAGTGTTCGTATTAATAAACACTCTTTGATCTTTTGGACTATTAAATAAATCACCCTTTATTTTTCTAGGATATCCCACAAACAGACAAACATCATATGACATGCTGTTTCTAGGGCTTGCCCATAAAATAAATTTAGTAATTCCAAATAATTCATCATCTATCTAATCATTTCTATAAGAGTCTTATTCATTCAATCCATCACACCATACAGCTGGGGTTTGCCCGGTGTAGTCTACTTGAGATTCAATCTCATCCTCTGATTAACAGCTCTTAAATATCCTAAGAGGTGCTCGCCACTACGATCAGATCGCAGTGACTAGATATATTTTCCATGATGTCTCACTACATCAGCCATGCACTTCTTGAATTAATCATAGTATCAGACTTGTAGTGTATAAAATAAATATATCTTGTTTCTAGAATAATCGTCAAATAAAATGATGAATATTCATAACCACCTCTTGACAGGATAATTCTAGGAGTGCTTAAATCAGAATGAACCATTTCCAACATATCTTTCCATGGCTCTATACCCCTTTGCTTTGAAAAAGCAATCAATCATTTTTACTTTCAAGTAAGACTCTCAAGTCTGATAGTTTTCACTTCCAACAAACTTCAGGGTCCATCGACTATCAAATTTTGAATCGTACTTAAGTAAAATGATCTAGTCTTAGATGGCAAAAGTATGTTTAGTTCATCTCCGAATGTTCCTTTCTCTTACTAAGATTAGAAGATGCATTATTAATTACTATTTGTTGCATCCGTGTGATTAATTAACATGATTTAAGAGTGTACAAATTATCACTTTCGTACCACAACAGATTATAGCTTCATCCTTCATTATAATGACCATGTCGTTTAAATGAAATAGAGTATCCATCCATTAATGCTTTGAAACTGGAATAAAATTCTTTCTATGAAAACGTACGCTGAAGATAATTTCTCAAAATCAAACATTTATTCCTATCAGAAGATAAATAAACAACTCCCACTGCAATAGCCACTACTCTTGTAGTTTTACCCATGTACATAGTATTCTCATCATCACTTAGTTGCAGGCTAGTGATTTCGGTATTTACATAATGTGTCAGTAAACTCCATCACGCTTCAACAACTAGTGAATAAGATACTATCCTTGTTCACTCCTTGATGAAAATGGCTTTCCTTCGCCACACGTTTTGTCAGAATTTTCCCACCGCATACAACCTCTTGTAATTCAAGTGAAACTTGCTCAAAACGTTAAGGCAAACCATGAAAAATAAATTGAGCTAGGTTTCCCCTTCAATTTTATTCCAAGTATTTCCAATGCATTCATCAAGTTAACCATGACCTCTTGACTTTCTATCTTACTCAAGTATCCGAAGAGTCTCATGAGACCATCATATTTCTATGAACCTCTCACCTCTTCACTAAAGACTTAAATAGGCATCAGAAGGCATACTTAGTGAGAACACATTTTAATTTTCTTAAGCAGTAAGAATTAAAATCAAGATTCTTTTCAAATCATTTATTTAGGACAAGTAAATATTATTTCCTTTAGTTAATAATAAGCGAAATAAATTATTCAAAATTTCAGAGAATCAAGTAAATGAATATGACGATCAAACTCTTCGAATTTGAATTTTATATTGATTCCCTCAATAAACAATATAAAATAAATTCACCGACATCTCAAGCACCGTGAATTTGCATGCCACATTAGTGTGGACGTATACAAACCCGAACATTTGTAAGAGAAGGTTTTACCCATTAATTCCATACGTCATAATTAACCTTATGACTCAATGATTAATAGTCGGTTATCCTTTAGCCATGCAATTTAATAGCAATGACTCCGTTGGGGAGGATACATATTAATTGCACCTAAGTGTATACCTTTATTTGATATTAAGTACGTTACCCAAGGTTGTGTGTCTTACAGTAAGAGAAGTCCACACGCCATAAAATAATTTCCTACAATCATCAATTATTAATTTGTACCAGTGATCCGCAAATAAAACTCATCCGTTGGGGAGGAAGGCACTATAGCCGACTAATAAGCTTACTTGCATCACATTACAAATAATAATTATTTCATGAAATTTATTCCAGTGATCCGCAAATAAAACTCATCCGTTGGGGAGGAAGACACTATAACTGACTCATAGGCTTACTTGCATCACTTAATAAATCAATAATGGAAGCCGCGGGATCATGATCAATCCCTCTCCCACTTAATCATTTAACAAGAGGGTTTTTGCATGCATACAACATAACAGATATAATATACGCAATTAAGCATGCTATTATTACAGCAAATAAGACAGTAAATCAAATAGCACATACTTCCAAATATATAATAATAATTGACTTGGTCAACAATTATAGCAATTATATATAAGGAATAAAAAAAATTGCCCAAAAATAAGTTGACTTGGTCAACAATTTAGCAATTATATAGTAGAGCGCTCAACAAGTAAGATATCTGGATCTCTAAGCCAACCACCACACATGATCATAGCAACCTCCGCAACGCTCGATCCCAGACCATGCCTGCCGAAAATTAGCAGATCGCTGGAATGCTGCCGGTCATGTTGGCCGCCAGTACAACCCGGGAGCCTCCTAGCGGTCGTGCCGACTAGCATCGTCCCTTGCGCCGCTGTTCCTTCGAACTGTTCCAATCCGCATGCTGCTGATCGTGCAAAACACGTTTGCCAGGTCATGCCACTCCTTCTGGCCGGTCGTTCTACTGTCAACATCAACTCGCAGTTTAAAAGCCCGAGCAGCGACACGTCTCTGATTGCGCTTGCACGGTAAGCACCGAGCGCCGCCAAGCGCCAGGCATGCAGGCCATCCTTTTCGCTGACTCGATCGATTGTTCAGCAAGACTTGTCCTGGAAGTTCAGCCTCTGGAATTCCCACGCACTTTGCCTTCCGCTGCCAGATATCACACCGGCAGTAGCTACCGACCATCAACCACCAGGCGATCTCAGTTTCGTGGTCCGTACCACTAGCACCCACACCGTGATGTACACCAACCCTGCTCATGCCGATTGCCGCTGCCACCTGTGGTTTCCGCCAATGCCGGCCGTCAGGCTAGCCTTGTTGATGCCCGAAGGCACCTTTTGTCCAGCCTGTTCCACCAGCAGTTGTCAAGACGCCGTCCACAATGATCTCCTACTATTGGTCAACCACCACCGTCGGTCTATGGTACCCGACTGCAGCATTGGACTCGCGCTGAACCACGTATCAACTCGCTCCAGAAGCACAGCAGACTCGATCAGAATTTGGCTGCTTTCTCGCCCGAAATTAGATGGTGACCCCAGCAGAACTCCACCAGCGACTCGCTCGGAACTAGGATAAAACTGGTCCAGAACTCAACATCGTCGATCGAAACCTATTCAGTCAGAGTCGTCGCTATCTGGGCTTTCCAGACCCTAGCGATGAGAATTAGTTCTGCCCACACAGACTGCAATCACTGTGGCTGGAACCTCCCATTCGGTCATTTCATGGGCAATCTGCTCCCTGCCAATCCCATTCACCAACCACCAGATCGTGATCAGATTCATCAACGTCCATCATCAGTCGTTCACGTTGATCGTCCTTCGTCGACCACAAGCCACTGATCACCATTCCACTCTCCATTAGCCCCGTCACTACGTCCATCAATAGCCAAGTATTGCCATCACCATGATCATTGTGCGGTGTAGAGTGTGTGTGGTGTAGTTTTAGGGTTGTGCAGTCGTGAATTTAAAACATAGGGCATATACAGATTGTTCAAAACATCATGCGATCTTTATTCACAAATAATTCACATCAAACCCTAGCCCAACGTGCCACGTTTAGCCATAGAACCTACGCCCTGATACCAATTGTTGGCGCTTAGATCTTTTGGTTAACGTGAACTGTTAGGGTTCCATGCAATTCTATCACAACGGAAGCATAAACATAGAATTGATTACCTTTCACCAGGGTATGTTGAAGAAGAAGCATTCTCGCCAGCAGCCTACGCAGCATCACCGTTTTGGCCATAACTTCCTTATTTGATCTCCGATCGGAGTGATCTACGCTCCAAAACGATCCTCTCTTCCATGGATTTCCACCAGTATATCACACGTCCAGTTTGGACTTCTACACGATTTTATAAAAATCGTGCAAGTTGACGGACAGAAACAGCAAATGACATTTTGGTCTTCTATTGTATTCCTAAGCCATGTCTTGATGTCGGTGTGGGCAACGATCTACAAGACAATCTCAGTTTACAATCCTAATCTGCCTTTCACGTGTTTAGGCATGTGATTCAGATTCTGGATTGATGAGATTATCTATTATATAGGCTACAACAAGAACCAGGAGGAGAAATTAGGGTTTGGGCCTCCCATTGAGCTTAAGCATCCAAGTTTAGCCCAAAACTTATACTTAAGTCCAATAATAATAAATCATTCCACTAAAGAAATATTATTGCACTACCACCCTAATTCCAAATAACGTTTATGGGCTCCTTCTTATTATGAGCCCGTTAATCTCCCAGTGTTTAAGATTCAATGCCCATTAATTAATTAAATTACTGACAACTCTATTAATTAATATATTGACCGAGAGTAGTACCACTCAACCTTATTATCATGCCGGAATAAATTCACCTGCAGCTTTTACATGATAATCATTATGAGCTCCTCAAGGGGACATCATCAACCAATTCCGTTAGGAAATGATTCCTTCTACAATCAACAGCACACCATAGAGACAACAACATATCCCAACTCACCGAGCATATTGGTTTAACTATTAAATCTCACCCATCGATAAATTAAAAAAATAAATACTGGCTTACGTGTTGAGGTTATTGTATAGGGATTAAGAGTACGAACATTCATAATAACAGAGATCAAGTTCTATTATATAGTCAGTATAAATCAAACGATCTCAACACGGTCCTGTTCAATACACATAGTGCACTAGTGCAATTTTATAGTCAAGACAGACTAATGCCAAATCACACTACAACCATACCGATAGATAGTCCCCGTCTATCTCGATTGTGAATATCTATTTATACTTTATAAGGAGCCGATAATATGATCTTCCGTGTGACACTGCACACCACATTATCTACAGTATAAAGTAAACGTACTTTTGTAACAACATTATTGCAAACGTTTGATCACATGATTCTCATTTCAAATATTATCTAAACATTGTTCATACAAAAAGCTAGATTTTTAGTATACAATCCAACAATAACAACTCAAAATTCTCTGCAGTGATTGCATGTCCTTACAATCTAGCGTTAATGCTTCAACTTGTATTACTCTCGCATAGTCCGCTGGACCTGTTGTTATGTTTCTCCATCATTAGCCATCTTAGCTACATTTAACTGTGCTTATGTAGAAGATTATAATTGTTTGTATTTAAATAAAATAAAATAAAAGCAATTAAAATTTAACGTCCTAAACTAAAATTAATCACAAAAGAATAAAATAGAAAAAATCTAAGAACTATCACGGCAATGACGCCAAAAATTTATTCACTCTTTTTCTTCACTCACAAGAACTCTCAAGTGTAAGGAATTAATTGTAGCACATGTGTGACCAAGTTAAATTATCGAACCTACAGGATCAGAGCTAAACACATTACAACATAAATATAATTTGCACCACTAATAATTAAAACAAAGTAACCTTTCTGGTTTTGAAAATTATTAAACTAATTATGCATAAAAATAAATACTAAATAAAATAAATAAAAATAAAAACCACAAACAATCACAAGTGTTGCAGGAGAGAAGATAAAATAGTTCTAGGAAATCCAGTTTAAATTGGTCAAATTAAATCACTAGACAACCAGTTAGAATTTCTGCATATTTTATAAAAGCAATCACATAATTATGTTAAATCCCCTTTTTTAAAGTAAACTTAACACATGAATATGGTTTAAAATAGTAATTCCTACTCACTTTCTAGGTACTTCATGCAAAATTTAATTAAAGGTTAGAGCACTAGACTTCTATTTATATGTACTTAAGAAATAAACTTCAATTCTCACCTAACAATCTAAGAAATCAAATCCTCTAAAATGGTAATTAATAAATATATTAAGTGTCCAAATTAATTATTCTAATAAATAAAGATTATATGGTTAGAGACAAATATAATCACTCTATGACAGAAGCAACAATCATACATATGCATAAGATAATGACATATAATGAATGAGGACAGGCAAAAATGTAAGTCTTAATACAAAGTATTAATAATGGAATTAATATACTGTAGAAATCCATAACCTAGTCTAGGTCCAATCCAATTCAACTTTCAAAACCTAGAACTATCCAGAAAAGAACTAGCACATGGTGTTACAAGCAATACCCATGGTTAAAAATAAAAACTTACCCATGAGTCTATAAATCAATAATAAGAAATTAAAGAGGGAAGAATAACCCTTGTCTGGAATAATTCTCCCTCTTCTCTTTTCGTCTTGATGATCCTCTTCCGTTCTCCTTCTTAAGTAGTGATGCGCATTTTCTTTGCACGCAAAATTAATCCCCAAGTATTAAGGATATCAATTGCAGCTTAAGCAAGCGACCATGTGAATATCGAACCCAAAGGACGGCGTATTATCAATTTAATTATTATCTAAATTAATTAAGACAAGTTGGCAATTAAGTTTGAGGTTTAGGATGATTAAACTAATAAACAAGTAATTAAAATAACAAATAAAATAAATATCAATTGAAGAATACGAAAGTGGATCAAGTAGTAGAATAGGTAGTTCTAGGATAATCTTGTTTCACCACTTAACTTCTCTTCCATGTGTCAATGTCCGACTCTGCCTTGTGGAATATGGACGCATCACTAAACCATGCATATCTACTCTATAGACACAAGTAAACATGCGTGTAACACGTGTGAATAACCTCGGAGCAAGAGACGTAATTTTATCCCCTTTCTAGGTACCATCAGTATCAATTATTTCCCCCTAGGATTGGTACTCTAACCCCAATATGATCTCCCTTTATAGGTACTATAAAATTACCCTCTTTATCCTACCTAATAACCCGAATTCAATTCAATTAATAAGTATTCATATATGATAGTTCTAATGAAGTTTCGGAGTCCCCTCACTTAGAATCATAACATGGAATCCTGCTCAGCAGTGAACGCACTCAATCAATAACCAAGATATGTATTCAGACTCTACATAACAGTTAATGATGCACAAAACGACCGTGAGTATGGATTAAGAAAGCACAATCATATATAAAATAAATTCACAAGTAGTGTTGTACGGAGTATACACATGGAAGTTCAATTAATTCGTAAAACCTTCACAACCCTAGTTCTACCAAAAAGGCTCTAGCCCATGATGTTACGAAGAACAATCATGGGTGTTGGATAGATCTTACCCGGATGTTTGGAAAATACAAGATAAATTAGGAAACAAATAAAACCCTAGATGTGGACTTCGTCGCGTCCTTCTCCATCTTGAATTCTCCTCTTGGTTCTCCTCTTGATTCCACAAACGAATCTTCAAAGTGATGGATGGATGGAAGAAAAGATGTGAATGATGGTTGGGGGGTGATCCCCCCTTGTGGGGTGTTGTATGTTGTGGCCTCTCTTCTCCTCTCTTGTATTGTGTTGTGTTCCTCCTCCTTTTGGGGCTGTATAGACCTCCTTTTATACTTGTAATCACGTCTCCTAGGCTTGGAATGGGCTTTTCAAGTGATCACATGCGTTTAGGCCTCGAAAATACGGATTTGGTAAGTTCTCGAAGCGCGGTTCGACCTCCCAAACAGGTCGAACCAAACAGGGGAGGTCGAACCACCCTTCTGGACGTCCCAAGTGCTTGGTTCGGCCAGAAAAACAGGTCGAACCAGCATGTCGTGGTCGAACCAGTTTTTCCGCCGTCTGGTTCGACCTTGGTTCGACTTGATGCTCAGGTCGAACCAACCTGTCGTGGTCGAACCGGTCAGAATCAGCTTGCGCAGTCTCACCGTTTCGCGAATAACTTTCACATCCGACCTCCGAATTGAGTGATTTTTATGCTCACGCGATACTCTCTTCTTGAGCTTTCTATCCTTATAAAGAAATCACAAAACTCCAAGAATTGAATATGTAACAGGCCATGGAAAGTAGCACTGCAATTCTGTTCGGCACAGCTCACGCGGCGTCACCACTTTGCTCATAACTTCCTCGTTCGGACTTTAATGATGGTGTTCTTTACGCCAAAACGACCCTCTCTTCAGTGGCTTTCCAACCATATATCACAATATTCAACATATTCTACATGTATGAAACAAGGGGTAGCTCTCCAACTCATGAATTGACAAGGGTACACCTACACATCTTATGCCAACATTCCCAAAATTAATGTGGAGCTCTAATTCCAGTACCACCCATCTCGATGAGAGCCATCTTGCAATCGCTAATGAGGACAGGGCGGAGGTGGGCCAGGATGGTGCCGAAATCGCTGGTCTGCACATCAGAGGATTTCACCAAATCGATCATCCCACAGAGACACTTGGCATAGTCTAAAGTGGAATTGAGGGCGTTCATGGTAGCATTGTTCTTCGTGGCAGCTACGTTGACCATTATTGTACAGAATCGGCGGTGGAAGGCGGTGGTTCACCACTAGTTCAATCCAATGTAGTTTCGATCTTCGACGGATAGAATTGGGCGACGACGACGGCAAAAACAATGGCATCGTGTAGAAGAAGGTAGAATAGGGCGGCGGAAGAAACCCTAATCGAAGTCGCCGCGGTTGAAATCTAGCTGTGTTTAGGAAGAGGTGGAGGAGATTCACGATTTATGCATTAGATATAGGAAATTGAACCTTCAATTTCTGGTAATATGCTGCACATCCATAAAAGGGAAATTAGGGATTCTCAACTCTTGATTTTGTATCTAATAGTAATTAATCTATTGGAATGTATCTTATCACAATTATAAATTATATTTTGTACCCAAAGTAAGTATCCCAATATAATATCTTGATTTTTATTCTAAAAATTAATAAAATGTAATAGATAAAAAATTTAAAATATCAAAAATAAAAACTAATTAAATTAATAAAAAGGACATTTCCTACCGAGAAATAAAATGTAGTAATAATTTTCATAATTAATTGTCATAAGTATTAAAAGGTTCATGCATTTATAGGAGTTTTTTCAATACAGGACCTGAAAGATAGGTAAACTATCAATTAGGGATCCGAAAGATTATTGTTATCAATTCAGAACCCAAAAGATATGAAACTATCAATACATGATCTAAAATCATAGAATTTCAGGTCCTGAATTGATAAAAATACATTAAAATTTCATGGTTTCAGGTCTTGTATTGATAGTTTCATATTTTTCGGGTCCTGAATTGATAGCAAAAATATTTAAGGTCCCTTATTGATAGTTTACCTATCTTTCAGGTCATGTAATGAAGAAATTCCGTTATAGTATATACTTAAAGTTATTGTTCATACTAACTAGCAATCATAACCCATGCGTTGCACGGACATGATTGATGTTTAATTTATTTTTTATTTTTTATTTTTTATATATACCCCCTCCGTCCATCGTAAAGGTTTTTATTTTATTATTTTTAGTGTTCACTCCAAATGTATCAATTTTCTTCTTTAAGTAAAAAAATGATCCCACAGACAACTCACTAGTCACTACAAATACAATTTACCCACTACATATAAAAAAAATCATTAATTCTCGTGAAAAAAAATAATTATTTGTGGGGTTTTAAAATCATGAATAGTTTGTTCTATGTTTGTTTTGGATTTTGAGTATGATAGATTTTAATTTTATGTCAGATCAATATATTAATTTATTTAAAAAGTTAAATGAGAGATGAGAGATCATGAGAGAAAGTGTATTAATTGAGGATAGAGAATGTAGTAGTTATATAGGGGTGGTTTTTAAAATCTGGATGTGAGTTTTGAAAATAAAAACTTGGGTTTGAAACCCGAAAACAAACATTGCCTTAAAGTAGGCGGAAGGATTATCACATTGTAATTTTTTTAGATAAGATAAGATGTTTGAAAATTGATTAAATTATTTAAAGGGTTTGTAATTTATTTAAATTATTTAAATAAATTGAAAAAATTGATTAAAATATTATTTTAGATGTATTATATATATATATATATATATATATATTACCTCCGGTCCGATAATAATTTTTACTTAAAAATATGGAGTAATTATTTATAACGCATTGCATAAATTTTATAGAAAATGTAGAAATAGAGATGGCAATGGATAAGGTACCCGCTTATTTTGAGATACTCATACTCATATCCGTTTAAATATTAATTACTCGTATTCATACCTGTCCTGTTAAAAAAATTTATTATCATACTCGTACTCATCTCATACACATTTATCAAAATTTGAGGGTTACTCGTATTCATTTAATATTCATTTATTTTATCTATATTTATATTTATTTATTGTTTAAATTAATACTTTATTAAAAATATTTTATTATTAATTAAATATAATATAAATTCTCTTTTGATTTTGAATTAATTATATTTTAGACAATGTTTACAATTAAAATAAGTTTTTAACATAAGAAAATATTTTGGATAATGAAATTAATAATATACAAAATAAATAATATATTAAAATAATAAAGATAAAGATTGTGTAAATGTATTCACATTAAAAACAAAACAAAATATACTATTTTTGACAATAAATTTCAATTAATAATTTAGATATATGAGTTCATATAATAAAAAATATTTTCCTTTAAAAATGAAATTTAGAAAATAATTTAGATATATAAAAAGACAATAAAATAAAAAATATATAAAATAAATAAAATATTACAACAATATAGATAAAGAATGTCCAAATGATATTATGAATTCACGTAAAAAAAATTACTTAGATATATAATCAATTGACATATATATATTATGGGAGGCCAAGAAAATGAATGGATGAGATAAAATAAAAACAAAATAAATGGATGAGATGTTGTTAAAAATTGATAATCACAATCAAGAAATGAGATGTTACAAAATCAAGAAATGAGATGTTACAATAATTAATAAAGGGTCACATTACTAAACTAAATTAGGTAGGTTAAAATGGGAGGAAAAAATTTGGTCTAATTTTGACTTTTAAAGTGTGTTTTATAGAAATTTAGAAAATAATTTAGATATATAAAATGACAATAAAATAAAAAAATTAAAATAAATAAAATATTACAACAATATAGATAAAGATTGTTCAAATGATATTATGAATTCACGTAAAAAATAAAATTACTTAGATATATAAATAATCAATTAACATATATATATTATGGGAGGGCAAGAAAATTAATGGATGTGATAAAATAAAAACAAAATAAATGGATGAGATGTTGTTAAAAATTGGTAATCACAATCAAGAGATGAGATGTTACAATAACTAATAAAGGGCCAAGATTTAATATTACTAAGCCAAATTAGATAGGTTAAAATGGGAGGAAAAAATTTGATCTAATTTTAACTTTTAAAATATGTTTTATATAATAATAATAATAATATATAAAGATTGAAGAGAATATTTAGAGGCAACGTAAAAAAATTGAATTGAATGTTTGAAATTAACCTTAACTACTACTCCTATATTATATTAACAACTAATCAATCTCAATAATAAGTATGAAAAAATATGGAGCGGTTATTCGCACCCAAATTTTACTAGATGTATCCCAATTACTAAACGCATTCCCATCAAAATTAAAAAATATATACATAAATTACTAAATATACCCCTTTTTACCATTTTCTCCTTTCTACTAAAAAAAATTATATAACCTTTTATTAATTAAATTAAATAAAACACTGATTATAATTCATTCCCTTCCAGTCTCGCGATCATAAAACAACAACGATGATGATGGAGAATTAAAACCTGGGTAAATCGAACTAACAGAAACAACAATGATGAAAAAATTTTATAGATTTTTTTTCTTTCCTCTTTCCAACCCCATTAATGGAGGAAACTCTAACTGCATAAACTTTCTCTACCAAAAAAATTGAAATTTTGAAAGCTATAACTCTGATTACACCAAAATTCTTGAATTCTTTCTATCCCAATTTGTTTCACCTACAATCATCCAAAATGCCCAATTTGTTTCACCTACAATCATCCAAAATGCCCAATTTGTTTCACCCACAATCATCCAAAATAAAGATCAACGGAGCTTATTAAATTGAGATAGAAATGGGTAGCGAAAATGGGGATTTGATGGGGAAGAAGAAGAGAGGGAGACCGAGAAATATGACATGGAAGGAAACTTAAATCCGGCATTAAATCACCGACGACGCTTTAGGCCGCCGGTTTCACCCTTTTGACGGCGCCGTCGTATGAGTATTCATCTTGACAATAAGAAAGGCGTATGGTAAACAACAGCAGATTGATAACTCAATTAACATCAGAAATGTAGAAATTAAAACTATGATGAAGATTGGGTAGTGGAGGAAAGATAAGGCAAATAATGAATCTGAATTGGTTACAGGCTTACAGCACACGATGAACATGTAAGATGAGCCAAATAATTAATTTATTAGTTAATTTTATTGATATAATTTTATGGGGTATTTATCTCTTATTATAAAAGAGTATTTTAGTTTTTAATACAAATAGGGTATATTTAGTAGTTTTGGGTGCGAATAGCCATCCAAACAAAGTATTAATGAACAATTAATTATAAATTCACGTATTTTGTTTAATTATAATAATGTTAATATTAAATTTCTATTAAAGAAAATGTAAAAAATATTTTTTTATCTTTTTATTTTATTCTTACGTACATATTCCTCCTTATACATTCTAAATTTAATTAATAATGTAAACAAAATTATAATTTAAACTTCATAATAATAATATTATCATTAATTTAATATTTTTTAGATACATATAAATTTATATATTTTTTAAATGTTTTGTTACAACAAATTATTATTACTTTAATAATTTTATTTTTATTTATCATGAACCTTGATCAAATTCATAAATCTCTTAAACTTTACGATTATGATTCCACAGGTGTATTTATTTAATTTTTTGAATTTTTTATTTATAATATACTATATTAAATAATATGAAAATTACACACTGCAGAAAACAAAATCTTTTTATGGATGTATTCATCAAACATGCACATTGCATTGCCTGTTTTCACTAACATGCCACATTGGATAAATCTTTATTCACCTCCTCTCTTTTCCTTTGTCCCCTTCTTATTTTCTTTTTATTTTTTAATATTATTGCGTAGTTTGATAAATAAGTATATAGGTATAATTAAAAAAACAAAAATTACAAAGCTCTTTCCTTTTGCAATCTGATTAGGAAATGGTTCGCTCCCTTTTCACTTATACTTTGCTTATTTTTATTAAATTTGTGAAATTTTCATTTCCATTAGATACACTTATAGACGTCGTCGTTTCTTCTTCTAATGCCGCATCCGACTCTATCTCCGTTCCCCTCTCATCTAACCGAGTATTCGCGAAGCTCTCCATTACAGTTGATGATTCGTTTTGAGACTGCGCCTCCGACGACCCCATTACCATCGAAGGCCACTCCACAATTTATAATGTTTGGTTTGTTTTTTCATATTATTTAATTTAATAAATTCATTAATGTGATCATGTGAAAAGGTTAAATGTATGCATTGTATTATGGAGTAATTAAATATAGCTTATTAAATTATTAATTAACTATAAGAATAAATAATCTCTTTAACTTACGGAGTAATTAATATTACTTAATTATTATCATATGATATTTTAAAGAATAAAATACCTAATAATCAATTATTAGTTAGCTGGTTAAAATTTTTATTTAAAAAATTATAAGAAATAAGAAAGAAAATATTTTTCTAAGACTAATAATAATTAACATTCCAATTTAATTTTTGTATATCATAATCATAATCCTAATATATATATATATATATATATTAAATTAAAAGTAGGAAGTCATTTGAGAAACATTTCTTCCCAAATTATCCCTACCTATTTTTTTTATATTTACCTCTTTATCCTTTATCTACTTTAAATTAATGTGCTACGCATATTCATATTCCAATTGATGGAAACCTTAATTAATTAATTAATGTATAATTTATTACTGACTTTATACTTGGGTAAGATTAAAGTTTCATCAAATTTGAAACATCTCATCTTCCATTGTTAAAGAAGAAGAGAGTTCAGATTGTCGTATGGGTTCAGAATAAATTCTAAAATGGATTTTTTATGATGCTGGAGGAGTTCAATGGCTAAATTGAAGGCCGCTTCCATACATCGGCAATTCGATGTTGGTGCTTCCAAAATTTTACCGGTCATTGACAATGATCTGTTTACCTAATTCGATATGGTATGTTATTGATCTTTTAGTTCTATGGCAAAGTTTTATAATTTTTATTTCTTATATTATGTAACTTTGTTGATGTTGCTTAAGATAATGATAATTGAATTTTCTGCAATATTCTGTGGCTTTGAGGAACACAGAAAGATAGCCATGATCACTTCAAGCACAAACGCAGGAAGGATGCGCATGAAGTTAATAAGCGCCCCCAAATGGCGCAAAAGGTCCATTCACTTTCATTTCCCTTCTACCTTGAATTTTATTGAGAACTAAAGAAGGAACTGTTCCGCATTCTAATATGATTTTTCCATGTTTGAAGTTTATAATTCTTCCTCATTCTTCTTTTGATGTTTATAGTGCCCAGTTCACTTCGTTGGCGCTCAAGGAATGCAGTGTTGTTGTTAGGCTTTTTGCAGTGTTGTTGTTAGGCTTTTAATGTGTTTGTTGTTGTTTACTTCTTAATGGAAACATATCCAAACATCCAAGCAAAAGCAGTTACGTATCTAACAGTTTTTCCTGAGTTTGTTTTCTTAATTTGGATATCTGCAATATAATTATAAAAAAAAAAGATTTTTGGAAGGGAGAAGCTGAAAAAAGAACGGATACATGCAAATTTCAAGAGACGTAATTATTGGTTGATGGAGAAGAATAAAGGGAAGGAAACCTAAGGAAGGACCGTATGGGTTGATGGAAATGAACTAAGAGGAATGCAATATTGTTGTTAGGCTTTTAATGTGTTTGTTGTGGTTTACTTCTTAATGGAAACATATCCAAGCATCCAAGCAAAAGCAATTACGTATCTAACAGTTTTCCTTAAGTTTATTTTTTTTAATTTGGATATCTGCGATATAGTTATAAAAAAAAAGATTTTTGGAAGGAAGAAGCTGAAAAAAGAACGGAGACATGCAAATTTCAAGAGACGTAATTCTTAGTTGATGAAAAAGGATAAAGAGAAGGAAACCTAATGAAGGACCGTATGGATTGATGGAAATGAACTAAGAAAGTTCTTTAGATATAAAAAACAAAAAAATGATATAACAAGACATCTGCAAGGGTATATATAATATTAAGGTCCATTACTTATAGATACAATTTATTAACTTTTATTACTACTAGGTACAATATCCAAATTAGTATTCAATGCAGTTGTATTCAGCGATATTTATAAATGGGTAGTTGAGACTTTTCATTACCTATTTTTGTACCTGATAGTAATAAAATATATACTTTGTATCTCCTAATAATATTATTATATATTTTGTATTGGATAGTAATAATTCCATAATATTATTAATCTTGCATACAACACATTAATTTTTTTTGTTAATACTAAACATTAGAAAATGGATGGCATATAGGTGTGTGGAATCTTTGGATGATCAATTAAATAGAAGACATAAGAAAAATAAATTCTAAAATTAAAATACATTGTACTATACATTAAGAGTGAAGCTTAAATTAACTTTAACTAAATATTAACCTAAGTCATTAGTTTTGAATATTTGAGTAAATTAAATTGACTTTATTTTTTCAATTTTACACCTAATAAAACCAACCAGATATTGAGTACTTAATATTCTTTTTTTTTAACATTAAGAAAATAGTAAATTATGTGAATGACTAATTGAATACTTTAACCCGCTACTATAATTAATTAATTGCATAAATAAATTATCATTGTAATTTAATATCTCTTGCACGTGAGTAATATCTCATTTATGTAAGTAATTATTGAAATTTGAGAATAGAAAAAATGTTACAAAAATATTACTACATTTTTTGCTCACGCTATCCGCATTTTTTTTTTTTGAGATTTAGGGTTTTTCCCCATTAACAACCAACAAAGCCGAAGCAAGAAGGATCTAGCATATGGGTCTCTCCTCATCTTTCTTTTAATGCATCTTTTCATTTTCTATTGTTCTTTCTTGCCCTTTCAAGAATTACTTCATGTAATAATTTAATGAGTTTTTGAGTTATAAGTTACAACTCTCATGTCATTAATCAGTAATTTGCTAAAAAATATTAACATATAATAAAAATAATGTAATGATTGTAAAATTTAAACACTTAATTTCTAAAGCTTTTACAATTTACCATTATAAAAATTTATTTTATTATATGCAATGTAGTGAGACGGTCTCTTAATTTATATGCGAGGAATTGCATAAGTTGAAATGGTGTGTGAATTTAAAAGGACTCATAATTAAATTCAAATTAACTAATAAAAATAAGGCAAAAGCTCCTGCGTCCCTGGGACACGGAGTATCCCTCCGTGTCCCCATGTGAACACAATACCCCCCTTCAATTCTATTTAAATCTATGTATTGCTAGGGGTTTAAATTGCAAAGAGGCATGGAAATTGCAAAGGCGCATGGAATATGCTCCGTGAGTCCGGGTGCACAGGAGCCTCATTCTAAAAATAATATTGATGAGATTAGACTTTTTTTAAATTTAATTAGATTAAAAAATATAAATTCTAATATAAGACGAGTGAGGCTTGCGTGCACCCGGGCGCACGGAACACATTCCGTGCGCCTTTAGAAATTTTGTATTATGGGTAAGGGCACATTAATTTGGTCTAAAGGGTATACACTTTAATTACTAAAAGGTACACAATTTTGTTCTAAAGGGTATACACTTTTCATTAATATTTTTTTTTCTTTAGAAAATAAAGGGTACACATTTTTATACTAAAGGGTATACAATTTAACACAAAATTCTAAAGGCGCACGGAGTGTTGTTCGTGCGCCCAGATTTTTCTTTAGAAAATAAAGGGTACACATCTGTATACTAAAAGGTATACAATTTAGCACAAATTTCTAAAGGCGCACGGAAAGTGTTCCGTGCGCCCGGGTGCACAGGAGCTTTTGCCATATAAGACAGGGATAATTTAGGAAAATATGTTTCTCTTTGCTTTATCACTTACTAAAATTTCCCATATAGTTTTTTTATAAGAATATCACTTATATCTAATACGCTAATCTATTGTTTATTTATTACAAAGCAAAACCAAAGTACTCCCTAAAGTAATATACTTTTAATTAATTTGAAAAAAAAAAATGCAACAAGATTTGAGAAAAAGAGACAGTAATTATTTACAATATTATTAACATTCTAATAGTAGCGCAACATACTTTTTTTTTAATAATTTATTTACCAAAATCCAACAACTTTATTCACTCTTCTCCATTTATTTTTTTTTTAAAAAAAACTCTATTTAATCTATTAAAAAAATGTATTTGTTTAATCTTCAAGTACTCTTAAATGTGAAGAAATACACAAGACAATTAAATAAGTATATATCATGCTTTAATTAAAAATAAAATATAAAATTATAACTTATTTTCAACATAATTCCTTCATCCCAACCAAATATTTTTATTATTCTAAAAAAACTTAAGATGATAATATATAAATTATAAAGTAGAATGAAAAAATTATTACAAATTATAACGTGCGACTGCAACGTGCAACACGCTAATGTCTAATCATTATTATAGACAATAGAAAACAAAAGATTACTTCACATTTTATTATATTCAATTTGCCTCTTCATATACTCATTAAAATTAAATGACATTATGAATTCATTAATTAAAAGTTAATCTATTAAAATTAAATGACATTAAGAATTCATTAATTAAAAGTTAAAAGATTATATACATTGTATTGTAATTAAAATGTTATCATATTTAATGTCTAATCATTATTATAGACAATAAAAAGGCTGGGGAGTTTAAGAATCCTTAATAATGAAATGAAATATAAAATTAATTATGAAAATAAATAAAACATTAATAATAAAATTAGAAATGTAAATAAGAATAATATAAACGACAAAATAAGAAGAAATTCCACTCGGTGATTCGATGTTGGTGCTCCTAAAATATAAAATAAATTAAATTATAAAAATATGGTTTATAAAATTATTAAAAAAAATACACAAAAATCGAAGAGAAAAAAATAAGATAACAAAAAATTAAAAAAGTATAATGATACTTTAAGAAGAATGATTGAACCTGCATATAAGATCAAATAAAAGTATAAAACACAAAACAAATTAGAGTAAATCATAAATAATATGAAAGTAGAACCTGTAAAAGAGAAGAAAAAGAAGAAGCAGAGAAAAAAAACAAAAAAAGGGAGAGAGTAAGAATTTGATTGGATAATGAAAAGATTTATATAGAATGATTTAATGAATGAACGACTGTGATTTAAAGCAAATATTTATAGAGACGATCCTAATTAAAATAAAATTGATATATTAATTAAAATTAAGTATATTTTGATTAAAAATCAATCAAATTATATTGTTAAATTAAATTAAATACATAAAAAAGTAAAGTTTAAATAATAAAATACATTATTAGTATAATTAAATTTTATGATTGAAATCAAAGGAAAATTATATGTCCTATGTATATTAAATTAAATTATAATTATAATATATGAATATTAATTGATATATTAACTTAAATTAAGCATATATTGATTGATTAATTAAAAAGGCAAAAGCTCCTGTGCACCCGGGCGCACGGAACACTTTCCGTGCGCCTTTAGAAATTTGTGCTAAATTGTATACCTTTTAGTATACAGATGTGTACCCTTTATTTTCTAAAGAAAAATCTGGGCGCACGAACAACAATCCGTGCGCCTTTAGAATTTTGTGTTAAATTGTATACCCTTTAGTATAAAAATGTGTACCCTTTATTTTCTAAAGAAAAAAAAAATATTAATGAAAAGTGTATACCCTTTAGAACAAAATTGTGTACCTTTTAGTAATTAAAGTGTATACCCTTTAGACCAAATTAATGTACCCTTACCCATAATACAAAATTTCTAAAGGCGCACGGAATGCGTTCCGTGCGCCCGGGTGCACGCAAGCCTCACTCAATTAAAAATTTGTTAAATATGTCAAACATATCTCTCATATTTACTAAATTTATATTATTAAATAAAAAGTAAAATTAAAATAATAAAATTAATTATTAATATAATTAGATTTTTTGATTAAAATTAAATACATTAATTGGACGATTATGATTAAAATTAAATAGATAGACAAATGATTCTTTTTTTTGTTGTTTGAGGTATATATAATCGGGCCAAAATTCTAAGTAAAAACCTACTGGCCCAATAATTATATTGAGAGGCCAATATCGAGCTCTTGAGGTTTTCTCAAAAAAGAATAAACGGTGCAACCTTGTTGCAAATCTGCGTCAGTTTGAACCTGAGATGTTTCGAGGGATTCGAATCGTCTTCATCTATTAGAAACTCTTCATCCCTCGCTTAGCATTCAAACCGACCTCACGCAGTTCTCCAATCATCATCTTTCTATCTAATTTAGGGTTTTGCTTCGGTTCTCCCGTAATTTCTGTTATCACATTTCGTTAATTCGCTTACAACAAGGGCATGTTAGCCGAGAGATAATCCGTGCAAATCACAATTGAACGAAGGAAGGAAGAAAAAAACATGCCGTTGTTTGTATCGGACGAAGAATTTCGGAATTGCTCCGGTGATGGCGCGCTGGTGGCGGAGAAGGCGGATGCGTTTATCCGGGATCTCTACAACCAAATAGAAACGGTGAAAGCTGAGGCTGAGGCAGCTTCCATCACACTGGAACAAACGTGTGCACTCAATGAACAAAAATACGTTTCCCTTTCTTCGGAGTACTCTTCCCTCCAATTGCAGTACTCCGAACTCAACGCTTCCCTCGAACAACGCGCAACTGACCTGGTTCAGTTACAATCTGATAAGCAGCAATTATGCGTTCAATCTGTAAGTTTGTGTTCAACTTATTTATGTCGATCAGTAAACGAATAATAGCTTGCATCAATGATTTTGTGTTGTGGTTGACGATAATAGGTTGAGAAAAATGGGGAGATAGAGAGGCTGACATTGGAAGCATCGGAACTTCGCAGATCAAAGAAACAGTTGATGGAGCTCTTAGAGCAAAGGGATTTGGAAATCAGCGAGAAAACTGCCACCCTTAAGAGTTATCTTGATAAGATTGTAAGTTCTAGGTCATCTATTTTGTTCTAGTTATATGAATGCTGTTATACCTCGCCTTATGATGCTTTAAGTATGTTGTGCATTTTTGGTTTTAATGAGAAACTTCTTTGAAAATTTTGTTTTCTTCATCAATAATGTTTATTTGTTTATTGACACTTTTGTTTGGTAGGTTCATTTGAATGAAATGGCAGCATCAAAAGATGCAGACATGGCTAACATAAACTCTGAATTGGGACGAATGCGTGCTTCTTCTGCTCGTCTTATGCAGGTGAGTATTGAGGTTTTTCTTTCTCCGCCGTGGTTTTGATTTGGAGTAACCAAGTATTAAAATCTATGTATGTTTAGGGGTTGCTTTCGGTTTAGGGATTGAGGATTTTGGATGATGACTAGGAAAGGTGTAGAAGAAGTATTTTGGTTCCCCATTTATATGAGAATGAACCAAACTCTCTAAAATTGAGAGGAAGAAACGCTGTTCCATTCCATCATTCTTGTCAACCGAGTAACTGATTCATTGTTTCTATTTGTCTAACATCGTATTTAGTTTTCAAGATTCATACACCCTGTCCTTTCCTATTGCTTTTCTTTTCTCTTCATTAAACCCCTAATCTCGGCTAGGGGACATCATATAGTAATTAGTTCATTCGCTCATTGTCTTTATGGATAAATTTTAATTGCTGGGAGTCTGCAATGTGGTTCTTTGTATACTACAGTAATAAAAGTCATTGGTTGATATTTGACACTTATTATAATGTTTTATTGCTGTTAAGTTAGACATATTTAGCACCTTGCTAATATTAGATGAGATTAAGCATATTGTTATAGTTTTGTGCGTGCTTGGTCGGCTTTCAAATCCACATTGGATACTAGTCTATTTGTGTATCAAACTGCATATTGTTCCTTGATTATATAGTTTTCTGCTATGCTCTTTGTAATACAATGGTTCACAATGTAACTTTTTTCTTGGTCGACTTCATTTGAGTGTCACATATAAATATCAATTTCTTTTAAAAATTTGGACAGGAAAAAGAGCTTCTCGAGACGCATAACTCATGGCTTAATGAGGAGTTAACTTCGAAGGTTAACAATCTTATCCAACTTCGCAAGGAAAATGGAGAACTTGAGGCCAATATGTCTGCGAAGCTTATAGACGTGAGAATTAATATCTTTTTGCACTATTGCTCTTCGGAAACAAATTTGGATTCATTATTTGTAAATCTCTTTTTCTGCGTTAAATGCTCTTCTCTAAATGCATTCTGATTGCTAATTTTAGGTGGAACAGAAGATGAAGGAGATGTCTAGTTCTTTAAAATTCCACAAGGACAAAGTTAAAGAGTTGGAGGAGAAGTTGTCATCCAAGGAAAGAGTATGTTTCTTCCATTTTGGCTTGTTCCACGCCTACTCATTAATTAGTCTGCTTCATCTTGTTAAGTATCGTTTATTTCTTTGTTTTCTAGGAGTTGTTATCAACAAAGGATACAGCTGCGGCTGCGGAGGAGCGTTCTTCGGCTGAAATTTCAACTGTAAGTTCAGGATCAAATTTCATGCTTGTAAATTCTCCGAAATGGTCTGAAATCAAATTACAGATAGTGTCATAGTATGTGCTGGATGAATGGACTTTTGGAACAACTTGTTCTTTATTAGTTTTGAGATAAAGTGATCAGCTTTGTCAGCATAAGTGCTGTAATCTAGAGATCACTATTATTTCCTGATCTTGTTTTATCTGTCAGTAATGGTTAATTCACGTCTTACGTACCATAAGTGATGGACAGATAGCTTATTGATGGAAAATATGGTTATAGATTTATATTATAAGTTTTTTTTTTTTTTTTTTTTTTTTTTTGTATTTCAAGAGTTTCAAGATGCGACATTCTATTAAGTCTTGCAGTGCAACTTGTTCTTCTTTAATAATTATATGTTTATGTTGAAGGTATTAGTCATATGTATAATTATGCCCAAAAGTTTAACTTGCCCATGTCTTTGATTGCTGGTTTTTTGTCTAAATTTCTATCAATTTCACAGGTGACAAAGCTGGTAGATTTATATAAGGAAAGTGCAGAGGAATGGTCCAAGAAGGCAAGGGAACTTGAGGGAGTCATCAAGGCTTTAGAAGTGAGTGCTGTAACTGCTGTTTAAACTTTATTTTGATCAAAGCTGGTGCCCATCCTTATTATACTACACATTTCTGTAATGTTACAATTTTGATGCTTTACCTGTGCAGACTCACTTAAATCAAGTTGAGAGTGATTATAAAGACAAGCTTGAAAAGGAAGTGTCCTCAAGGAAGGAAGTGGAAAAGGTATTTATTTTATTGTGTTTATTTCTATCACAAACTCTTCTTGTTCAATGATATTTTTCTGAATTCATAATGAGTCTTTGATACAATTTATCTTACCTTTTGTATTTTTTCCAAGACTTCGCGGTTTGCTTTTATGGATGACCTCACCAACCTATTTGTTTTCATGTGATCAGATTTGAAGCTAAGAAGAGCAGAGAATGATCAGCTTTCATTCTCATATCATTATACTTTTTCACTTTCACTTTCCTTTAACTTTCTCTCTCATTCTCCATCTCTTAATTATTTTCTTAAAACTTTTTTTAATCTTTTTTTTTCCTTTAGTATATATGCATTTTTTAAATTTTTAATGTAAGCTAAAGTGCACTGTTAACCAGCTTGAGGAGTTGGGAGAAAATCTTTATGTGCATTAACCATAAAATTTTTTAAAAAAAGGGGAATGTATTACTGTTATTTTACAGATACATAAAAAAGTCTCGTTGTCAACCTTGTTTTGATGAATTCAACATGTAATACTAATTTTTTTGTCATCTATGTTCTCTCTTGGTGCTTGGGAAACTATCAGAAATATATCTTGCAAATTTATATATGTCTAAACCTTTAATTACTCTAATTTTCATTGCCTTGTTCTTATGTCTTCAGTATTTGTTTGACGATTTTTCTGCCTTGTCTTTTTGGCTTGAGTAGGAAGTTGCTGATTTGAAAGAGAAGCTGCAAAGTAGCAACTTGGAATTGGAAAACTTAAAGAAAGGAAATGAGCTAATACATCTGCCTTTGAGTAGCACAACTGACTCGTGAGTCACTCCTTAAATGCATTTTGATCGTAGATTTATTGGGCTAAGATTTCTGGTTCTCTTATCTTACATCTGTCTACTGTTATTATGAGAAAGATACCTTACATTTTAAACTGTTCCTTCTCTAACTGGTGATATTTATCACCAGTTTTTTTTTTCCAACTTGATACCTAATAAATATTTAATTGCTCAAGCTATTTAATATAATTCAAGTATATTGCAATTTAATTTTTTAGGGGCATGCATTTTTCAATGTTAAGATTTATGTATGTTGCTAATATTACATAATATAATAAGTTGCACTGATATCTATATTTATTGCAAGACAGTCTTGGTTTATTTGTATGGTGATAAGCTGGTGGATGTGGTGTTTATATCAACTGAGTTCTTAAGAGAAACATTTATATTTTTCCTTCATTAAGCTTTTTCTGGTTTATTATGTCTTGGATGAACTAGAGAAAAAAATAGACTTGCGCCTTCTGTTTGAGAACATTATTATTATTATTATTTTCTGTGTCTGATTTCTCAATTTCTTTTAATTTAGATGGCTAAAAGCAGTTGATACTGATGAAATGAATGGGGCTGATCGAGCAGTTGTACCCAGTATCCCAGCTGGTGTTTCTGGGACTGCATTAGCAGCTTCACTCCTTAGAGATGGATGGCCGGTGAGTTTTTTTTGTATGTGGTAAATAATTCTTAAATTATCTCAGTAAAGAAGCTGCTACATATTCTATATTATTATTTTGTTAAGAAAAGTAATGATAAAAAAAAGGAGAAGGAGAAGAAAGAAAATGGTTTTGTTTACTGTTTTTTTTTTTTAAATTTTCCATCCTTCTGCTACTTACGTTTTTTTATTTGCAAAATTGTTGAAGCTTGCTAAAATGTATGCCAAATACCAAGAAGCAGTCGATGCACTTAGGCATGAGCAACTGGGGAGAAAGCAGTCCCAAGCTATCTTGGAGCGGGTATATCTGATTAAACTATCATTTTGCTGCTAGTTTTCATGTTACAAATGCTTGCAAATTCTTTTTAATTTTGTCGCCTTATTTAAACATTTTATTAGCACTTTAAAGTTGTCTTTTATTTTTCCTTTCTGGTTTCTGGTTTGGTAATTTTTTTTCTTAAATTTGATTTTATGGTTTGTGAGAAACATCTGTTAGGGTATGCTTGTCTCTAGTTTTCTAAACTGGTTTTAGGTTTTTGAAATCCTAAATGTGTTCTAGTTGGGGCTACATACGCCTACAAACCCTATTAATCTCCAATCCACCCATCTTATATACGTTCTCTCCTCAATTAATACTATGTCTCTCTTTCTCTCTCCTCTCTAATCTTTTCTCTCACGTCTATTAATACTCTCTTAGGCGTATCACCAACCACCTTTTACCCATTGATTTGACATAACGTTGAATCCTACCCCACAGAAAATTTAAAATAGACAGATTATTACTCCTTCCATCCCATAGATACAGAGTTTTATGAAAAGTTGCCTTTTGATTTAATTTTTAGGATAGTTTGGTTATTTGATATTTTTAGGTAATAAATAAAGTATAAAGTAAGTTACGTGAGTTGAAAAGGGGTGATTATTTTGAAATTAAAGTGTATTGTGGGGTTATTGGATTGGGTTCATTTCCTTGTTTAGAGTGTAAATATAATGCTGACAATTTTGTGAAGGTATATAACTGTCAATATAATGCTGACAATTAGTGAAGGTATATAACTGCCAACTTTCTGAACTAATAGACTATATTATTTGCTCCCGTTTCTGGCCCTAAGTTTGTTTGACCATCTTTAGGAATTAGAATATGAACTAGGAAAAGAGTTGAAGAAATATAAAAGGTACTGGATCAAAATGTGATGACATTCAATTTCAATTCGAAAATCAATATAGAGTTTTCTAATGTAATAAGGGTGCGCCCGTGGCATGCCTAAGGTATGCCTTGGCCAAGGCTTATAACCTTTGTGCCTTGAAATGATGGTATCAATGTGCTGATCCTAAGGCATGCAATTCTTATTCATTGCGCCTCTGGTGTGCCATAAAAATTATGCTATTTCAAGACTTCTCAGGTTTCTTAGTGAAACTTTACCTATATATGTATGTACAATATAGAGTTTTCTAATGTAATAAGGGTGCGCCCGTGGCATGCCTAAGGTATGCCTTGGCCAAGGCTTATAACCTTTGTGCCTTGAAATGATGGTATCAATGTGCTGATCCTAAGGCATGCAATTCTTATTCATTGCGCCTCTGGTGTGCCATAAAAATTATGCTATTTCAAGACTTTTCAGGTTTCTTAGTGAAACTTTACCTATATATGTATATATACACAACTTATTTATTCACCAAAATCTTAAAATTAGGGTTTATGTAATAGTTCAAGGGTCTGACAGACTCTCTCTGCCTTATACAAACCACTGCCCTTTCCTATTGTCACCGCCCTCTAACCCACATTCGACTGCTGATTATCGTTGGCCACCCGCCGACTGCTGACTACGACTTTGATGTTGATGAGAATGGTGATTATTAGATTAGTTTGGTTGCTGTTCTAAAATTCTGATGAACATCTTCTGTTATTGACTTGTTATTTTATTTTAGTTAAGATGAATTATTTTATGTCAGTGTTTAATTTTAATACATGTGTAATATTTGTGTTAATTGTTATGCTATACTCCCTCCATCATAGAAAAGTTTTTTACCTTTGCCATTTAGGTCCATCCCACAAAAGATTTCACCTTCCATTAATAATAAAGTCAACAAACTAACCTCTCAGTACACCTTATTTAAAAAATACCACCACACCTAACGCACATAACATACTTATTCTCTGTTACTTAAAACTACCACATTACCCCAAAAGTAATTTTTTTTTTAATCCACGTGTATAAGCAAAGGTGAAAACTTAGGAGAGACGGAGGGAGTATGTTTTTAATACTTATTTCATTTTTATATCCAAAGAGGAGAGTGCTTGCATCTCTAGCACTAAAATGCCTCAGTGCACCTTGTCCCTTTAATACTTATGATGATTGTTGAGGTGATATTCCTCATGAAGATTCTTTAGAGTTTTGCTAAGGATTACTAAAATGTCAGTTTTTATTTATAGGTGCTTTATGAAATAGAAGAAAAATCTGCAGCTATCATGGATGAAAGAGGTCAGCAGATTTCTTGTTGCTGAGTTATACTTCTCTTTGATTAATTATACATTAAATTCATATGATATTTACTGTAGCTCTTGGGCAACTGGATGTTTGTTTATTAAAATCTTCTTTTTGCATGGTGCTGCTCTTCATGTAAATTTTGTCTTAAATGCCTAGTGTAGAAGAATGTTAAAATCATTAGAAACAAGTTGGAATTTTGAAGGAAAGCTGAGAAAGAACTATTTTGCAACCTTCTGCCTGGAAAATGCTTAGTATGAAGCAGAGTTATCCTTTTTGTCTGGTCACGTTATTTTAATTCTTGCACAATTGTTAATGCGTTAATTAGTAAAAATATAGATTGTTACAATGAGACTTACTGAATTATTTCAATATCCTTATTTCTATTTTCCTGTCTTAAACAACTTTTTTTAAGTTGGAGGAAGCATCGTTGAATTTTTCACAAGTCCCCATCAGTCGTAAAATGCATGTGATTATCTATTTTCCACCTGTAATCAATAATATATAAAAATGGATGGAGGCTGGAGCACATGAAAACAAGTTGAATAGATCATCTAAGAAAGTCCTTTTTTGCAGAGGAACATGAAAGACTTCTTGAGTCTTACTCCACGTTAGATCAAAAACTGCAGCAGACACTATCAGAAAATTCTGCTTTGGAGTTCACCATTCAGGAACTGAAGGTTTGTCTTTGTTCTGTTTTAAAGTTAGGTTAAGCATGGCTCATTAGGCTATGTGAAGGAGTATTGCTGAGTTAAATAATCTATTTTATTTGTCTCTTAGGCTAGCTTAAAAAGGCAGGAGCGGGACCATGCTGTCTCTCAGAAGGAGGTTCTTGACCTCCAGAAGCAGGTCTGGTTTTGATTCTTGCTTTTATTTATTTGAATATGACGGTATGAATGTGTTCTGTTTGTGCTTCTTGAAACTTTTTCCAATCAAAGCTTCTAAAATAACAAGTGTTTTGTCTTTTTAATGTCATGATTGATTGATTCCTTGATGGTGTGTTGTGACTAATTAATTTATTCTTGCCTTAGGTCTCTGTCCTCTTAAAGGAGTGTAGAAATGTTCAGTTGCGCTGTGGATCAACTAATCGTTATCATGATGATGATGAGGCCACAACTGGTTCCATTATAGCATTGGGCACTGAACTTAATGTAGAGAATATCATATCTGACCGGCTGGTATATGCTTGTGTCATTGCCTTTTATGTGAACTCTTACCTTAATAATTTATGATGGGACTTGAACTTTTGCCCATGCAGTTGACCTTCAAGGATATAAATGGATTGGTTGAACAAAATGTGCTGCTGAGGAGTACTGTACGTACCCTTTCGGAGCTGATTGACGAGAAAGAAGCAGACTTGAAGGCAATATCCTGTTTTCAGTGAAGTTGTATTAACAAATGTATCTTTATTTCTGCAACACTAGACTTAAGGCCTCTTGAAATATTTCCAGGATAAATATGAGAAGGAACTTCAGGTGCATACTGATGAGACTGCTTCAAAAGTTAATGCAGTATTGTTAAGAGCCGAGGAACAGAAGCGTATGATTGAGTCCCTTCATACTTCTGTAAGATTGTTCAACTCTTGATATTGAGTAGTGATGTCTGTGCAAAGTTAGGGGAGTAATACAGGATGAAATTTGTTTTCTTAATTCAAACAGGTGGCGATGTATAAGAAATTGTATGAAGAGGAACAAAAACTACGGGCTTATTCTGGTCATCAGCAAGAAATTGTTTCAGGTTTTTGCTTTTCTTATCCTTGTCCTAAATTGTTGTGTTTTATTTTTTCTTTATTCTTCATTCGAAGTGTCATTCATTTTGGTTAATGTATCAAATGTAACTAGTGTTTTATTGCGCTGTTATAATGAATTATACAATGTCTTTGTTATTATTATTATTTTTTACTCTAGATTACATGGCAAGTGAGGTTATGATGAAATGCACACCAATTACTTGCACAAAAATTTGCAATTGAGTTGAAAATGATTAGTACTAAGTGGAAAGATACTGAAGGATAAAAACACTAGCTCAACATTATTTTTTCGTAGCATTTTATCCTTGAACAACTTCTAATTGTGCAATAAGATATCAGATTTTTATCACTCCTTTTTCTTCGTTTTGTCTCATATCTTTGCTGTTGGTTTATAGTTATATTATAATGGTTGCGTTATTATTTTCTAAAGTCCACTCTAATTGGTCATATTAATCTTGCAGAGCAAGGAAGCAGGGAGGTTTTACTTTTACAGGATAGTAGTCATGTATGTGACCATGAAAGTTTCTGAAGCCTGAAGTAATGTTATTTATGTTAAATATGGCTCTATATCTTAATGCTCTTCGTCATATATGTGATAATTTATAGGATACATCAAGAAAGGTGCAAGAACAAGTTTTTGAACGTTTGAAAAATCTTGAAGAGGATTTATCGAAATCCAAGTAAGATATGCCTGCAAAGTTTCATTTGATGTTTCCTCATATAGATCTTTCTTTTCATGCTACAATTTATGTTTCTCGTTTATGTTTTGTGATTTTCCTATGGGTGTATATGTGGTTGCTATTGAATGGTGGAAACTTTCCTCTAAACATCGCAATGTTGGTGATGTTTAGAGGTCCTCTTTGGGTGAATGTGGTTGCTACTGAATGGTGGAAACTCTCCTCTAAACATTGTAATGTTGGTGATGTTTAGAATGTTTAGAGGTCCTTTTTGGGTGACTTTTGATGCCAATATGCTTGTTTGTTTGATGATAACTCATAATGAATCTTACTTTATTTTTCATATAAAAATGTATTTTTGAATTGTTCGTTTATGTAAAATCTATTCTAGGAATGACTTGACATCCCTACGATCTGAGCGTGATAAGTTAGCATTGGAAGCTCGATTTGCTGAAGAAAAACTGGCCAGATTTATGAAGGATTTTGAGCATCAGGTTGACTTGTTTGAAGCTCTCTTACTCTATAACTTCAATAAGTTTAAAGGGGATTACATAGTAGAGGATCAGGCTACTTAAGGAAGAAATTTCAAGCTGATTCTCTAATCCGTCTTTTTGTTTAGAGAGAAGAGCACAATGGAGTACTTGCTAGGAACGTTGAGTTTTCTCAGTTTATAGTTGACTACCAAAGAAAACTGCGCGAGAGTGCTGAGTTTTTGAATTCCGCCAATGAACTCTCCTCAAAGTTAACAATGGAGGTTTGATTTGGGCTCCTCTTTAGTTGTCCTAAGGTGAAGTTACTTAATATTGTGATAATAAATAATTTAATATGCTTCTATAGGTCTCAATCTTGAAGAACGAGAAGGAAATACTTCAAAATTCTGAGAAAAAAGCTCTTGATGAAGTTCGTAATTTGTCAGAGAGGGTTCAGAGACTACAGGTATACCCTGTTGCCTTTTATAAAAATATTAATTTTACATTGTATCAGCTATTTTATTTTGATTTTTATCTTTTTAGGTCAGTTTGGATACCATTAAGAGTACTGAAGAAGTGCATGAGGTAGCTTTTCTTTCATGTCTTTATTTTGCTTTCTGCTTAGGAATGTGAACTCTAAACTGTAATGCTTCCATGGTTTAGGAGGCTAGGGGTATTGAGAGGAGAAAACAAGAAGAGTATAACAACAAAATTGAGGTAAACTTGTTGTGTATCAAGCTTATGAATGTCAACAATTGTTTCTTTGACTGTTTGGCATCACCTGCTAGTTACTTAGTCTTTTGCTGTCCTATTTGTTAGTTTTCTTTAACAAAGTTTTTCATGCAGAGAGAATGGGCTGAGGTAAAAAGAGAACTTCAGCAAGAGCGTGATAATTTTCGGAATCTTACTCTTGAGCGTGAAAATGCCTTAAAGGATGCTCATAGACAAGTTGAAGAATTGAAAAAAGGATTGTCAAAGTCCATGCAATCTTTAATGGATGCCGAGTCTAGGGCTGCAGTTGCAGAGGTCCTTGTCCAGAAAAAAACTTATTCCCCTATTACTCTAATAATCATTTTGTGACATTTATTTTGATGAAATATATTGAGCAACAAAGTGGTTTGCTGACTAGTGTAGCTTTCTTTTTCCCCCTAGGCTAAATGCTCTTATTTGGAGAAGATGATGGAATCTGCAAGGATTAAGGTTTGCTCTTGGAAATATGCTGCTATTATTACATCCTCAACCCATCCCCTAAAAATAAAAGTAAAATAATAATATAGAGAAAAAGCAATTAAGATACGCAGATGACCTAATATTAGAAAACAAATGTCTTCTTTGTGAAATGTGTTAATGTTTTAGAATTGCCATATAATGAACATTTCTATACCGGTTTATCTTTATGTATTCCGTTGATTATAAATTATGTCTTATGCTTATGACTTGATCTTGTCTACCATGGGCTCTTGGCAGTGTGGAAGGACCCTTTATTTTCTTTTTGCATGCAACTGTGTCTTCAGTCGATGTTGTGACTGTTTAGATTCTTTTTTAAAAGTCTCTATTACATTACTCTGCAGGATCATGATGGTGATGAAGGTGCTCAGCCTTCCTCTATTGAAAAGGTGCTTTAAGTTCACTTATTCCTAATGTTTAGTAATTTGTCATATTAGCCTTGCAACTTTGGATGTTCATAGTTTATCTCTTGGTCCAATCCTTGAAATCATCTAAAACGATAACTAGGCCTAGGCTGATTGATTAGTAAAATACTGTATGTAAAATGCAAAGACACCTGTCATGAACCTATACTCTTTTGAATTTTTCATACTAGAATGGAGAACCATCTTACTTTGAATTTGAATAATGTGAACTCATTGGGCCATTGGCTATTTCATGCTTTCATATTTGGTCACTTTTGAATTTCTTCTTGTGAAACTGTAAGTATTAGCAGTTCATGTCTGCACTTGATTATATGCTGCAGTATATCTTTCGGTGTAATGTCGGCCTTTCTCACAGCTTGAATTAATTTTAGGAATATAAATGGTGTCTACAAAAATTATAAAACCATGATTTAACAGGTTGGATCAGGAACTTCTGTGGGCCATGTCCTATTCAATCAATAAAATAAATGTGTTGCATGTTTTATTTTTGTCATCTTTCTCAAACTTTGGTGTAGCCTTTCCCTTGTGTGGGCTCATATGTTACTTTTGTTTAGTGCAAGTCATATGATTAGGCAGCTTGAGAATCATGCATTTGGTGATTTGTTAATTTATTCAATTCAATTGGCTGTGTGGGATTTAGTTCTTTTACTGTTGGACATTGACCATATACATGTAACATGCTTCAGATGCTGGCCAACTTCCGCAACGAAAATGAGAAATTGAGAGAGGAATTGCAGGCTAGCAACAATCATATGATTCAGGTAAACGTTTTTCTTATATGTTTAGTTTTGGTTCTGCCTTTCAAGTGCTGAGTTTTGTTTCTTTCAGTACAAGAGTATAGCTCAAGTAAACGAAGATGCTCTCAAACAAATGGAAATGGCCCATGAGAATTTTAAAAATGAGGTATTCTTGTTGTTGCATTATAACTTCCGTTTATCTTTATGATTCAATGATCTCGTATAAGGTGCCGTTATGTAAACTTATTTTTCTCTTAGGCTGATGAAGTTAAGAGATCACTGGAAGATGAGCTTCATTCACTCAGAAAGCGTGTTAGTGAACTTGAGATTGAATGTAAACTGAGGACTGAGGAAGCAATTTCTGCAACTGACGGGAAAGAAGAGGCTCTTGCTGGGGCTTTATCTGAAATTGCCAGTGTGAAGGATTATTATTCAGATAAAATGTGAGCTTTTATATACCCTATGTTATTTATTATGATCTTAAATATTATGTCGATGAAGATATGCATTGGCTACATTGTATTGAACCTAGGAAACGTCTAATTTCTTGTTAATCTGGCAGGAGCCCATACGTCACTGTAGAGAAATATACCTTATCACTTATGAATTTATTAATTAAGTAATTTGATGATGTTTGAAAGAATTTTTTTGGAAGCGTGGTATTGCTGTATTATGGTGATGGTAACTTACCATAATTGTTTATGCTACCACATTTAGTTCTTTATTATAAGTTTTTTTAAGGAAATGCATTTTGCCAGCATGACATAATAAGAAAAAGAAAATCTCCCACTCTTTTTATTAATATGGTATATGTGTCATGATAAACCAAAAAATTTAAATATTCAAGTTGGGCACTATCAAATTTTAAATTTAGAAATATGTAGGATGATTTTATACATGCAAAATGATTTTGAATCTAGAATACTTTTTTCTTCAAAATATCTTAGGGTTTGCTATCTGTTCTTGTGATTCATAGGTCACAGATTGCTGTTATGGAGGCAGAAATCTCAGCATTGAAAGAAAATTTGGAGACGGAGCATAAAAAATGGCGAACTGCTCAAGACAACTATGAAAGACAGGTTTCCTCAAGTTTTTTTTCTATTCATTGTTTTTTTTTAATTATCTATATGAATAAAATAAGATAAACAATGATTAGTTTGAGTGTAATATTAAATAGTTGTACTGATATAATATAAATGATACATAGGTTATAGGTATAAGAACTATTGTTTGATATTATGTCTTGGGAGTTGGGAGCTTACTATCTTCATGATAACGTTGAATTGGTAGAATGTTTCTCACTCCAGTTTGTGATCTGGCTCTCAAATTGCTTATAAAATGTATTGTTCTGTCTAGTAATTTTTTTGTTCCAGTTTGTGGTCAGGTTCTATAAGTTGTAATAGAACTGTGCTACTCCTATAACTCACTCATTTGAGTAGTCAATTTTTTAATTAGACGGTGACAATGATAATTCTCATCATGTATGTATTGCTTTCAGTTATTAGAATCCATCCTGTGGGCTGTAGATCTATATCCATATTTGAACTCATATAAACAATGAGTACTGCTTTGCCAGTCTTAGTATTTAAAGACTACAATTTATTGGCTTGTAATTGTTTACGAAACAGATGTTGGAATTAATTCTTCATTTTATGACAATACATTATTTTTACGTCTCCCCTATTGTTGGTGTGCTTACTTTTGATTTTCTTGTTTCTATTGCCTGTGATTTTGATAAGAAAAAATTGTCAATGTATTGTTTATTTGCATATATCTTTTTTCAGGTTGTTCTACAATCAGCAACTATTCAGGAGTTGACAAGGACATCAGAAGCCTTGGCTTCAGTGCAACTTGAGGCATCTGAGCTCCGTAAAGTGGTGGATGTACTTAAAACTGGGAATGTATTGTTCTCTTCTACTCATCTTTTCCTTTTATCGTGTTTTTATTCCAGTTATTTTGCATCCATTTCTTCTTTGGCACGTGTTAACTTGTTATAGGCGGTGTAGGTGTAGCAGCATGAATGTGTAGGGGAATGTTGTTTTGTGCAATTTCTGTCCATTAATGTTGTTATAATTGATGCGTGAAGATATCATCAAGTAATAGTGGGAAAAGTATCTTGGATATTTTAGGCTCCATTTTCTATCTTTTACAATCCAGCTCGAAGATTAGGTGACGTTGGGCTCTTTCTACCAGTAGTTAGGAAGGGGATTGTTACTCGTTCCCAGCTGCTAAAAAGAAAAAGTAATTTTTAGGAGTTGTTGATTATAGAGGTCCTATTTGTTGGATGCTTGAGGAAGAAAGAATGTGGTGGGAATTTAAGTTAGTGTTTGGTGTCGAGGGAGTAAAGAAGGAACTTTAATATTTTAGGAAAGAAATAACCATTCTACGCTAGAGGAATGAAACATACTGCACCAATCATACTCTTACCTGTTTACATTCCCATCTAGAACTCCAAGCACCTCTTTCATTTGGGAATTCAGGCACTGCCTGAACACTTTTGACCAATTTTGGGGGAACACATCGATATTCCTTCAACGACTTTTGGTGGAAATATTTGGGTGTTAATATCCCATTTCTAAATTTTATAGAAAAATGGCGTTGGTCTAACAACAATATACCACGAGTTTTTAATACCTAGTGAAATTTATGGAACTGAAAATTGTGACACGCATGTGGCGACTTCGTTTTGTTACATTCTAGTTTTCAGACGTGTATTATTCTGAAATTTCGGTTTTTATTTTTGCAATAAGTGTAACCTTTTAGATTTCAATTGCTTATCTTTGCAGAATGACCTCAAGCAGAAATGGGATACAGAAAGGCTAGCTATAGAAGTGTATAGGAATGAGGCAGATAAGAAATACAATGAAGTTGATGAGCTGAACAAGATTTTGCATAGTAGGCTTGAGGCCTTGCACATTAAATATGCCGAAAGTGCAAGAGGACTAACATCTGGAAGCAGTTCCCATAATCTTGCTGATGATGATGGGTTGCAAACTGTTATGAATTACCTACGGAGGTCGAAGGAAATAGCTGAAACAGAGATCTCTTTATTGAAGCAAGAAAAGCTTCGTTTGCATTCTCAACTGGAGAGTGCTTTAAAGTCAGCTGAGTCTGCCCAAGCATCACTTCAGTCAGAGCGAGCAAAATCTCGTTCGTCAGTATTCTCCGATGAAGAATTCGAAAATCTTAAACTGCAGATTAGAGAACTAAATTTGCTTCGTGAAAGTAATGTGCAGCTCAGAGAGGAGAACAGGTATAATTTTGAAGAATGCCAGAAACTTCGTGTAGCATATCAGAGTGGTAAGCTTGAAATACAGAATTTGCAGAAACTTTTAAGAGACAGAGACAATCAGTTGGAAGCCTACAAGAAAGAAGTTGAAAATCTCAAGATGGAAAAGGCTCATCTTGAGAAGAGAATTGTTGAGTTGGTGCAGAAGTGCAAGGATGTGGATAGTGATGAGTATTATCGCCTGAAAGAATCTTGTCAGCAGATGCAGATGACTTTGCGAGAGAAGGATGCTCAGTTGGAGGAAATTACAAAACATCTCTCTGAGAAACAGGATAAAATATCGCATTTAGAGCAAGACCTAACCAGAAGCGAAGCGGAGCTAATTGAAAGAGAGAACAGGATAAATGAAATATTGCAAAAGGAGGCTTCTCAGAAGTCTGAGGTTGACAGGATTAAGCGATTGAATATGACGAACAGGAGGAAGTTTGAAACCTTGGGCAAGGAAAAGGATGAGATGAGCAAAGAGATCCAGGCGTTATCCAAACAATTGGAGGAGGCAAAACAGCTAAAAAGAAGTACATCTGATTCTGTTGGGGATCATGCTATGAAGGAGAAAGATACCAGGATACAAATTCTGGAAAAAACACTGGAGAGGTTTAGAGATGACCTAAAGAAAGCTAAGGAAGATCATCAGAAAGAAAAGGAGGATCATCAGAAAACGAAAGAGGATCAACATAAAACGAAAGAGGATCATCAAAATGAGAAGGATGATCATCAAAAAGAGAAGGGTGATAGCAGGATACAAACTCTGGAAAAAATGCTGGAGAGGTATAGAGATGACTTGAAGAAAGAGAAGGAGGATCATCAGAAAGAGAAGGAGGATCATCAAAAAGAGAAGGAAAAGAGGCTGAAGTTGCGAAAATTAATAATTGATTCTTCGGAGCCTGTCACGCAACAGAAGAAAAAGCTCACAGATGAGTTGGAGAAGCATAAACAAGCTCTCCGAGTTCTTCATGAGGAAGTGGAGAAATTAAAGAATTCGTCTGAGGGTACATCTGCAGTACAAGAATTTTCCAATACTTCGTTAGATGATTTTGCTTCTGCATACTTCCAGGCTGTGGAAAGCTTTGAACAGGCTGCACAACCAGCTTGTGAAGACCTTGATTCTGACACTGCTGATTCTCCTCCAGATGATACAGCTGGTCAAGTAGACCCGATGTCGACTCAAGAATCCCCGTCGTCTACTCAAGAGGTCCCTTCATCAACCCAAGCTGCCCCGTCATTGACCCAACCAGCTCCATCTTCCACACAAACTCAAGCTTTGTCTGGTGCCAATGCTCATTCAACAAAAATAGAGGAGAAGGATAGAAGAGTTGCTTTAGCAAAGACAACCTTTAAAACAGGAAGGAAGCTGGTGCGTCCTAATATTACAAAACCAAAGGAACCTCTAGGTGATGTAGAGATGTCAGAAGCAGATGAGTCTAATACAGGATTGCCATCTCAAAATACAGAAAATCGAGGAAATTTAAGGTTACCCACAACTGCGCCTGCTCGCAAACGTCGATCAGCTTCATTTTCTTCTGATACCCAAGAGGAGGTGCTTGCCTCAGATGATACACCTGTTGATGTGCCTGTGCCTTTGCTGAAAAAACCTAAAGCTTCAGAGAGCACACAGGATGTTAGTGAAGAGCAAGTTGATGCTCCTATGAAGCTTCCGGAAGTTATGGCCATTGAAGAATCATCTGATGATGTTGCAAAGCTTCAGCAGAGTAGTGGTAAGGAGGAAGGTGTTGATGCTGAAAAGGATGAACTTGAAACTGGAGGGGAGCAAATGGAAGAGCCAACTGGAGATGAGCAAGTTCAGGTTGAGCCACCAAGTGACACATTGGATGTTGCAGAAGACAAACCAAGTGACACTATGCTTACTGATGATCAACTTAGAGATGAAACCGAACAGGATATTCAGCGTACTCTGTCAGAACCAGTTGGTGAAAGAGAAGAGGGAGAGCTGGATGCAGATTTTGCTGACAACGATGGCGATAGTAATATATCTAATGAAATTGGGGGCCCTGAAACAGGTGAATCTCAGGGTGAACAATCTGCAGACCGTGATAAGTCACCAAGTATTGAATCACTGGAAGTTGGAGAGATTAACCCATCTCAGATTGAGACCGTAACTGATGGATCAGACAAGGTCAATGCTGGTGCAGATCCAAATGTAGAAACAAATCAGGCCCCTGGTTCTTCCACTAAGATTTCTGCTGAAGAACCATCGGCTACTTTGACTGGTGATGCTGGGTCTTCTGAACCAGGTGGGTCCACTTTGACACAGGACACAGGAGGGAAACCACCATCACCTCCAAATAGAACCATTAATCTACAGGAGAGAGCAAGAGCGAAAGCTCAACTAAGACAGGCTGGCATGGTTTCTTCATCTCCACCTCCACCTCCACCAGGCAGACCTCGAGTCCGACAAATTCGTGGTCGTGGTGCCCGAGGTGGGCGCCCTGGACGTGGCCAATCACCTGGTTAGGGAGGTTACTGCCCTCTTAGATTAGACAAGTGTTGATATATTTCCTAGCTGCTTGAAGATTCAATTTTGAGTGACCCATAGCATTTGAAATTTTTGATGCTAATTGGTTTAGAAAAAGATTTAAGCATGTTTTCATTTGCTGACTCCTGTCAAAATATTCATATTAAAACTTTGGATTTGTTTACACATCTATCTGATCCATCTCATCCCTACTGCCTCAGTGTTTATTTGTTAAGATGATTCTTGGGTATTGGATGCATACATATCTTGAGTGGTTGATACTAGAGGTTTGAAAACAATGCTAAATAACATAAGAGATGCTCTTATCCATTTTGGCAATTCTCTTGTATTTTATTATTATTATTTTTAAATCCGATAATTTCTTATATTTTCGTCTAATCAATTCATTTTTATGTTTTGAATACATTATCAAATCTGTCTTTTTAGTTTGGATGTGTCAGCTCAATGACAAAAGATTATTTTGGTCTTACACGTGCATCTTTGGATTTGGGAGTGCAATAATTTTGTGAGGTAATGAGAATTAATTTATATTTATTTGTTGTTTTATCAAATAAAATACTCCGGAAACTTCATCTAAAATGTTACCAAGTATATTGTTTTAATTATTACGCTCAAACACAGGATAAGATATACTTTTCCTTCTGTCACAAGAGTATTAATTTTATCATTTTAAATGTTTTGCTCCAAAGATAATCATGTTTTTTTAAGAAAAGGGAAACAGATAACTGTACCCTAAACACTTCAGCAATTTTTTTAACGTCATATTTTTAGTGATAAATATTTTAATGCTCAAGACAAAAATATCATATGACTCGATTTGTGATATAATTTACTCCCTCCGTCCCACTCATAGAGTTTTTTTTTTTTTTGTCGTCTCACCCAAAGAGTCCACTTTCCTTTTTTACACATATGGGACCCACACACACTCATTAATACAATTAAAATATGGGATTCACACTCCCACTAATACAACTACCCACTACACATTAAATAATAATATTCCTTAATTCACGTGCAAAAAAAACTACATATAGTGTGGGACGGAGGGAGTAAAATTTTTAACTGGTCATCCATATTTACAATTGAATTATTAAATATGTACGATCGAATTACACATATTATGTACAATTTATTTGAACCGAGTTAAAAATCAAGTTAAGAATATTTTTGTAATTTAAGACATTTTAAGACTTATCACTAAAAATGAGATATAAAATTCTTCTGATAAATATTATATGACACGTTCTGCGATTTCCTCCTAATACACGCAATACATTAAATAATACTCCATTTGTCTCGTCCAAACATCACCAGTTACTTTTTGAGCGTAGATTAAAGAGTATTATTATTTTATGTGTAGTGAGTATTTGTATTAGTAGTGAATGGTAGACCATATGTAGGCCTTTTTCCTAAAAGTGAAAAATAAGAACTTTTAAATGGAACGCACTATATAATAAAATGAGGATGACGTTCGGAGTAGTTATTAATATACGTATAAAAGTAAAAGGCACCCTGGGAATATTTTTTTTATTTGCGACTCATAATATTATAATGCGATCGTATTGACTATTGATCATGCATTATTATTTTCCAATTTGATATTAATTTTTAATTTTTTATAGTCTTAATTTTGGATTAATTGCAAAAAAAACCACGAACTTTATTACTATTGCAAATTAATCATCACTTTTAAGAAATTGCAAAAACACCACTATTGTTGCTAAAAAGACCCAAAAAAATCCTACTTTTAATCAAAATTTGGATGCGTTTTGCAACAATACTTAAAGGTTGTGATTTTTTTTGTAATTTTTCAAAAATGATGATTAATTTATAATAGAAGTAAAGTTCGTGGTTTTTCTTATAATTAACCCCTTAATTTTTAAGATGGATTGCATTATCATATTTGTAAATCATGTACTCCGTGCATACAAAATTCACAAATTGCCACTCATTTATATCTTACATAATTTATTTTATAATTTATTTATTATTTAAAAATATTCAATTATCCCTAAAACCAAAGTCAAAAATAATTTTTCTAAAACTTAATATTGACAATAATTATGAATTTGACTATAGGATAGAGGAAAAAAACTATTTTATCCTTTAAAATTAAACATTAATTTTTAAAATATAATTGTACTTTCACCGTTACAATCCATATATTACTTATAAATTCTACCTATGTAATTTATATACTAATTTACTTCTAAAATTTTATTAGTTAATCAAATGGTTTCACCTCATATATTTATCATCTTCCAATCTGCTTGCACTTGAAACACAACTCTTTATTTTTTCCTTTTACTTTTCAGATAATTTTGTGGTACACAATTCATTTCATAGTGAAGAATGGCGACTGATTTTAGCAACATAATAAATGTATATTGCTCCTAATGGTATGCAAGACTTATTCGTAGGGTGTTGGAAATGAAGATCTCATCTTAGCAATCCTTATAGCTTTGCCTGCTTCCAAACTCTATTTCTCAACTCCTCAGCAACTGCGTCAATAAACTCTTCCGTACTCAGGTACTGGTCTCTCGACGCCCTGCAAGAAATGTCTTCGTCTAAAATGCAAGCTTAACTTATTCAAAAGAAAGAATCAAAAACTGCCAAGTGTTCTCACTTGGGCCCATGAATAAGGATAGCAAGATCCTTCGTCATCTTTCCGGACTCGACACTTGCAATGCATGCTGCCTCTAGCTTCACTGTGAAATCCAAGAGTCTGGAGTTGGCATCTAACTTTGCCCTGTAAAAGTCGATAAATTAAATAAGCAACGGCTGAATACTAGGGTGTTACAAGCTATGTTGGAGGATACTAGGAGTAAACCAAGTTGATCTTAAGATCTAGGAAGCTCAACAACACCAAACTCAATCTGCTAGCGAGCCTAGAGTATTATATTGCATTAGCCTCGATACTTTAACAAATCATATACAAGTACATGAGCAGAGCCTTATTATGTCTTGTATGAGCTTTTAAATTAATACGTAATCTATATTAAATATATAAGAGTCGAGTGTCAAATAATCGAGCTTGACATAAATAAATACAAAAAATACATCAAGGACCAATGCATAGTTTATTTATCAATTAAAGATCTGAAAAATATTTTCTATCAGTTTAGGACTCGAAATGATGAAACTAAAAATTCAAGATCTGAAAACATAAAAATGTTAAAAATGATCTAATGTAATAAAAAAGTTGTTCCATAATAGACATGTCATTTTAATAATAATAACAAATTATAGAAAAAATTATTTAAAAAAAGAAAAATTAAACGATATCATGATTTTAGACCCTAAATTGATAGCTTCATATCTTTCAAGTTGTAAATTGATATATAAAAAAAATCTTTTATTCTGACCCCTAATAAATAATTAACCTAAAGCTCAATGAGTTTAAGCCAACCTCATGTTTTGAGTTTCTCAGTACACTGTTTTATAGCTCTGGTTAATGACAAGCCTATTATAGACTACTAGAATCTAAAAATCAAAACAAACGAATGCTCTACCTGTGTGCAAGCCCCCTGGACCAGGCGAATATTGATGCAATGCTATTAGTGCTAGTTTCGCCTCCTTTTTGATGAACTCGATAGTGACGCGTAACTGTGCCATGTGCTGCTTCTGCTTCAATTGTCTTTCCATCCGGGCACACCTATTCAAATATAGAAGTTGATACCAAAATAACATACAAAGAAAGAGCTGGGGCAGACTAATGATATAGCAATCATACCAGCACTGATGTCATCAACCCTAGAGATCCAAACCCTGCATCAAGAAAAACAACGATTTTGTAACCTCAATTAAAATGCAACAGAAAGCATCTTTCTGCTAAGTCCCATCAGTGCAAGGAAAGACTACATTGCTGCATTCTATAGTGTTAAAGCTAGAAGCATAGAAATAGTGTACAAACCTTGCGCTAAAAAATCACTTTGAACATCTCCATCATAGTTTTTACAAGCCCAAACATAACCCCCTTCACTTTTTAGAGCATAAGCAACCATATCATCTATTAGGCGATGTTCATACCTATAGCATTGAGAAATTATATAAATATATAAGAATTCAACTCGATTCCCTTTCTCTTTCATAAACTTAGACTTACCAGATCCCTGCAGCTTCAAACTTGGTTCTCCATTCTCTTTCATAAACTTCTTGGAAGATATCCTTAAACCTTCACAAATTGCCAGCATAGGAAAAAAGTTAAATAATTAAGAGAATTACAATTAATAAATGGTGGGGGTGGCATGATATGAGAATTCAGAGAGACTAGACAAAATCAGATGACAACCTTCCATCATAATTCTTCAGAATAGTATTTTTGGTGCTGAGATAAAGTGGCCACTGTTTCTGGTAAGCAGTGTTCATTGAAGCCTCCGCAAAAGCGCGGATAGACTGAGCAACATGAGAAGTATATCATTACCTTACTCATGCTAAAGTTAAAACTAAATATATTAAATAAATAGTGTGTGAGAGGCAAGATTCATATAACTTAAAACATACTGAAAGCATCTAATTTTTATAGTCAGCTTAAGTCACAAAAATTATGATTAGTTATTTCCAGGTCCAAGTCCAACTGGAGCTCAATAAAAGAGAGTTCTTTAAAATCCTTTCAATGGATTACACATTATCTAATGTGAGTCAGTACTAGTAATCACCACTGAGGAGAGACAAAAAAAAGGAAAGGATTAAGAGCAGCCAGCACAAAGAACTATGAACTTCTCAACCTTATCATTCCAAAACCTTTTCTATGGTCAACAAAATTTTCCTTATTCCTCCAATATAATTTTGACCAGAAAAGTTGTCATTCTGGAAACCTACAAAAATGATTAAATGGTGGTCTATTCATGAAGCTTTGGAGATTAGATGAGCCTTGTTACCCAAAAACACATAAGTTAACATGGGGCCATACACAACCAGCCAAAGATCTCTACCTATCCATTTGCAGTTATCAATTTGAAAACTAACAGGCAATACTCGGAAAACAAAGGTAAGGACATTTTCAGACTAAACCTCATTGGTGTTATACATTGACAGAGCAACACCACCAGACTTAGTGAAGTTAAAAACCTCCAGCTCTGTGGATTCATCACCATTATTTGGCACTGCAACATGTATTACGCATAATTTCTCAGAGCCAGTATCAGTGGAGAGCATGACACTGAAAAGACAACTGTTTCATCTAATTTAAGGAAGCTTATATTGTTAATACAAACTGGAATCTGGTCCTAAGTACTAAGAAACTAAATTACAATTGCACATTTACCAAATATCATTTTAAGTTTTCCTGCTCCTTCAATTACTACATCTGTAGCTCGGTACTGATCACCAAAAGCATGTCTCCCTATGCATATTGGTTTGCTCCAACCTAAGAGTTTGAAAGTTTTGCCCCAAGAATATCAGAATAGAGGGAAATAAGTCTAAATTATAGTTTAAACTAATGCATAGTACCTGGCACCAGCCGGGGAACATTCTTGCATATAATTGGTTCTCTAAATACTGTCCCTGCAGCAAGTGTAAACCACGCTTCCAGTCACAACCTGTGATCTGAAGAATCAAATCAAGTAATTTCTATGGAAATTCTCCAACCATTTAAGATGTTCCGGATGGTGCCATTTGGACTTCTCCACATATGTTTCAAGTTGAACTCTTTAACACGGGCCTCGTCTATTCAAATCAGACAAAATGACTAAAAAATATCAACATAGAGCCAAACAGGACAAAAAATTAAGATGGAATGGAAAGAAGTGCTGCTATGTGTATTGATGACTATTCAATTGTATAATAAGCAAATAAAGCACAATATCATTGGCTATTTTCGAAGAAAAAATGGTTTCTTCAAGACTGAATAAAATAGTTAAAGAGGTTATTTTGAGACTTAAAACACATACCTGGTGTTATTGTTGCACATTTAATTGCCACATTGTACCTAGAGTCCATCAATGGATAAAAAATGAAAAATAAAACTTCAGGGGTTTAACATGAACCTTGAATCATGACATCGCCACAAAATTTTGAGAAATAAAAGTAAATTAAATGAAAAAATAAAGCGGAAAATGTTCAACATTCATATAAGACGGGGGCATAATTAGCTAAGCATATTTGCAACAACTCAAATAATTGGAGCTTTTATTCTCAATTTATCAACAGAAAGCTGAATATGTTCTAGTACCCAATTTATTCTACTAAACCACATTACCCACCAATTACATATTTATTACTTATAATACATCCAATAAATCTAAGAAGACAAATGTAGAAACTTCTCATTTCTGCTCCTTCATTAATAGGCAAAAGTCCTCTACTATTAAACAATCTTAAGCAAAATGGCAATTTATAGCTCCATTCTGAAAGTCTATAGAAACAAGCAAGAAATCCATAATTGCATTTGCATCTACTTAAGCCTTCCAAAGTAGAATTAGAAGAAGAAGAAGAAGAAGAAGAAGAAGAAGAAGAAGAAAAATGAAAACAAGTTGCATACTTAAGCGTGGCTTCTGCACTCTCAATTGTAACCTTGTCATTGGTGGCATCACGATGAGGAAGACCAAGGTCAAAATACTTTATGTCTAGCTCCAAGAAAGGAAGTATAAGCTGTAAATAATGCAAATCATTATAACTCCTGAACGGTGATTTCATTCTTCACATGGAGGTATAGGAACTTGTAATTATACCTTGTCTTTGATGGATTTCCAGATTACCCGAGTCATTTCATCACCTGCACCAACTTCTAGATTTAGATATGATTATCATGCTCTCTCTTTGCAGATACATATGCTACATTTTGATGTCTCCATAAGAGATGGTTTTTCTTTTCTTTTCTTTTCTTTTCTTCTTATTATTATTTTTTCTCCTTTTTTTGTTTCAGTTGTCCCCACGTGTGTACAGAGAATTCCTCAAGCAAACCAAGTAAATAGGACCGAGAAAATCCAACATAATAGAAACATAAACTGCCCTCAGAAATATAATTAAGCATCACTTCCGAAATTAAATTTTAAACTCACAAATCCCACTAACTTAATTAATAAAGATTAATAAGACATCAATCTGGAACACATCATTCAGATGGTTGCAACCATTAGATATCAGAACATCAATAGCATGAATTCAAAGAATAAATACAACACAATAACATGGAATACTGTTGCTCAAAAAAAAAAAAAAAAAAAAAAAAAAAAAAAAAAGAGAGAACCAGCCTTCCCCCACCCAGAAAAAATAAAATAAAATAAAAAAATAAATCAGTTCATCTTGCAATCTTATTCAATTTGTTTTATACACAGCACAAGATCCGGATCCAATAATTTTGGTGGCGCCAACTTAATCTAAAAAGTGAGTTAATCTACTATATATCCTCTTAACACATTATACTTTTTCGTGGGGAAACAAAAAGGAAACTAATCAACGATTGTGACTAAAAAATCCAACTTTTTCAACTGGGTTAATCAAGATACCTACGTTCCAGCTTTAAACAGAAATTACAAAACTCAGTACACCCAATCCCAACTGATACCACCTATTTCGACAAAAACATGCCACAAAATAAAATAAAATAAAATAAAATAAAGCAAAATAAAATAAAACCCAATATCAAGAATACATCATTAGCAAAAAGGGGGCTCACCGTCCATCTCTACGATGGGGTTATGAACTTTGATCTTCTCGAAGCCCATCGGAAATTGGCGCAAAATTCTTCCTTGGCTACGTATCAAACTGTAATAGCAGGTGTGTTAACTGAAACTAGAATCGATCATGGAATTTAGTCAATTTTATGAACTCTCGAGTATATCAACTATACATTTTATTTAGTTAACTATTGCGCTGCTTGTTATAAACGTGGGCCGGTTGATTGATTGTATATTCAGAATCTAAAGAATAGCAAAGGAAGGTTTGTTTTTTTCTTTTTTATGGCGTGTCATAACTCATAAAGGTGTCATCAGAAAGTAATTTAGGTGTGATATTTTTAGGGATTTCGATCTCATTAGTCATGCATTTTTTTCAATTTAAAATATATTTAAGAGAAATTTGCCACTTCATTTTTAGTTAGTATATAAGATAAAGATTGCTTTTTTTTAATTAATTATTATTAATTATGTATATTTTCCCATATTAGGCCATACCTATTTTACTTCAATTTTATCACCATTGTGATTTATGGTATATTTTATTAAGGAGAGGGATTAGGGTATAACCAGGTGTACCAATTGAATTGGTACATCCTTGATCTCCACTCTTCTTAGTTAATTCATACTCCTTCATTAATGTTGTTTTTTATTTTATTTAAATGACTATTATACCATAAATCCTAAACCCTAGCGATAAATTATACCCTAAACCACAAGTGCAAAATTACAATTATACCCTAAATCCTAAATCCTAGGGATAAATTATACCTAAACTATAAGGATAAAATTACAATTATACCCTAAACCCTAGGGATAAATTATACCCTAAAATTACAATTATATCCCTAAAATTAAATTAAAAAAAAGTAACAGCAACTGTTTTTTAAAAAAAAGAAGAGGAAAACACGCATTGAATATGAAGGAAGGAGGTTATACATTTTAGAATTGATAGGAAAGTTGTATTCTAGTATTTGCCTTTGTTAAGTTTAATACTATTTTTTTTAGAATTAATATTAATTTTAAGAATATAATTGTAATTTCACTCCTATAATTTATGGAATATTTTGCCCTTAGCTTTAATTTAATATAATACTACACCTTTAGGGTTTAGTACTAATTTTTATGGATATATAATTATAATTTGCAAAAATTAATTGATAGGGAAATTGACGAAATCAGCTATCCTCGGGAGATCCAAGTTATCTTTTAGAATTTTGATTTTTGTAATAATGACTATTGTAATTACTTTTGTAACTCTTTAAAGTGTCTAGTGTTAAATTTTAGATGAGTGAATGTTATTTTTTTTCTTGAAAGAGTTATATTGTGTCCAATGCAAGAATGATATTGAGTCTTTGTTCTGAATGGTATTGTTACAAAAGAGTAACATTTTATTGTTCAAGAAAAGTATAAATAGCATTAACATTTTATTATTCAAGAAAAGTATAAATAGGATTGCAGACCAACGGTAACTTGCCATTCCCCCTTCCCCGAGACATACAAGTTTGTCTGCAGGGTAATGCAGTTTCATTCTACAACAATTGAGAGACACATTCTGTGGTTAATCTGGATTTCTTCTATTTCCTAATAAACAAAGAGAGTTTCTTCTTGATAATGTGGCAGTGGCGGGATACCTCCTATCTCCTAATAAACTAAAAGAGAGTTTTTTCTTGATGACGTGGCGGTTTAACCTGAATGTTAAGTGGGTTTCATACTAGTTATGAATAAAGCTATCTTCAATTATACTACACCACGGGTGAGGCACAAATATGCTCAAGTCCTTCGTTAAAGAATCCATTCACAACATCAAGGAGCAGTAGCCCATGTACAATTATGATTGATAACTCAATGATTCTAGGGCAATAATCGTGCCGTTCGGAGTCGCCCTAGGATGCGTAGGGCACTGAACATCGTCCCTGTGTTTTGGTAGGTTCCCAACATGGGATCATTAACGCCATACGCCCCACGAAATGAGTTCGACTTTGGATAAAGAGGCATGGTTATTTTATTTAAGAAATAAGTACAAACCATATAAGATAGGAATGCCATGTTCATGAAAAAAAAAGACATTCAACATAATCCTGACAACGAATTGATTGGGGATCCAACAATTATATTTCACTCCATATATTCAGAAGAGAAATATAAACAGTTCCTGCCAGTAATTAAACTGCAGCATGCGACCATACCACAATACAAGGAACTTCATTGTCATGAAACAATGGACGGGTGAATCATACAGTATCCTCAATCCTACACCTAGTGAGTCGCACCTGATAAAAGCAACCTCAATTATTCACATATCCATGAGGGTATGCATAAAATGTATGGCGAATATCAGAATGGAATGTATCATTATAAATATGACGATACTGCCAAACTAACAACTAAACCCAACAATGCACCAGCTGCAACTTCAATTTCTGTGTGACCAATAGATTCTTTCAGTTCAGATGAAGCTGATCTATTGAACAGCAAAGCAGAGCTTTTTATAAAAGCAGCAATAGATTGTGTAGTGTTGCCAGTTTTGAGCAACACAGAAGTATTTGTTGGCTCCTCCGAGAAAGCCGGATCAGCCTCTAAATTTGAAGATGAATCTCTGGGATAAGAATTGACGATGTCATTTGTATCATTCCTTGAGGAAGTAGATAATGACGTGGTTCTTGGCACATATATATTTAATACTTTTGCATGAGCGCCAACTTCCCTTCTGACTCCCTGCAAAAGGAAAGAGGCTTCATGAGATAGTCAACAAAATTTCTTCAAGATTTTGCCTTTGTTGACCATAGAGGGGCAATAACTTCATTGAACCATAGATAGATTGATAGATAGGATAGTTCACGAAAGTTGATTTACAATCTTTTAACCTAATATGGTTTGGCACTCAAGAGTCCTAGTTTTGGAGTCATGGAAGAATTTTGGACTTGCCATTCTCATACGCAACATTGGCAAGCCATTGTTTCTCAGCTACCCTACTTCCGATTCCACCCCTCCAATTCTCTACATATAATATAATAGTACATCTACTGCCCATTTTTAGACATGATACTTCAGTAAAAAGTTTGGGAACTCTAAATCCTACAAGAAATAAATATCTTACCGTTCAGTAATACTCAAGATTTTAAAGTCGTCCTGAGAATCACAGCCCTAACTTCCCCCAGAGGTTTTCAGGGCTAGCTCATTCAGATTTGGATTTTAAAATCAATTAAATACACTTGCAAAAATATCTATGCAATTGAACTCATTAGACAACTCCAACTCCAAACAATTTAGTTCAAACCACTCTATTATTATGCTCGAGAAAACCATCCACCTTCACCTATTAAATTTAACTGTATAATGTATTTTAGTATATAGATTTGTATATGATATATATGTATGTGTGTGTGTGTGTATATTTGTGTATTTATAGTTATATAATATATTTTCATTTCATGTAAGGCAAAACCTTGTGTAAGCCATCTCAAGTTCCGTGAAACAGATAAAAGTGAAAACATTTTAATAAAAAGTGTTACTTGTCCAAGTGAAGTATTTCAAGAACAATTCATAATATGAATGAAAAGAAATAACATAGTTAATGAAAAGTGAATTAAAATTAAAAAAAAAAGTAAAACAGTCTCACATAAGAGTTGCTCTTCATACATTACACCTGTTAAAAATATGGTAAAAACTTGTATGTAACCATCATACAAAATAGTTACGCTAGACGGGTGTCACTTATGGTATCACTTCTCTTTTTTAGAGTATACTATGATACCACTTTTTAATTATAATGTGTGATATGTCAATTCTTATCCGTCTTACTCAGATATATCATATATGTACATGTATTTTGTGTGAAATATGGCTTCATACGTACATATATTAGCACATATAGACTATCCCCACATGTATATTCAAATTAACAAAATAATTATCCAATTATTACAAACACAATCATACAACTAAAATAAAATGATATTATTCACTCATACACTGGATCTGACAAAAACACATACTATCATTTCTAATCAATATTTTCAGATATCTAGATTTAAAATCTGAATTTCCCCGCCCACCATATTTCCTAATCAATCAACACCTTAATGACATCAAGGCATTCTTTAAGGAATTCCTCAATTTGAGACAAATAAATCTATCTAGGTGTTAAAGTTAACTGTTTCTTGGCTCAACAATTTAATATTGCTCCTGATGCCACCACCACATTCCCAATCCACCAAAGAAGACTGAAAAATGGTATACATAGATCTAACAACAAGTATGTTATCTCACATATAAATGTGGAAAACAGTTAATTTGATATAACTATCTAATAAAGACGTAAGAGGCCAGAACTTATGGTCATCCAGCTGCAAGGTAGAGAGGTAGGAAATTACACCAAGAGGCAAGAATAAACAAAAGAGTCCAATTCAATTAAGAGCTATGTTTTTCCCATGCTATGTCGAGGTTATTAATTTAATCTAGAGTAAATAATGTTACCCATCTCTCACTTCAATTCCCAAAGGTTTATTTGGAAATTAGAGCATTATTTTATCAATTGGTATATCAAAAAGACATTTAACTATGGCTTTGGAATCAATACAGTTTGGTAAACAAAGAAGGAAGAGCTTCGAACACAAACCTGTGCATCGTACATAGTAAGGCAAGCATAAATTACAGCTAGACCGAAAATAGCATCAGAAAATCCCCTACAATAGAAATAGAAGAAAAATATTCAAATCATTTAGAGATGGTAATAACTATAATTGAAATCTAATGGCACAACATTTCCTCCCAAGGAAAAAAAGTTACTTTCCCCACAAAAACCAGGATGCACATCCCCATCTGTGGATAAAACAAAACAACCATTTTTGAAGTTTTAAACAGTGTGCTTCAGATTAAGACAACAGTAATCTTGAAAACTAAATGAATTGGTAACTAAACCCCATGCTCGTAAATATGAAAACACAACTACCTCTACATGAACTAAATGAGCACATCTTGTGTGAGACCTCAAGAAACCTATAAGAAGTGAAAAGGTTAAAATAAAAATTTTATATATTATTATAAGCAAAAAGGAAGAGTGAAACCCTTCTCACAGAACCATTCTGTGTGCTGGTCTCACTAAGATTTAGCAACTTAATGAACTCGGCTTACTGATTTCCTCAAAAAGTGCCATTTCACCCCCCAAAAAGTGCCATTTCACCCCCACAGAAACTTTTGTATTGTAGACACAACACATGGTATGGATCCCAAACACCAAAAGCAAATAGGAAAATCAACTGTAAATAAATGTGAGTCAACAGCTCAGCTAACTTATGTTGTGTGAAACACTCAACAATCGTTGCAATGATTCATGCATAGCAAAGGATCTAAAATGAAGATAAAACAAGATTCATAATTAAAATAGCAAAACAAAAATTCTTGTAAACACCTCTCAAGGGCAAGAGAAGTTGCAGTTGCCACAGTCGCCTGGAATTTGGGAATGATTATAACCAATTAGATTAAATCAATCATACACTAAGAATATCATTCCATGTAAAAGAAGAGTCAGATAAATGAATTACAGAAGAATGTGTAGAAGGGAACCCTCCAGCATGAAAAGCAGCCTTCCAATCAAATTCCTTCCCATAGAACATACAAGAAGTAAAGGGTTTGGATAATTGCCCAATTGCCCCAGAGCGTTGCTGATACCAAAACCTGTGCGTTCATTCCCATGTGAGTGAAAAAATAAACGCAATAACTGAAACTAGAAAATGAATACCATTACCATACATCAAAAACTAAAATTACCTTGTTCTGTAAAATTCCGGCGACATCGTGGGCCGGAATGTTGTTGCAGGCTTGGTCGGAGATGTTGGAAATTTATTAATTTCCATTATAATCTAATTGTGGGCAATATATTATTATGCAATTATATTAGCTATTCAATTATATTATGGACTTAATTAAGTGATCCAATTAAGGTTAAAGGTCCATGGGCTATAATAATAAATGATATGGGCCAATTGATTAGATACCCAATACTACATAATTAGGTGATAATGGGTGGCCTAATTAAAGTAGTATATAAAGGCTCCAGGTTATGGTCCCCAATATACTAAGCCACACATGGTCTTCCCTTCTCCCCATCGGGAGGGATTATTACGGTCCCCATAAGGAATAAGGAGGCTTAGTTGAGGAAGGTCATATAACCACTGATCCTGAGTTCGTGTTCCGCCTAGAGACTCATTGGATCAGGTACGCTTCCGCTTTACAGTTTAAATCTCGTTAATCATAATAGAGTTAAGGTTTCATGGATTAATTTCCAACAATTGGTATCAGAGCCACCCTATATATGATTCTTTGAGATATGACAGAATTATGCTTAGATCAAAACATTTGTGTTTGATCATTATGTGAATTATTAAGGTTTGAAATTGAAATCTTGTTCGGAATTTTGAATGCTTCCAGATCCGTGTTATCAATTTGCTTAATGATTTCAATTTTTTTTCAATTGAGATTCTTAACCAAAACAATTGACTTGTTTGAGGTTATTCGGAAATTTAATTAATGTTGAATAATTTGTTTAGTCAAGATTACATCACATGCGTGCTGTCGTGATGGATAATTGGATTATTTCTGGATGTGATTTTCTGTATCACATATATTTCTGTTAAATGATAAACTTATGCTGCTATTATTATTGATTATATTCTAATTGATATAGTCACCTTGGATACATTATTTTATTAATTTTATTTATGGTGAATTGGTAGTAAATAATGGTATAATTGACATCCTTGTGGATTGTAATTCTAATTTCATTAATTTGATAACTGAAATTAGAATTAATATGGTACATCATTATTTATTTATATAAGGATATTTGCCTAATTTGATTTCATCTAAATTAGGATATGGAATAATTAAATTAAGAAATCTTTCATTATGGTATGAATCATCTAAAGTTTTCATTTAATTTATTGAATTAAATTAATAAAATTGGGGAGACATTATTTTTTAATGTCGTTCAATTAAACGTAATATTTTTTTTAAAATATTTGTTTAATTGGTCTAGTAATTTTTCAATCGAATCAATCAAAGCCTCATGTTGCCACAGCAGCCTCTGTGTGTGAAGTGCGACTTTATTGAAATTACATAGATGGGTGTGTAATTATTCATGTGTTCTGTGTTCGGCCCACAGGTAGGCACAGTTTGACAGAATAATAACATACATGTGATAATAAGTATGTGATAATTATTTGGATTGTTCATGTGAACATTAGTCGGTCCACAGATAGACTCTTGTTTGACAGAACTTATTGTCAATACTTGATTGTTACACCAAGATTACCCTGCAGTTAATTTTTGTCCATAGACGAGGTTAATGTTGCACAAGGTGTCTTGTGATGGGTCCCTAATTAATAATGTTGTGCAAGTGTATCTTCATGCGGATATTGATCGGCCCACAGGTAGATTAATATTTGGCAGAAATACACAAGTACCTGTGGTGGTAAATACGTGACAATTATTTGGTTTGACATGTGAGTAATAAGTCGGCCCACAGGAAGGCTATTGCTTGACAGTTTTATTGTCAGTATTTGACTACTGCATGAGAGCATCATTTAAATTATTATTTTTTGTCCAAAGACTTGATACTAATATTGTGCTCGAATCTTCAAGATGATTCTAATTTAGTTAAATTTTTTGAAAGATTATAAAGTTTAATGCGAGCATGAAAAATTATTTTGCATTAATTCTCTGTATAATTAAGAAGTCTGCTAATTAAGTTTTCCATGCATCAACAACAAAATCATACTTGATGAGTGAACTTCCACAATAAGGATGAGACTAATAAGTCAAACTTAATATCAATAAAGTATAAGGGCAATACAAGAAATCCCATTTAGAAAGCTGCTAAAGACAACTAAAGTATAACCTTTTGTTTTCTCCTAAAGGCATGTGGAATTGTCTTATAATACACTGCATTAAATTATTATGCATGGTGCAGTTAAAAGACATAATTGAACTCCACAACATATGGTCACTAATGTGAGAAATACTTAAGATTGCAACTTATGGTCTCAATAAATTTTTAACCAAAGTAGTTGTGAGAACTCTTTGAGTTTCACATATGGTGATGTCCAACTAAAGCTAGATCATTGGATCTACTAAAGAAAATTGGACTCAAATAAATGTAAGCTACTTTATTGGTTATGAATAAAAATAAAAGTTTATGATCCAATTAATCGGATCATATTTGAGGCGGGTAATACGGTATTCTGTGAGAATGTTGATTTGGGGGAAGAATAATATTAGAGACATTGTCTTTGAGGGGGAGTCAATACGGTCCCTACTTAAACTTTTAGAAATTATGTAAATTCAGAATATCAATGAGATAATGTCAATAATATTTAAGGTATAATAAAATCAACAACCTCAAGAATTAATGTCACTAAGAAAACCACTAGAGTTGGGAGAAAATCACTTCCGATAATTATGTAGTTTTCTCCTAAATAAAGAGGACACTATGAAATTAATGGTAGAACATTCAAACAATGTTCATCAAACCATGCAAGGTCCAAATACTCAAAAGTGGGTTAATGCCATAAGTTATAAGTATAAATCAATACAAGATTATTAGGTTTGCATCTTGATAAAGGATTATACTCTAAAGGGAAGAAAGTTTTTCCGTAAAGGAATCACAAGTATCATCATGAATTAATTTTCTCATTTGGTTTTGATACAAATGTAGATGATTATGTGATTCAGTGGGAGAATGTTTAAATTAAACTAAGGGAGACAAGTGAAGTCTCAATAAGGTGCCCTAAAGTTAAATTAAAGATTTAAGAAATGTATGAACATTCTATATGTTTTGATTGTTGGAAGTTATTGTATGATGAGGTCTCTACAAGACCTAATTTGGCTTATTAAGTAGACATTTAAGTAACTCTAGTATGGATCTTTACAGAGAACTAAGGATAACATGCTTTAACATTAGAGATAATCAGATTAGTAGGAGATCATAAAGTAGTCTGATTATGAGTTTGTTGGATGCCAATACGATATAAGATCCACTTCAGGCTACATCTTCTGTTGGTCTGGAGAGCTATACAAGTAAAAGTATTAAGCAAACACTTTAGCTCATTAACCATGACAACAGAATCAGTAGCACACTAAGGGGCATTCAAACATGAAATAAAGGTTGCGAAGTTTAGTCATATAAAGTTGATTGTGACAGTTAGTTCGCAGTAAAGTATTAGCAATAAGAGTTCTTATAAGTCAAGCATATTGACATAGAATTCTTGGTTGTTAAAGAAAGTGTTCTTATGGATAAATTTTGGTAGAGCATACTATGATAGACTCTAAATACGGATCCGCCAATTATGTATTCAACGCCCTGCAATTTTATGAGCTAGCTAATCATGTGGGTGTTATATGGTTTTAGAATACATTAGTTCAGTGGGAGTCTATATTTATTGTTCTTTAAAGTTTTCAAGACACTTTGATTTTGGATAATTCAGTTTTCTGCAGAATAAAGTTCATGGCTTTGAATTCATTGTGAATTCACTTAAGTAATTTCATTTTGTAATATTTTACATAATGGATTGATCTCACTAAAGATTAAAGTAGGACCAGTTGGAAATAGACATGACGTTGATCACGTTTGATATGTAATTTTCATGCTACTCACCATATTTGATCTATGTCATTGAGTATATTGATATGGTGATTGTCGGGGTTTAATCACGATTTAAAATGTGGTGAATGCCGCGGTAGTTCCATATTAGTATATGAGATGGACCAGATTGTTAAGTATAGCCTGAAGAGGAATAGCATAAAGTTGCGCAACTAAGGACTCTTGATATAATTGCTTTGGGAAAATATATAGCACAAGTGGGAGATTGTTGGAAATTTATTAATTTCCATTATAATCTAATTGTGGGCAATATATTATTATGCAATTATATTAGCTATTCAATTATATTATGGACTTAATTAAGTGATCCAATTAAGGTTAAAGGTCCATGGGCTATAATAATAAATGATATGGGCCAATTGAGTAGATACCCAATACTACATAATTAGGTGATAATGGGTGGCCTAATTAAAGTAGTATATAAAGGCTCCAGGTTATGGTCCCCAATATACTAAGCCACACATGGTCTTCCCTTCTCCCCATCGGGAGGGATTACTACGGTCCCCATAAGGAATAAGGAGGCTTAGTTGAGGAAGGTCATATAACCACTGATCCTGAGTTCGTGTTCCGCCTAGAGACTCATTGGATCAGGTACGCTTCCGCTTTACAGTTTAAATCTCGTTAATCATAATAGGGTTAAGGTTTCATGGATTAATTTCCAACAGGAGAAACAACGGACGGCGGAACGAAGAGAGGTGGAATTCCCTTTGGAGGAAGGGGTATTTTTGGGAGGCGAATTGGTCACATTTTTGAGAAATGGGAGAACGCCAAAGTTGAGGATTTGCAGTAACATAGTTGAATTTCCACTGATGCTTCTCTGGATTACAAGCTCAGTTTCATGTTCAACAAGCTCTGCTTCTCTTTGTAAATGCAGCTATTCAAACAAAGCCTTGAGATTAGTATATTTTTTCAGTTGGGGGTATTATCACATTCATTCATTTATGCTAAACAGTGACACACACACGGTGGCTCGGCGGCTCGGCCTAAGTTCGGTGAAGGCGTATTCAAAATCTATTGACTAAATAAGCTAAGTTTTAATGAAAATCAAAAACCATCAGCCTACTTCAATTAAATTGAGTTTTGTTCTCGGTACCCAAAGTGTGTAACAATACAATAGATTGGCTAAATGTTTGATTTTTTTTTTCAATACACGTTCTTATACTATAGAATATATATCATTTAATACTAAATGATATAGCTTTTAAAAAATACTGGATTTAAAGCACGGTGTTCTCGAAAGCATGCAAGTTTTAGCCAATTAAATTATGTGATTCAGATCTCTTGTGATATTATGATGTTAAAGAATTTCAGACCTAATTTTTTGTTTAGATCTTAATCTTAAAGTAATATCTAATTTTTTGGTGTTCGTTTTCGGGTTTTAAACCCAGGTTTTGGTTTTTAGAACCCACATTCAAATTTTAAAAACCACCCATACAGTGACGGAGGCAGGAATCGAATTCAGGGGGACCAAAATAACATTGTAATTTTTTTTGAAGTAATTTGATTTTTTTTAATAATTGAAGTATAAAATAGTAGTCTTTTCGTTCCTTATAATTTTGCATGTGTACGTGAATGCACATGAATTAAGAAATATAATTGTTTAGATGTATAACATTAAAAAAAAGTCCATGTCATTAAATTAAAATAGAAAAGCCCCGTTACATAAACGAATATATATACTAATAATTTTTAAAATGGGGGGATGCCCCCTGGTCCTAAGGTGGCTCCCCCCATGAACCTACATTCTCTCTCTCCTCAATTAATACATTTTATCTCTTTATCTCTCTTTTTTTATTTAACTTTGGCTAATACTACTGTGCACCTGAGTGCACCCCAAGATAAGGTGCATCCACTTTCAGAAATGTATACAATTATGAAAAAAAACATATACAATTATGAACAAAAATATATAAATTTTGTTAATGAATTTTTTGTTAGTTTTTTAAATGAAAAATTGAGTGTAAAAAATAGGCAAAAGCTCCTGTGCACCCGGGCGCACGGAACACTTTCCGTGCGCCTTTAGAAATTTGTGCTAAATTGTATACCTTTTAGTATACAGATGTGTACCCTTTATTTTCTAAAGAAAAATCTGGGCGCACGAACAACACTCCGTGCGCCTTTAGAATTTTGTGTTAAATTGTATACCCTTTAGTATAAAAATGTGTACCCTTTATTTTCTAAAGAAAAAAAAATATTAATGAAAAGTGTATACCCTTTAGAACAAAATTGTGTACCTTTTAGTAATTAAAGTGTATACCCTTTAGACCAAATTAATGTACCCTTACCCATAATACAAAATTTCTAAAGGCGCACGGAATGTGTTCCGTGCGCCCGGGTGCACGCAAGTCTCACTCTAAAAAATATACAATTATGCAAAAACTCTTGTGTCCCCGGGCGCACGGATTTAGATCCGTGCACCTAAATCCAATCCTGCCCATATTATAACCCGACCCGGAGTATATATGGTAAAAAAAAATTCTAGATTCATTCTCAACCTTCACACCTGACGCCAGTGCACTCTTTCTCTCTCTAATTCGCATTATGTCTTTCTCTCTCTCTCTGAATCTCAGTGTCGTGCGCCGTCTCCTCCTCGGATTCTTCGATTACTCCTCGTCGCCGATAAACAACGGTGTATCCCGTGGCTCCGTGAATGTGTTGGTTGTGGAATCGTCATCCCTTGTAGGATTGCAAGGTATTTTTTATGTGTGTGCTCCCCATCTCTCTCTTACTGCATTAAGCTTCCTTTCTCTCTCTTATTATATCCCTCTCTCTATGTGTTTTATTAATCAAAATGTAGTAGTATTTCATAATGGATGCTCTGTGGTTATTAATTTGGCCAAATTGATGTCAATTAGATTAGGAAACTTAAAAAGTAATCTACATGAAATAAGAAAATCCCACTCTAAAAGCTTAATAAATGTCTTGAGCCTCCCTTGCAGATTTAGCCACATTTTGGAAATAAGGTATTATACAGAGTATAGAATTAAATTATACTATACAATATGTGTCTATTTAAAATATAAAAATATAACTACTTTGAAAGAAATTATAAAGGAGATTGAATGTTGTGTGTTTTGGGTGAAATGAGTAGACTGAATTTATCTGCCATAGTTTGGAACTACATGGTACTAAACATGTTTAATTCATATCTTAATTCGTACACTTAAAGTTAATTTTATTTTTATTTACATTGTATGATACTATAGTACCATTTGAAGTTTCTGAAATTTGAAAATGTGTCATTTAAATGACAAACCTTAGAAGCTCCAATGTTGATGCATCATCTAAAACACTTTAATGGAGTGACATATATATCTCTTGATTTGGTTAAGGTAATTTGTTTTGACTATTAATATTGCTTGTATATTTATATGCAGAATAAAATTTTAATTTATTTATACAATTACTTATTATGACTTTTGTTTTCTATGAAGCATGAAATTCGGCTTTATACTAAGGGCTAAGATTTTGTGCAACAATTATACTATCAAATCAAAATGAGATGAGAGTTCAAGTTACTAAATTTTCATATGAATTATACGAGAAGAAGCCTCAAATTTCAAAGGAAAAAGTTGAGAAGAAAAATGAAAAGCGTCAAAGGTTGTAGAAGAGAAGAAAAAGGCTGCTATGAAGAAATTGAAAGAATTAAAAAAAAGTTAAACTTGGAAAAGAGGCATATTTGATGGTGTATATTGGTAGTTTCAGTTTTTGATACATTGGTTAATGACTAGTATATAAAGGTAGTTATAATTAAGCTAGAGCTATAACTGTGTATGTACTAAATGATTAGTTTTTGCTATGATATGTAATCACTATATAAATTGTTGAATTTGTACAGTGAGGCAGTTTTTGTTTTGTATGTGAAGGAAATATCATACTTTTTTGGTCCTTCATTTACCTTTTGCTAATTTGTATTTGAATTTATTCAATGTGATTGTTCAAGCAAAGGGTATATTGTTGATGAGTAAAAGGTATATTGTGGTCATGTAAAGTGTATGAAATTTACAGTGTTTCAATAAGGCTTATGACATGGTGCAAATGGTATATTGTTGGTGAGTAAAGGATACATTGTGGTCATGTAAAGGGTATTAATTTTAAAGTGTTTCAAGTTTATGCTGTTAAGATATTTTGGCATAGTGCGAAGGGTTTATTATTTATGAGTAAAGAGTACATTGTTGATGAGTAAAAGGTATATTATGGTCATGTTAAAGGTATGAAGTTTGGAGTGTTTCTAGTTTATGTTGTTAGGATATTATAGCATGGTGCGTAGGGTATATTTTTTATGAGTAAAGAGTATATTGTTGATAAGTAAAAGGTACATTGTGGTCATGTAAAGGATGTGAAATTTACAGTTTTTTGAGTTTTTATGTTAAGGTATTATTGCTGATGCAAATGGTATATTATTGATAAGTAAAGGGTACATTGTGGTAATGTAAAGGATACATTTTAAAAGAGTATATTGTTTACTCATAATAAAGGGTATAGTGTTGATAAGTTAAGGGCACATTGTGATCATGTAAAAGGTATGCAGTTTATTTATAGTGTTTCGAGTTTACGTTGTTAAGGTATTAAGGCATGGTGAAAAGAGCATATTGTTAATGAGTAAATGATATATTGTTAATGAGTAATATGTATGGAGTTTAGAACATCTATTATTGATCGTATTTCAAGTTTATATTGTTAAGGTATAATGGCATTGCAAAGGGTATATAATTTTATACTAAAGAGTATAACACTCAATGCTAAAAGGTATATCATTCAATAAAATTTTAAAAATATGTATATTTAAAAAAAAGGTTGGAATTCAGCACTGATTAACAACCTATGTATGAATCTTTTTTAGTAAAGTAAAAGTGTTCTTCAAAGTTTGAACCGCTAATTCATAAAATAATTTCAGAGAGTGAATAAAATAAACAATATATGATTACATATTTTCAATTAATGGGGTAGAGGATTGGAACATTCACTTTTTCCCATGGAGGATAATGAGATCTACACCTCCAACGGAGATCAACAAAAGAGCAAGAAAAACTGGAAAGGAAATATAAATTAATAAAAGCTAAACAAGTAAATCAATCAAAGATCCAACCACCTATAACTCTTTTTTCTCTCTCTACCAACTCCTTCAACTTTCACACTACTTCCATGCCCATTACCATTTTCTTCTCGTACATTTCCACCGCTTTCTTTTTATTACCACCACTTTCTCCGGCCGCGGTACGTCATCGTATGTCTCCCCCATCTTCTAGATCTGATTTAGCCTTTACTTCAACCACCCAATCTCAATCTTCACTAGTTCTAGGCCCTTCATTTGACCGACCATGGATTTGATATCCGACGCTTCAACTCCACAAACATTGAGCCTTCCAACTTGTTGTAGATCCTGCTAATCATCTCTTATAGGACAAAGCGTATGCGGGCATCAACTTATCGGTGATGAATTATGAAATTAGAGAAAATAAATTACACACAATCTTTGGGACTTGGAAAAATGATTTGACGAATTGAAGATGAAATTTGAAAGGACAATATTGGTGGAATCAACTTACCAGTGATGAATTATGAAATTGGAGAAAATAAAGTACACACAATATATGAGAATTGGAAGAATGATTTGACGAATTGAAGATGAAATTTGAGAGGACAATCTGTAGAAAGGATCGATGGAATTGCATAGGAAAAGTAAAGAAATGAAAATTTAGGTTTTTTTAGTATATATATATATATATATATATATATGACCCGGGTAGAATTTGGCACATGGATACTGGATCCGTGTGGCCGGGCACACAAGATACCCACTCATTATTAAAAAATATGTATACACTGTTGAATAAAAAGTTATACACATATGGATGCTAGTTTTTTTAATGAAAAATTGAGTGTGAAAAAAATATACAATTATTAAGAAATATGTATACAATATAGAATAAAAAGTTATACACATATGGGTACACCCTCGCACCCGAGTGCACCGGATATCAACTCTTTAACTTTTTAAATAATTTAATACATTAATTTGACATAAAGTTAAAACATATCCTACCCAAAACCGAAAACAAACATAAACTCATTATTCATGGTTTTCAAACCCCACAACCCCAAACCAAACATCACCTAAGTATTTCAAATTAAAATTAAAATGTAATTTATTTTCTCATATTAGGGACTAATTTTTATATTTTATATTTATTTTAAAATTTACAATAAAATTTATTTTCCCATTTCAAGTCATACAAGATAATTGAAAAATATTATTATATACCTTTAAATCAAATCATTAAATAAAATACTTTATGTTTTTATTAACATTTTATATTTTCTTATAATATATACTCCCTATTTCATTGGGTCAAATTTTTTTCATTTTCGTCGTCTCGCTCAAAGGGTCTCATTTTCTTTTTACACACATGGGACCTACACAATCCACTAATATAATTAAAATATGGGTTACATCCCCACTTATACAACTAGCAGCTACACATAAGATAATATTACTCCTTAATTCAATGCAAAAAGCAAAACACACTCTTTGAAGGGAATAGAGGGAGTATTGAATTTGGAAAAATAAAATAAAATTACTACAAGCCTTAATTTTGATGAAAAAGAAAGTAAAATTGAGTTTTCAAATGAGACATTTTTAAAATGGAGCCTAAAATTGAAACATGAACTAAGATTTGGATCCTTACATAAAAAATTTTTGTATAGAATTTTGTCTCCCACTTATATGTTACCTATAGAAAAATATCAACCATTAGAGGAAAGATGGAGATTTACCTACAGCACACACATATAACTCATCTAGCGCGTACAAATTATATTTGTCAAATAGGCCCGGCCCAGGCCCGCTTAAACACATGTATATAGTGGGCTGGGCTGGGCTTACCTTGTAACGGGCTGGGCTGGGTCGGGCTTTTTAGAAAAAAATATAGGCCCAGCTCGGCACATGAATTATATTTAATGAGCTGTTCACGTGCTGGGCCGGGCTTCACGAGTTGGGCTAAACGGGTTAAATCATGGGCTTGGTTGGTGGGTTGATACGGGCTTAAAATGTGGGTCAAAAACTACATGATTGTATATTTAAAATTTAAATTAATATTTTTGTCTTTAATTCTTTCAATCCAATTTCCTTTTCAAATTGGGTTACAATCACATGTTAGAAAGAAAATCCTTCTCACTTGCTCATTCCTCATTTTTGCCCGCAGCCACACCAAATTGCACTCTAATGAAACATCTCTCTCTCGATCTCTCTTCATTTCGCAACCTTGTAATATTTTGTGGTATAGATTTTTCCAACAGCGAATAATTTCATGATCTTACGCACCCAAGTTGTTGTCAGATCTAATTTGTGGAGGCTAATCCCGCGAGAACCATTACTACTTATTGCGCTTTATGTAAGTTGTCTTGGTCTTTTACTTGTATAAATTCACTTTTGGTTATTAACTTTAAATTTGAGTAATTAGTTTTACTATACATTGATTGTGCTAATTCATTAGTTTGGGGAAAAATATTTAAATTTTTATTATAAGATTTCTGTAATTTGAATTAACTATGAATTGAGAACCCTTTCAATGTGAAGATGTCAACATATGATGTTCATCAATAACATTTATAAACCATTAAAAACAAGAAAAAACTCCTTTATTGAATATATAATATATTTTAGACAACACAACATATTAGTATATGTACTTTTTAAAAAATATAAAAATTACAAAAAAAATTAATCAGGAATCATTTGCCATTCATACATAAAACTTTGACTTTCGGTATACTGATATTCTGATCTTGGAAAATATAAGGCTCCAAAATCTTGATCTTGGTCTTGTTCGGTAGCAATTGTTGTTTGTTCAAATGCCGACTCAGTCATCAATAAGATCATCATCCTCCATTTCCAATGCTTTATACTTTCCTATTTTTTCAATTCTTTTAACTGATATTCTTGATCTAGCCAATCCTTCCAAAGCATGCAATACTTGATGGTTTTTGGACTTAGTCGTGTTCTTCTATCTGTAAAATTATTCTTGCACCTGCACTAAAAGCAATTTCTTATGCTACACTAGACATTTGAGAAGTTAGTAAATCACGAGCAATTATGGAAAGAATTGAGAAGTTCTTTTGTTCATTTTTCCACCATTGTAATATGTCAAAATCCTTAGTATCTGGCTCATATGGAAGATGTAGGTAATGCGTCAATTCATAAGTAGATCTACTACTTGAAATACTTTTTTGTTTCTTTAAAGATCCAATAAATCCAAATGTGAAACCACTAGGTGTACTAGATGTGGGAGCATTAGAAGTTTCAGAGGTAGAATACTTATCAACTAATAGGTTTAACAAGATAGTTATTTCATTTTTAAAATCTTCTACTTTTTTCAAAGAAAGACATTTATAGTACTCTTCAACTATGTATAAACAACCTTCTAATTTACATTTTGGATAAAAATGCAAGCAAAAATAGTACAATAGGGATTTTTTTCATGATATTTAGTCCATTTAAGTTCCATCTTTTCTATGATTGCTTTAACATTATCATTGGATCTATGAGCATAAAATAATTTGACAATTTCAAGCATGTTTGTCAATATAAGATTAGAAGTAGGATAATAACAACCAAGACATAAGTTTGGTTACTTTATTAAAGACTTCCAATAGTGGAGCTAATATATTAACAATTTCCCAATCTTTTTCACAAATTTTATCAGATTGTGTTCCTATAAAATATTTATCTTCGTTTATTAAATTGGTGATAAATGAAGCATAAGGGTGAGCATCGATTAACATCTTGTAAGTTGAAGACCATCGAGTTTTTAAGTCTAAATATGGAATTTTAAATGGAACTTTTTCTTTTTGTACCATTTTTCTATATTTTTGAAGTCTAACGGAGGAGCTAACAATATATGATAATGAGTTTCTAATTTTTTCAGTGTAAGGTTTAACAGTTTCTAATCCATCACTTACACAAAGATGCAAAATATGACATATACAACGAATATGAAAATTTTTTGAATCAAACATTGACTTCATATATCCTTCTAAATGACTTATGGCATTTATGTTATTGGATGGATTGTCTAATATAATTGACATAATTTTATCATTTATATCCCAAAAATTCAAACAACTTAGTATAGCTTGATAAATATGAATGCCTATGTGTGGATTTTCAAGACAACTAAAATCTATAATTCTTTTTTCAAACATAAAATTGTCATTAATCCAATGTGTTGTTACACATAAATAATGTAATGAACCTCTTCCCAATCATAAATATGTAGTTAAAGAAATCTTAGAAGATAAAGTAGAAAATAAACATTTTAATGCAATAATTTCAAATTCATATAATTTATAACCATCTTTATAATATGTATTCCGAGAAACTCCTTTAAAAAGTGGTTGAACCATTTTCATATAATCTGTAAAATAATGATTTTGAACAAAATTAAATGGAAGTTCGGCTCCTACAACCATTTTTGCTAATTTTCTCTCATTTTATCTTGCTTGTAAACATAATTTGTAATTGAACCACTAGATGTAGTAGTCAAATTTTGTTGTCTACATGATCATCTAAATCATCATCTTTCCAAGCTGTGTGTTTTTTATCCAAATGTCATAATAAAGTTCCTGTACCACTACCAACTTTGAACTTAAATTGAGCTTTGCAAACATTACAAGTAGCTACCTCTTTTTCTAATTTAAAATAATTCCAAACTATACTGGTTTTATTCCTAACAGGGGGTTTATTATCACTAGTTAATTTAGGTGATTCTTGTTGAGTTTCAATTGGTTGACTATCAGGTGTAAATTGAGAAGAATCAATAAAAGCCTCATCTTCATCTATAGTTTGGGGTATGCTGTGACTAGTCGTTGAATAAAGAGAAGGATCTCTTATTGGAAATGTACTAGAAGATGGAGTTTGGCTTTTGGAAAATCTTTTCATATTTAATAAAAAAAATATATAAGAAAAATATTGAATCAATAAAATAATCCAAGAATAATTTCGATAGCAACTAAACAATTAATAAATAAATAATTAAACAAGTAAAATAAATTGACACAAATGTTACCAATTGAGCTTAATCTCGTGGATCTTCAATATTTCTTGAGTGGGTGTTGGAAACCTTCTTCAAATATAATTGATGTGAAGAAATGAATGCTAAAATTATATATTTGGGATAATATGTGTTGAGAAATTTGAGATGAATGAAAGCTAAAATATTAGCGCTAATAAAATCAAGGATTAATTATTATGACATACACATTAATGAGTCAAATTACTCTTAGATACATACGTTACAAAATATTATTATGGGATACAATAATATATAACCATATACCTAATATACCCCATTATAATTCAAAATAGAAAATGTAATCTTTCCTAATATAATTAAAAGATTTCCGAAATTGTAATCTTATTACCCTTTGGTGCATACTGATTCCACGACTCAAAACTCATAATATTCTTTAATTGTCTTATTCTCTTTTTATTAATAAAGGATTCTACTATTCCACTAATCATAATCAATTATCACACTAAATTTAATTATAAGAATGAAGTACAAATATTTTAAAAATATGAGAAATTATATATTTATATAATATTTAATTTTACTAAAATAGTAACTTACACTAATTCATTGTTTTTTACATTTATGCTACATCTAATATTTATTTTCACAAAATTTTTTTTGCTGCACACAAAATTTTATGTTGAACATAATATTTTTGCTGCACATAATACTTACGATTCATATAACATTTACATTTACAAAATACTTATTTTATTCTCATGATATTTACGCTGCACAGAACATTAATGTTTCACTTAACATTTACACTGCACATATTTTTGTTGCACATAATATTTACGATTCACATAAGATTTACGTTCTCAAAATACCTTTTATCATATGATATTTACGCTGCACAGAATATTAATGTTTCACTTAACATTTACACTGCACATAACATTTATGTTCACAAAACACTTTTTATCACATGATATTTACGCTGCACAAAATATTAATGGTTCACTTAATATTATCGCTGCACATAAATTTTTTTTATTCATATACAAACCATCTATCAACATATATGCTGCACATAATATTAACAATTTATATAATAATTACGCTACACATATCATTTTTTTATTTATGTAACAATTATACTGCACATGATAATATTTATACACATAAACTTTTTATATTACATGTAACACTAAATGTAGTAATTATGCTCCACATACCAAGATTTGTGTATTGATTGCGGGCTTGCACATGTATAAAATGGGGTGAAAAGAAATAGTAGCTATGTTAAAAACGTTAAATATATTGAAAATGATAATTTTAGACTATAGTGAGTACACATGAAACATCCCCAATTTGATGGGTAAAACTGACTTTTATGTGAATAAATTTGTACTTGATAGTGGTATTTAATGGTGTATGTATCTCATAATGATTAGATATTATATTTTGTACTTAGTGGTAAGTCTCCCTATAATTAAAGAGTGTGGAGAAATAAAACTGCTCTTGTATAATTACTTGACTGTGAATATTTGGTAGCAATTGAATAGTTGATTGTGTTGTGTAAAATGAGGCCAAATTTATCTGTATTTATAGATAAATTTCAACAAATTTAAGCTACAAATTTGTAAAACGAATATTTTAATTGAAGAAATGATAACAGCTATATTTTTCTCTCTAATCAAGTTAACTTGGATTAAATCACAAAGAGGAAAGAAACGGTCATATTGAATTATATATTGATAGCCAAATCTTACTGAGAGATTTATTGAAGAAAAAAATAGCAAATGATATATACCATTTTAAATACTACCTCTTTTAGTGGTTGTGATTAACTTTAAAAAGGTTTTTCATTTTCTTACATGCAGGAGGAGCAGACTGCATAAAGTAACCAACAGCAGACTAAATAAAATAAATGCCTTCATGAATGCTTTAATTCAATGGAATCTGCCATGGTAGGAGAGAATCAGAGAATGCATTCAGTACATATGAGATGTCCCGTCAAAAGCACGTTGGGAGATTTTTTTTAATAAAAATTATTGTAAAGTATATGACTCAATTACTTTTCTTGAAGTTTGTGTTTCTTTTTATCTATTTTACTTGGAAAATATATCAAACATCTTATAATATTGGGCTGGGCTTAGGTCAAGAAATCATACCTTTATTATCATATCATATTAATAATAAAATTAACTGGGCCGAGTTGGCCCGTCCTGGGCCTGGGCTGGGCTGAACATGGGCCTGTGCCATAGGTGGGCCTGGGCTTTTCACGGGCTGGGTTTCAAAAAAATTTATAGCCCAATTGGGGCCCATTTTAACACATAAAATTCAGCTCATTTAGTCCGTATTAATTATGGGTTGGGCTTGGGCTGGCCCATGACGAGCTGGGCCGAGCTGGGCTGGGCTTATTAAGCCCATTTGACAACTATAGTACAAACTACGAATTTTCGGTCTTTTTTTCCCCTAACTATATTTACTTACTCCGTCCACGTTAATTAAAGAGTATTATTATTTAATATGTAGTGAGTAGTTATATTAGTAGGTGTGTGTCATATTTTAAGTGTATTAATGGATATGTATGTGTTGTGTGTTAAAAAAAAATGAATATTATGGTAGAACGATGAGAAAAAAAAAAGAATTTGAAGAGATGGAGCGAGGGAGTATAATCAAAAGTCAAACAAAAACTTTGGGGTCTATCAACATTTCCTTTGAGCGCAAGTCAGATTTCATACACAAACACAAGTGAGCAGAGAAGGGTGGAGCTACTAATTCTAAATCCCCTCCGAAAGTAGGTTTCAATAGAAGTGATTCGATAAGCAACCAACGACAATGAACCAAGAGCAGCGCTCACTCATCCTCAGCGCTGCTTCTCGCTTCCCCGTGCCTTCAGGTTCTGTTACAGAATTCATTCATCTATGGAGCATTTAATTTATCGACATTGCATGTTTTTTTTGTTCTTTTTTTTTTTGTTCTTAAGCTTGCTGGATCGGTGCAGGAGTGAAGTTTTCGTATGGCACATCGGGATTCAGGGCAGATGCATCGTTGCTGGAATCGACGGTGTACCGGATGGGGATTCTGGCGGCCCTCAGGTCCATTCAGACGACCTCAGTGATTGGTCTGATGATCACCGCCTCCCACAATCAGGTGTCTGATAATGGGGTCAAAATAGCTGATCCATCGGGTGGAATGCTCACTCAGAGCTGGGAACCCTTTGCTGATGCCATTGCTAATGCCTCTGATCCAATTTCTCTTCTCCAGGTACTCGCACCCAACAAACCATAACGTTTCAATAATCTATGCAATATGGCTAGAAATCACTTTTTTTTATATATATTTTTTTGACTGTGTAGAGTTGTTCATAGTTAAAAAAAAATGCCTAGTTGATGTAAATACCCAGGGTAGGCAGGGTTCTTTTGAACTTGGGTGAAGATAGTTTAAACAATGGTAATTGTGCTTTATCTAGTAATGTTTAGGGATCTGTGGCTTGGTTTAAGAGAGGTTATTTTGAGATATGGCAGGGTTGGGCTTGTGTGCATGAGTTATTCATTTGTGGGATTTTTTTTCTTCATATCAGTTGAATAATATTCTGTTTCCTATCAAAACAGCTCCTGGAGGATTTTATGCACAAGGAAAATATTTCACTTGAGGCAGCCCCTGCAGCTGAAGTTTTGTTGGGAAGAGACACTAGGCCCAGTGGGATGTCTCTTGTGGCGGCCGCCAAACAGGTATTGCTCCCCTTGTTACTTTACTTGAGATGTCATTGTTATTCCTTATTCCCATGCTTTTTATTTCAATACATATTTATCTCCTTGCTGCATTTGGATATCTGTGAGCATATATCTCATGTGAAAAACTTCTCAGAAAATGGCCTCCCGGAATCTGAATTTGTTTCTCCGTCTGCATTAAGATTTGTTGTATTTTTGCTTTTCATACTTTTCTTTAACTTATTGTATTATTGAGATATGGCAGGGTTGGGCTTGATGTAAGTACCATAGTTAACTTCATTTTTTGCTGTTTTTCTGCTCTTCATACTTCCCAATTGGGTCCATCCTTTTTGAGCCTTTAGAATGAAATGCAAAACAGTGATTGCTTGCAATATATATTCGTAGCTCTATGATGAGAAAGGTTTTCCTTTGTTATCCAACTTAGGGTCTATTCTATAAAGTATTTGTTAATATTGTTATAACAATTTATTAGGGTATAGCTTCAATTATGGGTGCATCTGCCAATGATATGGGAGTTGTGACAACTCCTCAGCTGCACTGGATGGTTCGTGCAAAAAATAAGGGTATAGAAACATCCGAACTCAATTATTATGAGCAGCTTTCGACTTCTTTTAGGTTAGTCTAAGTAAAAAAGTTATATTTTTTAAGATTTCTTCGACTCTTTGACATAAATTGAGTTTGATAAAGGTGCCATTTTCATATTTTCACTTAAAATTTCAGGTGCTTGTTGGATTATAGTTCCCTAGGAAATTCCAGCAAAAATGTTGATGACAGGCTGATAGTGGATGCAGCTGATGGTGTAGGAGGACAAAAGCTTCTGAATTTGAAAACAAGCTTGAATCATTTAACAATTGATGTGCGTAACTTTGGCGATGGTGTCCTTAATGAAGGTGTAGGTGCTGATTTTGTGCAGAAAGAGAAGGTGGTTCCCCGCAATTTTGGTCCTGCTGACGCTGGCTTAAGGTGAACCATCTTTCTAACATAAACATGTTAGATTCAGTTTTAATTCCGATATATGAGCACATTTATCTCAGTCTCTAAATTTGATTTAAAAGTAATTTGTTAATTATGTAATAGCATAGTATTCTTTTTCACCTTGGTCTATAGATTTTGGTCTGGGAAAATTGGTCTTAGATCATTACATCTTTCTCTTAACATATCTGCATGAATTGCCTGATTCATGGGGTTTTTATTGGCTGATCAGTGATCACTTCTGTTGGACTATATCATACATCTACATCTACTTGTACGAAGAAACCCTGCTAACAGGTGGTAGTTACAGTTGTTCTATGCTTAACTCTTACTAGTTTATATGATGTAAATTACAACTAGATTTTTATCTCCTAATGTTTTTTATCTGTGACCTAACTATGATTATGATGTGAAAACCAACATTAATTGTTCAATTTTAACTTCAGTAGAATTATTTTGAAGGATACTCATGTTCATTAATCTTGTTGTTGGGGATGGGAAAGGGTTGAACTTGTATGATTCTAGCTTTCAGGTGTGCCAGTTTGGATGGAGATGCTGATCGTCTTGTATATTTCTCTGTTTCATCAAAAAGTGACACGATTGACCTTGTTGATGGGGACAAGATATTGTCTCTGTTTTCTATTTTTATCAAGGAGCAATTAGGAATTCTTAATGGGCCAGAAGATGGAAAAGAAAATAAGTCTTATCAAGCCTCTCTTGGTGTTGTACAGACAGCTTATGCTAATGGTGCATCCACTGATTACCTTACACAGTTGGGCCTGGTAGTTGTTTTGACCCCAACAGGAGTCAAATACCTGCACGAAAAAGCTGCTGAGTACGACATTGGTATTTATTTCGAGGCAAATGGACATGGAACTATCTTGTTTTCAGATACTTTTCTGGCCTGGTTGGAGATTCGAAACAATGAACTTTCAGTATCATCAAAAGGTCAATTATTTTTTTAAAAATTTATTATTAGTAATACTTCTATTTTATTTCTTTTTCTGATAATCTTACTAGTGATTGAGTGGGTTTATAATTGGTGCTAATTTCCAGGTTCAGAACAACACAAGGCTGCTCTGAGATTATTGGCCGTCAGCAAGTTGATTAATCAAGCTGTTGGAGATGCATTAAGTGGGTTGCTTTTGGTAGAGGCCATCTTGCAACATTTTGTATGGTCTATCCATAAATGGAATGCGCTTTATCAAGATTTACCTAGCAGACAGCTTAAGGTCAGTTTATTTCTGGGTATCTTCCGCTCAGTTTTCCAGATATATTTGGAAAGTTAAAAGATGATCCTATTTGAGTGCTTTAGATCTTGTACTGTCTTTTGCTTGGCCAGTTACATGAATTCTGCCATGTTACCATCTTGAATTAAGCAGGTTTGACTTTTTGTAGGATTTAGGCGTATGAATAGTTATTCTAATACTCCTACTGGGAGGTTACAGGTGTTGTTCATACAAAGCCAAGCTCCCAAGATATGTTTGGATCAATAAGCCTAAGATTAACGATTGACTCCCTATATTAGCTCTCTTCTCTGGTAGTAATATACAATGCTTTAGGTAAAGTCTATAATTCTAACATACCACTCTTTAAAGTTATTCTGGTACATAGATTAGCTTTGATTTCTTCTTAAACTGCTCAAAGGCTAGAACAGATTTATTTAGATATTTGAGTTGGGGTAGGGATGGATTGCTCAATCTCAGACCATTGTTGTGACTTTGTTTAAATGCAGTATTTCTATCTGGTAGTTTTCCATCTCTTAAAAGGGATGAGAGGTTTTCATACTGTCCATTCAGGTTGGTTGAACCCTTGACTAGCTTTATCACATGCATAAGCTGCTCATCTATAGATTTTATCATCAGATATAATCTTTTTTTTTAATATATTCTTAATTAATATAATGACTACCATTTTTGCTTTGTTGGTAAAGTAAAATGCTTTTCTCCAGGCTGTTTAGGAATTAAGACTTCCAACTAATATGAAATGCTCACTCTTAGGGTGTGTTTGGCTCTAAAGAACTTCAGTTTTTATCTTCCAATTAATAATTTTTAACATCCAATTACACTTTCAACCTAACAGATTTGATGTATCAGCTGTAATTATTACACTGTTTTATAATTCATCATTTTTCTCTACGATTCATTTTACATTTAGATTTCATCGTCCATCTTACAAAATTTGAAATCACAATTCATATAAAAAATTCCACACAGCTAATTGCACCTTTACATTCTTCTTCTCATCTGTTAGGTAAAGGTTGTCGATAGAAGTGCTGTCATTACAGAAAATGCAGAGACTAAAGTTGTGAGTCCTGCTGGTATACAAGAAGCAATTGATGCTGAGACAGGTATAGCTCATATGTGACTCATACTGACTCCCATACAATTATCATTTTGGGGGAGCATTTCTTTTGGTTGAAAGTTTACTACTTATTTGTATTTTTTTCTTTGTAAATTTCTTCTTTATACTCTTTCTCCTTGCACTAGAGAATATTTCTACAAAAAACATAAAGCCATTCCACATCTATTATACTACTGGGTCTTTCTCTTACTAAACTAAATAGGCACTATGTTATTAGTTTTGACTTTTTATCTGTTACTCTTACTACTAAAATTTCAACTTACTTTCTTGAGCAATTCCCTTTGATCAAGCTGTCTATCAAACTTGACAAGAATGCTGCCCGTTGATGTCAGCTTTTTATGTGTATATATCCGCTCGTGTGCGCACACAATTTATTACTCCTATTTGTTAGATGGTGTCTGTTCCATGTATCAGAGTATTGTGGATTGTTTATGAAGAGTATGGAAGTTATATTTCTGGTTTGACTTTGTTTGTCAGCTAAATACCCCCGGGGGAGATGTTTTATCCGGCCTTCAGGAACGGAAGATGTGGTGAGAGTGTTTGCTGAAGCATCGACCCAGGAAGCAGCAGATAGTCTTGCTTATTCTGTGGTGAGTCTTGTTGACCAATATCTTGGATCCACCCGTAGCCAATGAATCTGGCCAACGGAGTCTTTAAATGCTGTTTTCCTGCTTTAGCTTATAATTTGTTTGGATGAATAGAAGAGTTGAGTCTTTTCCATAGCCTACAAGTTCCAGAGCACTAATTAATGAGTTATATGGAACGTCAAGGCCTTTAAAGCAGCAATTTTTTTTTAACGCAAACTAGTAATATTCCTGTGCATGGCGAATATTATTAATATATTAGTTTGTTTTTTAGTTTATATATAAGTTGTGAAATAAGATGAATACATTAGATAAAATAAAATAACATTCCCCCCATCCCAGATAAAATTGCATCAGGCACGAAGTTTTAAAAAGTTGTTGTTGTTTTTTTTTACTGATTTTATTGATATTTTAGACAAGTAATTCATATATCCAAGGCATTTTTGTTTAGAACTTTGAGTCACCAATCATATGTGGCACAATCAAGTTCTTACATTTTGATTGACTCAGTTACTTTTCTTTTATCATATGTTTACCCTAGCATTTTGAGGTTATTTTGGGTACACTGGTGTACTTGAGGGTTTATAGGGTAAAAGTTATGGTGTAGTGGGTAGTTATTGTATTTATTTTTAATTATTTTATTTTATTTTGTGATTAAGATTAAATAAAAATCTGATTTAACAGTTTACATTATCTAGGTGTATTAGTGTACCGGGTGCACTATTTATTATTTTACATCGATAAATGTTAGTTGTTAGCATAGTTAGTAGTTAGTTCAACAAATACTTATACTTCCCCTTTCTCCAAGTCTCCCTTTCTTATCTCCCCCTTATTTGTTTCCAATGAGAATCGAAATTGGATTACTCACTTTAATTTTTTTTTATCGGAGGGTTACTCACTTTAATGAGGAGTTCAGTGGCCAAGTTAGCAAGTCCACCGAGTTTGACTCTACGTTTGATTGATTCAGTTACTTTATCATATGTTTAGCCCTTGAAACATGCATCATCATTCACTAAATGTTGCATAACTCAAGTACAAAAACATTGATATGGTCAAACTCAACAATATAACCAAAATCAAACAAGAATCATTAAAGAAACGGCTCTATGAATGTGTAAATTTCGTGTTAGTCGAATACCTATATTTAAGCATTGCTTGTCGTGAGCGTAACTGGTATGAAGGAATTAAATGTGAATGAATCAACATTCCATATTGTATTTCTAGTTTTTTTTAAATAGGAATCACCATTCCATAAGAAATATGTAGTTCTTCAAATATGAAAATGGTGATTCCTCCCAATGACATGTGTTTAACTATTTATTTAGGTAATGTTTGGTTTGGGGTTATGTGAGGTTTGAAAATCATGGTTATTCTATGTATGTTTTGGGTAGGGTGAGTTTTAACCTTGTGTCAAATTAATGTATTAATTTATTTAAAAAGTTAAATGAAAGAGAAGAGATAAAAAGAGAAAGTGTATTAATTGAGGAGAAAGAATGTAGTCTGTATATATATGTGTGGTTTTTAAAATCTGAAAGTGAGTTTTGAAAATCAAAACGTGGGTTTAAAACCCGAAAACGAACACCACCTTAAGAATCAAATTGAATTTTGCATTTTACTACAAATAATATTATATTCATTTTTTTAATTTTATAATAGTATTATAATACTTTATGTCAAATATACATAAATTCATTAACATTTATATGTGTATATATATTTTTTATTTAATTATTCAATTGATATTCAAAATTTATAAAATTAACAATAAATAAATATATCTTACTCCCTCCGTCTATCACAAAGGTATTTGTTTATTTTTTGCACTTGGATTAAGGAGTATTATTATTTTATATAGAGTAGGTAGTTATATTAGTGGGGAGTGGTGTGCCATCTGTGTACCTTTTAGCAAAAAATGGAAAATGAATAATTTAAGTGTGGACTGATCAAAATGACCAAATGGATACTTTAGTGATGGACGGAAGTAGTATTTAATATAATATAATATAATATAAAATAAAGTATAATTTAATAAGTTCAAAACATGGAGTATATGTCATTATACTATGTCGTGTTTATTTTTTGAATTTATGTATTTTTTTTAATATTTGAGATTTTATTATTAAATAAAATATTATCAAATTGGAAAAAAATAAATATTTCTTATGTTAAAATATAATTTAATTGTTTGATATTAATAATGCAATAATTACACTACTATAGAATATTAACAATGACATTAGAATTAATTAAAAAAATATATTTTTCATTACTCAAGTTATTATTCTTAAGTAATAACAATCATAAGAATTTTAATTTTTAATTCATTTCTCATTTTTATTCTATTCATGAGCTCATTTCATTCAAGTATAATTCTAATAAATCATACCAGTCACGCCGTAAGTAGTTTAGAATAAGATCACTGCTATATTTGTTTTAGGTTTTGATAACTACCCACAACTAAGTTTTAAAAACTACATCTTTATGCACTTACAAACTCTATTAATCGTCAACTAACTAATCATTCAAGTATGTATTTTCTCTTTTTAATTAATATATTTTCTCTATTTTCTCTCTTTTTTCTCTCATAACAAAGGAAATGTAACTCTTTTGGTTGGACGCCCTAATTAGTAAAATTTAACTATTGTAACAGGATGGAGGGAGTAGTTGTTTAACGCGAGAGGCACAAAGGCCTAGTTAGAGCCTGAGGCGTGAGGCACGCCAGAAGTACAACCTATTCTATAACATTTACTCCCACAGTCCTAAAAATATTTTCACATTTTTTTTGCATGTATATTAAAAACTTGTAACTTTTAAGGGTATTTTGGTATTTTTTAATAAATAAATAATAAAAGTAAGTTAGGTGTATTAGCCTGTTAGGTAAGGGTGATATTTTTGTAAATAAAGTGTAAGGAGATTAGTTATTTTGATATTTTTACCGTTTTAAGATTGTGAACTTTTATGGATGGACGAAAATGAATACTAATGTAAAGATTTTATGGTTCCAATGTTTGAAAAATGGGTAAACTAATCAATTTTAGGCATAAATAATTTTTTCTATAGAATTATCAATTCAGTGCCTGAATATATCATATTTTGTCTCCTATTTTATCAATTCAATCCTTGAAATTATGTCCTGAATTGATAGTTTTGCAAAATTCAGGTCATTAACCGATAGAAAAAATAATTTAGGTCTTGAATTGATAGTTTATCCAATTTTTAGGCCTTGAATCGATAAAACTCTATGTGAATCAAAGAATATAGTATTTTAATATGTAGTATGGTGAGAGATATACTAATATTTTAATGTATAGTGGGAAGTTGTATTAGTACTGTGATTGTGCCCCATAGAGATATATTAATGATTTTTTGTGAACCGATTTACTATAAAGGGAAATGTAAATATTATGATTGGACACCCAAAAGGAAAATGCATAAGTGTTATTGTAGGACAGAAGAAGTAATTACCTAACTCAATAAAGGTATTTACCATAAAACATCAAATTATAATACATAATAACTCATAAACATCATAATCATAAATTGAAAACTCATACATAATGTCATAATAAACTTCACAATTCAAACACTCAATATAAATAGACAATAAAAATAAGCAAATAAGTAGAAGCCATCAAGTTTATAAAAATATTACTCCATTTGTCACATAAACAAACACACATACTATTTTTATTCATCTTATAAACAAGTTTACACCCCAAATGAGAAAATAACGTACAATCCAACAACTCCACAACACATTTTAATTTTAAAAGTGTCACCCCCTTTATAATTTATGTAACTTACTTTATAATTAATTATGGGTAGGTCTTGCGTGAGGTCGTCTCACGCGAGACAATTTTAAACTTTTTAAAATAATTATCACTTTCGTTATAAAATGTTATCACTTTTACTATAAAATGTTATCACTTTTCATTAATACTATAAATTGGTCATGAAATAACATTATCACATTTCATTAATTTAGTATCACTTTTCAGTGTAAAAGTTATTACTTTCTGACCGTCTCACGTAAGCCCTTATGTGAGACGGTCTCACACAAGTCTTTGCATTTAATTATTACCTAAAATACCAAATTACCCTTAAAAGCAAGTCAAAAGCTATTTTTTTAAAATTTTGTATTTACAGTAACTCTAAATTTTATTATGAGACGAAGAGAGTAAATAACAAAAATTCAAATGATATGGATTAAGCAAAAATCATTTTTATCATTATCATGTCTATGGTCCTCATCTTCCTAAGCGGCTGGGCGAAGACGACGACAAATAAGAATAAAAAAGTATGTCTTTGTAAACCTTAATGGTTGGTGGAGGGTGAAATCCTTGGTAATATTTTCTAAATAAAAGTCAAATTTTTACCTTGCCTACTAATTACAACGTTTTCACTATATAAAAACTCATGACAATTTAAAATAAAAACCATTCAAATAAACTATAACAAAATTGTATGTAATGCGCCTTTGACCTAAAAGGCACAAAAAAGCGTAAAGGCGAGGGCCATCTGAACATCAATCCTAAGCCTAAAAAAATCAACAAATTCAGGCAACAAAAGGCGCAGCGAACCAACAAATTCAGGCAACAAAGACGAGCTGCGCCTGAGGCGCGCCTTTGACAACTATGATTTTGGCTTTCTAGTTGAATAACTTTAATTTTATGCTAAATCGATGCATATCAATGTATTAATTTATGTTAAAAAGATGAGAGATGATAGATAAAGAGAGAAAAAAAGTATTAATTAGGAAGGGAGTATTAGTGGTGGACGGTGCGGTATGCCGAAAATATCGAGCCATATGTACCGAAATTTTTGGTATTAGAAAAATACGTACAGATACCGTATCAAACGTTTCGATATATGAAAATTTTGGTATATAAATTATTGATACCATATTTTACCGAAATACCAAAATATATACGTTAATATCGAGATACCGAGGAATACTTACTAATAAGTACAATACATTTCTTATTATTACTATTAGATACATTGACTTAAAATTATTACTTTGAGATACAAATTTTTATTGTGCAAGTTCAATATTACCCTTATTTTAATATCAAATATATTTTAATATCCCTAAAATCTTCCATAATTATTGCACCGCAGGATCACAAAATAAAATCAATTCCAAAATTTATTGCTTTTCAAAATTTTTTGCAGATTTGATTTTTCTGTGAATATGTTCAGTGCGTGATATTATGCCTAGCCCATTAGATATTCTGCACAATTTAGTATATTTTTGTACAATCAGTATATAAATTTGCACGACATAAAAATATGTACATAGAGAATCCAATTTTTATAAATCTGTTTAATTTGGTTTAATTATATTGCATCACAATACATTTATATTATTGCACAACACATTAAAGCATAATGACATTCTACTATATTCATTGAATGTTTTGCGTAATTGGGTACAAATCTGCACAACATAGTTACATTGCTGCACAACTAATGTATATTTTGGATCTCTACAAACAAATAAAGTAAAGGCGTATGGAATTCCTGTGACTCTAACTTGGTTGCAGTAACAGCTCCACTCCTCTTCAACAATTCTGAATCTCTTTAAAACAAAATCTAACGTTGTGAGAAAAAATTCATAAATCAACCACTACCATTGCCCCCTTTTTAAAATCACTTTCAAATTAGATTTGGTGAGCATCGTCGTCGGGGGATGGTGAACCTGATCTGGTGAGTTGCGACGTCAGCAGTAGGTAAGCAGCAGCGTCGATGGTTCGCAAAGTCAGCAGGTGACGAGTTAGTTATTCTTTTGGTGACACGAACCAGATGTGCGGTTAGGAACTTGGTTGCTACTGCGAATTGATGCGCGGTCGAGAACCTACGATGGCGACGATGAATTGATGTGCGGTCAGGTCGACGACAATTTGGCAGTGGAAGATTTCTTCGTCGATTGCACGATGTGTGGCGATTTGCAGTAACGACTTAGGAGACATGCATTTTAATTAGATGAGGAGAGAGATTGATAATTTAAATAGAAAAGATTTTATGTGTTGAGCCATTAAAATAGGTGATCGGTTTAAAATATTTAATTAATATTAGGGTTATATTTGATATATCATTTTAACTTTTTGTATCTCAAAATAATAAATTTTGATGCATGTATATTAAAATAATAACACTTAATATGGTGTAGTTGAAAGTAATTATATTATAAATAATTTACATTTTGTATACTAAATTATAAATTATAATCAGTGTATATGTTTACTTCCTGTATATTTAGTTCTGTATGCTAAAATATAAATTATAAATAATTTAATTCATGTATACTAAATAATTTATATTCTGTATTTCTAATAAATTATGTGGGTAAATTATAATTTAATTAATTATATTATGTAGATGTTACTATACTTATTATATATATATATATATATATATATATATATATATATATATATAATATTATAATTGATAATTAAATTAACTAATATTAATATTAGTTAAATTTAGGTTTGGTATACCGATATATACCGAAATACTCTCTCCGTCCGCTTTCAAGAGTATCATTTTTCCATTTTAGGCGTCCGCCCCCAAGGGTCTCATTTCCTTTTTTATCCACACACACCCACTAATACAACTAAAAAATGAGACCCACACCTTTACTAATACAACTACCCACTACATATTAAATAACAATACTTCTTAATCTCCGTGCCCAAAAGCAAATGGCACACACCCTTGAATTTGGACGGAGGGAGTATCGATTTACCGACATATTATCGGTATTTTGGCATATACCAAAATATCAATTTTTTGAAAATTATATACCGATACCGTACATAATTTTTTGGTATATTGAAATTTTTGATAATTTTATTAAATTTCGATACGATAAACGCAGTATACCGATATTTCGGTATATTTGTGCACCCCTACGAAATATGTATGAAAGATGAATATGTTGAAAATGATAGAGTTTGTAAATATATATAGGGGTTATTATTAAAGTTTAGGTATGAATTTTGAAAATCACGAATTTTAAAATCAAAGTCAAACATCACCAAGTATTTTGAAGGAATATCTTAGATTTATTAAATTGTCATATTAATTAATGAGAAAATACCAACTATTTTGAAGGAATATCTTGGATTTAGCAAATTGCCATATTAATTAATAGGAAAATATAAAGATTGAAAAGGGATAATAATAATATTAGAATTGTTCAAATTGGAGTTCCAAAGATAAAGTAAGTAGCTAAACTATTAAGACTGGTGAAAGAACTAAGAATTGCTCAAATTAGAATTCGAAAGAAAAAGAAAATAACTAAACTGTTAAGACTGGTGAAAGAACCATTATATTTAGTGAAAATTTATTAAAGTAATCACTTTCGAATAGTTTACATTTTTTTACTCACTCGAAAATAAATACATTTTTCTACATACTTTATACTTTTCATTCCAATGATATCCTTGTCTTTTGTTGGTAACACAAATTTTATTTGTTAGACTTAATTAATTTATATATTTTATTCAACACACACACACACACACATATATATATATATATATATATATATATATATATATATATATATATATATAGTGATTTTATTTATTCGACCTAACTTTTATGTATGGGGACCGTTATTCACACCCCAAAAATGCTAAACATACCCCGTAAAAGATTTAGACTAGAATATCCCTTGTTAATAAGACTAAAATACCCTCACCCCTTAATTGTTGTTTAACTGTTAGAAACTCCAGATCTCAATTTAATTTTAATTTCAAGTTCTTTCAAGCCATTTAATAGGTTGACAAGGAAGAAAAGAGGGTATTTCATGTTCGTTGGCTATATACTTTAAAGCAAGAAATGATGAATAAGGACATTCCAATAGAGAATTAGATTATCAACGTCTCCCTTTTGTGCTTCTCTATCATGCTTTCCTTCTCGCTCAGCACCACTCATGCACAAACCACCGCCGCTGTCGACGGGTAGAAGAACTGCTGTGTCGAGTGGCATTCCGTGTGAATTATCTCCTAGTAGAATTTCGTGTTTCGAGCGAACAACTTCGAGTTGAAGTGGGAGAGAGTCGTCGTCTTTGGAATCGTGCTAGAGAGGACTGGTTGAAGAGTGGGATTAAACCGTTGAACCAGTTGAAGTCCCCTGGAGAAAGTACAATCATTCCAAAGTATCAACGACAGCGGATCGGGGCAGAGGGAGTGTTATTCTTGCATTAACACCAAAATTATAAAATTTAACTTCCTTATTCATAGAAAGTCAAATGTAGAAGCAGAAATGCATTGCCTTCAAATTCAAATAAAAGTTTAGGATGAACTTTTAAAGCCCATGAATATAAGAGTAATTTGCTTTCCACAAGCAATTACTTAGATTGTCATGATTGTATATATCTCATATTCAGGAATTATTTTCAGAATATGTTAGATATAAATCATGGAGTGTAATTTACCGTAGAATGAGTGAAAGTTAGATTACGTAATTAAAAGGATACAATTTTCATTAATGGGTTTATAAAGTAATTTTTTTTATCTTCTTTTAATAATTATTGGGGTTTAATTAGTAAATGGGGTATGTTTAGTAATATCGTGGGTTTTTAATAATTTTATTCAGATAATTTTTTTGTTTATTCGGCCTATATTATGTCTATCTGTCTAAATTTTTTACTCTATTCGGTCTATTTTTTCTTAGTTTTTAAATCTATTGACGAGAATACAATGCATCTATATCGGCCCATTTTTTTGTCTATTCGGCTTTTTTGTTAATTCGGCCTATCTTTTATGTCAATTTGGCTCAAGTTTTTTTCAGCCTACAAAATCTCGATTTAACCCATTTTGTTTATGTTTGATCCCCTTTTTTTTGCCTATTCATCACTGTTTTCTTTTAAAAATTATATTTCTTCTATCATAATTAAAAACCCATTGAATCAAAGGTATTTTGGGTACAAACACATAAAAGTGGGCAAAAAAAGGGAGTGACTATTCACACCCCTGAAATGAATAAACGTACCAAAATATATTTAAATTAAATTATCTTTAATTAATAAGACATAATTACCCTTATGAAACTTATATCTATTCGATTAAAACAATTAAACAGAACCATAATTCATTTATCTTATATGTTCGGTTGCAATAATGGAATAGAACCAAAATTCATCAATCTGCCTTTCTTACGATGCAATTGTCCAAATTTATTAATCTATCAAACTGATTCTAATTCAACCAAATTACTTCAATTCATTCAACATCAATAACATTTTAACAGAGCCCATGTGTTCATAAATAACAAGGTTTGAGAATGAGAATGAAAAAATGAAATGGAAATGCAATTTAATGTAAATATACACTACTCCGACTAATAAGTAAATTTATGATTTGTGCCCTGCAATTTCAAATAGAGTTCATGTCATGTGTACTAAAGTAGCATCAAACTCATGGCTACTTTATACGAGCTTTCTAGTATAAGAATTATAATTTTTTCTAGCATGCCAAAACATGTATCAATACATGCCTTTGTACATGAATCCTCCGAATATCGAAGGAATTTTATACAAAATTGCAATCACCTTCAGAAGGATCAGTGACGGGTGTAGTGGAATGATTTTACATGAAATTGATTTTATGAATTCATTAATCTATACATGGGATATGTTGAAATGTTAGCCAATTGCGTAATAATACAGATGGATGAATTCTGGTCATTCGATTATTGCAATCGAACAATATATAACTGTTCGGTTGTTGCAACCGAACATATATAATGATAGATGAATGAATTCTAGTTCTGTTCGGTTGTTGCAATCGAACAGATAAGATAGATGAATTATGATTCTACTCGATTGTTGCAATCAAATAAATATAATTTCATAAGGGTAATTATGTCTTATTAATTAAGAGTTATTCAATTAAAATATTTTTGGGGTACCTTGAGTCATTTCGAGTGTATGAATAGCCAGCCCCTAGAAAAATATGTTTCTATTTAAGTGGGTAGAATAAATGTTTGGATTACTTACTATTAAGTACAAAATGAAGTACATATTTACTATTAGACCTAAATTTTAATTACTATGAGATACAAAATTGCACAATGGAATGTCCATATTGCCCCCTTAATTACTGATATGTAGAAGCTTAAAAAATGTGAAATTTATTTCTCTTTCATAAATCCCTTAAGTAGTGGGATTTGCACAATATCTATTTAAAAATATGAATTTTTTTTCATCAATCCCTTAAATAGTGGGATTTGAACAATATCCAATCAACATTTAAAAATATGAAATTTATTTCTCTTTCATCAATCCCTTAAATAGTGGAATTTGCACAATATTAAATATACATTTAACTAAATCTACATAATAAGTGTATGAATATGCATAAAACAGATAAATTGTTGCACAACACAACTATATTATTGCACAGTGAATAATTATGCACAATTAGTGAATAATTCTGCATAACTAGTGAATAATTTTACACAATAATTTATGTACATATTTTTTCGACGAACAGTGACGTGAATAATTCTGCACAACCAATTAATAATTTTACACAACTAGTTAATAACTTTGCACAAAATAATTTAACTCATTTTAATAACAATCTGACATACATTTTTAGTCCATCGTTCAATTGAAAAAAATGCATAACATATTTTAATTAATTTTAATGATATTCTGGAATACATTCTAAATCCATCATTCGAATAAAAAAATTACAACTTGAGAATTGTGAACTGTGAAGAACAATTTGTTATAACTTATAATTAATGAACTGAATATGCATATTCAAAAATAATCAAAACTTATAATTGTTCCATCCACTAGGGGAAAAAGAGAGAGAGAGGATTCATGGACGGGAAGCATCTACTAATCTGTGAAAATCGATACTTGTTGGTGTGGCGATGAATCTTGATGAGAATGCATAAAATTTATGATAATCTTCATCTAAAAAATCTCCAAAATAAATCCAATCAAAATGTAGTCAACAAATCGTAATAGCATTCGATGACGATGACGTAATTGGTTTTGGAGCAGCGGTGGTGCAACTGATTTTGGAGCGGCGACGATGGAGCCCTAAGTTGTTAGTGAGAAGAGAACGATGGTTAATTCTTGGATAAAAATATTTGGAAAGAGAGAGAATTGTGGTGTTCTCCTATTAAATTGGAGTATAAATAGGAATGGCCTTAGCGTGTAATAGGAAAGACAGTGATGGATTGAGCCATAAATAAAATTTAATTTTAAAATATTTATTTAATATTAAGGTTATACTCTTAGATATTATTGAAATGAAAGGAAAAATAAAAATAGAGTACCAAAAGATGCTAGAGAATACAACTGCAACAAGACTATCTAAATCTATAGTATTCTTGGTTCATGTCTTGAAACATGAGTCTATTAAAAAACACAGGAGTAGGATGATGCCATGTAAGCTCCCCACCAATGGCCGCCAATCTATCCGCCACTGTGTTTCCTTCCCTATAGATATGCAAAACTCAAAAAGTCATATGTTGGATGAGATACTTCGCCTTCTTCCACCATAGAATAATTTTTCATGGTAGCTCCAGCGAAGGGTGCGAGAAAATATGAACGACAAACATAGAATTCGATTCCAGCCAAAGCTTATTCCATCCTCTGTCATGCGTGTATTCAATGAAAAGACAAGCAGCTGCTAGTTCCACTTCCAGCGAAAATCCTATACCAAAAGCGCTAGTGAAGCACCCCATCGGAAAGCCTCTACTATTTTGAAAAATACCTCCACCCAAAATACTGCTTGGAGATCCTGAGGCATGTCCATCCGAATTAGTTTTAACCCATCCCGGTGGCGGAGGTGCCCACTGAATAGGGACGACTCTAGGACTCTTGCGAGCTACTCCAGAAATACCAAAGAAGCGTAATGTAAACAGGTCATGCATGGTGTTGTTGTTCATGGAAACCAAGTCAAACACATTACCTTCTTTGATGAGCGCAAGGAGTTTGGTTGTAATGCTAGACGTCCGACTTCTTTGTCCTTCCCATCCTCCTTAAATCCACCATACACCACATTATTTCTTTCTTGCCAAATAATCCAAACATAAGATACAATGGCAAACCTCCATATAGAGGTGACTTGCTTACTCTCTTTAATATTCATGACCTCCAAAAGAAACCCCAAGAAAGACTATTCCAGGCATATTCTGTCTCCAAACACAAAACCTGATAGCAACTTTTTTAAAACCTCTAAAGATACAGGACATCCAATCAAAAGATGATCCAAAGACTCCTCATCATTCTTGCATAGGTAGCATCGCGAAGGCCCTTTGAAACCGCAACTCCTCAATACCTCCCATGTAGTGAGCAAACCCTTTATCGCCTTCCACATAGTAATCAATCTTCTATCCGGAATAAACCTAGCCCAAATCTCGGAACTGTACATTACCAATATCATAGATTCTTTTTCTAAGCATCGACACCTTGCGAGAATTATCATCCACCAATATAGAATAGTAACCTCGCCCAAGCGGGATATTCAGTAGAGAAGCAATATCAAAAGTACGCTTGAACAAGTTATCTACCTCTAGTTGAGATAAAGGTTTGTTCCCCCTTCCAATCAATACCCTAACAATAACAAATTGAGAGAATATGTATCATTTCGACATTTTGTATCTAATAATAAAAAATTTAAATGTATGAATTTTACAGTAATAACACTTAATACTGTGTATGGAAAAGATTTAATCCTAAATGTTTTATATTTGAAAGTAAGTATTTTTAATTTTATCCCTTATATTTATTATTGTGAGTCGGGTCATTAGAAAGACGGGGCTTGAGACGGGTCAATCCAGCATATTATTTTTAATTTAATAATATAATATAGTATAGTTATGATTCCGTCCCAATGGGAAACAATGTCCCTGAGGGAGTCAACCCCCTTATCTTTAGTTAAAATTATGGGATGAATTATGACTAGTTAATGCCTATTATTTTTAGTATTTCCTAAATTTATGGGATGAATTCTAACTATTTAATTCTTTAATGTCTATTTCTATGAACGGGAATAACCTTCCGATCTGAAGACTCGTTGTTTTCGATGGCCATTTTTTCACTCTGGTGAATCGTCGTTGCAAATCATAATTTGTCCTCATCAACGCTCGTGTACATTACATGTGTTATAATATGTCGTGGATGGATTATAGTATGTAACTTTTGTGTTATTATATCTTAGCTGGAAAAATAAGTAGGTGGTGTTATAGTATGTCATTGATGAGTGTGTAAATTCACAAGTTTGACATCATGTTTTGTGCTAGTTTTGAAGAGTTTTGAGGTGGAAATAGTTGGAAAACCTATATATATTGTGAATTAGCATGAATCAGGTGTTAGTGGAGCTATTTGAGTGGTTTTCATAGCAAAATCGGAGTGGAAGTGCCAAGAATCAAAGAGACGAAGTCGAGACCACGCGAACCGCCAAGGAGAGAGGTGGGTTCGACCTGTTGGAGGAGGGTTCGACCTCTCCAGCAGGTCGAACCAGCGATGAAAGAGTGCAGGAAGTGGGTTCGACCACGACTCAAATGGTTCGACCTGTCTATCAGGTCGAACCATGGTCGAACCAGTTCGCGAGAAGATGGATTCGACCACGACGTTGGGGGTTCGACCTGACGGTTGGTCGAATCAGGAGCAAAAATTGTCCAGTAGCATGGTTTGACCTGTGGTTTGACCTGTTCAAGAAGTCGAACCAAGTGAAGAATACTTCCAGTAGGTGGGTTCGACCTGTGGTTTGACCTGCGGTCAGTGGTTCGACCTGTTTACTGAGGTCGAACCATCGTGCGGAAACTTACCTTATCCAAATTTTCGAGGCCAAAACGCATGTGATCACTTGAAAAGCCCATTCCAAGCCCTAGAGACGTGATTATAAGTATAAAAGGAGGCTCATGCAGACAATACAAGAGAGCTAATACATAATATACAACAAGAAGAATACAAGAGAGTTTAGCTGGAGATTCAAGTAAGATTGGTCCATCTAACCATGATTGTTCCTAGATCAATCATGGGCTAGAGCCACTTCGGTAGTTTTAGGGTTATGAAGGTTTCATGAGTTAATTTGTATTTCGTGTGTATACTCCGTACAACACTACTTGTGGTTTATTTTATATAAGATTGTGCGTTTTTAATCCTTACTCATAGTTAATTTGTGCATCAATAATCGTTGTGTAGAGTCTGAATGCATAACATGGTTATTGATTGAGTGCGTTCACTAATGAGCAGGGTTTATTGTTATAATTCTAAGTGAAGGGATTCCGAGGTTTTATTAGAACCGTCTTATATGAATGTTTGTTAATTGAATTGAATTCGGGTTAATAAGTAGGATTAAGCGTATAACTTTATAGTACCTAAAAAGGGAGATCAAATCGGGTTAGAGTACAATGTGCACGGGAAATAATTGATTATGATAGTACCTAGAAAGGGAGGTAAAGTATACGTCTTGCTCTGAGGATACTCACACGTGTCAAAAGCTTATCTATTTGTGTCTATAGAATAGATTTGCATGGTCTAGCGATGCGTCCATGAACCACAAGGCAGAGTCGGACATCGACACACGAAAGTATAAATTAACGAATGAAACTGGATGGTCTGACGAATTATCTATCATCTTATTTGATCACAACAACTATTCTCTTGTTCTTGTTATTTATTTGCTATTTTAATTGTTACTTAGTTTACAAACCAACAATTACAATTCTCAATATAGTCATAATTGCTAGAAAATAACTAAAGTAATATTTATACATCCCGTGGATTCGATATTTAACTTGGTCACCTTCGAAACTACAATTGATATCATTCATACTTGGGGATTAAAATTGTGTGTTGAGAAAACGCTCATCAAGTTTTTGGCGCCGTTGCCGAGGACGGCTTAAAATATCTTTTTGTTATTTCTAGTTTATTAGGGTTATTTATCATATTTTGCTGTTTTAATTCTAGTTCTTTTTAGATGCATGCTCACGAGATCAAGAAAGGTGAACTTGAACCCTATAATCCTGAGATCGGAGCATCGTCAAGAAAGAAGAAGAAGAAGAAGAGCAAGGCAAAGACTATTGATCCAACTGAAGCTCTAAATTTTGGAGTTGAAGTTGACGAGCAAAATTCGCAGACGATTGAAGCTACAACTGAAGTTAATTTGGGAGTAAGGACAGTCAACATGGCAGTGAATCCGGATAATCTAGCCATCCGAGAGGTTTTCAGAAATAATAGGGCTGGAAATTTTAGGCTTCTAGGAGCGAGGGGAACTAATTCAGCTTTCGATCTTCATCCCACTCTTATTAGCATGATAGAAAGGAACTCCTTTTCAGGAGGGTCTTTCGAGGATCCGCAGCAGCATCTGAACAAGTTCTTGGGCTATGCAAGTACTCAAAAAGACGCAGGAGAACATGAAGATGCTAGGAAGATCCTCTTGTTCAAATTCTCGCTTACTGAAAAGGCGAGAGATTGGTACGACACTATCAACGCATCTGAGTGCACCACTTGGGAGCAACTGCAGTTAAGGTTCTTGGAGAGGTACATGTCACCTTCAAAGGTGTTTAAGATGAAGCAAGACATTAACCAATTTGCTATCGGTGAAGGTGAGAAATTTCATGAAGCATGGGATAGATTCAAGGACATGCTTAGGAAGTGTCCTCAACATGGGCTATCTAAAGCTCAATATATCAGTATATTCTACAATGGATTAGACTGTGATTCACGAGTATTATTGGATGCTTCTTCTAATGGAGCATTGCTTACAAAGTCATCCGTAGAGGCCGAGAAGTTGTTTGAAGATATTTTGATGAATTCGAGGAATTGGCCAACTGATAGAGTTAGAGGTACTTATGTCCTTGGGAAGGTAGCTCAGGTTGAACAAACAATAGTGAAAACAAGTAGAGAAGATGAGATCGTCTATAGCTTGTCCAATATCAACAAGCTACTTGAATTCCAACAGAAGAAAATCAGCAAATTATCTCAGCGCGTACCGATCAAGCAGCAGGAGTTGAAGAATGATGGACCAATCCAAGAGGAGTTGGAAGAGGCACACTATGCCATGGGTCAAAGTATTCAAGGGACTAGGTATCCAGTTCAAGGAAATCGGAACTACCAATGGAACTATCGAGGAAACTTTAATAATCGTGGTCCCCCGGGTGGTTATCAACAGCCTAGGAGGCCGGAGTTCTCATGGAGTAATCCGGATAATGCGATTCAACCTCCGATGGGTGTTGATCCGGGTGCTAAGGTGGAAGAAGGGAAACCGGGTCTTGATGATACTGTGAACAGGTATATGGCCAAGAATGGTGAAAGAGTGAACCGCCTTGAGGCAAAACTTGAAAAGAAAATCGATGCAAACCATGAGGTTATATCTAAGCAGGTGAAGGACCTTACATTGCTGATGGGGGAGATGGCAGGAAGTGTTAACAAGCTTACTCAAACTCTTGAGAAAGGGAAGTTCCCGTCTCAAAGTATTGAGAATCCAAGGTCCTGCAATGCCATCACATTGAGGTCGGGAACGCAGTACGAGGGACCTATAAGGCCGGAATCAAATTTGGACATATCTAGGGTAAGATTCGACCATGGTTCGACCAACATTGAAGGTCGAACCATATAGGAGAGGTCGAACCAACGCACTGGACACGATTAGGAGGCATCGCAGCATCGGTTCGACAAAACTGTAGATGGTTCGACCTGGCTTACAGGTCGAACCATGGTCGAACCTGACAATTCGGAGCACTCTATTTTTCCAGAATACCGGTTCGACCAAATCAATCATGGTTCGACCTATCCAACAGGTCGAACCGCACAACTTAGAGCACTCTGTTTTGTCGCAGCAATGGTTCGACCACGACGGTCATGGTTCGACCTATCACACAGGTCGAACCTTGGTCGAACCGGAGGGCGAAAGGAGTACAGTAGGTCGGTTCGACCTAGGTGCCCGTGGTTCAACCTACTCAACAGGTCGAACCCAGGTCAAACCTCAAATTTAAAAAGAGAGCCGTTGTCCAGAAGGTAGGTTCGACCATTACGTGCCTGGTTCGACCTGTTCCACAGGTCGAACCCTGGTCGAACCCCTCCAGAAATTACCTGTTGCTACTCCGAACACTCTCGATGATGTTGATGCTACTCCAGTGGTTCAGAATGAGTAAAGTACAGAGATAATAGCTGAGAAAAAATGGGAGAGAGCCAAGCGATTGAGAGCCAAAAAGGAGAAAGCGGAGAAGGTTGATCGTGATGAATGGGGGATTCCCAAAACAAAGATACCTCCGCCGTTTCCTTATAAGCTAGTGAAGAAGGGATTGGAAGAGAAGTTCAAGAAGTTTTCAGAGATAATGAACAAGATAAGCTTGATCATTCCTTTCTCAGAGGCAATCATGGAGATGCCGTACTATGCCCGATTTCTTAAAGATATATTATTGAAGAAGCGGAGCTTAACCGAAATTGAAACGATGAATTTATCTGAGAATTGCAGCTCAATCATTCAAAGGAAGCTGTCGCAAAAGCTGAAGGATCCAGGAAGCTTCACTATTCTATGTGAGATCAAAAAGGGGCCGGTATGGCGAGCTTTGTGCGATCTAGGGGCAAGCATCAATTTGATATCGTTGTCCATCTTTCAGAGGCTTGGTTTGGGGGAGTTGACCCCTACAACAGTGGTTCTCCAATTGGCGGACAGGTCGATAACGTTTTCAAAAGGTATAATTGAAGACGTTCTCGTCAAAGTGGAGAAGCTAGTCTTTTCTGTGGACTTTCTTGTGCTAGAGATGGAAGATGACAAGGATAATATCCCTTTAATCTTGGGGAGACCTTTCCTTGCTACTGCTGGAGCTATGATTGATGTTCAAAAAGGAGAGCTTAGATTGCGGATGGACAAAGAAGAAGTTATTTTCAACTTGGACAAAGCAATGAAGATGCCCATGGAGTCTCAATGTTATAGTATTGACGTGGTGGAGGAGATTGTGAAGGAGGATATGTCTCTGATCCTGTCAAAGGATCCTCTTGAGACATGTTTGATGGAGTCTCTTACTTATCCCACTACGGAGCTTGACGGACTCTCCAACGAGGTATGTATTGAATATCTTGAGAACTTACTTGCTTTGGGTGATGCTAGGTATGTATTGGAGAAAGCTAAGGCTGAAGAAGCGAAAGGGTCTAGGAAGTACTTGCCGTTGGAGAGAGAGAGCACTCCGATGGAAGAAAAGAAAGAGGAGCTGAAACTGTTACCGGAACACTTGACGTATGCTTATCTTGGTGACAATGAAAAAGATCCATCAGGTGATTCGGAATTCAAGAGGAAGATTGACCCGGAGGAGTCTACACGGCCATGGGATGAAGGTAATTCTAATGATCATATTTTTGTGAGCGAGAAAGGTGCCGTGCTGACTATAGACAAAGGAAGAGAAGATGATGCCTACTTGAAGCCTCCTAACTTACCACCGAATACCAACAAATTTGAAAGTCCTTATTCTTGTTCTTATCCTGACTTTGATCTTGATGGAGATAGGAGTTATTCCAAAATTGAGTGAAAGATTGACAGGAATGAGAAGAGAAAGTTTGAGAAAGGAGATTCTACTGATCGTATGGTGCATAAGAATGGTAAGGTGGAAAGTGTGGAAGATAAGAGGGGGAGAAAGTATTGGAAGGTGAGGATGCGACATGATCATCCTCTGATCAAGTAGTTAAAAGTGGTAATCCATCGTGACTCTTCGACGTTAAATATGAGTGCCTGTTGGGGGCTTTCCCTCCCATTTTAATGCTTTATTTCTTTCGTGTGTGTAAGAAATTTTTATATTTAGGTGCTTACTTATCGGCAATTACATCTCTTTGCAAACTTAGTTTTGACTATAGTTTCTACTAAGTTTGGGGGGGTGTGATGTACTTACCTCAATAAGCACCGATAGTATAATCTTTTCTTTGTGACGTTTGTTAGGGGAGTTGGTTTTTGCGCCATATTTAAAATTTTAATCGATTTTGATGTGATGACTTTTTACAACTTTCCTAATGTTTAGTGGGTTTTGGTTATGTTTTCTTTTACGGAGTTACTCATGAATAATATTTTGTGGAATAATTTTTGATGAAGTTGTGCTCTAGTTGGTACCTAATGATTCGTATTGAAGTTTGAAGTGTGTAGGGATTGAAGAACACTCAGTTTTGACCAAAGCCAGGGTAGGTTCGACCAAAGCCAGGGTAGGTTCGACCAGTGCCAGGAGGTCGAACCCAGCTAAAGAAGTTGAATCGTGGTGCAAAAGTTGTCCAGAGAGGTGGTTTGACCTCATGCAAGATGGTTCGACCAGATCAACAGGTCGAACCAAGGTCGAACCAGTGATAGTAGAATTCTAGAAGTGCGGTTCGACCACGACGTTCTTGGTTTGACCTGTTTAACAGGTCGAACCGGTGACATGAAACTTACAGAAGGGTGGTTCGACCTGATGCGTTTTGGTTCGACCTGTTTCAGCAGGTCGAACCCAAGCCGAACCGAAGGAGAAGGTGTTCAGAATGTTGATTCGACCACGATAAAGTTGATTCGATCTCTTCCATGGGTCGAATCAAGGTCGAACCAAGCCAGGAAAGTGTGTTCTTAATTCCGTCTTTCTATGATGCATGAGTTGGGCTGTTGAGATACTTGTATGGTTGATTCGGTTTATGGGCTATTGATTGTGTGCATTCATATATTCATGTGTTAATTTCTATTGATGAAAAGCATGTATAATTTGATAAGTATGTATAGTTCTTGTGGAATTGATCTTAATTATGTACTATGAGGAGTACTTAGGATTCTATTTACCTATGTGAGGATTTGAGCCTTGATAATCATGCTTGATCATGATATTTTATTCTTGAGAGAATCATTCATATGAACGTATTCTAGAACTTGGCTTGGAGTTGATTAGAGCTATTTTCACCTAGATTTTAGTGTTTTTTTGTATGTCTTTTCGTATATTTGTATCCATATTTGCGTACTATTTGGGGGTGTTTTGTATTTTTATTGAAAATGTGTGTGAATGAGTATAAACCTATGATTTTAACTTTTTATTGGATGCTAGATATGATAAGGAAGATATAGGAAAAAGCGGATCTTCATTCGGAGTTGAAACGAGGGAGAACGAGCCAAAACGGTGAAAGAGAAAACAAGGCAGCACGCGCACGGGCCGTGTACAGTGCACGGCCCTGTCAGAATGGCCGTGCGCTAACACCCGAAATACCAACTCGGCCACGCCTGTGGCCGAGTGCAGCACACGACCCGTGCCCAGTACAGACACACGGCCCGGGCACCGCGCACGGGCCTGTCCAGAAAGTCGTGTTATGATGCCCGATTACGCAATACGGCCACCCCTGTGGCCGAGTGCGGAACACGACTCGTGCGCTGTGTTAGAACACGGGGCGTGCGGCGGAGCTCGAGCCGTGTTGGTGCAAAAACGCAGGAAATTGCTGAAATCTTCTAGAAGGCCCACATGGGGTATAAATAGACACCATTTCAACATTTTACAGAGAAGATCTGATTCCCCACCCTCTACACACACATCACATACCTTTCCTTCAATTTCACACCATAATCTCCATCCACCTTCATCCATCTTGATCCATCTTCATCATCTCCATTAATTCTCCATCAAAACTTCATCCCTTCCATTGGGTGTGAGAGATCTCAAGAAATCAAGAGCTAGAGTTGGAGATCCATGAGTATTGAAGATTCTCTACAAGAAATTGCTAGGGAACATTCACATCTCTTTTGATTTTCTTTTGGATCTAAGACTATGGGTATTTGTAATGAATCATTTATGTGTTTTGTTACCTTTATCATGTTAGGCTAATCCCTCTAGTGGGATTAGGAACATGAAGAGCATATTAGATTTGTATTATGATGTGGATTAAATTGGTTTTTGATTTAATTGATGTTGATTTCTATTCATGGAGTTTAATTGTCTTGATGTTGTGATGGCATGGTTTGTTATTCATAATTGATTATTGGTTTAATGGATTGTTGATCAATGAATTGATTTATGGTGATTAAATGCTATCATAATGTTCATGTATGTATTGCTTGGAGTGAGACGGAAACGACCCTCTATAGATTAGGAAGAAATGAATAGACATTGAGTTTGGGTTTGACCGAAAGGATATTTGAATTCAATGAGGGAAACCAATCCATTCGTTGGCCTTAGTACACAAAAAGGGAGAGTTTAATCTAACTAGTACCTAGATGGAAGGGGTTAATATTGGGCTTTGATCTTAAGTGCTTTTGGGAGTCTAAAATGGATCAACAACCTTTGTAACCCGAAAGAGAGCTTAGGATACAATCGTGATCACCCTTAGTCTACATCAATTGAGTTGAATTCCTTTTGCATGATAATATGAATCGAGTGTGCTTGGATGTTTCTAATCCCATGTTTTTCCATACTTAAACTTTAGCACCCATTTTCTTTACTTGTTATTCATCTTTACTTGTCATTTATCCTATTCGCTCTCTTATTTACTTGCTACTTGCTTTAGTTGTTAATCATCTCAAAACCCCCTATCATCTCTACAAAAATGACATGAACATGAGCTCACGTATTTTGCTAGTCTGAACATAACTCCTTTGTGGATTGATAATTTTTCTTGGGATATACTACTACAACGATCGAGTATTCTTGCTCGTGAGTGCTACAAAAATAGGCAAACAGGAGTCTTGTGTGAGACTTATGATTGATAAATTACTAGGACATGATCTTAGGCCATTATTTTGTGATTAAGTTACTTGGCCAAATTTTATCCTTCATAATGATCTTATTAACCTTTGGATGCCCCGTTGAGCCATTAAAAAACCTTTTCTTTGGTAGCCGAAGTAAATAACCTTATAAACTTTACTTGAGCCTTGATTAACCTATTCATTGGTAGAGAGAGTTGAGGTGAGTAAGTGTTGCAAGAAGGAAAAGGAAGAAAGAATATGGTTAAATCTTGTTTAGGGGTAGTGCCTGAAACTGGTACCTCGATTGCTTATAACATGAAGCGTTAAGCTTAGCAGCTGATGGCCTATACATGAGAAGAAGGGTAGTGCCTAAAACTGGTACCCGAATTGTCTAAAGAGATGATGTTGATGTACGGAAAAGAAGGAAAATTCATGAGAAGAAGAGGAGAAGTTGGAGGAGATATTGCAGCAAGAAGAAGAAATCAAGAATCTCCAAGGTAACTCTCTACTAGTGTCTTAAGTCACTAAGTCCAAATTTTCCTACCTTTTCCAAAGAGCCAATATTACAACCCAAAAACAAGTCCTTTGTGATCCTAGTGAAGAGTTGATTATAAGTTGATTTTTGAGACCTTTGCCAAGCTTATGGTCACGCGTGAATATGGATTGATATGAGTGTTTATATTAACCTATATAGTGCCTCACGCACTTGAGTGAAAGAGAATAAATACTTATCTTGTGAGCTAGATTACTTAGTACTCCGAATGGTGTGTGATTGGATTGGTTTTGCATGAGTGATATATATGAAGCAATTAATACTTGTTTGATTTAATGAAGTTGCATGTGTGACATGTGTTGTACTTGATCTTGGTGAATTATACACGACTCCTGTGGTTTGATTTGGTTGCCTCAGGATGAGCAACATGTAAGTTCGGGGGTTTGATGAGTGTGTAAATTCACAAGTTTGGCATCATGTTTTATGCTAGTTTTGGAGAGTTTTAAGGTGGAAATAGGTGGAAAACCTATATATATTGTGAATTAGCATGAATCAGGTATTAGTGGAGCTATTTGAGTGGTTTTCATAGTAAAATCAGAGTGGAAGTGCCAAGAATCGAAGAGACAAAGTCGAGACCACGCGAACCGCCAAGGAGAGAGGTGGGTTCGACCTGTTGGAGGAGGGTTCGACCTCTCCAGCAGGTCGAACCAGCGATGAAAGAGTGCAGGAAGTGGGTTCGACCACGACTCAAATGGTTCGACCTATCTATCAGGTCGAACCATGGTCGAACCAGTTCGCGAGAAGATGGATTCGACCACGACGTTGGAGGTTCGACCTGATGGTTGGTCGTATCGAGAGCAAAAATTGTCCAGTAGCATGGTTCGACCTGTGATTCGACCAAGAGGGAGTGGGAGTGGTTCGACCTGTTCAAGAAGTCGAACCAAGTGCAGAATACTTCCAGTAGGTGGGTTCGACATGTGCTTCGACCTGCGGTCAGTGGTTTGACCTGTTTGCTGAGGTCGAACCATCGTGCGAAAACTTACCTTATCTGGATTTTCGAGGCCAAAACACGTGTGATCACTTGAAAAGCCCATTCCAAGCCCTAGAGACATGATTACAAGTATAAAAGGAGGCTCATGCAGACAATACAAGAGAGCTAATACACAATATATAAAAAGAAGAATACAAGAGAGTTTAGCTGGAGATTCAAGTAAGATTGGTCCATCTAACCATGATTGTTCCTAGATCAATCATGGGCTAGAGCCACTTTGGTAGTTCTAGGGTTATGAAGGTTTCATGAGTTGATTTGTATTTCGTGTGTATACTCCGTACAACACTACTTGTGGTTTATTTTATATAAGATTGTGCGTTTTTAATCCATACTCATAGTTGTTTTGTGCATCAATAATCGTTGTGTAGAGTATGAATGCATAACATGGTTATTTATTGAGTGCGTTCACTAATGAGCAGGGTTTATTGTTATAATTCTAAGTGAAGGGATTCCGAGATTTTATTAGAATCGTCTTATATGAATGTTTGTTAATTGAATTAAATTCGGGTTAACAAGTAGGATTAAGAGTATAACTTTATAGTACCTAAAAAGGGAGATCAAATCGGGTTAGAGTACTAAGTGCACGGGAAATAATTGATTATGATAGTACCTAGAAAGGGAGGTAAAGTATACGTCTTGCTTTGAGGATACTCACACGTGTCAAAAGCTTATCTATTTGTGTCTATAGAATAGATTTGCATGGTCTAGCGATGTGTCTATGAACCACAAGGCAGAGTCGGACATCGACACACGAAAGTATGAATTAACGAATGAAACTGGATGGCCTGACGAACTACCTATCATCTTATTTTATCACAACAACTATTCTCTTGTTCTTGTTATTTATTTGCTATTTTAATTGTTACTTAATTTATAAACCAACAATTACAATTCTCAACATAGTCATAATTGCTAGAAAATAACTAAAGTAATATTTATCCGTCCCGTGGATTCGATATTTAACTTGGTCACCTTCGAAACTACAATTGATATCCTTCATACTTGGGGATTAAAATTGTGTGTTGAGAAAACGCTCATCAGTCGTGTTCTTGTTATTGTGTGCAATATTTGTGCTATAGTATGTTAGTTAAAAGTATATTATATTTCTTTTATAGCATGTAAAATCTACATTATAGTATGTAATTTTTCTGTTATCGTGTGTTACCTGAAATAATATTTCATTGATGTCGTAGTACATCGTTCCTGTGTTAATAATATTTTATATAAAAGTATGTCAAATTTGCATTATAGTATGTCGAATCCGTGTTATAGTATTTTATGTTTTTGTTATAATATCTTATGTAAAAGTGTATTGCGTATGTCTTATATTATGTCATTCTCGTGTTATAGTATGTCGCCGATCGGCTATAATATGTAATTTGCGGTATTGTATTGTATGTTAGATGAAAGTATATTTGGTTGATGTTGTAGTACATCGTTTCCATCTTATAGTATGTCATATATGTGTTATAGTAGGTTAGCTAAAAGTATACTCAATTTGAGTTATTGTATGGTGTTTCCGCGTTATAGTATGTAAATATTATTGTAAAATGATGATGAAGTGAGGAAGGTAGTGCACCGCTGTGTACGAATGTTATAGTATGTCGCGGATTGGTTATAGTATCTAATTTATGTGTTATAGTATATTATATTAACTACGCAATACCATTAAACCCAATTAAATGAAAAGTACATGACACAAACCAAAAATGATGCTAGACAAAAGGTATATTATATTAAAGTATATTATGTTGATGTTGGAGTTAGACCTTTCTTTGTTATAGTATATTATACAAGATTGTTAAATATATTTTGACTATGATAACAAGAGGAATTACAACATGATTGCTCGAAGAAAAATTACTATTACGAAACAAAATTAAAAAATAACATGTTCTGATTAAACCTTCTAGCCACAATACATTTGCAATCGAGGAAAAAAAAATCACCTCGAAGACATTGTTGAAATACCTCAAAGAAAATTTTGAACACCTCCAAATCCACCATGATGGGATCCAGCATGCCCTTCTTCTTCACTATGAGAGTCAATGGCTTGTTCGTAACTCCCTTCACTTTCATAGTGATCTCTTCGGTGGTGGATGCAATTTCCTTCACTTTTCCAGTGATCTCTTTGGTGGCAGATTTGATGGAGTCAGCGACGGTGGTCTTGTCAGTGGGCATGACTTTTTCTAGCGAACTCCAAGGAGAGTTGTGGCCAGAAACCTCGTCGGAATTCTCTATTTTCAATTTTTGAGTATGTGTGTTTTATCTTGGAATTTAAAAGATTTCTTTCTCTCTCTTTTTTGGTAATAGATTTATTTCTCTCTCTTGAATATATATCTGATGGAGATTTTAGTGGGATATGAAAAACAGATTTATACAAAAGTCAAAAGTGAATACGGGTTAAATTAAATATGGATATACGTCTCACATCCGTCTCACAAAAATGAGGTCTCTCAAGAGAGTTTGTCTTAACTAAATATTGTAGTTTTAATTTTTGTTTATCAAAATATAACTATTTATGGTGTTGTTAATTATTTAAGTGAAGTCGCCTCTAAAGAGGACGACTTTGGTGAATGGAGGTTCTCTGAAAAGAAGTCACCTGTACGTAAGGCGACTTTAAGTAAATACAAAAATTCTGCGAAGGGACTTTAGTGACATGGAAGTTGTCTGAAACTATCCAAAAGAAGACGCCTTATGTACAGGCAACTTCCGATATATTGACAACACTACTCACTGGGATGACACAAGCACAATTGAAGTTGCCTGAGGTACGGATGACTACCCTTGTTCTGATTCCCCTAACATTTCTAAAAATGTCGGCCCAAACCATGCAAGAAAGAAAACGTAAATGATCTGTAAAAATGACAATACATTTCCACACCATATATCATTTTATAACTAAGATGTGAGATGCATTGATTATGTTTCCCTTACCTTTCTTTCTTCTCCCCCTCTCTTAAATGTTCAATTCCTTTCATTTCTTTCATCTCTAATGTTCAATCTCTTTCACTTAAATACATTTTTATGTTTTGTAGTTGTTTATAAAACTTTTTAAATTTGATTTTTTAATACAGTAAACCTCTCAACGAATTTATTCAAAGATAAAAAAAATTTGGTTGAAATGTGATGTGATTTAGAGGAGTCGGATAATTCTTGTGGTTGAAGTGACAAAAAAAAATCAGGTTTGTCTTAAAATTTTCTTCTATTTTCTTTTGTATATATTTTAATAATTTTTTTGACGAAATAAAAAACTATATGTGTATGTATATTCGTTGAAGTTTTGATTCAGGGAGACAAGAAATCTTTCGAAGAAAATGAAAAAATAAAAATAAAAATAATTAGCGCTTCTCAATCATTGTGTATATGCATATATATATTGTGTATTTATAATAATAATTTTTTTAAAAAAATTCTGAATGTCTCTCGTTCCATTAAAAATTCTTTCATTTAAACAATGATTCATGTGATTTCTGAGATAATATTGATTAACCAAGAAATAATTTTGTTAAATGGTCAATAATATATATATATATATATATATATATATATATATAAAAGATATGTTAGAAAATATTGTTTAAGACTTTTGCTTATTATATTTCGTACCAGAGCACCATATGAATATATATTATATTTTTTATTTATTATATTTTTCATTAATGTGTTGTAATATTTTTTTATATTTGTTACTTGTATTAATACATACTTGAAGTTATCTCTTGATTGATCATATCCATTGATTAATCAATAATAATTACTAGGAAACACTACATAGTTTATTGTCTTGATTTATTATTTCTTCACATGACAATAAGGTTTTAGTTAGTATTGTAACTAATAATCTAGAATTTTTAAGATATGTTAAAGAAATGAAAGGAAATTTAATATTAAATGTGTCAACATTTATGTGATTAAAGTATTTGCCTTAGATTTAAATAGTTATGTGTAACATACTGTTTGACTTAGAATTCGAACTTTGCTCATTCCTCGAAGAAGAAGATTTAAAAAAATTTAAAGTACTTAATACAATATTAAATATTATTTTAGGATAATTTTAACTATAATTAATTAATTAATTATATAAAAGTAAAAAAATAAAATAAAATATTTTTTAAAATTATAAAAAAATAAAATATTCCCTCCTTAATCTAAGTCCTCCACATTTGAACGTTTAGGATTGTATTTAATATAATTAATTAATTATATAAAAAATAAATTAAATAATATTTAAAATTATGGAAAAATAAAATAACTTCTCTTTAGTCTAAGGCCTCCACATTTGAACGTTTAGGATAATATTTACTATAATTAATTAATTAATTAATTATATCAAAATAACAAAATAAATTAAATTAATATTTAAAATAACTTCTCTTTAATCTTAGGCCGTACATTTGAACTTTGGTGGCGTGCTTGTTTTAAATTTTAAACTATTTTTCTAATGATCAATTATTAACTACTTTTCTAATTATCAATTATTGACTACTTTTAACAAAAATTACATTATATATTAAAGTTACCTATATTTTTTTCCATTTTAATAGTTAAATATAATTAACTTATAATGATATGAGAATAAATAATTAATTAACTATTTAAGAAAACATGTAAAAAGATCTCACGTGATTGATACACACATGAGACATGCTCATATTTAATTTTAAATTTCACCATTCAATATATTTTAATAATCTAATAGTTGAAATTCATATTTGAAAATATGGAAAGTTCAAATCCAATTGCAATGATTGTGTCATTTGAAGGAGTAATGGTTGGAGCAAAAGTAGTTGATCACAGGTTTAATTTATGTAGTTTGCTAATGACAGTGTGTGAAATGACAGGGTTAGATTTGAATGGGTATACACTGAAAGTATCTGCAAAATACACATATAATGGCATATCACAAGTTGTTCCAATCGATAGTGATAGTGCCATTTGTTTCTTTTTTTTATCCAAGTAATGGTTTAAAATTTATAGAGTTGATTGTGGAAGCTGAAAAGTTATTACCAGCACCAGAAATGGGGATTAACAATCAATATTCACAGTATGCATCTTATATTTCTGGTGATTTTGATGTGCCCCCCATTTTGCAATGAGTTTTCCTTATAGGTCTAATATTGAAAGCGACAGAGGCACTTGTGGTGATTGTTTTAATTCAAATGAAACTATTGATGAGTCAAAATATTTATGCTCTGATCATTATAATGTAGAGGAAACTTCTTACTCAGAACCTAGTGACAATGACTCAGAAGACAATGAGGTGATAGATGAAGATGATCTAGGTCACATGACGTTAGAACGTATGGGACTGCATCTTAATTTATTAGGAATAACCTTATTTGATTCACCTCCTGTGAACATACTATATATTAAAGGCAAAAGCTCCTGTGCGTCCGGGGACACGGAAAGATGCTCCGTGTCCCCATGTGAACACAACCCTCTCCTCCAATCCTATTTAAACCTATGTATTGCTAGGAGTTTAAATTGTAAAGGGGCATGAAAATTGTAAAGGTGCACGGAATGTGCTCCGTGCGTCCGGGTGCACAGGAGCCTCACTCTATATTAACTCAATTGTTTTTTCTAGTAGAGTTACTGATAATGACTAAGACACAAAGTGTTGAGAAAAGGAATAGTGTTCAAAGATAAAGAACATGTTCAATTTGTCGTTAAAGATTATTTCATCAAACATGCTAGACGTGAGTTTAAAGTCATGGAAAGTTTCCAAACAGTATGGAAGGCTAACTGCATAACAAATAAGGGGGATTCCATAGAAGATGAGATGTTACCACAACAATGCAGATGGTACGTGTGAGCATGTCTTTCAAGAAAATATTCCATCTGGGTAATCACTAAACTAGGCCTACCACATAGTTTTCTTATGAATGCAATATCCAAAAGTCACAGAAACCTATGTAGAAATCAAATTGCTAATGCTCTAATCAGCTTGGTCCAAATTAATCCAGCATTAGAGATCAAGGTTGTGCAAGGGTTAATGTTTAAGGAATATAACTATGATGTCTCGTACCTTACAGCGTGGCATTCATTAAAGTGTGCTAGAGAGAATGTGTTCGGTACTTGGGAGAGCTCTTGTCGATTTTTGCTTAAGTACGCCTTGCAAAAATATAATCCTAGCACAATTGTGGAGTGCTCACATAAGGCTCGTGATACATATGACATGTACTCATTGGGATATATATTTTAGGCATTCAAGTCATGCATCGAAGCTTTTGAGTATTGTCGTAATGTCATTAGTGTTGATAGTACACACCTCTACACTAAGTATAAACACAAGCTGTTGATTGCAATTTGCTTTGATGCAGATCAGATAATTTTTCCTCTAGCATATGCCATCGTTGATGATGAGAGCTTCAAATCTTGGAGATGGTTTCTTCGTTTGTTGGCTAAGCATGTAGTTTATGGTGTAGAAGATTTGTGTTCAAGAATGTTAAAAAATCAAGTATTGCACAAAATCAAACAAATATAAGAACAATTGAGAAAATTATCTCGTGTTGAGTATCAAGAGGCGGATTAGCATTCCCAAACAAGTACTTGAAGAAACCCTCTACATTGAAACCCCAGTGATGAAAAATACCAAGGTGCTTGAGACTATCAATAATAACCTACGCTTCCTCCACCATGGCATTCTTCTATTCATGCACGTCAATGAGGAACTGACGGAGATGATCTACGGTCATCACACCATTTTTCAAATAGCGCTAGAAGATCTCCTTAACATCCGCCGACGCCTCCGATGCGGCGAGGCGGAAGCGTCGTCGGAAGCAGAAGCACACTTGGTAGGTCTGCTTCGACATACTGGATGAAAATTAAAGAAGCAACAGCCAGAGGGTAGAGAAAAAGATCTCTAAACTACTTAGTTAGAAAGGAAGAATCGATTCATTGATAGTGATGCGAGGCAATCGATCGGTCTGACTTCGAAGAAATGGATAAATGCAGGGGCAGGGAGATTGATAGTGATTCATTTAACCCATTTGAAGCCGTTTACTCATTTAAGATCCGGTTCCATCAATTTGGAAAAAAATGGTTCCACCCTAGTGATTGTCATAAATAAATATAAATGCAAATAATTGTGTGTATATGAGATACTCTATTATGAAACGGGTATATGTGAGACGGATTGTGAGGCGGCTTGATTCATTGTTAAAGTATAGTTGATATATAAGCAAAATATGATTATCCATCGTACTTTAAGAAAAATTATACTTTAACTACGAATTAACATACTTTACCTATATAACATATATACTTCAATAATGGATCGACCCGTCTCACATAATTACCATCTCACAACAGATTTTGTCTTAGTTTTAAGGTAATCCATAATTTTACTGATTATTGTAATATAAACAAAATATTAGTATTATAAAAAGGTAAAATTTAAATTACCTTACAAATATTTTTATAAATAATTAAAACCTATTCTATTTGTTATAAATATACTCCCTCCGTTCCATAAACAAATTCACACTTTCTATTTTTGTCCGTCCCATAAACAAGTTCACACCACCAAATAAGAAAATACACACAAATTAATAACCCACAACACACTTTAATTTCAAAATTGCCACCCCTTTACAACTCACATAACTTACTTTATAATTTATTTATTACCTAAAAATACCAAACTACCCCCAAAAGTAACTTTTTCTTATACTTCGTCTCTATAGTAACTGTAAACTTCTTTATGGGACGGAAGGAGTAGTATATTTAATAAAAACAAAAAAACAAAAAAAAATAAGGTTTGAGATTGAAATTAAAGAAATAATACTAATATTTGAACTACACCTTATTTGAACTACACATTATATATAATTAGGGATAGACGGTACGGTATACCGAATATTTTCATGCATACCGTATACTGTACAAAATTTTTGGTATTAGAAAATTTATACCGATACCATACTGAATTTTTCGGTATATATCAAAAATTTCGATACGTTAATTGGTAATACCAAAATTTACCGAATACCAAAACATTGCTTCTTACTAATATACCGAAGCATACCGAAAAAATTGCTTCGCTAAATTAAAAAAAATTGCTGGTATTAAATTATCATCATATTCCTAATAATGTAAGAATCCAACAAACACTTAAAAAAGTAATACAATTCAAACAACAAACACAATATCCAAACCTAAACATAAATACAATTACAACCAAGTTCAAACTAAAATGAGTAACACAATCAACCAATTAAAGATGAATAATTAGTTTAGCAAGACAACAACAATCAAATTCAACACAATATAATTCTTCTTGGATTCATGTCATTTCCAACCACACAATAAGCAACAACAAATAGATACTAAAAGGATTATTACAATTCAAAATACAATATTTCAATCATCAGCAAAATATGAATGTTGCCCTTTAAACTAGAACCCAACTCTCAAGTACAATTTGGTCAAGAACTTTATGTAATAAGTGAAATCAGCAGCAAACAAAATCGGCAACTCAAAGTCTCAAACCCATCCTGCATAATGAATTAATGATACATAATGAATTAATAGTAGTAGTTGCATAATTTACTTGGTCATCAAAATCACAATAAAATTTAATACATACACAATTTGGATTTATATTTAAGGTTGCAATTCTAACTTTATTGATGTTACTTACTCTTCAAGTTGAAATTGTGGTGGTAGCTATAGAAGATTCTTGATTGACATTCAACCCTATAAAATAAATAAATAAATATTATGATGTGTATATGTGCTTATGTTAGATAAAAATAAATATAGAATAATACCTCTTTCAATTTCTTCAATTTCCTTGTATAAATCAAGGTCATCATCAGTTGGATCCTTATAAAAGTTTATTCCCTCTGCTTTTAGCCAATCATTGGTGCAAATCAATGCTTCCACCAATTTTAGGACTCAAACTGCTCCTAAAAGGATCTACGATCCTTTTACCCAAACTAAAAACTGACTCACTTGCAACCCTTTAACTTGGAATTGCAAAGATATCTTTTGCAATAAGTGTAAGGACTGGATACCTAGATCCACTTGCCTTCCACCACTCCAAAAGATTGAAAGATGCATTAGATCGTTTCTCAATCTCATCTGCAAAGAGCTTTTCCACTTCATTAGATATCTCTTGAAGTTGTTCCTTTTTATTTTGTGCATCGACAAATCCATATACCTCGGCATAAATATCATCATCACAACCACCTCCACCACTAGCATTTCCACCATCATACTCCATTTGCATATTTTGCCCCTCAACATTCAATGTATCACAATTTTTTTTGTACTCCGCCCATAAAGTCACCAAACTTTTCTTAACCTTTTCAAAGAACTTTTCATCACTGGTAGAAGTACCTCCTAATTTATCATAGGTGACTTTAATCATTTGAAGCTTATTCCTAGGGTCCAACACATTTGCAATAAAAATTAAAGAATTCAAATCATTCTAATTTCCCCAATACTTGTCAAATTTCACCTTCATTGTCTTTGCAACTTTTTGAAGAACTTTATCAGATTCATCATTACTTTTTTTTCTCAATCTCAATTTGTATTGCAATCATTGATTGATAAAATATTTGAGATGTGGGAGTTTTTGATGCACTTAGATCTAAAGTGGAATCATAAAATCTCTTCAAGAAGTGTACAAAAACTTTTGCATCTTCCCAATTGTCTTCACTTGGAGGCCCTACCATTTCCTTACCCTTTTCATTTTTTCATTAAAATAATTCATGTAAGGCACCCACTCTTCAGCCATTCTATCAAAAACTCTCTTGTACTTCAGTACAATAACAAGCATTTTATAATTTGAGTTCCACATAGTTTTGACATCCATAGGAATTGTAGACCCACTAGAAAAGCTTTCTAAAACAGCATAATCTCTAAACTTATTCAACCTTTAAGGGGAAGAATGAATGAAAATTACATTTCGTATGGATTTAATGGCTGCATTAAGCTCCTTCAAACCTTCCTTAACAATTAAGTTAAGTATGTGACATGCACACCTTAAATGTAAATATTTCCCTTCAAGATTTTTTTTTTACTTTTCATTCTTTTCTTCAAGTAATCAATAGCAGTTTCATTAGAAGAAGCATTGTCCACTACTATCGAAAGCACTTTTTCTATCCCACATTCTAACAAAAAAAGCTCAATCAATTTCTCAATTTCTTCCCCAACATGACTAGTTATTTTTGTGAAATTGATAATTCATTTATGCAAGTACCAATCACTATCCAAAAAATGAGCAGTTATGACCATGTAATTTATATTTTGGTTGGATGTCCAAGTATCAGTTGTGATACTCATCCTTTGACCACTAATCACACTTTTTATCTTAACTTTCTCAACAAGGAACAAGACATAAACTATACCTGCAATTTTCTTTCTACCAGGGATTCTGAATCGAGGCTGTAACTCATGTGCGAGACTCACAAACCCTTTTCGTTCAATAGCCCTAAATGACATCTCATCGACAATCACCCACTCAGCTAGCTTCAATTCACAACGCTTCTGATTAAATGTATGAGAAACTAAAGTACTTCCTTGGCACATACTCTCGCTCGTTAATATTGGTTGATTTTTTTCACTCAAACCCTCCTCGTATAATGGACTTAACTTATACCTCTTTACTAAATGGTTTTTAACCCACTAGTACTCCCATAACCAACTGGTATCTCAACTTTACAATAATTGCATGTTCCTATTTGTTCCAAACTCCCATCACTCAACTTTCTTGTTCCCTTCAGAAAATGTGCCAAATACGAACTTCTTGGTTGTTTGGGAATTTTGCTGAAGATGTTCTTTTTCATTTTCGACTTGTAGATATTTCATGTGCTTCAGATTCCGGTGTATTCGTAGTTTCAGATGGACTTGGAAGTGAATGAGAGGATTCTGATTCCATTCTGAAAAAATAGTACATAAAAATTGAAGTTAAAAACTGAATAATCCTTGGAGTTAAGTCTATCAATCTCTCTACACAACACAAAATGAAGTATACTTCCAAGTTTTGATAACCAATTTTGATGCATAGTGATGTGCCCAAGAGAACATTGTACAATTAGTAAATTAGTCCATGAATTTAAATTTAATTTTCTAGTTGTACTTATCTATCTGTAGACATAAGGAATTTCATATATTCTTCTTTTGGTTTGTTGGGGGGGGATGTATGATTCAATACTCACTTTTATTCATTTTTTCGCATACTCCATAAATAAATAAAATACATGGAGAGATTAATTATTTTTACTTTAATGAAAAATAAAAAAAAAGTGAAAACATGTTGAGGACACCATACAATTAATTAAAAAGACAATACTCCATATTTTAAGAATTTACACCAATCGTATGAAGAAATATTAAAATTTAATGATGAATCGAACCTTAAAAAGAGATTAAAATTTAATGTTGAGTAAAATAGTAGAGTGAAACTTGTGTCAGTAATTACATACATTTGGTATCATGCAATTGGTTTCAAACTCTAGCAAAAAACTGTAATATCTTACATAGTTCTAACAAATTATCTTACATTTGCTAATTTTCCCATTAAACTCAAAACCATACAATCTAAACAATTGAAAAGTGAAACTAATAGATAAATTATATTTGCTTATTTTGCTGTGGAGTGATATATTAGAATTGTGTAGGGCAGTGCCATCATGGTTCCAATTGGGTGATTCCAATAGATAAACTGCCATGCTTAGTTGGTCATATCCAGAAAAATATCAAATATTATCTTAAAAATTATGGACTAACAATATAATATGGTTCCAATTGCGTAAATAAATAATCCAACACTTAATAATCCATACCATACTCACATGAGTTCATATTCATATCAATATCACTTCGTCCATCATGCGAAGTGATAGAGCCCTTAAGAGATAAGGGTACACATGAAGCTAGACACGAGCTTTCCTAGAAGGATTCAGTGATAACAATTGCACAAAGAACCAACGCTTAAAGCTAAATATTTAAACGGTACTACAGTCTACATACAAGAAAATTTTAATACTATACCACCTTCAATTTCCAAATTAAAATACTAATACACAATTTCGACAACAAATTGAATAATATAAGAGTTTATCAGAACACCAAATCCAAGATTAAATGGTTACAACAAACAATTTATTAATTTAAAAATATAAAAAACATCATCAAAAGTGTGAAGACATCCAAAGGGGAATCAAATAGAAATAATAATGTAATATCTTACATTTAGTATCTTCCTCGAAACTCTGGTGGGTGTCGGCTTCTCTTACATCATTAGATCTTTCGATCTCTTCGACACTGACGACCGTCGTGGAGAGGGGAGTATGGCGGATGTGGTGGTGGCAGAGGAAATAGGAAGTCGGAGAAACTTATCGATTGGAGTGAGGTTTTTGTGGAGGGAGAGCTCAGACGAGGGTGGAGAGCGGCGAGAGTTGAGGAAAGTTAGGGTTCATAGTTAGCTTCTGTTTCTGTAATCTAATCTGTATTCATTTTATATTTTTTATTACATATATTAAAAAATAAATTAATTTAACTTATATATAATTATTTATAATTAATATAAATATTAATTTGACTAGCATTTCGGTATACCGGTATATACCGAAATATTGATAAATGTATCGGTATTTTGGTATATACCAAAATACCAATTTTAAAAAATTACCTTACCGTTAACGAATCGAAAAAATTGGTACGGTATCATACCGTACCAAAATTTTTGGTATGCTGAAATTTTTGATATGTTCGTTATTTTACAGTACGGTAGGTGTGGTATACCAATTTTTCGGTAATTTCTTTCACCCATATATATATATATATATATATATATAATACTCAATACAATACTAATATTTGAAGTAAAATTGAAATTGAAAATTAAAATTGAAATAAAAAAACAGTAGACATAAACCCATTTCCCCCTTAACCCCGTTTTCACTTTTCACTTTTTTGCCGTTTCTCATTTCTTATTGCATAAAGTCAGAAGCCCTAGTTTCTCTATGTCGTAGATTTACCGCGCTGATGAGTGTGTAAATTCACAAGTTTGACATCATGTTTTGTGCTAATTTTGGAGAGTTTTGAGGTGGAGATAGGTGGAAAACCTATATATATTGTGAATTAGCATGAATCAGGTGTTAGTGGAGTTATTTGAGTGGTTTTCATAGTAAAATCGGAGTGGAAGTGCCAAGAATCGAAGAGACAAAGTCGAGACCACACGAACTGCCAAGGAGAGAGATGGGTTCGACCTGTTGGAGGAGGGTTCGACCTCTCCTACTGGTCGAACCAGCATTGTAAAGTATGCAGAAGGAGGGTTCGACCACGACTCAAATGGTTCGACCTGTCTATCAGGTCGAACCATGGTCGAACCAGTTCGCGAGAAGTGTGATTCGACCACGACGTTGGAGTTCGACCTGACAGTTGGTCGAACCAGGAGCAGAAATTGTCCAGTGTTGGGATTCGACCTGTGGTTCGACCAAGACCCGAGGTGGGTTCAACCTGTATAAGAGGTCGAACCAAGTGCAGAATACTTTCAGTAGGTGGGTTCGACCTGTGGTTCGACCTGCGGCCAGTAGTTCGACCTGTTTGCTGAGGTCGAACCGTCATGCGAGAACTTACCATATCCAGATTTTCGAGGCCGAAACGCGTGGGATTACTTGAAAAGCCCATTCCAAGCCCTAGAGACGCGATTACAAGTATAAAAGAAGGCTCATGCAGTCAAGGAAATCATCATATATACCAATCACCAACAACATAATACAAGCAAGTTTAGAGAGCGTAAGAACGTGAAGTGCAAGAGGAGATTAGGAGAGCTGTGACAGAGGTTCAGCTGGAGATTCAAGTAAGATTGGTCCATCTAACCATTATTGTTCCTAGATCAATCATGGGCTAGAGCCACTTCGGTAGTTCTAGGTTATGAAGGTTTCATGAGTTGATTTGTATTTCGTGTGTATACTCCGTACAACACTACTTGTTGTTTAGTTTATATAAGATTGTGCGTTTTTAATCCATACTCATAGTTGTTTTGTGTATTAATAATCATTGTGTAGAGTCTGAATGCATAACATGATTATTGATTGAGTGCGTTCACTAATGAGCAGGGTTTATTATTATAATTTTAAGTGAAGGGATTCCGAGATTTTATTAGAACCGTCTTATATGAATGTTTGTTAATTGAATTGAATTCGGGTTAGCAAGTAGGATTAAGAGTATAACTTTATAGTACCTAAAAAGGGAGATCAAATCGGATTAGAGTACTAAGTGCACGGGAAATAATTGATTATGATAGTACCTAGAAAGGGAGGTAAAGTATACGTCTTACTCTGAGGATACTCACACGTGTCAAAAGCTTATCTATTTGTGTCTATAGAATAGATTTGAATGGTCTAGCGATGCGTCCATAAACCACAAGGCAGAGTCAGATATCGACGCACGAAAGTATAAATTAACGAATGAAACTGGATGGCCTGACGAACTACCTATCATCTTATTTTATCACAACAACTCTTCTCTTGTTCTTGTTATTTATTTGCTATTTTAATTGTTACTTAGTTTTCAAACCAACAATTACAATTCTAAACATAGTCATAATTGCTAGAAAATAACTAAAGTAATATTTATCCATCCCGTGGATTCGATATTTAACTTGGTCACCTTCGAAACTACAATTGATATCCTTCATACTTGGGAATTTAAATTATGTGTTGAGAAAACGCTCATCAAGTTTTTGGCACTGTTGCCGGGGACGGCTTAAAATATCTTTTTGTTATTTCTAGTTTATTAGGGCTATTTTTCTTGTTTTGCTGTTTTAATTCTAGTTCTTTTTAGGTGCATGCTCACGAGATCAAAGAAAGGTGAACTTGAACCCTATAATCCTGAAATCGGAGCATCGTCAAGAAAGAAGAAGAAAAAGAAGAGTAAGGCAAAGACTATTGATCCAATTGAAGCTCTGAATTTTGGAGTTGAAGTTGACGAGCAGAATTCGCAGACAATTGAAGCTACAACTGAATTTAATTTAGGAGTAGAGACAGTCCACATGGCAGCGAATCCGGATAATCTAGCCATTCGAGAGGTTTTTAGAAATAATGGGGCTGGAAATTTTGGGCTTCTAGGAGCGAGGGGAACTAACTCAGCTTTCGATCTTCATCCCGCTCTTATTAGCATGATAGAAAGGAACTCCTTTTCAGGAGGGTCTTTCGAGGATCCGCAGCAGCATTTGAACAAGTTCTTGGGCTATGCAAGTACTCAAAAAGACGCAGGAGAACATGAAGATGCTAGGAAGATCATTTTGTTCAAATTCTCGCTTACTGAAAAGGCGAGAGATTGGTACGACACTATCAACGCAGCTGAGTACACCACTTGGGAGCAACTGAAGTTAAGGTTCTTGGAGAGGTACATGCCACCTTCAAAGGTGTTTAAGATGAAGCAAGATATTAACCAATTTGCTATCGGTGGAGGTGAGAAATTTCATGAAGCATGGGATAGATTCAAGGACATTCTTAGGAAGTGTCCTCAACATGGGCTATCTAAAGCTCAATATATCAGTATATTCTACAATGGATTGGACTTTGATTCACGAGTGTTATTGGATGCTTCTTCTAATAGAGCATTGCTTATAAAGTCATCCGTAGAGACCGAGAAGTTATTTGAAGATATTTCGATGAATTCGAGGAATTGACCAACTGATAGAGTTAGAGGTACTTATGTCCTTGGGAAGGTAGCTCAGGTTGAACAAACAATGGTGAAAACAAGTAGAGAAGATGAGATCGTCTATAGCTTGTCCAATATTAACAAGCTACTTGAATTCCAACAGAAGCAAATCAGCGAATTATCTCAGCGCGTACCGATCAAGCAGCAGGAGTTGTAGAATGATGGACCAATCCAAGAGGAGTTGGAAGAGGCACACTATGCCATGGGTCAAAGTATTCAAGGGACTAGGTATCCAGATCAAGGAAATCGGAACTACCAAGGAAACTATCGTGGAAACTTTAATAATCGTGGTCCCCCGGGTGGTTATCAACAGCCTAGGAGGCCGGAGTTCTCATGGAGTAATCCGAATAATGCGATTCAACCTCCGATGGGTGTTGATCCGGGTGCTAAGGTGGAAGAAGGGAAACCGGGTCTTAAGGATACTGTGAACAGGTATATGGCCAAGAATGATGAAAGAGTGAACCGCCTTGAGGCCAAACTTGAAAAGAAAATCGATGCAAACCATGAGGTTATATTTAAGCAGGTGAAGGACCTTACATTGCTGATGGGGGAGATGGCAGGAAGTGTTAACAAGCTTACTCAAACTCTTGAGAAAGGAAAGTTCCCGTCTCAAAGTATTGAGAATCCAAGGTCCTGCAACACCATCACATTGAGGTCGGGAACGCAGTACGAGGGACCTATAAGGCCGGAATCAAATTTGGACATATCTAGGGTAAGATTCGACCATGGTTCGACCAACATTGAAGGTCGAACCATATAGGAGAGGTCAAACCAACGCACTAGACACGATTAGGAGGCATCGCAGCATCGGTTCGACAAAACTGTAGATGGTTCGACCTAGCTTACAGGTCGAACCATGGTCGAACCTGATAATTCGGAGCACTCTATTTTTCCAGAATACCGGTTCGACCAAATCAATCATGGTTCGACCTATCCAACAGGTCAAACCCAGGTCGAACCGCACAACTTGGAGCACTCTGTTTTGTCGCAGCAATGGTTCGACCACGACGGTCATGGTTCGACCTATCACACAGGTCGAACCTTGGTCGAACCAGAGGGCGGAAGGAGTATAGTAGGTCAGTTCGACCTAGGTGCCGGTGGTTTGACCTACTCAACAGGTCGAACCTAGGTCGAACCTCAAATTCAAAAAGAGAGCCGTTGTCCAGAAGGTAGGTTCGACCATTACGTGCCTAGTTCGACCTGTTCCACAGGTCAAACCCTGGTCGAACCCCTCCAGAAATTGCCTGTTGCTACTCCGAACACTCTCGATGATGTTGATGCTACTCCAGTGGTTCGGAATGAGCAAAGTACAGAGATAATAGCTGAGAAAAAGTGGGAGAGAGCCAAGCGATTGAGAGCCGAAAAGGAGAAAGTGGAGAAGGTAGATCGTGATGAATGGGGGATTCCCAAAACAAAGATACCTACGCCGTTTCCTTATAAGCTAGTGAAGAAGGGATTGGAAGAGAAGTTCAAGAAGTTTTCAGAGATAATGAACAAGATAAGCTTGAGCATTCCTTTCTCAGAAACAATCATGGAGATGCCGTACTATGCCCGATTTCTTAAAGACATATTGTTGAAGAAGCGGAGCTTATCCGAAATTGAAATGGTGAATTTATCCAAGAATTGCAGCTCAATCATTTAAAGGAAGCTGCCGCAAAAGATGAAGGATCCGGGGAGCTTCACTATTCTATGTGAAATCGGAAAGGGGCCGGCACATCGAGCTTTGTGCGATCTAGGGGCAAGCATCAATTTGATACCGTTGTCCATCTTTCAGAGGCTTGGTTTGGGGGAGTTGACCCCTACAACAGTGGTTCTCCAATTGGCGGATAGGTCGATGACGTTTTCAAAAGGTATAATTGAAGACGTTCTCGTCAAAGTGGAGAAACTAGTCTTTCCTGTGGACTTTCTTGTGCTAGAGATGGAAGAAGACAAGGATAATATCCCTTTAATCTTGGGGAGACCTTTCCTTGCTACTGCTGGAGCTATGATTGATGTTCAAAAAGGAGAGCTTAGATTGCGGATGGACAAAGAAGAAGTTCTTTTCAACTTGGACAAAGCAATTAAGATATCCATGGAGTCGCAGTGTTATAGTATTGACGTAGTGGAGGAGATTGTGAAGGAGGATATGTCTCTGATCCTGTCAAAGGATCCTCTTGAGACATGTTTGATGGAGTCTCTTACTTATCCCACTACGGAGCTTGACGGACTCTCCAACGAGGTATGTATTGAATTTCTTGAAAACTTACTTGCTTTGGGTGATGACAGGTTTGAATTGGAAAGAACTAAGGTGGAAGAAGTCAAGTGGATAAGGAAGTACTTACTTTTGGATAACGAGAGCTCTCCGATGGAAGTAAGGAAAGAGGAGCTGAAACTTTTGCCGGAACACTTGAAGTATGCCTTTCTTGGCCACAATGAAAAATATCCGGTAATTGTATCTTCTTCTCTTGATGAAGATCAACTTGAGGAGTTATTGAATGTTCTTAGGAAGTATAAGTCTGCGATTGGTTGGTCTCTTGAGGATTTGAAAGGAGTTAGTCCTTCGTATTGCATGCATAGGATAAGATTGTTAGACGAGGCCAAGGCAAGTGTTCAGAATCAGCGGAGGGTTAATCCCGCGATTCAAGAGGTGATTAGGAGGCAAATCCTTACGTGGTTGGATGCTGGAATCATATATCCTATTAGTGATAGTCCCCATGTGAGTCCATTGCATGTAGTTGCTAAAAAGGGGGGAATGACTATAGTAAAAGCTGAGGATGGAGAAGCGATAGCCACAAGGATTCCTACGGGATGGCGTACATGTGTAGATTATAGGTAGTTGAATGAGAACACGTGTAAAGTTCATTTTCCTCTTTCTTTCATGGATCAAATGTTAGATCGTCTTGCAGGGTATGAGTTTTATTGTTTCTTGGATGGATACTCGGGGTACAACCAAATCATGATTGCCCCCGAGGATCAAGAAAAGACCACTTTTACTTGCCCCTACGGGACCTTTGCTTTTCGGAAAATGCCATTTGGGTTATGTAATGCGCCTGCTACTTTTCAGAGATGCATGATGTCAATATTTGATGGGTTGATAGAGAAGATCATGGAGGCGTTCATGGATGATTTTTCTGTTTTTGGTTCATCTTTTGATGTTTGTTTGTCTAATCTAGCTACTGTTTTGAAGAGATGTCAAGTGACTAATCTTGTCTTGAATTGGGAGAAGTGTCACTTCATGGTGAAGGATGGGATTGTTTTTGGGCATCATGTTTCAGCCAAAGGATTGCAGGTCGATCGTGCTAAAGTGGTGGCAATTGAGAAGCTTCCACCACCGACCAATGAAAGAGGAGTGCGGTCCTTCCTTGGACACGCCGGTTTTTACAAGAGATTCATAAAAGACTTCTCAAAATACTCCAAGCCCTTATCTCACTTACTTGAAAAGGATGTTCCTTTCGTGTTTGATGAAGAATGTCTAACAGCTTTTCAAGTTTTGAAAGAGGCGCTTATCACTGCACCTATCTTGATCACACCGGATTGAACTCAACCGTTTGTACTGATGTGTGATGCAAGTGATGTAGCACTTGGAGTGGTGCTTGGGCAGCTGAAGGAGAAGAAGTTCTGCGCCATTTACTATGCGAGTAAGACTTTCGATGCGGCACAAAAGAATTACACGGTGACTAAAAAGGAGTTTTTGGCTGTTGTGTACCCATTCGATAAGTTTTGTCAGTATTTGGTTGGCATGAAGACTATTGTGTACACGGATCATTCAGCGATTCGGTACTTGATGGAGAAGAAGGAGACGAAACCTAGGATCATAAGGTGGATTCTTCTACTTCAAGAGTTTGACATGGAGATCCGGGATAAGAAAGGTTCTGATAATGTGTTGGCGAATCACCTTTCGAGGTTGGAGACTAGGGAACATTGTGATAATTCTTTCGAGTATATTGAGGAAATGTTCCCGGATGAAAAGATCATGGCCATTTTTGTTGAAGGGGCTGAGCGAGCGTGTGTGGTTGCTGCGCAGGGAGTTGATCCATAGTATGCAGATTATGTTAACTATATTGCTGTGGGAGAAATTCCAAGGGATCTCAACCGATATCAACTTGCTAAATTCAAGAGGGATGTTGAGACTTTCATATGGTATGATCCGTTTGTGTACAAGATTTGCACGGATTCTATCATCCGTAGGTGTGTGCCCGAGATGGAGATGGAGAGTGTTCTCGATTTTTATTATGCACAACCTAACAGGGGGCACTTCGGCGCTCAAAAGACAGCAGCCAAGGTACTTCAGTCCGCTCTTTATTGGCCTACGTTGTTCAAGGACTGTGAGACCTATGTGGTGTCTTGCGATAGATGTCAACGCATGGGGAACATCGGTAGGAGAGATGAGATACCGCTTCAGCCAAGCATAGTGGTCGAGATTTTTGATGTGTGGGGTATCGATTTTATGGGGCCTTTTCCTGCATCTAATAGATTTCTCTACATTCTACTTGCGGTGAATTATGTTTCTAAGTGGGTGGAAGCGATTCCTACTCGCTTGAATGATTCGAAAACTGTTATATCTTTCTTGAAGAAGTATATCTTTGCCCGCTTTGGAGTCCCTAGAGCACTTGTTAGTGATGGAGGCACGCACTTCGTCAATAAATTTCTGGAGAAGGTGCTTAAAGGGTATGGTGTTAAGCATAGGGTTACTACACCCTATCATCCTCAAGCGAATGGGCAAGCGGAGGTCTCTAACCGTCAAGTCAAACAGATTCTGGAGAAAGTGGTCAGAACCAATAGAAAGAATTGGGCTTTGAAGCTCGATGATATCGTGTGGGGGTTCCGGACCACGTACAAGACGGTGTTAGATATGTCACCGTATCAAATTATCTATGGGAAGCCGTGCCACTTACCTGTAGAGATTCAACATAAAGCGTTTTGGGCTTTGCGAAGCTTGAGCTTAACACTCAAGGATGTGAGGGAGTTGAGGATTACTCACATCAATCTTTTGGATGAGTTTCGGAGTCGTGCGTACAAGAATACAGAGATCTACAAGGAAAAGATTAAGAGGTGGCATGATTCGAAGATCTCGTACAAGGAGTTCAAGTAAGGAGATGAGGTATTACTCTTTAACTCTCGTTTAAAGCTTTTTGCAGGCAAGTTGAAGTCGAAGTGGACGGGACCATTCATGATTCATCGAGCCTTAGGAGGGGGAGTTTTGAGCTCATTGACAAGGATGTAGACATTTTTACGGCGAATGGACATCGCTTGAAGCATTATAGGTCGTCGGATGATGTTTGTGTCATTTTTGTGGATACCTTGATCTAAGTTGGTACCGTCGTGACTCTCCAACGTTAAACATGAGCGCCTGTAGGGGGCTTTCCCTCTTGTTTTATTATTTTATTTCATTCGTGTGTGTAAGAAATTTTTATATTTGAAGTGCTTACTTATCGGCAATTACATCTCTTTGCAAACTTAGTTTTGACTGTCGTTTCTACTAAGTTTGGGGGGGTGTGATGTACTTACCTCAGTAAGCATCGATAGTATAATATTTTCTTTGTGATGTTTGTTAGGGGAGTTGGTTTTTGCGCCATATTTAAAATTTTAATCGATTTTGATGTGACGATTTTTTACAACTTGCCTAATGTTTAGTGGATTTTGGTTGTGTTTTCTTTTACGGAGTTACTCATGAATAATATTTTGTGGAATAATTTTTGATGAAGTTGTGCTCTAGTTGGTACCTAATGATTCGTATTGAAGTTCGAAGTGTGTAGGGATTGAAGAACACTCAGTTTTGAAGCTTAGAAGGGTGGTTCGACCAAAGCCAGGGTAGGTTCGACCAGTGCCAGGAGGTCGAACCGAGCAGAGGAAGTCGAACCGACACAGAAAATCATCCAGTGAGGTGGTTCGATCTTATCATTGATGGTTCGATCTGTTTAACAGATCGAACCAAGGTCGAACTCGTGACCTAAAACTTACAATAGGGTGGTTTGACCTAAGCCATTATGTTTCGACCTGTTCAGAAGGTCGAACCTGAGGTCGAACCAGTCCGTTCAGAGCACTCTATTTTTCAGGTGATAGGTTCGACCAAAATAAGAATGGTTCGACCTGTTCAGAAGGTCGAACCCAGGTCGAACCAAGAGAAGCAGTTGTCCAGAAGGTAGGTTCAACCTCGTCATTCATGGTTCGACCTGTTCCGCAGGTCGAACCCGAGGTTGAATCAAGTCAGGTACGCGATTTAAGTTCAATTTTTCAGAAAGGTTCGATCACTTTTTAAATTCATCAAACCTCGAACCCTCTCCGAACCTCTACACCTTTGCACAAATTCTTCAATTACACTTGATTTTGCATCGATTACACAACACTACACTCTTAATTCTTGAATTGGGCGCGGATTTGGGCGGTTTTCGTCGCGAATTAGGGCTTCAGTCGCGCATTTTGAGTGTTGTGTGCCAATTTTTGATTGTTAACCATGGGCAAGACTAAAGGTACGTTTTTTTCAACTCAATTATCCTAGGATTCAAGTTTATTGCAAGAAATGTGTTGTGGGTAAGTTGATTGATGTTGATCTTGGTTGAATTTCATGGTGATAATGGATATTGTTGAATCGATTCATATGAATTCATGTTTATTGGTTTGAGATTGCTTGATTATGGATAGAACTTGAGTTTTATTGTCGATTGATCAAGGATATAATGCATCTAGAAGAATGAGCATGTTAATTAGGTTTAAATTGTTGATTGGAGTTGTTCATGAAGTTCAGTTGTTGAAATTCTTGTTGAATGGCTTGAATTGGTTGATGCATGCTTGTTGTTTATGATTTGAAGATTAAAGGGAGTGTATTTGAAGATGTTTTGAGCATATTAAATAAGCAAGTGGTGTTGAGATGATAGTTGGAGTTGATTAAGCATGGATGCTTGAAGTCTTGAGTAGAGTATAGGATATGCTAGTCAAGTACTTGTGTTCTTGTCTTGTTGGTTGTATTGAAGTATTTATTTTCAGGAAAGGGACAAGGATCAAGTAAAGGTAAAGGTAAGGCAGAGGAAGCAAGATCGAAGAAGAGGCATGACAGGCCTTCGAATGTTGATACGGTGACAAAGAAGCTGAGGCTACAAGATCGTTTACCCGAAAACTTCAAGATTCAAATGCAAGATTGGGATGAGATCAAAGAAAAGTGGGAAGAAGTCTCAGACAAGATAGCTCGCACTCGATACCAAGATGATGAGGCGATGAGGACAATGAGAATTGGGAATGACATCTTTTGGATGTTCGATCAAGTGGGTGATTGGCGCTATTTTCACCTAGATTTTAGTGTCTTTTTATATGTATTTTCGTATTATTTTATCCGTATTTGTATGTTATTTGGTTGTGTTTTGTATTTTTATGGAAATATGTGTGAATGAGCTTAAACTTAATATTTTCAATTTTTATTGGATGCTAGATATGATAAGAAAGGCATAGGAAAAAGCAGATCTAAATTTGGAGTTGAAACGAGGAAGATCGAGCCGAAACAGTGAGAGATGAGAAGAAGCTGCACAACACGGGCCGTGTACAGTGCACGACCCTGTCAGAATGGCCGTACGCTGACACCCGAAACACCAACTTGGCCACACCTGTGGCCGAGTGCAGAACACGACCCGTGCCCAGTACAGACACACGGTCGTGTACCGCGCACGGGCCTATCCAGAAAGCCGTGTTAGGACGTCAGATTATACAACACGGCCACCCTTGTGGCCGAGTGCGGAACACGACTCGTGCGCTGTGTTAGAACACGGGGCGTGCGGCGGAGCTCGAGCCATGTTGGTGCAAAAACGCAGAAAATTGCTGAAATCTTCTAGAAGGCCCACATGGGGTATAAATAGACCCCATTTTCAATATTTTGAGAGATCAGATCGGATTTCCCATCCTCTACACACACATCACACACCTTTCCTTCAATTTCACACCATAATCTCCATCCACCTTCATCCATCTTGATCCATCTTCATCATCTCCATTAATTCTCCATCAAAACTTCATCCCTTCCATTGGGTGTTAGAGATCTCAAGAAATCAATAGCTAGAGAAGAAGACCCATGAGTATTGAAGATCTCCTACAAGAAATTATTGGGGAAGATTTACATCTCCTTTGATTTTCTTTTGGATTTAGACTATGGATATTTGTAATGAATCATTTATGTGTTTTGTTACTTTTATCATGTTAGGCTAATCCCTCTAGTGGGATTGAGGACATGAAGAGCATATGAGATTTATATTATCATGTGGATTAAATTGGTTTTTGATTTAATTGATGTTGATTTCTATTCATGGAGTTTAATTGTCTTGATGTTGTGATGGCATGGTTTGTTATTCATAATTGATTATTGGTTTAATGGATTGTTGATCAATGAATTGATTTATGGTAATTAAATGCTATCATGATGCTCATGTATGTATTGCTTGGAGTGAGACGGAAACGACCCTCTATAGTATTAGGAAGGCATGATTAGACATCGAGTTTGGGTTTGACCGAAAGGATATTTGAATTCGATGAGGGGAACCAATCCATTCGTTGGCCTTAGTACACAAAAAGGGAGAGTTTACTCTAACTAGTACCTAGATGGAAGGGGTTAATGTTGGGCTTTGATCTTAAGTGCTTTTGGGAGTCTAAAATGGATCAACAACCTTTGTAACCCGAAAGGGAGCTTAGGATACAATCGTGATCACCCTTAGTCTACATCAATTAAGTTGGATTCCTTTTGCATGATAGTATGAATTGAGTATGCTTGGATGTTTCTAATCCCATGTTTTTCATCCTTGAACTTTAACACCTATCCTCTTTTATTTTCATTCATCTTCAATTGTCGTTTCTCTTATTTACTATTTTTATTTACTTGCTACTTGCTTAAGTGGTTAATCAATCTCAAAACCCCCTATCATCTTTACAAAAACGACATGAACATGAGCTCACGTATTTTGCTAGTCCGAACATAACTCCTTTGTGGATTGATAATTTTTCTTGGGATATACTACTACAACGATCGAGTATTCTTGCTCGTGAGTGCTACAAAAATAATCAAACAAGAAAATGGCGCCGTTGCCGGGAAGAGTTTGACGGACTAGTCTAGTACTGTGTTATTATTTTAGTTGTTCTTGATAAGGATACTTTTTATTTTATTTTTACTTTGTTTACTATTGTTGTTTGTGGTCTCACTCTTTGAATTTTCGTAGGTGTTTTATGATCACAAGATCAAAGGGAAATCAATCGATCATTCCTTTGAATTTGGAGATAGAAAAGACCGCGCGACAAAGGAAGCGAGAGAGACGAAAAGCTAGAAAAGGAACAAATATGGAGAATCAATGTGGAGACAATGCTAATCATAACCTACCACAAGATCCATTACAAGATCAAAGGGGGGTACAAGAAGGAGTGCAAGAGAATCAAGCGGAGATGTTTAGGAATTTCATTGCTCAAAATCAAGAATATATGCAATTGCTTGTCAATCAAGAAGCTCAAAGGATACTCCAACAACAAGAGGCACAACCACATGTTAGTAGAAATGTCCAAGAGATGGTTAATATGTTCAATAACCAAGCTATGCAAGGAAATGTGCAAATACCTCAAGAGAGGCCAAGGCCTAGAGCAATTCGGGATTACTTCCAACCGAGAGCCGTGCACAATATGGTTCCCCCGGTTCAAGCTAATGATTATGAAATTAAGACCGGATTGATCAACATGGTCAAAGCAAATCAGTTTGGGGGAGGTCCTCTTGAAGACCCGAACACTCATCTATCTACTTTCTTGGAGGTTGCGAATACCGTCAAGATGAAGGGAGTGTCGGAAGATGCTACTCGAATGAGGTTGTTCTCTTTTTCTTTAAGAGACAAGGCTAAAGCATGGTATAATACAATTTCTTTGGGAAGTTGTAATACATGGGAAGATCTTGAGCAAAGATTCCTAAATAAGTACTTTCCTCCTTCGAAGACTCTCCAATTGAAAAGCCTTATCACTCAATTTAGGCAACTTCCGGATGAAAGTTTTTATGAAGCATGGGAACGCTACAAGGAGATGCTACGAAAGTGTCCTCAACATGATTTTTATGAGAATCAACAAGTGGCTTTCTTCTATCAAGGGTTGAGTGGACAACATCGGATGCATGTAGATGCCTCATCTGGAGGGTCTATATTTGGAGTGGATGCTATGAAAGCCATGGATATTTTTGAAGATATTGCAATGAATGCTTATGAATGGCCTTCCGAGAGAGTAATGGGAGGTTATGCATTTGGAAAGGTAGCTCAAGTGGAAAGTGTGAACAAAGTGAAGAGTGATGTGTTTCAAAATGAAGGAATGAAAGAATTCAATGAGAGCATCCAAGCTTTAACAAAGCAATTGAATTTGATCACGCAAGGAGTGAGTCAAGGGGGAAGCACAAGTGCTATTGTGAATGATGAGAACAATGTTATACAAAGCGTAGAGGATGTTGCCTATTTAGATAGGCGAAATTACCAAGGGAATTTCCAATATCGAGGGAATTTTCAAGGTAATTATCCTTCTAATCAAGGAAATTTTCATAGAGGTTATCAAGGTCCGAGGAAGCATGAAAATCTTTCCTACTCTAATCCTCAAGCCGCAGTTACATTTCCTCCGGGATTCGATCCAAGTGCCAAGCCATTGAATAGAGAAGGTAAGTCATCATTAGAAGAGACATTGCTAGCATTCATGAAAGATACAAGGGCTCAAATGGAAAAGAGATTTGCTCAGCTTGAGGCTAGAATGGAGGAGAATGAACGGAAATCCGACAATAGGATGAGATCTTTTGAGTATCAAATGGGGCAAATTTCTTCTTCCGTGTGATCACAACACCAACAAGGAAAATTCCCATCTACCACGGAAATAAATCCAAAAGAGCATTGCATGTGCATAAAGGTGAAAGAGGATAGCTTGGTTGAAGAAGGATTGGTGGATTGCACGGTGGATGAAGAAAAAGATGAAGCAAAGAGAATAGAAATTGAGTTAGAAGAAAAGAGGAAGAAATGGAAAGAAGAGCACGTACCTAAGTGGAAAAATGCTAAGGAGAAAAGGGAAAAAGAAGAGGAATATGAACGTGATTATTGGGGAATTTCTATTATTCCTTATCCAATACCGTATCCTCAAAGATTTGTTAAAAAAGAAAAGATGGAGGAATTTCAAAAGTTTGTTGAAACTTTGAAGAAGAAATATGAGGAGAGAAAGAAAGCGAAGCTAGTTGAAACAAATGAACCATTGCATGAGGAGCCTTCTATGAAAGTTGGTGATCCGGGGAAGTTTGTTATCCCTTGTGAAGTTGAAGGAAAGAAGGTGGTGAATGCATTGTCTGACTTGGGAGCTAGTGTGAATGTTATGCCTCATTCTCTCTTTGAAGAATTGGATATTGGAGAGCTCAAGCCTTCCACTACATGCCTTCAAGTGGCGGATGGATCAACTATTAAGCCCTTAGGGGTAGTGGAGGATGTAGTGGTTGAAGTGAAGAAGTTGACTTTTCCGGTGGATTTTGTTGTCTTGGAGATGAAGGTTGATCCTCAAACACCTATGATCTTGGGAAGACCATTCTTAGCCACGGGAAAAGCTCATATTGATGTGGAAAGAGGAGAACTTTCTTTGAGTTCAAATACGGAGAGTGTTACATTTTCATGTAACAAGGCAAGAAAGAAGGATGATTCTTACCTCAAGCCTCCAATCCTACCTCCGGATGATCTTCATGGATTTAAAAATTCTTACTCTTTTAGATCTTCTAATTCTCTTTTTCATGATTATATTGACGATTTTAATCTTAACTTATCTTTGCTTGATATTTATAGGAACGAGGACTCGGACATCGAATTGGTTGATAAGGGAGAAATTCAACTGCCTTATGGAGACGAAGCATTGCTATCAAAAATTCTTCCGGATGATTTGATAATTATAAGCAAGAATGGAGAAATCATGTTGATGGAAAAGAAAAGAGCCAAGAAATTTCTCAAAGTGAAGATGAGGCCCGATGGGGTCTTGGATTTCTCCGACTGTTAAGAGCTTACATTCGTCCGGCTTGAAGACGTTAAACTTAGCGCTAAATGGGAGGCAACCCATTCTTTTTATCTTTGATGCTTGTTTGTTTTGGCCTTATAGGTTGATTGTGCTCATGGAGAAAAATACAAAGAAAAGAGAAGTGCTCCATGGATTCGAGTAAGGATGTCTCACCACTTTTTGCAAACTTAAGTCTTAACTCTTGTTTCGATTTAAGTTTGGGGGGAGAGTGTATGGTGTGACTCACTACTTGAGTATGATTCTTGTAAAATTGGGTCAATTTTAAAATTTTTCTCATGAGTCTGGGTTTGATTTTGGTATGATTGGTGGTATTGAAGTGCATGATAGTCCATATTTATAATGAAATTGTTGAACTAATGGTGTTTGTTGAGTGTTTGAGCATGAATGAGAGGTATTGGAAGCATGATTGAGCTTGAAGCTAACGCTTTCCTTACCAAATGCCTATTGAGGGAGTACTCTACAACTTATCATTTTATTACTTGAAATGAATTGATTTTGATTTGGATTGTTGTGACTAGCATGCTACTTCATGTGTTATGTTTGTGGGAGGTTTACTTTCGTATATTAGGATTTCCTTTTCAATAAAGGTTGGGATGAATGTGTGCTTAATTTTCTTATGGATGATGGTATTTTGTGTTTTTGCTTGTTTTGTGTTTTTGTTGTGTCTTGTTTGTTGAGTCCTTATTTGTATGTTGTGTGTATTTTCATTCTTGTCTTGGGATGTTTGGTGGTTTGTTTAGGGATGTCGTGAGTCATTTTTGAACGTGAGTGATGATAGGTTGTGGTGATAAGTGATGACAAACTATGATTAAGAATCCCTATACTTTCAAATTGTGACATGTTTTACTTAACTTGTTCAATTTTGAGATGAATGTGGTGTAATAAGTTCCTTAAGGTCCGAGCACAAGCTTGTGAGCATTTGAGCCTCAACCATGCATACATGGTATTTCTTCATGAGTGGATCGATTGTGTTTGATAAGTTAGAACTTGCTCAAGGACTATAGGAACGAGCCCGATTAGTGGAGATTGGTGAAATGATCTAGGGACATCCTTGTTATTATAGTCATTGCCATATATGTTCCTACCTTGAACATCATCCTTAGTCAACCACTTTGAGCCTATAAGCCTATTTCTTGTGAATTTAGCACATTACAAGCCTTAATTACCCATTCAAGCTTATATATACCTTTGTGTGGGTGATTGAGGAGATGGTAGCTAGAAAGGATTGATTGATTAGCAAAAGAAGAAAAAGGAATGGTAAACAAGCAAGAAAAAGGATGAAAAGAGCAAAAGTAAGAAATGGACATGCAACCTCAAAGCAAGAGAAAGAGTAAAGCAACATCAAAATGCTCAAGTAAACAAAATTCAAAGAAAGGAAGCATGCAACAAAAGAAACTCAATCCTAGGGAAGTTAATGAATAGTGCTTGAGATTTGTAAAGATAAGCAAGGAAGAAAAGAAAGTGAAGAAGTTGAGGAAATTGGCCATCTCTTTGATTACTTACACATGATTAGTCACTCTTATCCATATACTTCCTACCTTACCAAAAAGCCTATCATTACATCCTTAATGAAAGACATTTTTGATCATTGATTGAAACTTTGGTGGTTTGTGAATGTAGTCCACGAGCAAGCTTATGTGAGGCTTTACCCTACTTGAAGCCAATCGGTTGATGAGTGTTGCTTTACCCTACTTTAAAGAGTGTTGAGAGACATTTATAACATATGTGAGGCTTGGACAAAAAAAAAAGGGACTATATTACATTTTATTCTCTTGTGATTGAACTTGCTAATTCTTCATGTTATGATTTTAATGTTGTAGGATGACTTAGCATAGTTTGTAGTTGTTATCGCTAACGATGTGTTATTACTTATGTTCATTTAGTCTTTTTCTAGGTGAAAATTTCTCCTTTTGGTTTGTCATTTTCGTTGCTCGGGGACGAGCAACACCTTAATTTTGGGGGGTTTGATTGGCGCTATTTTCACCTAGATTTTAGTGTCTTTTTATATGTGTTTTCGTATTATTTTATCCGTATTTGTATGTTATTTGGTTGTGTTTTGTGTTTTTATGGAAATGTGTGTGAATGAGCTTAAACTTAATATTTTCAATTTTTATTGGATGCTAGATATGATAAGGAAGGCATAGGAAAAAACAGATCTAAATTTGGAGTTGAATCGAGGAAGATCGAGCAGAAACAGTGAGAGAGGAGAAGAAGCTGCACAACACGGGCCGTGTGCAGCGCACGACCCTGTCAGAATGGCCGTACGCTGACACCCAAAATACCAACTCGGCCACGCCTGTGGCCGAGTGCAGAACACGATCCGTGCCCAGTACAGACACACGGCCCGTGCACCGTGCACGGGCCTGTCCAGAAAGCCGTGTTAGGATGTTAGATTACACAACACGGCCACTCCTGTGGCCGAGTGCGGAACACGACTCGTGCGCTGTGTTAGAACACGGGGCGTGTGGCGGAGCTCGAGCCGTGTTGGTGCAAAAACGCAAAAAATTACTGAAATCTTCTAGAAGGCCCACATGGGGTATAAATAGACCCCATTTTCAATATTTTGAGAGATCAAATCGGATTTTCCATCGTCTACACACACATCACACACCTTTTCTTCAATTTCACACCATAATCTCCATCCACCTTCATCCATCTTGATCCATCTTCATCATCTCCATTGATTCTCCATCAAAACTTCATCCATTCCATTGGGTGTGAGAGATCTCAAGAAATCAATAGCTAGAGAAGAAGACCCATGAGTATTGAAGATCTCCTACAAGAAATTATTGGGGAAGATTTACATCTCCTTTGATTTTCTTTTAGATTTAGACTATGGATATTTGTAATGAATTATTTATGTGTTTTGTTACTTTTATCATGTTAGGCTAATCCCTCTAGTGGGATTGGGGACATGAAGAGCATATGAGATTTATATTATCATGTGGATTAAATTGGTTTTTGATTTAATTGATGTTGATTTCTATTTATGGAGTTTAATTGTCTTGATGTTGTGATGGCATGGTTTGTTATTCATAATTGATTATTGGTTTAATGGATTGTTGATCAATGAATTGATTTATGGTAATTAAATGCTATCATGATGCTCATGTATGTATTGCTTGGAGTGAGACGGAAACGACCCTCTATAGTATTAGGAAGGCATGATTAGACATCGAGTTTGGGTTTGACCGAAAGGATATTTGAATTCGATGAGGGGAACCAATCCATTCGTTGGCCTTAGTACACAAAAAGGGAGAGTTTACTCTAACTAGTACCTAGATGGAAGGGGTTAATGTTGGGCTTTGATCTTAAGTGCTTTTGGGAGTCTAAAATGGATCAACAACCTTTGTAACCTGAAAGGGAGCTTATGATACAATCGTGATCACCCTTAGTCTACATCAATTAAGTTGGATTCCTTTTGCATGATAGTATGAATTGAGTATGCTTGGATGTTTCTAATCCCATGTTTTTCATCCTTGAACTTTAACACCTATCCTCTTTTATTTTCATTCATCTTCACTTGTCGTTTCTCTTATTTGCTATTTTTATTTACTTGCTACTTGCTTAAGTGGTTAATCAATCTCAAAACCCCCTATCATCTTTACAAAAACGACATGAACATGAGCTCACGTATTTTGCTAGTTCGAACATAACTCCTTTGTGGATTGATAATTTTTTTTGGGATATACTACTACAACGATCGAGTATTCTTGCTCGTGAGTGCTACAAAAATAGTCAAACAGTGGGTATCTGGAGGTTTATGGAATTAAAGAGGCCGACATACTTCCATGTTACAGCAGAAGTAGTTTGCTCATTTGAGATGGTGAAGGACCCACTTGGGTACCCGTATCAGTGTACGTTTCAGCTAGGTGGAGCAAGAAGGAGATGGACGTCTGAGGATTTTAATGAGCTGTTTGAGAGCCTTTGGGGATCCCTCGTTTGGAGAATGCTGGGTTCAACGCTAATAGGTTTTGGAGGGAGATTACAGGGGAGACCGGAGATTACAAGATCAAACAGGCTCGTGCTTTCTCAATAAAGAATCCAGTTTTGAGGTACATGGACCGTGTCTTGAGCAACACGTTGTTCGCCCGCTCAGAGGGGAGTGTTGTGTCTAGAGGAGAGCTTTACGCCTTGTGGTGTATGCTAAATGGGGTGCAGTTTAATGTTGGAGCTTATTTCATTGCACAGCTACATCGATACAGGACCATTGGGTTTCAAAAGGTGAATATTGGAGGGTTACTGATGATCGTGGCTGAGCATTATAACTTGGATTTCACCGGCATCACACCAGTTATAGGAGAGCCCGATTTGGCGATGTTTACATGCATGAAGGGAGGATTTGCCCACTTCAGAAATGGAGATTGGTTCTTCACGAGGGGACTCAAGCCCTTCGATTTCATGTTCCCTTTCGACGTGAGCAATTTGACAACCATTCGGGTGGCGAGGAACAAGTTGATGGATTCTCTCAGACACAATGCCTTATCTGTGACAGTGAAGTCGGGTGATGATTGGAGGACTGTATCGCAGATGTGTGCGGATGGTAGGATGGCGGAGTTACAGCAGATTGTTGATCAAGGAGAGTTCCGTCCACCACAGCAGCCTGAAGAGGAGCATTTAGAGGAGGAGCATCAGGATGAGGAGATGCCAATGCAGCACGACGTACCTCAGCATGAGCCATCACCGCAGCAGCAGCGGGCTGTCCCAAATAATACACGGGAGTAGCTCCGCCTTATTCATGAGCAGCTGGTCGCGATCGTTGCTAGCCAGTAGGAGACAAATCGACAGCTCGCGCTCACCAACACCAACTATGCTACGCTGAATGAGAGGACACTGCCTTGAATGAGAAAGTTGGTAAGTTGGGTGATCGAGTTGATTACTTGGATAGACACATCGGTGATCTGCATCGGATTGTGGAGCGGAGACTTGATGATGAGGATGATGATGATGAGGATGATGATGCTCCGAAGGAGTAGTTTTTCAGGTTTTCTCCGATTCATCTTGTCTCCATTCTTCTTTTTATCTTTACAGGTTGGGTTGTGATTCATGCGTGAGTGGAATATATAAGTGATATCTTGTATGATTGATTGGGTATGAGCTTATTGATTTTGTGCATTCATATGTTCATGTGTTAATTTCTATTGATGAAAAACATGTATAATTTGATAAGTATATTGAATTCTTGTGGAATTGATCTTAGTTATGTGCTATGAGGAGTACTTAGGATTCTATTTACCTATGTGAGGATTTGAGCCTTGATAATCATGCTTGATCATGATTGCTTTATTCTTGAGAGGATCATTCATATGAACGTATTCTAGAACTTGGCTTGGAGTCTTGTGTGAGACTTATGATTGATAAATTACTAGGACATGATCTTAGGCCATTATTTTGTGATTAAGTTACTTAGCCAAATTTTATCCTTCCTAATGATCTTATTAACCTTTGGATGCCCTGTTGAGCCGTTAAAGCTTTTTCTTTGGTAGCCGAAGTAAATAATCTTATAAACCTTTACGTGAGCCTTGATTGACCTATTCATTGGTAGGGAGAGTTGAGGTGAGTAAGTGTTGCAAGAAGAAAAAGGATGATAGAATATGGTAGATGAAAAGAACATGGTTAAATCTTATTTAGGGGTAGTGCCGGAAACTGGTACCTCGATTGTTTTTATACATGGTGCATGAAGCTTAGTAGCTGATGGCCTATACATGAGAAGAAGGGTAGTGCCTAAAACCGATACTCGAATTGTCTAAAGAGATGATGTTGATGCACAGAAAAGAAGGAAAATTCATGAGAAGAAGAGGAGAAGTTGGAGGAGATATTGCAGCAAGAAGAAGAATTCGAGAACCTCCAAGGTAACTCTCTACTAGTGTCTTAAGTTACTTATCTAAGTCCAAATTTTCTTACCTTTTTCCAAAGAGCCAACATTACAACCCAAAAACAAGTCCTTTGTGATCCTAGTGAAGAGTAGATTATAAGTTGATTTTTGAGACCTTTGCCAAGCTTATGGTTACGAGTGAATATGGATTGATATGAGTGTTTATATTAACCTATATAGTGCCTCACGCACTTGAGTGAAAGAGAATAAATACTTATCTTGTGAGCTAGATTACTTAGTACTCCGAATGGTGTGTGATTGGATTGGTTTTGCATGAGTGATATATATGAAGCAATTAATACTTGTTTGATTTAATGAAGTTGCATGTGTGATATGTGTTGTACTTGATCTTGGTGAATTATACACGACTCCTGTGGTTTGATTTGGTTGCCTCGGGACGAGCAACATGTAAGTTTGGGGGTTTGATGAGTGTGTAAATTCACAAGTTTGGCATCACGTTTTATGCTAGTTTTGGAGAGTTTTGAGGTGGAGATAGGTGGAAAACCTATATATATTGTGAATTAGCATGAATCAGGTGTTAGTGGAGCTATTTGAGTGATTTTCATAGCAAAATCGGAGTGAAAGTACCAATAATCGAAGAGACGAAGTCGAGACCACACGAACCGCCAAGGAGAGAGGTGGGTTCGACCTGTTGGAGGAGGGTTCGACCTCTCCTGCAGGTCGAACCAGCATTGCAAAGTGTGCAGAAGGAGGGTTCGACCACAACTCAAATGGTTCGACCTGTCTATTAGGTCGAACCATGGTCGAACCAGTTCGCGAGAAGTGTGATTCGACCATGACGTTGGGGTTTGACCTGACAGTTGGTCGAACTAGGAGAAGAAATTGTCCAGTGTTGGGGTTCGACCTGTGGTTCGACCAAGACCCGAGGGGTTCGACCTGTATAAGAGGTCGAACAAAGTACAGAATACTTCCAGTAGGTGGGTTCAACCTGTGGTTTGACCTGCGGCTAGTGGTTCGACCTGTTTGCTGAGGTCGAACCGTCATGCGGGAACTTACCTTATCCGGATTTTCGAGGCCGAAACGCATGGGATTACTTAAAAAGCCCATTCCAAGTCCTAGAGACGTGATTACAAGTATAAAAGAAGGCTTATGCAGTCAAGGAAATCATCATATATATCAATCACCAACAACACAATACAAGCGAGTTTAGAGAGCGTAAGAACGTGAAGCGCAAGAGGAGATTATGAGAGCTGTGACAGAGGTTCAGCTGGAGATTCAAGTAAGATTGGTCCATCTAACCATGATTGTTCCTAGATCAATCATGGGCTAGAGCCACTTCGGTAGTTCTAGGGTTATGAAGGTTTCATGAGTTGATTTGTATTTCGTATGTATACTCCGTACAACACTACTTGTGGTTTAGTTTATATAAGATTGTGCATTTTTAATCCATACTCATAGTTGTTTTGTGCATTAATAATCGTTGTGTAGAGTCTGAATGCATAACATGGTTATTGATTGAGTGCGTTCACTAATGAGCCGGATTTATTGTTATAATTCTAAGTGAAGGTATTCCGAGATTTTATTAGAATCATCTTATATGCATGTTTGTTAATTGAATTGAATTCGGGTTAGCAAGTAGGATTAAGAGTATAACTTTATAGTACCTAAAAAGAGAGATCAAATCGGATTAGAGTACTAAGTGCACGGGAAATAATTGATTATGATAGTACCTAGAAAGGGAGGTAAAGTATACATCTTGCTCTGAGGATACTCACACGTGTCAAAAGCTTATCTATTTGTGTCTATAGAATAGATTTGCATGGTCTAGCGATGCGTCCATAAACCACAAGGCAGAGTCGGACATCGACGCACGAAAGTATGAATTAACGAATGAAACTGGATGGCCTGGCGAACTACCTATCATCTTATTTGATCACAACTCTTCTCTTGTTCTTGTTATTTATTTGCTATTTTAATTGTTACTTAGTTTTCAAACCAACAATTACAATTCTCAACATAGTCATAATTGCTAGAAAATAACTAAAGTAATATTTATCCGTCCCGTGGATTTGATATTTAACTTGGTCACCTTCGAAACTACAATTGATATCCTTCATACTTGGGGATTAAAATTGTGTGTTGAGAAAACGCTCATCACGCGCCGTTCTCCTTGTCGTCGATTTTCTGCGCCACTCACCTGGTAGCCATTATTGCTAGTGAGTTACATTTGGTTTAATTTAGAATGCGCTTGCTAAATTTTTAGGCTTCTTGATGTTTAATCTGTTTGCATCATTTTTTTTAAGTTTTTGTGTACTCGTGTGAATTTCAGGTGCCATACTGCACTTCTTTTAACCTTTTTTCTGTCTTCAAATCTTATTTGATTTAACTACCTGAATCGAGAGACATGTTTCTTTTTCACCTCTATGTTTTCCTTTTGTTGTTTGACACTAGTTGTAGCTGGAAATAAATAGGATGTTGTCTCAGGTGACTACATAGTTCTATCGATTATATAACTTGATTGTATTTCATGATTCGCCCTTCTAAGATTATATGTTTCAGTTCTGGATTACTTTGAAATTATATCCGCTTTGATGGATGAGTGTAGTTCGGGGTTTATGATTTTAGAATTGAATTGGAACTGCTTGGATTTGAAATTGATGTTTACAGTATGTTGTATGCTGCCATCCGTGTGGTTCTCTTGGGGCAAGAAGTTCTTATATGGCCTTAAGTAGTTTTATGTCAGATATTATTGTTGCTTCAAATATATTGTTTATTTACAAATACATTTGAACCGCGTCAATGCCAAATACTCCGACTCTGTCAACACAAGACTTGTCTACTATTCCAACATATTAGATCCACATCGTGCTAATTTGGGAGTGGAGACCGTTTAAGCTCTACTTTGTGGAGAGAATTGGTTGCACTCTCATTATAATATAAAAAGAAAACAAAAGGTAAAACAAAGAACATTACTTTTTAGTTGTTCATATATATGTTCTTGTTGTGCTCAAGTGTACATTTAATTACTTTGAAGTTTCATCATATATTTTTCCTATGAAAAGGGGACTTCCGAGATTCAAGAAGTGGAGCTCAAGTAGGTGGTTTGGAAAGGTAAAATAGAAAATATGTCTTTTTATTTGGACATGTGGTTTAACTACCCTATCATTTTCGTACTCATATTCCTCATATTCGGGATTCGCTTCATTTATATCTGCAATCCATGCTAATAGAAAAGCGAATATGAATATAAAGATTTTATCATTATTGGAAAGTCAACTTTGAAATTCCATGTTTATTTAATGGAGTATAAATTTTCTATGTTTGATATTGATGTACTATAATTTGATTTTTAAATACTCCCTCCGTCTGCTTCTAAGTTGTCAATTTTACTATTTTGGCGTCCACTTCAAATGTATCAATTTTCCCTATTTAATAAAAAAATACATAATATGACCCACCACTTCTCTCTAATACAACTACCCACTTTACATATAATAATAATACTCCTTAATCCACGTACAAAAAGCAAACGGACACCTTAGAATTGGACGGAGGGAGTATATGTTTTTATGTGCTATGGTGTTATGCAAATAATACAAGTAGTGTAAATTTTTAGTGTTGTTTCCAAAATTTTATACTCTTATCACATTAATACTAAATTCCCAGTTTCAAAGGTATGAAGGAAGATATTTGAGTTGTAGATTTATATAGGAGAAAAAAACTGAATTGTTGGTGGAGTTTGGAATCATTAGCCTAATGCTAGTCCAGAATGTTTAGTTGATAGTTAAATGGTCTATTACTTTTATAAAACTTGGAGTAAGATACTTTATTTCTTAACTTGTTACATCTATTCCTATGATGGTGTTTAGTACTTCAACTCTCCATTTAAGACTTTAAGTAAATATGTTAATTATTATAATTTTTTAAATTGTTATGCAACATGTTATTAATAATTTGAAGTTTGATTATATATTTTTCCATGTAAATGATATATTTTCCCATGTAAAAGGTGACTTCGGGATTCAAGAAGTGGAGCTCAAGTTGGTGATTATGTGATTTGTATGGTTTGTAATGTATTTGGCTCATGGATTGTTAGTTGATTGGTCTTTATGCGAACCATTAATCATTTTAAGTATGTAGGATTATGTATTAAATATATTATTATTTGTAGTTGGTTATGTAAGATGTTTATGCTGAATCGCTGATTTACTGTTGATTTAAAAAATTAGCTAAAAAATGAAAAAAATTCAGCTTAACGAGCTCGAACTAATGACAAGTTTTTATCGAACCGAATTCGAGTTCGAGCTCAAGTTCGATTTTATTTATTCAGTAAAAATATTTCGAGCTGAGCTCGCAAACTGTTCGTGAGCTATATATTTTACTTATGAGCCGAGCTCGAGCCTAAAAAATAAAGTTTGAATCGAGCTTGAGCCGAGCTTGAGCCCATTGAAAAAATATGCGAGCCGAGCTCAATCTCAGAGATGTTCGGCTTGGTTTGGCTCGTTTACATCCTTACGGCGCTGTCGCCTCTGATGATTTCCTCAATCAAAATAATCCATGTACACCTGCCACCGCGGCTCTTTCAGATCTTTGCTAAGCAAACGAGAAAATATCAATTTTTGTCCTATATTTTTTACAAAATTCAATTTTAGTCCTGTAAATTTAGTATTTTCAATTTTAGCCCTTTTAACTTTGATTTTGGTCCTATAACTTTTAAAATTTCAATTTTAGTCCTATAAGTTTCAAATTTAGTCCTATATCTTTTTGAATTATCAAAATTAGTCATTAATCTTTTGAAATATGATATAATTTGTAATAGGATTAATTTTGATAATTCAAAGAGATATAGGGCTAAATTTGAAACTTATAGGACTAAAATTGAAATTTTAAAAGATACATGACCAAGATTGAAAATAATAGGGCTAAAATTGAAAACAGTGATTTTCATAACCGGTTGGACCGGCCGGTTGAACTGGGAACCGGCCTCTAAACCGGTCCAAAACACCTCTAAAACCGTTTTTTGAGTTGAACCGTTTGAACCGGTCAAAACCGGGAAAATCGGTAAAACTGGTCCAACCGATTTTTGATTTTTTTTTCTTTTATATTTTTATATAATTTTACTTTTATTTTTATTTTTTTAAAAATATAATATTTAAATTTTGAATTAAATTATGTGATTTTCGTGGAGTTGTGCACCAAATGTATAGCAATTTGAGTATAAATTATGTAATATTGTATTGATAGAATATATAAAAATATGTATAAAGTATGAATTATAAACTATAAATATTTTATCTAATTATATTTCTATATAAATTGAATTTTTTCTTTATAAAATAATTTTGATTATTATAAATTTTTTAATGATTTGTAATATTATAAAATATAATTGAAAATATGTAAAATTCAATTTTTCGATTGAACCGGTCCGACCGGTTGAACCTCGAACCGTTGCATCTCCGGTTCAGTCTCCGATCCGGTTATGAAACACTGATTGAAAATACTAAAAGTTACAGGATTAAAATTGAATTTGGTAAAAGATATATCACCAAAATTGATATTTTGTCCTAAGCAAACCCTCTAAAATTACATGAAGAGTTTGTCACATATATTACTTCCCAGAAATAATAAAATTAAAATCAATGCACATAGTTTGTAATTAAATCTACAATTAATCCACTAATATCCAATTCCAAGATCCACAACTGTTCAATTTATCGATCAATCCACAGAAAACATGGAATTAAATTCAAAATTCACTTTATGTTATTTCTCGCCAATTTTTTTATGATCTGCGCCAGCGACTGCAGAATGCACTTCACGATCGTATCAAGGAACGCACACGTCTCTTCCTTTGAATTCCCCGCCGTAGTATCCACCACATACGATTCCACCACCACCACCATGCCGCTGCATGAAGGGTCGTGACAGAGCGATAGTTCCGAAGGCGGTGCTCGCCGCCAACGATGCTGAAGCTCATCACGCGGTTCTCGTCGTCCAGGATTTCCAATCTCTCCGTGCTGCACGCCGCCGGGAGGGCGGAGACGACGTGCACCTCCCAGAGGGAGCCCACAACGCCGTCGCCGAGGATGACGTGATAGCTCTTGATGAACATCTTGTAGTCGTGCGGCTTGTCGAAGCGGCGGACGAGTGACCAGATAGTGTCCACTGGGGCGTCAATGGTTTGGACGGCGATGGAGCAGCACTAGTTGTGGGCCACGGCGTGGGTGTGGTGGTGGAGCAGGTTGTTTGGAAGGGATATGTCGCCGAAAATGGGCAGAGCCAGGTGGGCTTGGGTGGTTTGAGGTGGAAACGGGCGGTGGAGGAGGTGGCGTGATTGATGGGGTTTATTCAATGAAGCTGAAGGGAGGAAGGCATTTGGAATGAAGGGTGGACCACGTCAGATATCCTCCTTTAAAAAAAGAAAAAAAAAGAAATGCCACGTAGGCATGATCGGAAGTTTCACCCGTTACGGTCGGTAAAAATACGATAATGTGGAATTTTGTAAACTTAATGGATCAATTTCAAAAAATGTGAAACCGATAGACCAATTTCAAAATTAGAGAAACTTAATGGATAAAAAATTATATTTACCCTATTTTTTATTTGATATATTTCCTCATTTTTTAATTTTATATTTAATATAAAGAATACATTTATAAAAATAAATTTATACATTGGTTAATTAAAACATACTCCCTCTTAAGAGGGTAATTTTTCCATTTTGGTCGTCCCACCCAAAGAGTCTCATTTTATTTTTTACACATATGGGACCCACACATCACCTATAATACAATTTAAATATGGGACCCCACACTCTCACTAATACAACTACCAACTGCACATTAAATAATAATACTCCTTAATCTACGTGTAAAAAAGCAAATGACCCTTTCACACCGGGATGGAGGGAGTATACACTAAACATTATTATATTCCACATCAGTACAATCCACCAAAATCAACGATTAGAATTCCTCGACTGGTCACCCCACATCACAAACCACAACCAACAATTCTTCCACTCAAACACCAATCACGTTGAAACTTAAGATTGTTGGGTTGGGTTTCCAAATATGTGGAGAGCCCAAATCAATTCTGGCCCAACATCACATTCTAGCCCACCATCATCACATTCTGGCCCATCATCACTTGGCAGTAGAAATAGGCTGTGTGTGTTCGGGTGAAGGTAACACTCCAACTCCGAGAGCAAAACAAAAACGAGGGCAAAAAGAGGAGAGAACATCAGAACAGTGCAGAAGCAATAACCGGAGTTTCAACCGTCGGATCGAGCTGAAATTTTGTCAGCACGTTCGGAACTCGTGGAGGTACATTCTGAACGGTGGAGATCGTGTTTGGAGCTTTGGGTTGACGGGAATACGCCGAAGACAGAAGCAGATTTCTGGGCGATTCTGTTCTGCGCAGTCGAGGAGAAAGGGTCGTTTCTCACAAACTAACCGTTGGATCGAGCTGTAACTTGGACAGCACGTTCAGGACTCATAGAGGTTGATTCTGGACGGTGGAGATCGGATTCTGAGGGTTCTACAGTTGCGAACTCAGAACGTCAGTTTGCGTAGTTTGGTGAGGTCTTTCTAATCTCGTTGTTTGTTATCAAGTATTAATTGTCTTGATACGTTTGTGGTAGTTCGTCTGTGGTGGCAGATTGTAACTCTTGAACTTTGTCTCATAGTGAAGTTTTTGGTGGGCTTCGGTCCCGTGGTTTTTTACCTTCTCACATTGAGGAGGTTTTCCACGTTAAATTGATTGTGTCGTGCATTGTTGATTGCTTGCTTTATCGTGCATATTATTATTAGGATTGTTTCCTGCTAGATTCACACAAGAGAGGGATAATTGATCATTCCGCTGCGTAGACGAATAGTTTATTATTTGATTATTCGTGTGTTTATCCCAACAAAGTGGTATCAGAGCGGGTTTCTGCTCTGTGCCTTGTGGTGAATATGGAAACCAATACTAATAGAATGGTGAATCTCAATGGTTCCAATTATCATGTGTGGAAAGGCAAGATGGAGGATCTTCTTTATGTGAAAGATTATTATTTGCCTGTATTTGAAACTGAAAAGCCTAATGATAAAACGGATGAGCAATGGGCAATATTGCATCGTCAAGTATGTGGTTACATTAGGCAGTGGGTGGATGATAATGTATTGAACCATGTGAGTGGAGAAACACATGCACGATCATTGTGGAAAAAGTTGGAGGAACTGTATGCTAGAAAAACTGGGAACAATAAGTTATTTCTAATCAAGCAGTTGATGAATCTGAAATTCAAAGATAGCACTCCTATGACGGATCACTTGAATTCATTTCAGGGCATTATCAATCAATTGTCGGAAATGAATATCAAGTTTGAGGATGAAGTACAGGGCTTATGGCTTCTTGGTACATTGCCGGATTCATGGGAGACATTCAGGACATCTTTGTCTAATTCAGCCCCCAATGGTACCATTACAATGGATTTGGTTAAGGGCAGCGTTTTGAATGAGGAAACGAGGAGAAAATCGCAGGGCCCTTCACAGCAATCAGAGGTTTTGGTTACAGAGAAGAGGGGGAGAAGTAATAGTAGAGGTCCAACAGGCAAGCAAAAAGGCAGGAGGAGTAAATCCAACAGATACAGCAAGGTTGAGTGTTGGAATTGTAAAACTCCAGGACACATAGCAAAGTATTGCAGAAAACCCAAGCAAGATGACAAGAAAGAAAATGGGAAAGAAAGGAAGAATGAAGAAACGAAAGATAATGATCGAGTGTCTGCTGCAACAGGTGATTTTCTTATCTTTCGTGATTATGAAGTGGTCAATCTTGCATATGGTGAAAGCAGTTGGGTGATTGATAGTGGGGCATCCATACATGCAACATCTCGTAGAGAGATGTTCACATCCTACATGTCAGGTGACTATGGTAATGTTAGGATGGGTGATGATGGCTTAGCTAAAGCCATTGGCGTTGGAGATGTATGTTTGCGGACTAGTAATGGTGCTACACTAGTTTTGAGAAATGTGAAGCACGTGCCTGATCTTCGGTTGAACTTGATATCTGTTGGGAGACTTGATGATGAAGGTTTCTGCAGTGTGTTCTTCGATGGTCAGTGGAAGCTTACAAGAGGTTCTTTAGTTGTTGCTAGAGGTCAAAAACATTCTTCGTTGTATTTGATGCAAGCAAAGTTACTTGATGGCTCTATTAATGCAGTTAAGAATGAGGGGATAGTTGAGTTGTGGCATAGCAGACTCAGTCATATCAGTGAAAAGGGATTGAAGATTTTAGAGAAGAGAAATCTCATTCCAGACTTGAAGAATGCATCTTTAAAGAAGTGCTCTCACTGTTTGGCGGGAAAGCAGACTCGAGTTGCTTTCAAGACCTCAACTCCTACTAGAGCATCAGGTATACTCGATTTAATTTATTCTGATGTTTGTGGTCCTATGAAAACTAGAACTCTTGGTGGTGCTTTATATTTTGTTACTTTTATAGATGATCACTCAAGAAAGACCTGGATCTACACGTTGAAGACGAAAGATCAGGTGCTCGATGCATTCAAGCAGTTTCATGCCTTAGTTGAGAGACAGACTGGGAAGAAGTTGAAATGCATCAGATCGGATAATGGAGGGGAATATATTGGTCCTTTTGATGAGTATTGCAGAGAGCAAGGTATCCGACATCAAAAGACTCCTCCAAAGACTCCTCAGTTGAATGGTCTTGCAGAAAGGATGAACAGAACATTGGTCGAGAGAGTAAGGTGTCTGCTATCAGAAGCAGGATTGTCTTCATCATTTTGGGGTGAGGCTCTGAGTACTGTTGTACATGTTTTAAATCTTACTCCGTGTGTTCCTTTAGACTTTGATCTTCCAGATAGAGTCTGGTCAGGAAAAGATGTTTCCTATAATCATTTGCGGGTCTTTGGATGTAAGGCATTTGTGCATATTCCCAAAGATGAGAGGTCTAAGTTGGATATGAAGACTCGACAGTGTGTGTTTCTTGGTTATGGCCAAGATGATTTTGGTTACAGACTTTATGATCCCGTGGAGAAGAAGCTTATCAGAAGTCGGGATGTTGTGTTTGTTGAGGATCAAACCATAAGAGACATTGAGAAGACGGATAGCTCAGTTTCTACACCTGGTGATGACTTGATTGACTTGGAAATTGTTCCTCATAGTCAAGGTCAAGTAGAAGCTGAAGAGGAGAATCAGGATCAGCCTGATTTCGGTAATGATGAGCATGTCGATCATCCTTTGCATGATGAAGAGGATATCGATCAGCCGCAACCACCTGATGTTCCAGAACAGGAGGTTCAAGAACCACCTAGAAGAAGCAGTAGAGCTCGTGTACCTTCTAGGATGTATCCTCCTGATCAGTATGAGCTCTTGACCGATGGGGGAGAGCCTGAATGCTATGGAGAAGCAGTTCATGGAGAACACAGGAATGAATGGTTGGAAGGAATGCAAGATGAGATGAAATCCTTGCATGAAAATGACACATTTGATCTGGTGAAACTACCAAAGGGGAAGCATGCTTTGAAGAACAAGTGGGTGTACAGGCTAAAACAAGATGAACACACCTCAAAGCCTCGATTCAAAGCTAGATTGGTTGTTAAAGGTTTCAGTCAGAAAGAGGGAGTTGATTTTGAAGAAATTTTCTCTCCGGTTGTCAAAATGTCTTCTATCCGTTTTGTGCTTGGTTTGGCTGCTAGTCTTGACTTGGAGATTGAGCAGATGGATGTCAAAACCGCTTTTCTTCATGGTAAGCTAGATAAAGAGATATACATGGTGCAACCTGAAGGTTTCAAGGTGAAGGGAAAAGAAGACCATGTATGCAAATTGAAGAAGAGTCTATACGGTTTGAAACAAGCACCTAGATTGTGGTATCAGAAATTTGAGTCAGTTATGGGGGAGCAAGGCTACCAAAAGACTATTTCTGATCATTGTGTGTTTGTTCAGAAGTTCTCGGATGATGATTTTATTATATTATTGCTATATGTTGATGATATATTGATTGTTGGCAGGAATGTTTCAAGAATTGACAGGTTGAAGAAACAGTTGAGCAAATCCTTTGACATGAAGGATTTGGGGCCAGCAAAGAAAATCCTTGGTATCAACATCACCCGAGATAGAGCAAACAAGAAGCTGCACTTGTCACAGGAGAAGTATATTGAGAAAGTGCTTGAGAAATTCAATATGAGCAAAGCTAAAGTGGTTAGTTCTCCTGCTGCCACTCATTTTAAGCTTGGTGCTCATCATAGTCCTTCAACCGATGAAGAGAAGGAAGCAATGAGAAGAGTCCCATATGCTTCAGCTGTGGGAAGCTTGATGTATGCAATGGTGTGTACGAGGCCTGACATAGCTCATGCAGTTGGTGTTGTTAGCCGTTATTTGTCTAATCCGGGAAAGGAGCATTGGAATGCTGTGAAGTGGATAATGAGGTATCTACGAGGTACGTCTAGTTTGAGACTCACCTTTGGAGGTGGGAAGCCCGAGTTAGTTGGCTACACAGACTCAGATATGGGAACAGATGTGGACACCAGAAAGTCAATTTCTGCTTACCTAGTGACATTCGCAGGTGGCGCTGTGTCATGGCAATCAAGATTGCAAAAGTGTGTTGCACTCTCCACAACAGAATCAGAGTACATTGCTGCAACGGAAGCATGTAAAGAGGTGTTATGGTTCAAAAGGTTTATGGAGGAGATTGGATTGAAGCAACAGAGGTATGTAGTATTTTGTGATAGTCAGAGTGCTATCCATCTCAGCAAGAATGCTGCATTTCATTCAAGATCGAAGCATATTCACGTGAGATATCATTGGATGAGGGATGTCATCAATGATAAGTTGCTTGAACTTGAAAAGATTCATACAGATGATAATGGTGCTGACATGATGACGAAGGCATTGCCTAGAGAGAAGTTAGAGGTATGTCGTGTGATAGCCGGAATGGCTAGTCTCTCCACATAATCGGAAAGGGGGAGATTTGTTGGGTTGGGTTTCCAAATATGTGGAGAGCCCAAATCAATTCTGGCCCAACATCACATTCTAGCCCACCATCATCACATTCTGGCCCATCATCACTTGGCAGTAGAAATAGGCTGTGTGTGTTCGGGTGAAGGTAACACTCCAACTCCGAGAGCAAAACAAAAACGAGGGCAAAAAGAGGAGAGAACATCAGAACAGTGCAGAAGCAATAACCGGAGTTTCAACCGTCGGATCGAGCTGAAATTTTGTCAGCACGTTCGGAACTCGTGGAGGTACATTCTGAACGGTGGAGATCGTGTTTGGAGCTTTGGGTTGACGGGAATACGCCGAAGACAGAAGCAGATTTCTGGGCGATTCTGTTCTGCGCAGTCGAGGAGAAAGGGTCGTTTCTCACAAACTAACCGTTGGATCGAGCTGTAACTTGGACAGCACGTTCAGGACTCATAGAGGTTGATTCTGGACGGTGGAGATCGGATTCTGAGGGTTCTACAGTTGCGAACTCAGAACGTCAGTTTGCGTAGTTTGGTGAGGTCTTTCTAATCTCGTTGTTTGTTATCAAGTATTAATTGTCTTGATACGTTTGTGGTAGTTCGTCTGTGGTGGCAGATTGTAACTCTTGAACTTTGTCTCATAGTGAAGTTTTTGGTGGGCTTCGGTCCCGTGGTTTTTTACCTTCTCACATTGAGGAGGTTTTCCACGTTAAATTGATTGTGTCGTGCATTGTTGATTGCTTGCTTTATCGTGCATATTATTATTAGGATTGTTTCCTGCTAGATTCACACAAGAGAGGGATAATTGATCATTCCGCTGCGTAGACGAATAGTTTATTATTTGATTATTCGTGTGTTTATCCCAACAAAGATGTGGCGGAGTGAGGGAGGAGACGGTGAAAGAAGCTAGGCGGCAGCGAGGAAGGAGGCGGAGTGGGCAGATTGGAAAAGAAAAGAGAGGAGAATGTGGACCGGTGATGGGAAGGAGGTGGATCGGCCAGACAGATTGAGTGAGAAGAGATGAAAGATTAAAAGAGGAGAGATAGGGGAAAAGGCGGACCCAGAGAAAAAGGATTAGGTGACCCCTTGTTAGTGTTACATTTAATATGGGTACACCATTTTAATATTCAATTTACAATGAAAATAAATCCGACTTAATTTAAAAAGTTTATGAAACAAGTCACCCAATAATAATAATAAGAAACAAAATTAATTAATTAATTGACATTATTTGAACATTGATAATTGATCTTTTTCCTGTATGTGTAACATTTAATTAAGCATGATCTTGACATGTATTAGGCATGAATAAGTTCGAAAATAGTGTATATTAATATAGGTCACAATTCAAAAAAAAAAAAAAACCCCAGCTATTTCTCATTCGATCGGTCCAACTAATTTCTGTAATTTTGATATGATCGAATGAATTTTCTCGATTTTTTAGTCTCTATAGAATATTTGGATTTATTTCTGGTTGAATCACCTGATCTGGTTTAGAAATACTGAATCGGAGGTTAGTTGTATTTATTTGATTATTAAGGGTAAATTTTTTTTAAGACATTGCGGTCTCTTCACAGTATTTAGGTCAAAATGTTAGAGACTAATTAATTCATGTACATTAATTATATTTGCAGGGTAGTGGGTATTTTTGCAACCCACTTATGATTTTTATAATTTGTAAGGACTTGTGAGATAATTGAACTAAGTTATCATGAAGTCGAAATCTAGAGAAGAAGATATTTCTTCAATAATACTTTATTCGTCTCAAGCTAAGAGGGACATAGACCTTATGGTTAACATAAGGTCTCTGACCCTCATTATATGGGACGGAGGGAGTATTTAATTCTAGAAATACCTTAGTAATTATAAGAAAATGAAATCTACTCTTTTTTTTCGAAATAAAAAAATATTTATGTAATACTGTTTTATGTATTCTTACTTATTTATCACTTTATTTATTTTTATTAAAAATACTTTTACTCTTTTATTTAGAAAAGACTTGTGTGAGATCATAATAAGATAGATAAAAATAGATACTCACTCCTTCCGCCCGAAAGCTTCACATTTTGTCATTTGAGCGTCCGCACCAAAGATCCACATTTCTCTTTTTAAACACATGAGACATATACACATCACTAATACAATAAATTTATGGGACTCATACATCCCACTAATACAACTACCAACTACACCTTAAATAATAATACTCCTTAATCCAATTGCAAAAAGCAAATGTACACTTTTGTGGCGGACGGAGGGAGTAATTTTTATAATGAAAAATAATACTTAATTAATTAAAAGTAATAATACTATATGATAAATAATTTATAGTGTAAATGAAAAATAATAATATTTTATGACGAAAATAATATCAATTCATAACAAAAATGATAATTATTTTAGAAAGTATAAAATAATTTCACTTAAAAGCAATGATATGCAAGAATTGCCCTTTTATTTATACTTCATAAAATAATTTATTTACTTTTCACTGTTTCATTATCAATTTTCATCCATGATTAAATATGATTTTTTACTAAAATATTGTATCACTTTTCTTGTCCCAACGGTTATGTCTTTCAATAATACTCCTAAACTTCGACCATAAAAGATAAAAGAGTATTTAAGTAAAAGTGTGGGAGGCTAAAACTCGGTGGTAACCTGCGGCTCGGTGGGAACCTGCGGCTGAGCTAGGGGAAGGGTCAGCATGGAGCAATCACCAGCATGGAGCAATCACTTGGGGATCAACTCCTTGTGCACAGTAGTTAAAGATATTAGGAACCTGTGATCCATTGTGTGGTTACCGCGATTTACCTGGAGGCAGTTCTGAGGAGCCGTGACTGTTTCCTCGAGGACTAGTCGGGTGTAAGCCCGGAACCTCGATATCAAAAAAAAAAAGTATTTAAGTATACCAAGTATATCTGTCCCCCAAACACAATTAAAATACTACTATCACGTAATTATTTTTTATTACTATTTTATATAAAAAAATGCATTAAAAAATACGCGCATAATGGTATTGGACCATTGGTATCTGGTTATGGAGATGCAGTGTGTAGTGCACACCACCCAACCCAACACGCAGCGACTTCGCAAATAATACACATTTTCTCTCTCTACTCTACCGTTGCGCCATTCATGCCATTATTCTCTCTTTAGCTTCTTGTTCCAACTTTAGCTGTCTGATTAATCCCACCGGTTGTCTCTGTTATTTTTGAAACCGTACAAAATCCTGTTCTTCTTTTGCTAATTTAACCAAGATTCTTCTTACAGATGTACTTCATTTAAAGTCACCTTAATCCAAATCTACACACTTTTCTAGCGTTTATCTTTTTCACTTGCACACACACTTTACTCTTTCTATCTCTTATTTGAATTGGGTTTTCTTGGTTTCAAGTTTGTGGGTTTCATGTATGTTGGAGTAAAGATTTAGTTTTGAAGATTAATAGGGGGCTGGGTGAAGTGAGGTGGGGGTGGGGGTGGGGAAGGTAAAGGAAGAAGATGAGGCTTAGAAAATCTGTGGTTTTCTTCCTTGTGGTGACAGTTGTTGCTCCAATTATTCTCTACACCGACACTCTTGGAGTCTATTTTACTTCCTCTTCTTGTAATGCTCTCCTTTTTTGTTGCTTCTGTTCTTTAATCCATCTATTTTGTTTCATCTTTTTGATGTTGTTTATCTGCTTTTACAGCTAGGGATGAATTTGTGGAGGATGTGTCAACCTTTGTAAGCCTCTCTTCCTTTCTCTCTCTGTTACTGCTATCTCTCTTGTGGTTATGATTATGTGATTTCTGTTCATTATTCAATTTTGAATTTTGGGACTTTTTGTAGACATTTGCTGGTGAAGTTAGGCCTTTAAATGTGTTAAATCAGGTGTGGATTTCTTTTACTTCAAATTTTAGGAAATTTTATGTCTTTCTTGCTCTGTTTTATGATACATTTTGTGTTTGAACTCAATAGGAGTCTTCTGAACAAATTAAAGAACCACTGGGTGTAGTTTATTCGGAAAATTCAATCAATTCTACAGAGAGTAGTCACATTACTAGACAGCTCACTGAAGGTATATTTGCTTCCATCTCTTTCTTCTTTAGTTTCAGTGGACTCTATCTTGGTTATGATTCATTCAATTGATTGAAAAATTTACAGAATCTGTAGAAGATGGAACTTCAACTTCATCCACTTTGTTTGGGGGTGGCGACATGCAGTCTTTCGAAGAGAATCCCATAAGGGAGGTGATAGATGTCGACAATGAAGTTGAGACAGTGAAGAAAGACTCTAACGAACCTAAATCGAAAGTGGATGTTAGGGAAGAAATTGGTACTCAGCATTCTGAGGGCACTACAGAAAATGCTTTGGAGAAAAAGGTGAGAATACTATGTACTGATGTTATCTTTTGACTCACATTTCTGCCATATCTTGCCAATTCAATGATAACAAAATTATCTGATTGACTTGCAGTTTTAAGCTGCTTTAGAAGTTTGTTGATAGTGGTATTTTTCTTGTTGTGAACTTGTTTCATTTCACTGAACCTCATTTATTGATATTTTATAGTCCTCTTACACCCGTGATTTAAGATTTTGACATGTTATATTAGCTCTCCCCTTGGACACTTCTTGGTGTTCTTGTAGTCTATAATCAGTTGCTAAGATCTTCGCGTGCATAATAGATTTTAGAGTGATCAACCAACTTTTGTCTGACTTTATTTCCTTTTGTTCTGCTGACTCCTTTAGGAAGTTAAATATCAAAAGAAGTCTTCTCAAATCTCTCGCAAAGATGTTCCTATGGAACAATCCATTTCAAGAGCTGAGAAGCAGAATGAACGAACAGTTCTTCCAGATGCTCATGTTCGTCAGCTCAAGGACCAACTCATTCAAGGGAGAGTTTATCTTTCCCTCTCTGCTACTCGAAACAATCCTCACTTTGTGAGAGAGCTGCGATTGCGTATCAAGGAAGTTCGACGAGTACTTGGGGATGCTACCTATGATTCTGACCTTCCAAGAAAGTTAGTTTTTCCGTTGCATGCAAATTAAAATCCTGATGAAGTTATTTATTTTGGTTTTTATATTTTTACTGTTATGAATTGACTCGAGTACCTCCCTTTATTCTGATCTTTCTCTGTTCCAAATAGTTTTATCTTCATTTGGTTTTTGATTGACTTGTAGTGCTTATGAGAAGTTGAAAGCAATGGAACAAACTCTGTTGAAAGGGAAACAAATACAAGATGACTGTGCTGCTGTAATAAAGAAAGTTCGTGCGATGCTTCATTCGTCTGAGGAGCAGCTTCGAGTCCACAAAAAACAAACCTTGTTTCTGACACACTTAACTGCGAAGACAATGCCGAAAGGACTTCACTGTCTTCCTTTGCGCCTTTCAACTGACTACTTCATGTTGAACTCATCTCAAAGGGATCTTCCCAGTAAGGAAAAATTAGATGACCCCAAGCTGTATCACTATGCCTTGTTTTCAGATAACATAATGGCAGCTGCAGTTGTCGTGAATTCAACAATAATGCACGCGAAGGTAAGAAAATATGCTAGTGTCATCTATATCCAAAAACAATCTTGTTTTACGATTCAAATTCTGATGACAACTGTTCACTGTGATCAGGATCCTTCGAAACATGTTTTCCATGTAGTCACCGATAGGCTCAATTACGCTGCAATGAAGATGTGGTTTTTAGCCAATCCGCCCGGCAAAGCAACGGTACAGGTTCAGAATGTTGAGGAGTTCACATGGTTGAATTCAAGTTACAGTCCGGTTCTTAAGCAGCTGAGCTCACCCTCCATGGTTGATTATTACTTCAGAGGCCGTAGAGCTGAATCCGATTCTAACTTGAAATTTAGGAATCCCAAGTACCTTTCTATTATGAATCACCTACGGTTTTACCTACCACAGATCTTCCCAAAGCTGCACAAGGTTTTGTTCTTAGATGATGATATTGTAGTGCAGAAGGACCTTGTGAGCCTCTGGTCTCTTGATCTAAAGGATAAGGTCATTGGAGTGGTTGAAACCTGTGGACAAAGCTTTCACCGGTTTGATCGTTACCTCAATTTCTCAAACCCTATCATCTCGAAAAACTTTAGTCCTCGTGCTTGTGGATGGGCATTTGGGATGAATATCTTTGATCTGGATGAATGGAGGAAACAAAATATCACAGAGGTGTATCACAAATGGCAGAATCTGGTAAGGTTTTAATGATTTTTATCAGGGAACTCCTTTGCTAGATGTATGTTCGTCTTGTTTGCATGGAGCTTTAAATGCTTCAGTACTAAAAAATAACATCTGATTATTTGTAGGATTCAATTATCCAAACTTAACCAATTTTTCTTCAAGCTGACAAGTAAAACCTAATGTAAACTGGGCCCGATATTATTGTTTTGACCTCAGGGTGATATTTTACTTTTAGGATTCATTGTCTTTTCTTTCAAATTAAAAGAATCGAACCAGCGTTGCATGGATCTAAGAAGCATACAACCGGATGCACAAGAGACTCACTCAAGTCGAAATTATATGTTAGGCATATTTTATGGATGGTTGTGCATATAGATATGTGCCTCTAGTTGAACCTGTGGTATTTATCCTTGCATATTCTCTGAGGATGTAAAGCCTTTTGAAATGGAAATTGTAGCTAGTGTATGTTAGAAAACCCTTTAAGAGTATATGGTTAACTTTGAGATCGACAAACATGGTTGATGATTCATGAATTGATTAACCAATCCAAAAATTTTGGCCTGAATAAACTAAGTATTTGTTTTCAAATTTTAGTTAGATAAGTTATTTTCTATATGTTTTGATCAGTTTCATTATTTTCTTCTCCTCCGAGCCTTAATTGCCGAGCGACTATCATGTCCTTTTTCCGCTTCTTTTAGGTAGTAAATATTGTTTACTAACTAGTGTGATTCATTCCCAGAATCAGGATAGACTGCTATGGAAACTGGGAACTCTGCCACCTGGTCTGATAACCTTTTGGAATCGTACTCATGCTCTCGACAAATCTTGGCATGTCTTGGGACTTGGTTATAATCCAAGTATACCTCAAAAGGACATCGAACGAGCAGCAGTTATACATTATAATGGCAACTTGAAACCATGGCTTGAGATAGGCATTCCCAAGTTTCGTAGCTATTGGGCAAAATATGTGGATTACGATAACCTATATTTACGAGAATGCAACATCACTCCATAAAGGATGGATGTGTTCATTCTCCGTAAAGATCACTTTCTGGTTTGCTACTGCCATTTTTATTGCAGGTTCGTGCGAATCCCTGTGCTTAACTTTTGATAATGAAAGGTATATGCATTTAGAACGTAATAGTTCTTGCGTCATGATTTCAATTTATTTATTTGTGATGATTGTTGTAGAGCCGTTTGAGAATGAGTATGTGCATGTATTGCATGAATGATGCAACACTTTCTTAGCTTCCACATATCTTGTTTTTGGTTTGTTTTTTGGTGCTTTGTGGCCTCTTGGCCTTGTATATGCTGTAGTATTTTAGAATCTTGAGTTCATCTTGCTAGTGCCAACTATTGGAATTGGTTAATTATGGGAAAATTGCAAATTTGGTACCATGAGAATTAATGGTGAGCAGTAATAGTCCCATACCTATGGAGTAGTCCTAAAACTGACATATTTGGTCCCATCCGTTAGTTTGTTAACAGAAACCGTTAACTCAAATTTTGGATGGAAACATCCAACTCTACCAAGTATCGGGCAAAGCTACAGGGAACCCAACTGCAGAGGATTGACTACATTGCAAACTTTTAACAAAAAATTCTAACAATTATATAAATCATCTTGAAAAGTAAGCATTCATCACAAAAAATTCTGACAGTGCAAAGAGAGGACAGAACAATATTATTTCCTTTCAACAATGGATTTTGAAAGATCATATATGCTACGTCTAGATACCCTGCTAGCTTAAATTCAGGAAAAACATTTGGATTGAAGAGAATATCTTTGCAGCCACCTCTCTTGGTGCAAGAGTCACAATCTTGATTCTTCTGACGTTCACCTTTTACACCACAACTAATGAACTCTCCCCAATCGCTTCCAATGCATATTTCTCTGAGATCTGCTTCCAACCCCATACTTCTCTGAGATCTTGTCCATTCTATGCTCTGCACAAGAACAAATAAGAATGGGCACTAACCCAGCCACAAATCAATTTCTCTTAAATCAATTTCCTTACGGCCCTCCCACCACGCTACTGCAGCCACAAACTCCTTCCTCTGACCAACCTCCTCTGCCTCGCCCCTTTCCCTCTCCTTCGCTGCTGCCTCCGCCACATTCTCCATCCTCATGCCCAACCCCTCCACCTCCCAAAATGACATTTCCTTCGACCTTCTCCCGCAGCACCTGTTCGCCAATGACTTCTAGAAGGCGGACGAGGAGATGCAGTGCCTTTTGATAGCCCTCGTCAGTGACGCCGCCGTGAAGCGTGGGTACGTCTTCTTCTCGAAGGTGCAGTTTATCGCGGAGGACCTAAAAAGAATCGACGAGCTTTGGAAACGGCACAGCGAGGGCAGATTCGTGTACAGCGAGAATATTTGGAAGAAGTCGAACAGAGATTTTACCAATTTCTTCATTAGAGTGGGTTGGATGAAGAAGCTGGAGATCTTGGAAGTGGATTAGTACAATTACTGGTCATTTCCAACAGAATTCATGTGGAGCATCTGCCATTTACGAACGCGTTGAGAGATCTCAGCTTCTGAACTGTATTCTGATTCATCCGGCGGCATTGGAGGAAAGGAAGAATACGATAAAGAAGAGAAAGACCTAGAATTTTGGGGATAAAATAAAAAGATTTTGACATCTAAAATAATACACTTAATAGCCACGTGGCTCTAACGTTTTATATTCTGTTAATTCTTTACGGAAATAACTAAAAATTCTTATGGGACTAATGTGGTTGGAGAAAGGACTATTTTGGCAATGGTTAATTCTCAGGGGACTAAAATTGAAATTTTCCCGGTTAATTATTTAGGAGATGTTGGTGTTCGTCCTTCATCAATATTCTTGTAATGTTTTGTTTGTTAGAAATGAAAACGAGCTGTTAAACATTATATCTGGAGTAGATGATTTTTATTTATCATGCTGCAAGTTTAACATGAATAACGGTCAATGGAGTTGAAAATTTTGTTGCATTTGAAACTTCAATCTTACTTCCTTACACCACACAAGATATTTTGTATTGCTAGTTTTATGGATGGAATGTAAGAGAGAAAAGGAAATTTAATTTGGTGTTCAAGATTTTCTTTTAGAATTGGTTTTCTCTGATCAATTATTTTAAGGGGCCTCTTGGTACGAATTCCTCAATCGAAAAAGTAATGTGTATCACTAAGGAGTCAATCTCAATGAGAATAAAGGGTGGAGATTAATTATTGAATCAATGAGAGTGATTGAAGAATCTTGATTTCCACTGCACCAACTAAACATTTACAATAAGAATTAATATAGATCTATTTTCATTACCTCGTACCACTACCCAACCTACCAATCCCTGAATTGATTTTCTCCTTCCACTCTGCATAATTGAATAAACACAATATAAGTTGATTATGGGGTGCACCCCAATGCTTATAAGTTGAAAATGGGGTAGCGGCAATTTTTTTTTCTTTTTTAAAGTAGAAAATTTATATTATTTTTTTTAATGATGGAGATTAATACAACTAATATAGTTAAGGAGCACCAAAGTTGCTTTTAAAACACTTGTATGAGACTTTTTTATGCATGTAATTATGTGAGACTGAGCTCAAGACCTGACTCCCACCGCAATAAGTAATGCAATCATTTGATTTCCTCTTGTGATATAATCACCGTGAGTCACTACCCTTTTCTCCTTTCATTTTTATCTTTTTTAGTATTTAATTTATTTATTTCATTTACTATTTAATATAAGGCTAATTATAGTGTGCACCCGGGTGTACCCTATCTTAGGGTGCACCCATATACAAATATAACCAAAAACATACATAATTATGAGCAATAATGTATATAATTTAATTGTTAGATTTTTTAATGAAAAATTGAGTGTAAAAAATATACAATTATTAAAAAAACATGTATACACTATTGAATAAAAAGTTATACATATATGTATGTTAGTTTTTTTAATGAAAAACTTAGTGTGAAAAAAATATACAATTATTACAAAACACGTATACAAAATAGAATAATATGTATACAAAATAGAATAAAAAGTCATACACATGTGGGTGCACCCTTGCACTTGGGTGCACCCAATATACACTTTTAATATAATCCCTATTTAATATTTAAAGTGTAATTATTGTTTAATTTATTTAATTAAAAAATTCTCTGTTAAAATAAAAGTGATAAAGATGTTTCAAATGTTATTTATATAATTATCACTTTTTAATGATTTTTATATGAAATTCAATAGAAGTGATAAATCTTCCTACTTAGTTGAATCAATGATAGTATTAATTAGTATCATTCTTCTGTTTATTTATTTTTAATGTGAAATTCAGTTAAAGTGATGACGCTTGGTTGAAAAGGTAATAACGATTAATTTTATGTAACTAATTAGTAATAAGATTAGTTTTACAGCGCGGTTATTCATATTTTTGGTATTAAAATTAAAAGATTCATAGCATAAATTTTTAAGAGTTGATATCCGATTTACCCAGGTGCACGTTGCACCCATATATATCTTTATATTCAATATTCTATATACATGTTTCTTAATAATTATATAATTTTTTTATATTTAATTTTTCATTAAAAAAATATATAAAAAATCCGCTAATAAAATGTATACTTTTTATTCATTAATATATACATTTTTATTTATAAGTGTATAAGTTTCTGTGGATGCACGGTGCACCAAGTGCACAGGATAATTAGTTAATTATTAAATATACCCCAATTTTTGTTTTTATATATGTATAGATAAATTTATAAATGAAATTTTATCAATCGAATGCTTGAAAAATGAGTAAACTATCAATTTGGGACCTGAACGATTTTTTCTATCAATTCGGGGCCTGAAATATATAAAACTATTGATCCAGGGCCTGGATTTATCAAATATTATCTCTTATTTAATCAATTTAGGGCTTAAATTCAGACCCCAAATTGATAGTTATACATATTTCAAGCCCCTGATTGATAGAAAAAATAATTCAGGCCCTGAATTGATAGTTTACCTATTTTTCAGGTCTTGATAAAATTCTTAAAACGTAACATTCCATAATTTTTGAAACCCGATTCACAAATATCTAAATGATGACAAAAATCAAGTAGAAAGAGCTAGTGAGCAAGATGAAAAACGAGGAGTGATAATTTTCCGAGTTGAATAATGAAAATTTAAAGTCCTTTGCACAAGGTAAGAGCAAACCACTTAGCGTCACAAACACATTTCCAGTTCTTGCCTTTCTTGATTTGGGATCCAGCAGCAAAGCTTCTCTATAGTCCACTTCTCGATCCTTGGAGCTTTTGGCATTCATGTTGAGGACCTACAAACTAAGTGATTGGAGAGAGATGTTAGGATATATTTGTAATTACCTCTATGTCATGTCCTTAATAAATTAAAATTGGTTGCTCAATTTCTTTAATTTTCATGTCATGATTGTTGTAATTATTTCTTCAATTTCTGGTTGTCATTATAAAATCTTGATCAAATGGAGATATCTTCGATTATCTTGGTTGCTCATGGCGACGTTTGCTGTTTAATGCATTAAAACTAGCGCATAAAGTTTTTGTTCCATTGATAATTCCTAAGGTATCATAATCTAGTGGAAAAAAATCAAGCGGACTTCTTGGAAAACATCGAGCTTACTGATCTACTAGTTTTGGTGGAAATATCGAGTCTATCAACCTTTTTTATTTAATTTATTTTTAAAATTAAATATTATAAATTTATAAATGTGATACTCAATCAATGAAAAATAATAACAATACTGTAGTCTATTTCATGAATAATTTATAATATAAATGAAAAGTGATAACATTTTAAAAAAATATAATAAAATCTTTAATAAGAGTGATAGCTAATTAGAAAAGTGTATTTCACTAAAAATTTCTGAAAAATAAAAAGTGATAACACTTTTAATAAAAAAAGTGATTCATACTCAAAAAAAATGATAGCTGTCTAATTTAATAATTTCACGAACAATCATTGAAATAAAAAGTGATAACATGCATAATTAAAAGTGATACATGATAAAGAAAAAATGATAATAATTTCATTTAATTATTTTATGTACAATTTGCAGGATGAATAAAAATAATAATATTTTTAATATAAAGTAATAATAAAATAATTAAAGTATTATTAATTTTATTAAAGAGAAAAAAAAATTAATTTGAAATGATTTGATGGGCGGACTAAAAAGTGGACAAACAAATTAGTTACACTGGCGTCTTGATCAGGAGCGCCCTTCTTTTTTATAATTTCGTTTTTAGTCTAGTTTAAATTATGATTCGTGAGATGGTTTCACTCCATATATATCCTTTTTAATTTATATAAAAATTAATATTATATATCAACATTTATCAATATATCCATACGCCTTTATAATTAATTTAAGGCTCAGGTGTTTCAAATGAGGGTTCGAGGGATTGTAGTGAACTAGCCTTGAAGTGTCAATTGAAGTGATCAACAATTGTGGAGGAAATCTTTGTAGGAATAGTAGGCATATAGTTACATTAAAATAAAAAGAATGAAATAAAAAATTTAAAGAAATATTATTGTTTAACTATGTTTTTAATAGACAATGCTTATGACGTAATGGAGAGTACTAGCTGCTTGTTACTGCACTTTGTAGGACACTTGTGTTATATTTTCTCTGAAGGTTTAAAGGATGAGCCACCATCGAAACAACACGGTAATCGGTATTACGTAACTCAATTTTCTTTGAAAAAATGAAAAATATCCTCATTTCCATATTTAGGTATACATTTTTTTTGCTCAATTTTATTTGAAAAAAACAAATAAACAATGACCTAATTTTGATATTAGGATGGACTAACATAACAGACCGAGCTTAATTTTCGTTTATAAGAATTCAAATTTTTTATTTATTAATCTATAGATAGATGTATTACTTTTAATTTTAAAATATTTAATTAAATTTGCATATAAAAAATTGTAATTCTTGTAATTATTTATATCGCAGATTTTAATAATTAATAACATTAGTATTAATTGTAATTTTATAATACTAATAAACATATTAATTTTTAACTTTTTAGATTTATCAATATTTTTATTGATACATTTGTTCATTCTAATTTTACATTTTTTAAAAAGAATTACATTTATTAAGAGAATTAAAAATAATTTAATTGATTATCACTAAAAACTGTTTTTTAATATATAACCTTAATTTTATTATTATGAAATTGGTTTAACAATAGATTACCAACAAAATCCATTGGTAAAGTGGTGGTTGGAATAAAATTTCTTCAAATAAGAAATTTAAAGAAGTATTAATACTTTAACTGTTCAAAAATATATGTACGTATTTGGTGATACGAATTTTAAGAAAAATAATTTTTTTGTTGTAATGATGTAGGAGGAATATTTTGGATAATTGAATAGAATAAAGTGTATGATATAATTAACTTTAACTATATTGTGTAAAAAGAATGCGATACTTTTGTAATATTGTATTAGTATTGTAATAATGTTATGGTGTACAAGTATTCTTAGCACAAATCAAATTAAAAAATATGCAAGTATTCTTGAGACGGGTGAGTATTATTAATACTTGTAACAAACTAAAATCGAAAGTGTGCAAGTATGGGACGGGTATTATTATTATTTTTATTTCGATATATATATATATATATATCGTCTATCTCCGCCGTTATTTAGACATGAAAGAAGAAAACAATCAAATGTTTTAATCTCGTTCCACTCCCGCTGTTATTTACACCCAAAAGGAGAACACGAACATGTTTTCTTAATGTCGTTCTACGTATTTAGACACAAACGAAAGGAAGGGAATACAAAGGAGATGTTTTTTAAATCTCACAAAAGGAGAACACGAACATGTTTTCTCAATCTCGTTCTACATATTTAGACACAAACGAAAGGAACACAAAAGAAATGTTTTCTCAATCTCGTACCGGCTATAGAACACAAAGGAGATATCATCCCAATATCGTTCCGCAAAGGCTACCCACAAGAAGATATTTTCTCTATCCCGTCCCGCAAATGCTAGAACACAATGTTTTCTCAACATCAAAGAAGTTGTTTTTTCGTTATGTAGACACAAGAGGTGAACATAAAGAAGATGTTTTCTTTGAAGTCGAATGAGCACCATTACTATCTCATATAAATACACATAAAGAAATGTTTTCTGAAGGAGAGCCACCGTCGAAACAAAGCACGGGACAAAGCGAAACAACGGCGATAATGGAAGGGACATCGAAAGGAAAATACAGACATCTCCACAAAAAGAGTTAATTTAATTTCCTTTGGAAAAATGAAGAAAAACCCTAATTTTAATATTTAGGTATCCATTTTTTTTTTTCTAAATTCTCTTGAAAAAGAAAATGAAAAAATGCCCTACATTTGATATTCAAGGATCATTTTTACTTGACCTTTCTTTGGTACTGTGTTAACATAACACATGGCCTTTCCTCTTGATATCAACACACATGGAGGCCCTTCCTCGAATATCAAAGTCGGTGATTGCACTTATACCGCCATTGTCTTCCTTTAAAAGACAGCATTCACAAGTTTCACTAAACAACACCCATGTAGAATCTATGGGATATAGAAAATATGATAGAACAAGAAGAAGATCTTCATCAGAGTAAAGGAAGGAGTTAGAAAATAGAATCGAGAAACTGTAATTTGTTATTGAAAGTCTAATGGAGAAGTTACACGATGGACATTATTTATACAGAAAATGTAGAAAACTAATCCTATGAAAATAAGCCATGTGGCAACAATATTGAAAATATCTATTAACTAACATGTGCTAGGCACATGTCTACACCCCTCCTCAAGTTGGACATCCAACTTGGACAACAATGAACAAAAACCATGAGCAGTAGCATTCTTCCGAAATCAGCACGCTACAAAGAAAAACAGAGCAGATATCATATCAGCAAATCTTCAAGAAACCAAACAAACCACCATAATCCACGTCCAGCAATCCAGAAACGAAGCAAGATAGCAAACCATAAGCAAGATCGCCATAGCAAAGTCTTCAAAGGAATCAGATGGAACAGTAGTCTTGTAGCAATCCATTAGTAACAAATCAGATGGAACAGTAGTCTTGTAGCAATCCATTAGTTACAAACCATAGCAATAGAAGAATCATTTAGCAGCAAAACCAAATAGAATTAGCAGCATCAGAGTGAGTAGCAATAACAATCCAATATCAATAGCAATAGAGGTAGCAATCCAAATAGCAATAGGAGAAAATCAGCATTGAAGCAAAAGAAAACCCAATAGCAGCAGCAAGTCATTAGCAATAGCAGTAGCAAATTAGCAGCATCACCATCTTAATCCATCAACACCATCACCAGCAAAGGGTAGCAGCAAATCAATAGCAGTAGAAGAGTAGCAAACATGAACCGAGAAGAGTCAGAAATCCAAAAGCAAACCAATAACAGCAAATCATAAGCACGGTGAATAAACCATAACTAAACAGCAGCATCAAAATAGAAGTAGCACTCATGTAGAAATTGAATAATAGAAGTCATAGCAGTAAAAAGAACTCATCATAGCCCTGGAATATGAGTATAATAACGAGAAACAATCGAAAATCTCATCAACCGACGAACCGCTCGTCGCCAGAGCAGAGGCAGAAGTCGTGAACGCCGCTGTAAGAGCGGGCCAAATCGCAATCCAGTCCGTCGTCATTCGAAATTGTGAAGAATAGCGGGAAAGAGAAAGATAGAACGAATCGTTGATAGAAATCGCCGGAGAGAGACGGCTCGCCGGATCGCTAACCGTCAGAGCGCTCGATGCAGGTGTAGAAGCAAAAAACCACCATCGTAGGCCACTGAATCGCCATGCGGAAGCCCAAAGCAGAACAGTAAGAAAAATCCCCAAAATAAGGGGAACCCGTAGCAACAATTGGAAATTTCAGAAAGAAATCCCCAAAATCAATGGATTCATGGAAGAAAATATCAAAACTGATAACTGATAAAAATTCCCAAAATCTCAACGTAAGAAAGGATCGAAACTGGTAACTGATACCATGTAGAATCTATGGGATATAGAAAATATGATAGAACAAGAAGAAGATCTTCATCAGAGTAAAGGAAGGAGTTAGAAAATAGAATCGAGAAAGTGTAATTTGTTATTGAAAGTCTAATGGAGAAGTTACACGATGGACATTATTTATACAGAAAATGTAGAAAACTAATCCTATGAAAATAAGCCATGTGGCAACAATATTTAAAATATCTATTAACTAACATGTGCTAGGCACATGTCTACAACCCACTGCAACAATTCATAAGAAATGACCAACTCCGATCTTCCTCAAGAAATCGTGTTCGCCATCTTTTCACTGCTGCCGGTGAAATCCATAGGAAGCTGCAATGGTTGGATTTCCTTCGCCTTACATGTCAATCATGTAACGTGTGGCAAAGAAGATGATGTACGAAAATGACACAAAAGATCCGAGTGTGAACAGGGAGGCCTTTCCTCATGATATCAACATCTCTAACCAACAACAAGATGATGATGATGGAGGAGAGGAGGGTTTTTCTGTTGGAGAAGGAGAAGGAACAGGGGCAAGGCGACGGAGAATGATGGAGGATGTCATGACTGTGGAACCACTAGTTTTAAAGGGGGAGGACTACTCGTTCTTTGCAGTCTATGATGGGCATGGTGGATCTATGGTGGCGGAGATGTGTGCACAAAAAATGCACAATATTCTTAGAAGAATTATTAAGGAGCTCAATCACAATTGTAGTGACTGAGGAATCAACCGCCTCAACTCCCCTAGTTTTAGTTTTTCCTCTACAGCCCCCGGTTTCTTCACCGCCACCAGTTTGAAAACCCATCTCCGGCTGTATATACACAAAATCCAGAGACGGGGTACCATCGCAGGGCTCTTGCGAATCCGCCACCGGTGGCGGCTGTGGGTGAGAATCGCAGGGCTCCAACGAGTTCTTCCCTTGGCGGTGGTGGCTAGGAGTCGGTTGACGGCGTTGCAAAAGCTGCCGAAGTAGGCGTCGAGTGAATCCAGGCTCGGCTGGCTGAACACGTTCGGCGTAAGCTGTTGGCAGGCGGCTGGCTTAACGCGTTCGCCGTAATCTGTTGGCAGCGCTGGCTTAACACGTTCGAGAGAAGCTTTAAGGCATGATCGGGTTCCATACTCCGCCACTCCGATTGGTACACGCCGGATCCTCTAGCAGGATGAATGGATCCAATACTCCGCATCTCGGATTGATTCCTGCCGGATCCGGATCCGGTAGCCATCATGTTATACATGGACTTTGTGTTGCTGAAGAAGATTTGATATCAACATCTCTAACCAACAACTAGATGATGATGATGGAGGAGAGGAGAATTTTTTTTCTGTTGGAGAAGGAGCAGGGGCAACAACAGAAGATTGGTTTTTGCCCAAATGTCAACGTTAGGGTGACGGAGAATGATGGAGGATGTCATGACTGTGGAACCATTAGTTTTACAGGGGAGGACTTTTAGAAATATGGATGAAGACCTTCGGCAGGAATACTTGATGGCTGAGCTAATCTACAGGGGCTGAATAAGGAGGAGGAGATTCAGAGGAAACCATGAATCAAGGGCTGTGCTTAATTAGCCCCCCTCTTTCTCCATCCACTCTATCAGACACGAATCCACCTCTAAACTACTCGATTTGCCGATTAGTTTCTCCTGAGGTTGTCGGTTCCTGCTATGGCTTGCTTTTATTATCAAACGAGGAACTCCACAAGTTCTTGAGGAAGCATTCGGAAGCATTCTGCGATCGAGTCGGATGGGAAGTGGTGAAGAAGTGTGTGTAAATCCTTGTAGTCTCATGTTGTGTATCTTTGATTTAGTTTCTATATGTTTTTTGTCTTTCTTGAAAATGAGATATCACCTGAAGTTGCTCATTCTTTAAAAACCATCCTCATCTTTTTCAATACAAGTATTTCTCACAATGATTTATCCCTTTCACTTGACAAGAAAGGCTGTTAGTTTGAAGCTTGAAAGTTGATTCGAACTTGAGAATAAGTAGTGTTTTATTCACAATAAGATTAATGATGTTCAATTCCCAAATAACCAAAAGGATGTGGAGAAATTAATACTTGGGAGAAAATTGGTATTCACATCACAGCTAGCTGTAAAACACCAAAGCAAAGAAGATGATAATAGTAATTGGTAATTAGGAGTAATTAGCAATGATATTTACCAGGGTGGTTATTGGAAACAGCAGCAGAGGCTTGAAAATAAAATCACAGCTTCCAGCAATATTACCCTTTCTCTGATAATAACTATTGACAGCATAATAATTCTGGTGATCTTTGACAGTATTAGGGTAAAACAATCCCCATTTTTGCATGATATGTTCTTCTGAAGAACAGTGTCATTCAACCCAGGATTACACAACCAGTATGCTGCATCTGCTCATACAACCCCACAGATAATATATATCAGCCCATATTCAGATGTGAGAGAGATGATCAGAGGAGGTATATATCCTGTTGGGAAAGTAAATATTTTTATTAAGGAACTCACAAAATATTTTACAATACACCCTCAAATTCTCACACGCAGGACACTCACACTAATCTTTTCTCATACTCTCATAAGCCACATTCTGTTTTTCACTCTTCTTTTATCTCTTGCACTTGAACACTCTGCTATTATATTATATTACATGCCTATTTATAGTAGCTAATAGAGTATTCTATTGTGGACTATCATCTCGTAGAGGATTCTACCAAATTCTTTGTTTATCAAGAATGGAAAGTGGTGGAGAAGTGTGTGTAAATCCTTTTGGTCTCATGTTGCATGTCTTTCTTTAGAATGATTTAGTTTCTCTGTGGCAGATGAGACTTTTGCTTTTATCCCTGGTCCGAGAGATGTTGATTCTTGTAAGTTTGTGTTCAATAAGCTTTTGTCTTTTGATGGATAATCTAACCAATCGGACCAGCACCTTGACAGAAACTTGGATAATGAGAGAGTATGGTGTTGGAGAATCTCGGATGATGATCAAATGGATACTGATTATGATTGGGACATTTTTAAATCTTTATGTTATGTAGATAATCAAATTGTGTCACTTACTGAAGGGGAGAACGTAGTTTTTTACGATCCAAACGATGAGACGTTGAGGGAGATGGTGGTTAATGTAGCTCCGACTAGATTTATAGATGGAGGTGTTTTTGTGCCGAGCCTGATTTTGCCTTCGATGTGTGCTGCTTGAGGAAGCATTCTGCAGCCGAGTCGGATGGAAAGTGGTTGGAGAAGTGTATGTAAATCATTGTAGTCTCATGTTGTATGTCTTTCTTTACAAGTTTCTATGTTGTTTGTCTTTCTAATTTAGGAAGCATATTGCCATTTATATTGTTGTTTCATCTGATTCCCTGTGCTTAACTTTTGATAATGAAATGTATATGCTTCCAGAACAAAATAGTTTGAGAATGAGTATGCGCATGTATTGCATTAATGATGCAACACTTTCCTAGCGTCCATATTTCTTGTTTTCCGTTCGTTTTTTGGTGCTTTGTGGCCTTGTATATGTTTAGAATCTTGAGTTCATCTTGCTAGTGCCAACTATTGGAATTGGTTAATTAAATAGGATGTGTCGAGTTCATCCTTAATTGATATTCTTATAATAGAATGTTTCGTTTGTTGAAAATGGAAACGAGATGTATATTAAAAATTAAGAACGAAGTAGATGAATTTTATTTATAACATGAATAATGGTCAATGATTTCCAAGTTGAAACCTGATTCACAATTATCTTGATGATGGCAAAAATCAAGTAGAATGGGTAAGTGAGCAAGATGGAAATGAAGAGTCGTAGTTTTCCATGAAAATCTAAAATCCGATGCATAACAAGTTGAATTCCCTGTTACATTTTGTAAAATTAAAACAAAAAATTATATATTTTTTTTTAAAATTATAGACAATTTTTTGATATTTTCGATATATCCTCGATATTGTATCGATATTGTATCGATATATCTTGATATAATTTAGTCTTAATATATTTGTGGATTATTTTTAGTAAAATTTGGGATATAAATTGCTGAGCCCTTATTTTATGAGGATACGTCATTATTTGTATTACTCTTTCAGTGCCCAAAGGTCCCATTATCTTTTTTTACACACAAATCCACACACATCCACAAATATAATTAAAATATGGGGTCAACACATTCATTGATATAACTAATTACTACACATTAAATAATAATATTTTAAGCTTCTTACACGTTTCTCCTTTCTTTGGTACTCCACTGTCCTTTCTTTTCGAACAAGCAGCAATGCCCTTACCATTCAGGGTGGTTGCTCGAGAAAGGGTGGTGAGAAAATGATCGAGCAGCGTGGAAACTGACCTTATATTCACGAAACTGCTTCTCCGCTCGGGTCGAGTGACCCTTGGCATGGTCGAGCGGCTACCCTGTAAGCTGAACCTGCCTCTCTACTCCGCTCGACCTCTCGCTCGACCAAGATGTTATGGTCGAGCGGCTCCCATTTGATCGAGCGGGACCTCTGTATTCTGAAAACTTCAGGACTCGCCTTACAGTGGTCCGCTCGACCATCGCTCGACCTCAGTAACTGGTTGAGCGGCTCAACTTTTGGTCGAGCGGGCTTTCGACACTCTGCTATCTCGTGATTTCTTCATCCCCTGCAAAACTCAGACTCAAAACCAACATTAATCATCATATGAAACCAAAACAATAGCTAGAGAACCACTTCTTAGACTCTAAAAATTAAGTATATATAGCTCCACTCACACTTACAAAAATAAATACACCACTAAACACTAGGCAAATTGCAAAAATTTGACACATAAAAAACCAGTTAAAGTTTTAATATACCGCAAAAAATCAACTCCCCTAGCAACGTTACAAAGAAAAGATTATACTCTTGGTGCTACAATGAGGTAAGAACATAACACCCCCTAAACTTAGTAGAAACACAGTCGAAACTAAGTTTGCAATGAGATGTAATTGCCGATTAGTTAGCACCTTAAATATAAAAATTTCTTACTCACACAAAATAATAAAGCAATAAAACGGGAGGATAAGCCCCCAACAGGCGCTCATGTTTAACGTCGGAGAGTCACGACGGTACCACTTCAATGCATGGTATCTTCAAAGACAACGCAAGCATCATCCAGTGTCTTAAAGTGCTTCAATCGATGCCCATTCGCTGCTATGATGTCTCCGTCTTTATCCATGATCTCAAAACTCCCCCTCCGTAGGCTCTATGTATGATGAACGGTCCCATCCACTTCGATTTCAATTTTTCTGCAAAAAGCTTCAATCGAGTGTTAAAGAGTAATTCCTCATCTCCTTCCTTGAACTCCTTGAAAGTGATATTTGAATCATGCCATTTCTTCATTCTCTCCTTATAGATCACCGAGTTCTTGAAAGCTTGGCTTCTAAACTCATCCAATTGATTGATGTGAGTCAACCTTAAATCCTTAGCCTCCTTAATGGATAAGTTCAAACTTCTCACCGCCCAAAAAGGTTTATACTGAATCTCTACGGGTAAGTAGCACGATTTTCCATAGATGATTTCATAAGGTGACATTCCTAGCATAGTCTTGTATGAAGTTCGGAACCCCCATAAGACGTCATCGAGCTTCATAGCCCAATATTTCCTATTGGTCCCGACCACCTTCTCTAGGATTTGCTTCACTTTTCGGTTAGAAACTTCTACTTGCCTATTCGCTTGAGGATGATAGGTCGTAGTAACCCTATGCTTAACACCATACTCCTTGAGAACTTTTTCAATAAGCTTGTTGACGAAGTGGGAACCTCCATCACTTACTAATGCTCTAGGAACTCCATAGCGGGAAAAAATATGTTTCTTCATGAATGACAAGACCGTCTTTGCATCATTCATGCGAGTGAGAATAGCCTCCACCCACTTAGAAACATAATCAATGGCAAGAAAAATGTATAGGAATCCATTAGATGGGGGAAAGGACCCCATAAAATCAATTCCCTGTACATCAAAAATCTCTACCATAATGCTTGGATGAAGTGACATCTCATTCCTCTTGCTTATGTTCCCCATCTGTTGACATTTATCGCATATCGCTACATAGGATTCACAATCTTTAAACAAGGTAGGCTAATATAAATCGGATTGAAGTACCTTAGCCGCTGTCTTTTGGGCTCAAAAGTGCCCCCCGTTAGGTTGTGCATGGCAAAAGTTAAGAACACTCTCCATCTCTATCTCGGACACACACCTACGGACAATAGAATCTGTACAAATTTTGTAGACGAACGGATCATACCATATGAAAGTCTCAATATCTCTCTTGAATTTCGCAAGTTGATATCTATTTAGACCTTTAGGAATTTCACCCAATGCAATGTAGTTGATATAATCCGCATACCATGGATCCATTCCTTGAGCAGCTACTACATAAACTTTCTCCGCTCCTTCAGCAAACACTGCCATAATCTTCTCATCTGGGAACATCTCCTTTATGTATTCGAACGGCTCATCACAATGCTTCCTTGTTTCTAACCTTGATAGGTGATCTGCTAAAATATTCTCCGTTCCTTTCTTATCTCAGATCTCCATATCATACTCTTATAGAAGAAAGATCCATCGAATAATCCTGGGCTTAGCTTCCTTCTTCTCCATCAAGTACCGGACCGCAGAATGATCCGTGTACGCTATAGTCTTCATGCCAACCAAATACTGTCTAAACTTGTTGAATGCATACACAACAACTAGAAATTCTTTTTCGGTTACAGTGTAGTTCTTTTGTGCTGCATCAAAAGTTTTACTCATATAGTAGATGTCCCAGAACTTCTTTTTTCTCAACTGCCCAAGCACCACTCCAAGTGCTAGATCACTTGCATCACACATAAGTACAAACGGCTAAGTCCAATCTGGTGTGATCAAGATAGGTGCAGTAATAAGAGCCTCTTTCAAAACCTGAAAAGCTGTTAGACATTCATCATCAAAAATAAAAGGAACATCCTTTTCAAGTAAGTGAGATAAGGGCTTGGAGTATTTTGAGAAGTCTTTGTTAAATCTTCTATAAAATCCTACGTGTCAAAGGAAGGACCGCACTCCCTTCTCATTAGTGGGTGGTGGAAGCTTCTCAATCGCCACCACCTTTGCTCGATCAACCTGCAATCTCTTAGCCGAAATATGATACCCAAGAATAATTTCATCTCTTACCATGAAGTGGCACTTCTCCCAATTCAAGACAAGATTAGTTTCTTGACATCTCTTAAAAAAAGTAGATAGATTAGACAAACAAATATCAAAGGAGGAACCAAAAAATAGAAAAATCATCCATAAACACCTCCATGATTTTCTCTATGAACCCATCAAATATGGCCATCATGCATCTTTGGAATGTAGCAGGCGCATTACACAATCCTAAAGGCATTTTTTGAAAAGCAAAAGTTCCATAATGACACGTAAAAGTATTCTTTTCCTGATCCTCGGGTGAAATTATGATTTGATTATATCCCGAATACCCATCCAAAAAGCAATAAAACTCATACCCTGCTAGACGATCCAATATTTGATCCATGAAAGGAAGAGGGAAATGGTCCTTGCATGTATTTTCATTCAGTGTAATTCGTACACACACGTCATCCCGTAGGAATCCTAGTGGCCAATGTCTCCCCATCATCTGCTTTAACTATAGTCATGCTCCCCTTTTTAGCTACAACATGCAATGGACTCACATGAGGACTATCACTAATAGGATAAATAATTCCTGCATCTAACCACGTTAAGATTTACTTCCTAATCACTTCTTGAATCGTGGGATTAACCCTCCGCTGACTCTGAATACATCCCTTAGCTTCATCTAACAACCTTATCTTATGCATGCAATATGATGGACTAATACCTTTCAAATCATCAAGAGACCATCCAATAGCAAACTTATACTTTCTAGGCACATCCAACAAATCTTCAAGTTGTTCATTAGTAAGAGAAGAAGATACAATTACCGGATAAGTTTCATTGTCGCCTAAGTAAGCATACTTCAAGTGCTTCGGTAGCGGTTTCAACTCCTCATTCTTTTCTTCTTTTGGTGTGCTCTCTCTATCCAAAGGTAGGTACTGCTTAGTCCACTTCACTTCTTCAAGCTTGGTTCTTTTTGATTCATATATGTCATCTCCCAAAGCAAGTAAGTTTTCAAGAAATTCTATACATACCTCATTGGAGAGCTCATCTAGCTCCGTAGTGGGAAAAGTAAGAGATTCTGCCAAGCATGTCTCCAAGGGATCATTTGAAAGAATCAAGGACATGTCTTCCTTCACGATCTCCTCTACCACATCAATGCTGTAACATTGTGTCTCCATAAGCATCGTTATTGCTTTGTCGAGGTTGAATAGAACTCTTCATTATCCATGTGAAGTCTAAGCTCCCCCTTTTTAACATCGATCATAGCTCTAGCTGTGGAAAGGAATGGCCTCCCTAAGATAAGAGGGACATTATCCGTATCATCTTCCATCTCTAGTACAAGAAAATCCACAGGAAAGACAAGCTTCTCTACTTTCACAAGTACATCTTCTATCACCCCTTTTGGAAAAGTCATAGACCTATCTACCAATTGTAGAGCTACTGTTGTGGGAGCTAGCTCCCCCAAACTTAGCTTTTTAAAAATATAGATAGGGACATCAAGTTGATTCTTGCACCAAGATCGCACAGAGCTTTTCGTGCCGGCCCCTTTCTAATTTCACAAAGAATAGTGAAGCTTCCCGGATCCTTCAACTTTGCTGGCAGCTTTCTCTGAATGATTGAGCTGCAGTTCTCTGACAGATTAACAGTTTCAACTCTGTTTAAACTCCTCTTCTTCATTATGATATCTTTAAAAAATTGGGCATAGTATGATGGGCATTTTCTCAACACACAATTTTAATTTCCAAGTATGAAGGATATCTATCGTAGCTTAGATAAGCGACCAAGTTATATTATCAAATTCAAAGGACGATTTGTTATCAATTTATTATTATCTAATCTAAAGAACCTATTGTTGGTAATTGTAGTGAAAATATTGATTAAACTATTGAACATATAATGAAATAGAAAATAAAACAGAGACAGTAGAGATAAACAAGAGTTGCTCAAGTGAGAAGATATGTAGCTCTTCGGGCCATCTAGTTTCACTATTTAATCTCCCTTCCGTATGTCAATGTCCGACTCTGCCTTGTGGACTATGGACGCATCACTAAGCCATGCGAATATACTCTATAGACACAAGCAGATAAACATGTAACACGTGATAAGTCATATTTTAACACGATTATTTGATAGAAATTCATGTTTATTTGATTGACTTATGTGCTAATTTGGGTGCTAAATTGACTTATCTTGTCTTTGGTATATTGGAGCTTTAATGTTATAAATTGATGTAGAAACAGACTATTTTGTGGAGAAAATTCATTGCTGCCAGATAAGCTGACACTGAACCCTTCAGTGTCAGTGGAAATGAACGAAAATTCAGAATAAATAAGGAAAGTGGCAGCTGGAAATATTCTCACATGTTTTATCACATTCCAGAATCATCCCAAATCAGGCCCATATCTTGTGGAAGGCACGATAAAAAAAGAAGAGATCCTGAAGATATTTTTGGAAGAGAGAAATGAGGAAAGAGATCAAGTAGGATTACTTATGGATCAAGATACAGATATATATGGGAGATATTTATTTATTTTGGGGACATAAATACACAATCAGAATGTGAATTCCTGGGGAAGCAGAAGTGAAGATTCGAAGAATAGTCCGACATTCTGGTTTTATTATCTTTATTTTTAATTCTGTTTTTGTCATGAACATGCGGGGCTAATCCCATTTTCTAGTTTAGGATTTCGTGAACCTCCTGTTGAACCTTAGATTAATTATTAAGGGGTTTTTCATTGAATCTTTTGTGCAAGTTTATTCTATTTCATGCTTTGATATTTTTTATAGCAGTTTAATAATTATTTTAGCCTGATCATCTAGTGTAATTATTTTATTGCTTACTGCTATTCTATGATCTTCAATTCGTAATTGTTGTAGGAATTGGATTAAGTAGCAAATAGAGATTATACCCTCTATGTGTAATAGGATCTAGGTTGTATGATGTCTAGCTAGATTTTGTAGCCTAGTAATTCTATGTTTAGAATTTTAATGTGTTTGCGAGTTCGAATCCATAGGATCACTCGTAAATAGTTCAATTTAGTGGTCGTACCCTAGTTGATATACTTAAGAACATTCGGGTTGATTGGTCGTACCGTCAATCTAGGGATTTGAGTTTATACACTAGGCTAGATGTTTGATTCGTATAATTAATTAATTTAGTAAACGGGAGGGGATCGTCATCCTAAACTAGGTTGTTCTCACTTGGTTAAGTTACTAAATAAATTTCGTCTACGTATTTTATTATTTAAATTAAGTTGATTTATTGCTATTGTTACTTTCAATTGTCACCAATTCAAACTCCCCCTTATTTATTTTAATCATTTTAAACACTTGAATTTAATTAAAATCTCATTATACTCTCTTGGATTCGACCCGTACTCGTTACTATACTAGGTATTGGAGTGAGTCGGATATAAATTATATTTTGTTAGGCCAGCGACAGCCTATCAAATTTGGCGCCGTTGCAGGGGAGTAAAATTGAAATTTATTAAATTTTTGTATTTTAGATATTTTTTTTGCATTTTACAGGTTCTGGAATTTTTTTAGAATTTTTGAATTTTCCAGTAACACTGACACTGAACCCTTCAGTGTCAGTTGTCCCCTATTTTCGAAATTCTATGAATGATTACTCGATCTTCTGGTCAAAAACAGCTTGAATACATACCAGAAATCGAGAGAACTGCCCGGGAGTTGAGAAAGGAGTCCCGGAAGAAGAAGGAAATAAGTTCGTCCACTGACGAAACCATTGGAGACATTACCGAACTCGAACTTGCAGCTGATCCACTTCATCTTAGAGAGGAGAATTCTAAATTTTCTGAATTAGAGGAGGAAGATACTGTAGGATCTGAGTCGAAAGAGGAAAACATGGCTGCAAATACTGAAAAACCTTTGAATGAATTGACAAATCCGGACGTAGTCCATCAACCACTATGCATTAACTTCCTACGATTACTGATAATACTGTATTTGAATTGAAATCGGGATTGATTCACTTACTTTCTGCTTTCCATGGTCTTTCAGGTGTAAATCCTCACAAGTTCTTAAAGGAGTTCTTGGTTGTATGCATGAGCATGAAACCAAATGGAGTGATGGAGGAACAAGTCAAACTTAGGGCATTCCCTTTTACAGTGAAGGACATGGCGAAGGATTGGTTGTATTATCTCCCTTTTGGATAGATTAATACGCGGGCCAAAATAGAGAAACTTTTCCTCCAAACTTACTTTCCGGCCACTAGAGTTGCTGTCTTGCACAAGGAGATATCTGGAGCTCGTCAAATGCAAGGGAAGAGTTTACATGAGTATTGGAAGAGGTTTAAATGTCTCACATCAGCATGCCCCCAATATCAAATAAGCGACTAGTTGTTATTGCAATACTTCTATAAAGGGTTGTCGATCATGGATCGAAACATGCTTGATGCAGCTAGCGGAGGAGCTTTTATAATGAAAACACCTACTGCTGCGAGAGACTTGATTGCTAGCATGGCTGCCAACACTCAACAATTTGGTACATGTGATCCATCACTAAAAGAAATAAAGGAGGTCCATGATTCTAAGTTGGAGGAAACTTTGAACAAGTTGACAGTTGCTGTGGAGAATCTTGCTAAAGGAAAAGGGGTAAACCCCTCCATCTTGTCAATATTGTTTAACTAATAATCATTCTACTCTTGATTGCAGGGTTATACCTAGTGAAGAGCAAGTTAACGCCATGGGGCGACCTTATGATCTCTTCTCTCAAACCTACAATCAAGGTTGGAGAGATCATCCTAATTTTAAGTATGGTAGTGGACAAGGAGGAAATAGGGGACAACAACAGTTTCAAGAGCAGAGAGTGGTGAATAGGCAACAAGATCACCCTCAAGATGGTGGAAATCACCAACAAGGTGGGGCAAGTTCCGGAGCCACATTTGAGGAAATGATGAAAGAAATGGCTGCCAACAATCTAAAATTTCAAGTGTCCACTCAGACGTCCATCCAAAACTTGGAAAATCAAATGAGTCAATTGGCTACAACTGTAGGCCAGATGCAGGCCCAAAATAGTGGAAAGTTACCTTCACAAACGGAGGTTAATCCTAAGAATGTGAGGGCTATTACACTGCGGAGTGGGAAAAAGTTGGAAGAGGTTGTACTGCCCAAAAAACCTGACCAAGACGTGGAAAAAGATGATGTAGAACTTGCTGGAACAGTGGAGGATCAGACCAATCAGTTCTGGGCAGAAAAATCTGATGTGCAGAAACATAACACTGACACTGAACCCTTCAGTGTCAGAAGGTCCAAAAAAATCAGGTTAAAATTTCTAACCCTATTCCTTTTAATATTAACCATTTGCCTTTTCCAAGCAGGATGAGGGATCCGGATACCACTGAAAAGGATAAACAAATACTTGAGGTGTTTCGAAAAGTGGAGATCAATTTATATCGCATTGAGGCGATTAAGCAGATTCCGAGATACGCCAAGTTCTTGAAGGAGTTGTGCACCAATAAAAAGAAGTTGAAAGGAGATGAAAAAATGGTGATGGGAGAAAACGTTTCAGCTGTCTTCCAGCAAACGTTACCTCAGAAGCGCAAGGATCCTGGCATGTTTGTGGTTCCTTGCAAGATTGGGAATTTCAAAGTGGAGAGAGCCATGTTGGACCTTGGAGCGTCCATTAATGTGATGCCTCGATCAGTGTTTGAGAAGTTGGGTGTGGGAGAGTTGAATATGACTGGAGTTTTCATCCAGCTTGCTGATCGAAGCCATGCATACGCAGATAGAGTCACTGAGGATGTTCTTGTTTAGGTAGACAAACTCGTATTCCCTGTTGATTTTTATGTGTTAGACATGAATGAACACCCATCGAATTTCACTCCGATTTTGTTGGAAAGACCATTCCTCAACACTTCACGCACTAAGATAGATGTGAGTGAAGGTACTCTCACGATGGAATTTGATGGGAAATCATTAAATTCAACATATATGATGCTATGAAATACCCTGATGATGCTAACCAACTTTTTGTTGTGAGTACTACTGAGCCTATTATCCAAAAACACTTTAAACTCACTAGTAGGGATGCATTAGATACAGTAATTGAACATGGAATCATGAAGGAGGATGCTGAAAGATGAGATAATGAAGAGCTGAATCACTATGTCAATGCTTTACATAGTTCTTCTCAGAGACCGAGCACCTTAGATGTAGCTTCGGTTAAATTGCCTGACATTTTTCCAAAATTTCTTCCATCTATAGTGCAGGCACTGAAGCTGGAATTAAACTGAACAGTTGATGTCCTCGTTCTTGGGGCCAAACCATGAACTCAAGGAATATTGTAAGGGATTTCGCACTGTTGAGGTCGATCGGATGAAGTTGAAAGAAGTTCTTCATACTTGAAAATGCAACCATCTCACCTAAGTCGAGCCAACAATAATAAAAAAAGGCGCTGATTGGGAGGCAACCCAATTTTCTTGTTTTATTTTTATTTTCAATAAATTGTCTGATTGTTCACTCTTAATTTTCTGTTGTGATTAGTAGAGGTGATACAAACTGCAAGGATTGATCATGGCACGTACAAGGGTTGATCGTGGTCAACGCTCTACCCAATTACATATTTGGCCTTTCTTATACTGTGCTTTGCTTAGGGAAAAGTGATGTAAATTTGATCAATTTCTTGTCCCATGTCTTATTCTTGTTGTCCTCTAAATTTTATGTCGATGTGGAGTTTGAGAAATTGAGGAATAAAAACTTTTGAGGTGATGAGGGTGACGCATGATTGAGGGGGTGGCAGTGATGTTGAGGAGCTGTTGAAACTTGATAATCTTTGCAAAATTTTTGTGATTGTAGTGGCTCATTTTTTTTTGAATTTCATGGCAATTATACCCAATTTTTGGTGAGCTTTTGAGCCTTAACGAGCTAACATCTATGAGCTCCATTGAAATTTCTTTCTTGAGTGCATTGAATTTGAATTGCTCATTCTAGAACTTGCTCTTTTGAATGCATTTCAAGATCATGTGATTGGTTGTGTATGATAAAATGATAATGCACTTAGATTTAACCTCTTGGCTTATATTGTTCCACCCGAATATGAAAATTTTAGGGAAGCCGCGTTGAGCCTGAGCCTTTTCTTTGAATTATGAGCATATAAGTGAACCCTGAATTCCCATTTCTTTCTTTAACTCTTCCGTTTGAACCCTTCATTACTTTGCAATGTGTGAATCTTGTGGAAATACTTTATAATTGAATTGACGATGAAGGAGAAGTTGATAAAAAATTGGAGAAGGAGAAAAAGAAAAAAAGAAAGGAAAGGAAGTAAGGTTGAATAAAAAAAGAGAAAATTCTTGATAAAAAAAGAAAGGGAAAAAGGAGTTGATGAAATTGTTTGTTTTTTAGTTGCTGAAATTATCTATCAAATAGTTATTCTTCCACGTGTTACACCTGCTGTTCCAAATCTTGAAAAGGAGCAGGTGTGGGGAGATTTAAAAGTGCAAGAAAAATGCTGTTTTGAAAAGGGAAAATTTGGGGATGATGGAAGTTTTGATTTGATCACATGTTGTAAAGTGGCGCATTTAGCTATTTTTATCTCTCTTTTTATCTCTCCCTGTCCTAAGGCCCCATTACAACCCATTCAAAGACCCTTTGATTGTTGTGCATGATCCATCCAAAATTGGTGGATATTTGATTTGGGAGCAAGCCTATGGTAATGACTGTTCTTTTCAATTTTTGACTGATCTTGCTACCTAAATCATATACTTGAGTGTTATTGAGTGAATCTTTGTGAGGCCATGGAATTTTAAAAGATTTGATGCCATGAAAGTTGCAAACTTTGAGTGAAGAGTCATTTTTCATATTAGTTCCGAATGCTCATTGGTTACTTTTGTCTTGAGGTGTTGTAACTTTCATTTGCATGTGTGAATTTCCTTGGAGCAAGAGATATAATTACACACCCTTTCTAGGTACTATCAGTATCAATTATTTCCCGTGCACTAAGTACTCTAAACCGATATGATCTCTCTTTATAGGTACTATATAATTATCCTCTTTATTCTACTTACTAACTTGAATTCAATTCAATTAATAAGTATTCGTATAAGATAGTTCTAATGAAACTTCGGAGTCCCCTCACTTAGAATCATAACCTGAAATCCTGCTCAGCAGTGAACGCACTCAATCAATAACCAAGATATGTATTTTGACTCTACATAACAGTTAATGATGCACAAAACAACTCTGAGTATGAATTAAAAATGTATAGTCTTATATAAAATAAATCCACAAGTAGTGTTGTACGGAGTATACATACAAAAGTTCAATTAACTAGATAAAAACCTTCATAACCCTAGAACTACCAAAGTGGTTCTAGCCCATAATTTTTTGAAGAACGTTCATGGTGTTATGATAGATCTTACCCATAGTCTTGAAAATTACAAGAAAGATTAAATTGCGAAGTAAACCCTAGATGTGGGTGCCGTCGCTTCTCGCTACATCTTGAATCTTCACTTGGTTCTTACTTGATTCGCTGCACGAATTTCTCTCTACAGCTCCGTAGGATGGAGTTAGGGTTTGGATGTGGTGTAGGATGGATGTGGAATCTAACTCTCTTTTTGACGTGATCAGCATCACTTTTTATACTTGTTAACTCTCCTTATGAACCTTTACTGGAGGGTCAGAATTACTAAAAAATAGGCATGCGTGTTCCCGCTTGACCAAACTGGCGAGGTCGAGCGGATCTTATCCAGGTCGAACAGTGGTTGAGCCACCTCCCTATACGCTGAAAATCTTTACAGACACTTGCTCGACCAAATCTGCCCTCGCTCGACCAAATGGTCTTGGTTGAGCGAAACCTCCTGAGGTCGAGCGACATCTCAAACTTCGTATTTTCTGATTCTAAGCACTTCTGACCTATTTTTCTACATAAATATGCTCAAATAGCCTCTGATTCGTGGATTTACCATAAACGTACCAATTTGCCTTAGTAATTGCATAAATCATACTCAATTCCCACACAAATCAGAGCTCAAAACACGTGAATTATCACTCTCATCAAACCCCTAAACTTACATGTTGCTCGTCCCAAGGCAACGGAAATCAAAACAAAGGCAAAAGAGTGTGATTCACAAGATCCTCATATATGCACAACTTCAATAACACATGTAATTCATCAAATCAAAACATGCAGCCATCATACTTTCATCTATGTAAGAATATCAATCAATCACAGTACTCCTATGAGTGCTAAGTCATTTAGCTCATTAGATAAGTGTTTCCTCTCGCATTCAAGTGTAAAAGATGTACACTTCAGAGTTAGTATATACGCTCATAGTTAATTCATATATTTGCAATAACCATAAGCTTGACAAAGGTCTAAAAAATTAATTCATAATTAATTCAATATTAAGATCACAAAGGACTTGTCTTATGGGTTGTAATGTTGGCTCTTTGGTAAAGGTAGGGAAATTTAGATAAAGTGACTTAATTCACTAGTAGAGAATCACCTTGGAGTTTTGCTTTTCATCAAACAACTTTATTTCTTTGCTCTACCATTATTCTCATGATCTTTTCGATTCATTGTCTCCTTCTTTTCCTTGGAATCAACATCGTTTTTCTTAAAGAACAAGGGTACCAATTTCGAGCACTGCCCTTCCAAAGCAGTCGGGGTACCAGTTTCAGGCACTATCCCGGAATAAGATTTAACCATAATCTTCCCTCTCTTATCATTAACACAACTTTCCTTCTTCTCTTTCTTCAATTTCATCACTTAGCAATTTATTAACCTCAACTCTCTACTAGTAAAGAAGGTATTTCAAAGCTAAAGTAATAAAGGCTTTTATCACAGGCTTGCCAAAGAAAAAAATTTTAAAGGCTTAACAGGGCTTCCAATGATTTACACATTACAAGGTAGGATAACTTTTGACTAAGTGGCTCAATTATCAATAATGGCCTAAGATCATTTTCTAGTATCTATCAATCATGAATTTCAAACAAGACTCCAAGCCAAGTTCTAGAATACAATTGTATGAATGATTCTCTCAAGAATATACTATCATGCTTTAGTGTAGCATGATTAAAAAGGCTCAAATTCTCACATGGATAATAGATTCCCTAAGAACTCTTCAAAGCATGCAATCAATTTCAATTCCCTCATAAACTACAAGTAATAACAAACAATACATGCTTCTTTTCAACAGAATCAACATATATCACAAGTATATCGCACATGCATACCAAAGAGTCAATATCAAATTATCCATCATCATCAAATGCAAAATATCCATCAACACCATCAATCTCCCAATATCATCAATACAGTACATACCACTCACGCATAAATCTCATAAAACCCAAATCAACCACCAATCAAACCCCAACCTGTAAAATGAAAAATAGAAGGAGATGAGAGGAATCAGAGAAAAGAAAAACCTAGCGCACTCTACTCCTCCGGAGCATCATCATCATTATCGTTGTGCCAATCATCGAAGTCCCTGATAAAACTATTGACCTTTCTATCAAGTGCCTCGTAATTCTCATTCATCTCTCCCAACCTTCGATCCATAGCATCATACCTCAGATTGAGTACAGCATAATTCGTATTCGCCAAAGCAAGCTGGCGATTCGTCTACTGCTGATTCGTATTCAATGTGGCAAAGTGCTCATTCATCATCCTGAATTGCTCACTAAAAAAACAATCCTGAGCCTGCTAAAAATCATACTGATGTGGCTGCTGCGGTGGTGGTGGCTACATCAGAGGAATACCCATCTCCGGAATGTCGTGATCGTGAGGCATCTCCATATGTACGTCAGGTATCAGATGCTCAAAAGGTGGTAGCTGCTGCTGTCCATACTGCTGCTGCTGCTGTGGCTCGTACCCCTCATACTCCGGCTCTCCCACTAATATCATATCAAGATCGAGATACATACGCTGAAGATGCATATCTACCAAAGTTCGCCAATCTCCTCTATTGCAACAAGCAGTAGAGATCGTGATGTGGGAAGGAGTGTTCATCAATAAGTTTGCATTGACCTGAATCGAAGTAAGACCAATGAGAGAAAAGGGCATTTGAAAAAAATTAGATTCATCCCTCGGATGAACATCCATACACCGTCTTCATGTCGAGCCAAGTTCATCCTCACATACGCAGAAAGAATCAAATTTGGCTCACCAACCACTAGCCTATACCTAAATAAATCCACATTGTAATGCTCGACCAACGGTGTGATCAATCCTCCAATATTCACCTTCTGAAATATGTGTGTAGTAAACCAATGCAATTGCTGCAAAATGTAAGCCCCCAAGTTGAAGTGGACTCCATTCATCATACACCAAAGGACATACAATTCTCTTCTCGAAATACACCCGCCCTCAGCTCGGGCAAAGATGGTGTTTCTAAGGATCCTATCCATGTACGCAATCACTGGATTCCAAATAAAAGTAGCCCTCGACCGCTGTGGATTATAAGCCCCTTGCAAACCCGTGATAAATCTCCAGAACTCATCAGCAATAAAGCCTTCATCCTCATGTGTAGATACATCCTCCGGGCATGCAAACATCCTATTAAACTCACTTGCATATAGATATCTCAGCTCACCTCCAAGTCAGAACCATGCCGATGTAGGAAGAATAGAATTCTCCCGAATTACCTCGAGAGTACATAGCATCTCTGCTGTAATGTGGAAGTACGTCTCCCTCTTCAAATCCATGAATCCACTGATTCCCACTTGGCTAAGCATCCATTTGATATCATTGATTATATACATCTCCACCATGGCTTCATCATCTTGGTATCGAGTCCGAACGATCTTCCTTGAAATCGCTCTCCAAAGCTCTTTCTTCTCATCCCAATCTGGTATTTTCAGCCCAAAATCCGATGGCATCTTCCCATCTTTCTTACTTTTCTTACCCGATTCTCCTCTCTTTAGTCTTCCACTGTCCTTTCTCTTCGAACAAGAAGCAATGCCTTTTCCTACAAGAATTATACTTCAATGAAAAACATAGACAAGAAATAAGTATACCAATCTTAGGACATATTATCACATAGATCCTACTCAAGACTTCAAATCGTATGCTCAACAATTTAAACTCAATTCCTCCACAATCTCACATGCTTAACCAATAATACGATTTACTTGACATATGAACCCATGAAAAATCAACATTATAAGTCTCTAAGTATCAACAAAGAATCAACATACCCACATGCTTAACTAGGATTTCCAAAAAGAATTTCAAAATTTCCAACTCAATCCTAAGCATCGACATTATTCCATAATTCAAATTCATTACCAACGTCACTCAAAATCAACGAGCCATACAAAAACTAGTCAATTAAACTCAAGCCTGTGACATATGCATCATCAATTTCACAAAATTCCATCAATCCAACGTAAATTGAACTCATGCAACTCATATAAAATTTCAACAAAAATATCCAATTTCATATCATAATTCAAACCAAAAACATGCTTAATCAACTTACCCATTCAAACTAATCAAAGTACAATCCAATTCAAGGGCCATGAGTTGAGAAAACATACCGTTGTCTCCAGCCATGGGTACGTGACAGTGATGAAGAACAATAACTCGAATTTAAGTAGAAGCCCCACAAATTCAACTTGAATCTCCAATTTTTAATGTGGAATGTGTGTGGTTTTAGGTAAAAAAAAGTGTTCTAAGTGATTTGGGTAAGAATCGTACAGTTCGGGGTAGTTGCTCGAGAAAGGATGGTGAGAAAATGGTCAAGCTGCGCGGAAACTGACCTTATATCGTGAAAACTGCTCCTCCGCTTAGGTCGAACAGTTTGGTCGAGCGAACCTTGGAATGGTCGAGTGGCGACCCTGTATGCTGAAGCCTCCTCTGTACTCCGCTCGACCTTCTGCTCGACCCAGATTTCTTGGTCGAGTGGCACCTATTTGGTCAAGCGGACTCTCTGTGCTCTGAAATTCCAGGATCCGCTTTACAGTGGTCTGCTCGACCTCCGCTCAACCTCAATGACTCGATCAAGCGGCTCATTTTTGGTTGAGCAGCCTTCCAACACTCTGAGTTCTCGTGATTTCTTCATCCCCTGTAAAACTCAGACTTACAACAACATTAATCCTCCAATAAAACCAAAACAATAGCTAGAGAACCACTAATTAGACTTTAAAATTAAGTGTACAAAACTCTGTTCACAATATAAACAAAACACCACTGAACACTAGGCAAATTACAAAAAAATCGACACATCAAAACTGATTAAAGTTTAATATACCGCAAAAAATCAACTTCCCTAGCAAACGTCACTAAAAAAAGATTATAGTCTTGGTGCTACAATGAGGTAAGAACGTCACAACCCCAAACTTAGTAGAAATATAGTCGAAACTAAGTTTGCAAAGAGATGTAATGCCGATTAGTTAGCACCGAAAATATAAAAATTTCTTACGTACACAAAATAAATAAAACAATAAACAGGAGGGTAAGCCCTCAACAGGTGCTCATGTTTAACGTCAGAGAGTCACGACGGTACCACTTCAATGCAAGGAATCTTCAAAGACAACACAAGCATCATCCGGTGACTTAAAATGCTTCAATCGATGCCCATTCATCGCTATGATATCTCCGTCTTTATCCATGATCTCAAAACTCCCCTCCGTAGGCTCTATGTATGATAAACGGTCCCGTCCACTTTGATTTTAATTTTTCTGTAAAAAGCTTCAATCGAGAGTTAAAGAGTAGTAACTCATCTCCTTTCTTGAACTCCTTGAAAGTGATCTTTGAATTATGCCATTTCTTCATTCTCTCCTTATAGATCACCGATTTCTTAAAAGCTTGACTTCTAAACTCATCCAATTGATTGATGTGAGTCAACCTTAAGTCCTTAACCTCCTTAATGGATAAGTTCAAACTTCTCACTTCCAAAAAAGACATGTCGAATCTCTACAGGTAAGTGGCACGATTTTCCATACACGATTTGATAAGGTGACATTCCTAGCATAGTCTTGTATGAAGTTTGAAACCCCATAAGACATCATCGAGCTTCATAGCCCAATCTATCCTATTGGTTCCAACCACTTTTTCTAAGATTTGTTTCACTTGCTGGTTAGAAACTTCTGCTTGCCCATTCGCTTGAGGATGATAGGGTGTGGTAACCCTATACTTTATACCATACTCCTTAAGAACTCTTTCAATAAGCTTATTGATGAAGTGGGAACCTCCATCACTTATGAGTGCTCTAGGAACTCTATAGTGGGCAAAAATATGTTTCTTCATGAATGACAAGACAGTTTTTGTATCAATCATGAGAGTGGGAATAGCATCCACCCACTTAAAAACATAATCAACGGCAAGAAAAATGTATAGGAATCCATTAGATGGGGAAAATGGCCCTATAAAACCAGTTCCCCATACATCAAAAATCTCTACCACAATGCTTGGATGAAGTGGCATCTTATCCCTCTTGCTTATGTTTCCCATGCGTTGACATCTATCGCACGTCGCTAAATAGGATTCACAATCTTTAAACAAGGTAGACCAATATAAAGCAAATTGAAATACCTTAGCTGCAGTCTTTTGGGCTCCGAAATGCCCCCATTAGGTTGTACATGGCAAAAGTCAAGAACACTTTCCATATCCATCTCAAGCACACAACTACGGACGATAGAATCCGTACAAATTTTGTAGACAAATGGATCATACCATATGAAAGTCTCAACATCTCTCTTGAATTTTGCAAGTTGATACCTATTGAGATCTTTCAGAATTTCACCTACGACAATGTAACTGACATAATCCGCATACCATGGATCCATTCCTTTAGCAGCTACGACATAAGCTTTCTCCGCTCCTTCAGCAAACACTGCCATAATCTTCTCATCTGGGAACATCTCCTCTATTTATTTGAATGGCTCATCACAATGCTCCCTTATTCTAACCTTGATAGGTGATCCGCCAAAATATTCTCCGTTCCCATCTTATCCCAGATCTCCATATCAAACTCTTGCAGAAGAAGAATCCATCGGATAATCCTTGGCTTAGTGTCCTTCTCCATCAAATATCGGATTGCAGAATGATTCGTGTATACTACAGTCTTCATGCCAACCAAATACAGTAGAAATTGGTTGAATGCATACACAACAGCTAGAAACTCCTTTTTAGTTATAGTGTAATTCTTTTGTGCTGCATCAAAAGTCTTATTCGAATAGTAGATGGCGCAAAACTTCTTTTCTCTCAACTGCCGATGCACCACTCCAAGTGATAAATCACTTGCATCACACATGAGTATAAACGCCTGAGTCCAATCCGGAGTGATCAAGATGGTGCAGTAATAAGCACCTCTTTCAAAACCTGAAAAGCTGTTAGACATTCATCATCAAAAATAAAAAGAACATCCTTTTCAAGTAAGTGAGATAAGGGCTTGGAGTATTTTGAGAAGTCTTTGATGAATCTTCTATAGAATCCTGCGTGTTCAAGGGAGGACCGCACTCCTTTCTCATTAGTAAGTGGTGGAAGCTTCTCAATCGCTAGCACCTTTGCTCTATCCACCTGCAATCCTTTAGCCGAAATATGATGACCAAGAACAATCCCATCTCTCAACATGAAGTGGCACTTCTCCCAATTCAAGACAAGTTTAGTTTCTTGACATCTCTTCAAAACAGTAGAGAGGTTAAACAAACAGATATCAAAAGAGGACCTAAACACAGAAAAATCATCCATAAATGCCTCCATGATTTTCTCTATCAACCCATCAAATATGGCCATCATGCAGCGCTGAAATATAGCAGGCGTATTGCACAATCCAAAAGGCATCTTCATAAAAGCAAAGGTTCCATATGGGCAAGTAAAAGTGGTCTTTTCCTGATCCTCGGGGGCAATCATTAATTGAATATAAACTGAATATCCATCCAAGTAATAATAAAACTCATACCCTGCTAGACGGTCAAGCATTTGATCCATGAAAGGAAGAGGAAATAGTCTTTGCATGTATTTTCATTTAATTTCCTATAATCAGTACACACACGCCATCCCTTAGGAATCATAGTGGCTAAAGTCTCGCTATCTTCGGCTTTCACAATAGTCATGCCCCTCTTTTTAGCTACTACATGCAATGGACTCACATGTGGACTATCACTAATTAGATAAATAATTCATGCATCTAACCACGTTAGGATTTGCTTCTTAATCACTTCTTGAATCGCAGGGTTAACCCTCCGTTGATTTGAATACATCCCTTAGATTCATCTAACAATCTTATCTTATGCATAAAATACGATGGAGTAATACCTTTCAAATCATCAAGAGACCATCCAATAGCAGACTTATACTTCCTAAGCACATCTAACAACTCTTCAAGTTGGTCATCAGTTAAAGAAGAAGATACAATTACTGGATATGTTTCATTGTCGCCTAAGTAGGCATACTTCAAGTGTTCCGGTAGCAGTTTCAACTCATCCTTTTTTTCTTCTTTTGGTGTGCCACTATCCAAAGGTAGGTATTGCCTAATCCACTTCACTTCTTCTATCTTGGTTCTTTTCAGTTCATACCTGTCATCATCCAAAGCAAGCAAGTTTTCAAGAAATTCGATACATATCTCGTTGGAGAGCTCATCTAGCTCTGTAGTGGGAAAAGTGAGAGATTCTGCCAAGCATGTCTCTAAAGGATCCTTTGAAAGGATCAAGGACATGACTTCTTTCACAATCTCCTCCACCACATCAATGTTGTAACATTGTGTCTCCATAGGCATCTTCATTGCTTTGTCAAGGTTGAACAGAACCTCTTCATTATCCATACGAAGTCTAAGCTCTCCCTTTTTAACATCGATCATAGCACCAACTATGGCAAAGAATGGCCTCCCTAAGATAAGAGGGATATTATCCTTGTCATCTTCCATCTCTAACACAAGAAAATCCACAGGAAAGACAAGCTTCTCTACTTTTACAAGTAATCTTCTATCACCCCCTTTGAAAAAGTCATAGACCTATCCGCCAATTGTAGAGCTACAGATGTAGGAGTGAGTTCCCCCAAACTTAGCTTCTTAAATATAGATAAGGGCATCAAGTTAATGCTTGCACCAAGATCGCATAAAGCTTTTTGTGCCGGCTCCTTTTCGATTTCACATAGAATAGTGAAGCTTCCCATATCCTTCAACTTTGCAGGAAGCTCCCTCTGAATGATTGAGCTGCAATTCTCAGATAGATTAACAGTTTCAACTCCGTTCAAGCTCATCTTTTTCAATATGATATCCTTAAAAAATCGGGCGTAGTATGGCATCTCCATGATTGCTTCAGAAAAATGAATGTTCTAGCTTATTTTGTTCATGATATCCGAAAACCTCTTGAACTTTTCTTCCAATCCCTTCTTGACTATCCTGAAAGGAAATGGAGGAGGTATCTTTGTTTTAGGAATTCCCCATTCATCATGTTCAACTTTCTCCGCTTTATCCTTCTCGACTCTCAATCTTTTGGCTCTTTCCCACTTCTTTTCAACTATCAGCTTGGTATTCTGTTCTTTTAAAGGTACTGAAGTATTTTGAACTATAGGTGTAACGTCCTATACGGAAGTCGACGATGCTGGGCTTTGGTCGACCTCTGCTTGACCTAAAAGGTTTGGTCAAGAGGTCTGGTAGTGGTCGAGCGAGGTATCTGTAATCTGGTTTTGGCTGTTCAAGTGTATAGTAGTCCGCTCGACCTCAGCTGGACCAGGCATGTCTGGTCGAGTGGCTGTGTTTTGGTCGAGCGGGATGTCTGTACTCTGGCCTTGACATCTTCGGTCTTCAGAATGTTGCTCGACCTCAGCTAGACCAAGTGGCTTGGTCGAGCGGGAACACGACCTCTTTGTTTTCTGCTACTGGTAACATTGGATCTTCATACTGCGTTCCTGACCTCAAAGTGATGGCGTTACAAGATTTTAGGTTTGTGATGCTTTGAGAAGGAAATTTACCTTTCTCAACTATTTGCGAAAGCTTGTTCATATTTCCCGCCATCTCTCCCATCAGTAATGTAAGGCCTTTCATCTGCTTTGATAATTTCTCATGATTTGAGTTAATCTTTAGTTCCAATCGATCTACCTTTGCATCATTCCTAGCCGCATATCGGTTCACGGTATCCTCTAAACCAGGTTTTTCTTCTTCGACCTTAGCACTCGGATCAATACCAACAGGAGGTTGTACTGCTGCATTCGGATTGCTCCATGATAACTCCAACCTCCTTGGTTGCTGATAATTGCCTGAGGGACCACGATTGTTGTAGTTCCCTTGGTAATTCCAGTTTTCTTGATGTTGACACCTAATTCCTCGAATACTTTGACCCATAACATAGTTTTATTCTTCTACTTCCTCTTGGCTAGCTCCTTCATAACAAACATCCTGCTGCAAAATTGGTACTTGCTGCGCTATATTAGTAATCTGCTTTTGCTGAGGTTCAAGTAGCTTGCTGATATTTGCCAAGCTTGAGACGATCTCATCATCTCTGCTTGACTTAACTATTGTGTGCTCAACCTGCGCTACTTTTCCAAGAACATACGTGCCCCTCACTCTATCAGTTGGACAATCTCTTGAATTTATCGAAATATCCTTGTTGATGTGTGTTCTTAGCTAGTATGAGAGAGATATCCTTGAATCTATCAGAGTGAGAACCGCTAAGCGTAGCATTTTCCACATACAGCGCCAATTATTGATGTGTGTTCTTAGCTAGTTATAAGTAGGATTAAAGATGGATGGATTAACAGTAAACTATACTAAGAACGATCACAATCAAACACAACAATAAGTAAATATGAGAGAGATGAGGAATTCCACCAAAAAGCCTTAATCAATCTTTTTTATTACTCTCCCTTAGAACAACACTCATAAACTTTCCAATTACAAGTGTAATGTCTAAAGTGAGAAATAGTGACCTGCTTCTCTCATGTTAGAAAAGCTATTTATAATACTGATGAGCGTTTTCTCAACACACAAAATCATCCTCAAGTATAAGGATATCAATTGTAGTTTCGAAAGGTGACCAAGTGAATATCGAACCCAAGGGACGGCATATTATCAATTAAATTATTATCTAAATTAATTAAGACAATTTAACAATTAAGTTGGAGGTTTAGAATTATTAAACTAATAAACAAATAATTAAAATAACAAATAAAATAAACTATCACTCGAAGAATACGTAGGTGGATCAAGTAGGAGAATAGGTAGCTCTAGGATAATCCAGTTTTACTCATTAACTTCCCTTCCATGTGTCAATGTCCGACTCTGCCTTGTGGAATATGGACGCATCACTAAACCATGCATATCTACTCTATAGACACAAGTAAACATGCGTGTAATACGTGTGAATAACCTCGGAGCAAGAGATATAATTTCACCCCCCTTTCTAGGTACTATCAGTATCAATTATTTCCCCCTAGGATTGGTACTTTAACCCGATATGATCTCCCTTTATAGGTACTATGAAGTTATCCTCTTTATCCTACTTAATAACCCGAATTCAATTCAATTAATAAGTATTCATATATGATAGTTCTAATGAAGCTTCGGAGTCCCCTCACTTAGAATCATAACATGGAATCCTGTTCAGCGGTGAACGCACTCAATCTACAACCAAGATATATATTCAGACTCTATATACCAATTGAAGATGCACAAAACGACCGTGAATATGGATTAAGAAAGTACAATCATATATAAAATAAACCACAAGTAGTGTTGTACGGAGTGTATACATGGAAGTTCAATTAATTCATAAAACCATCAAAACTCCTAGATCTACCAAAAAGGCTCTAGCCCATGATGTTTCGAAGAACAATCATGGGTGTTGGATAGATCTTACCCGGATGTCCGGAAAATACAAGATAAATTAGGAAATGAATAAACCCTTGATATGGCGTCTTCATGCCCTTCTCCATCTTGAATCCTCCTCTTGGTTCTCCTCTTGATTCCACAAACGAATCTTCAAAGTGATGGATGGATGGAGGAAAGGAAGTGGATTATGGATGGGGGGTGATCCCCCCTTGTGGGGTGTTGTATGGTTGTGGCCTCTCCTCGGTGATTGGTGACGTTTTTCTTGACTGCACGAGCCTCCTTTTATACTTGTAATCACATCTCTAGGGCTTGGAATGGGCTTTTCAAGTGATCCCACGTGTTTTGGCCTCGAAAATACGTAAGTTCCCGCATGTAGGTTCGACCTCGTCAAACAGGTCGAACCACTTGCCACAGGTCGAACCACAGGTCGAACCCTGCTACAGGATTTGCGCAGTCTCTCCGTTTCGCGTATAACTTTCACATCCGACCTCCGAATTGAGTGATTTTTGCGCTCACGCGATCCTCTCTTCCTTGGCTTTTTAACCATATAAAGAAATCACAAAACTCCAAGAATTGAATATGTAACAGGCCATGGAAAGTAGCACTGCAATTCTGTTCGCACAGCTCGCGCGGCGTCACCACTTTGCTCATAACTTCCTCGTTCGGACTCCGAATGGGATGTTCTTTACGCCAAAACGACCCTCTCTTCAGTGTCTTTCCAACCATGTATCACACTCCCCGTTCAGAGCTCCACATCAATACAGAATAACTACACAAGTTGGATGTGCGTTTATCAGCATTCTTGCACAAATTGCACCTTTTCTCAAACTTGGCTCTTTTCATCCTTTTTCCACCTAAAACACAACAAAACACCTCAAGTGCACCTTTTTCTCACATAATAATGAATATAAGACATTTGTGCTCATATAAGACTACAATATCAATCAAAAAGGTGTTAAATTGGATATTAAAACACGCTTATTTTCACTCTCATCAAACCCCCAAACTTACCCGTTGCTCGTCCCGAGGCAACAAAATAAAGATAAAGAGAAAGAGAGTATGAAAATTAGCAGGGAAACAAGGACTATGACAAATACCCCTCTTCAAAATACAATTGTCATCAACTTAGGTCATGCAACTCTTATCACGTGTAATAATCAATTCATAGCATACAAGTTAAGACAATCACCACCAATTTAAATGCTCCATTGACATGTTCTCAAGGAAAGTATATATCACTCGCACTCAAGTGTAAAAGATGTACACTTATGGGCTAAGGTGTTTACGCTCAAATTCAATTCAAGTGCATGCGTAACCATAAGCTTGCCAAAAGTCTCAAACTCTCCACCACTAAAAGTATGATTCGACAATGGGATCAAAAATGACTTTTCTTTTGGATGTAATGTTGGCTCTTTGGTTAAGGTAGGAAATATATGGACAATGTGACTCAAATAGTGGAGAACTAAAGCTGATTGATCACTTCAACTTTCATCCTCTCTTCCTTTTCAATGCAGACGATTTTCATTCCTTCTTCACCTTCAAGCACAATTATTTTTCTTTTCTCAAGCTCATCCGTTTTGTCCCTCTCTTTTTCTGCTTTTTCTCTTGAGGTACCAGTTTCGGGCACTACCTCACGCATCCTCCATAGGGTACTAGATTTAAGCACTACCCTAGGGTATTTGATTCAATGGAGTACTAGATTTAAGCACTACTCCATGCTTCTCCTTAAATGCATTATCAAAATCCATCACTAATTCAATACCAATTTCATTCCTTCCCAAGCTGTTCGTTATCAAGCTCTATCAACACACTTTGAAAAGCCATTAATTCTCCACTAATAAGACAATCAAGGCTCAAAAAAATTAAGATGCTCAAAGTGGTTATTTCACGTAGGCTGCCAAAGAATGAGGTTTTTAGACTCAACGGGGCTAACTACGGATAAACAATCATATGGTATAGGGAATTATTTGGCTAAGTGACTTATAAATTCAAAGATGGCCTAAAATCATCTCCCATTATCTATCACACATGTAGTTTCAAGTAAGACAAGAGGCAAGTTCTAGAATACACACACAAGAACGATACTCACCAGAAAAGAAATATCATGTGATTATGTATCATGATAAACAAGGCTCAAAATCTCACATGGGTATTTAACAAATAACAGAGCACCTTTCATGGTAAGCAATATCCCACAAGTACACATAGAACTTCATATCACAATATAACTCAAGTACACTTCCTTCATCAATTTCAAAGGCATATGAATTTCAAAGACAATTTTAAACATATAAGCTCACATGGATCACCACCTTAAACTTAATCGCTCCACTCCATGAATTAAAAGCACATATAAAAATCAGAAAAAGGAAACGAGGGCACCTGATTTCTCCTTCAAAACGCACGAGCTCCTCGAGTTAAAGCCATAGTGTAGAACTCGTCTTGCCACCTAGTTACCCTTTTTCTATCATCAAAGCTCAAACAAACTCATCATCACAGGATTCATCAATAATAAAATAGGAGAACTATAAGAAAGAATTAATTGACTACGTAATCGACTCCACACACTAGAAACACCACTGAACACTAGGCAAATTGCAAAAAATCGACACATCAAAACCGATTAAAGTTTCAATATACCGCAAAAATCAACTCCCCTAGCAAACATTACAAAGAAAAGATTATATTCTTGGTGCTTCAATGAGGTAAGTACATCACACCCCCCCAAACTTAGTAAAAACGTAAGTTGAAAATAAGTTTGAAAAGAGATGTAATTTCCGAATAATAAGCACGCCAAATATAAAAATTTCTTACTCACACAAAATAAATAAAGCAATAAAATGGAAGGGCAAACCCCCAACAGGCGCTCATGGTTAACGTCGTAGAGTCACTACGGTAGAGGACGGTCATCTCGCATCCTCACCTTTAAATACTTTCTTTCCCTCTTCTTGTCTACACTCAACACCTCTCCTTTCTTGGTCACAAAAATATGATCATTGAAATTTCCTTCCTCCCTTGGCTGTCTAGACACCCCCTTGTCAATCGTCCACTTAAATTCAGAATCACCTGTCTTAGAAAAATCAAGATTAAACAAGTTAGAAACCACATCTATGCTTTCGCACGATTGAGTCTCCATGGGCATCTTCATTGCACGATCAAGAGAGAAAATCACATCTTCATTATCCATTCGCAGTCTAAGCTTTCCTTCCTTAACATCTATCATAGCTCCAGCTGTGGAAAGGAACGGTCGTCCCAAAATAAGGGGAATATCACCCTTATCATCTTCCATCTCAAGTACAAGAAAATCCACGGGAAAAACTAACTTATCCACTCTCACTAAAACATCTTCAATTAAACCCTTCGGACAAGTCATGGATCTATCCGCCAATTCAAGAGCAATATTTGTGGGAGTTAACTCCCCCAAACCAAGCCTTTTAAATATGGACAAAGGCATCAAGTTAACGCTTGCCCCCAAATCACACAAGGCTTTATGTGCCGACCCTTTTCCAATGTCACAAAGAATGGTGAAGCTTCCCGGATCCTTTAACTTTGCAAGCAGCTTCCTTTGAAGGATCGAGCTGCAATTCTCTGATAGGTTTACCGTCTCTACTCCGTTCAAGCTTCTCTTCTTTGATATAATATTCTTGAGGAATCGGGCATAGTATGGCATCTCCATGATTGCTTCAGAGAAAGGAATGTTCAAGCTTACTTTGCTCATGACATCGCGAAACCTCTTGAACTTTTCTTCCAATCCCTTCTCGGCCAATCTCGAAGGAAACGGAGGAGGTATCTTGGTCATTGGTCTTCCCCATTCATCACATTCAACCTCCTTCGCTTTATCCTTCTTGGCTCTCAATCTCTTTGCTTCTTCCCACTTTTTCTCAGCTATTATCTCTATACTTTGCTCATTCCGAACCACTGGAGTAGCATCAACATCATAGGGAACATTCGGCGCAGAAAACGGTGCAGAAGGAATAGGTTCGACCTCAGTTCGACCACTGGTGCTGGTCGAACTAGGTGTGTAATGGTCGAACCAATCGTCTGGAAGGCTGCTCTCTTTCTGTAATTGGGGTTCGACGTGGGTTCGACCTAGGTGATTGGTCGAACCATCAATGCTTTGGTCGAACTAGTCGTCTGGCATGCTGCTCTCACTTTGAACTTGGGGTTCGACCTGCAGGACAGGTCGAACTGCTTCTCCCTTGGTCGAACCAGCCTACTGTACTATTTCTGCCCTTCGGTTCGACCAGGGTTCGACCAGATGGACTGGTCGAACCATGTCCGTCGTGGTCGAAACGTTGCTGCGACAAAACAGGGTGCTCCAGGATGTGTGGTTCGACCTGGGTTCGACCTGGTGATTTGGTCGAACCAGGGGAGTCGTGGTCGAACCTCACTTCCATCAAAACAGAGGGTCGCGAACAGGTTAGTTCGACCTTGGTTCGACCAACAGATTTGGTCGAACCCTCTTGATCCTGGTCGAATCGGGCTCCTTTTGCTTCAGATTTTGATTCCGGCTCCGTCGATCCTTCGTACTGTGTTTCATACCTCAATGTGATGGCTTTATTCTCCAATGTTTGTGTCAATTGATTCACATTTACGGTCATCTGCCCCATAATCAAGGTAAGCTCCTTCAACTGCTTAGATAAATCTACATGCTCAACATTCATGGTATCCTCAAGACAATCAATCCTTGCATCATTCTCAGCCATGTATCGATTGAAGGTATCTTCAACACTCTTCACTTCGTGCTGCCGCATACTAGGCCCCCTTTGTGTCAACTCTGTGATTTGCCTTTGCTGGAACTCTAGTAGCTTGTTGATGTTAGCTAGACTAGAGACGATCTCATCATCCCTATTCGGCTTCACCACTTGATGTTCAACCTGCGCTACCTCGCCAAGTACATATGATCCTCTATCTCTCTCTATTGGCCAGTCACGTGAATTCATAGAGATGTCTTCAAATAACTTTTCTGCTTCAAGTGCTGTCTTTGATAACAGCGCTCCTCCTGATGATGCATCAATAAAAATACGCGACTCACAATCCAATCCATAGTAGAAGATGCTTATGTATTCAGCCTTAGACATTCCATGCTGTGGACACCTCCTGAGCATGTCTTTAAACCTGTCCCACGCCTCATCAAATTTCTCACCCTGATTCATAATAAATCGGGTGATCTCTTGTTTCATTCTTAAGATCCTTGAGGGTGGCATGTATCTTTCCAAGAACTTCTGCTGCAGTTGGTCCCATGTAGTGCAATCTGTGGCATCAAGAGTCTCATACCAAACTTCCGCCTTATCAATCAATGAGAACTTGAATAGGGCAATCCGTCTAGCATGATCATTAGCTCCAGCTCCCTTTTGAGTGTTTGCATAACCAAGAAATCTTCGGAGATGTTGATATGGATCTTCAAAACAACCTCCAGAAAAGGGATTCTTCTCTACCATGTTAATAAGAGCGGGATTTATCTCAAAATCATCATCTTCCCCCCTTGCTCCTATCAACCCCATGTTGACATTCCCAAAGTTCGTGAAAATTTCACGTATGGCAATATTATCCGGATTCTGCCTTGCTCCGGCCATGTTTAGCTCAATGTGTTATTCGTTCCTTTCCTTCCCCTCCTTTTTCAAGCACACAAGTAACTCAGAAAAATTCAAGGTTAGATAGAAATAAATAATCACAAATAAAAGAAAAAAAAATCTTAATCAACTAGAAATAATAAAATCAATAATAACAGCCGTCCCCGGCAACGGCGCCAAGAACTTGATGAGCGTTTTCTCAACACACAAAATTATCCTCAAGTATAAGGATATCAATTGTAGTTTCGAAAGGTGACCAAGTGAATATCGAACCCAAGGGACGGCGTATTATCAATTAAATTATTATCTAAATTAATTAAGACAATTTGACAATTAAGTTGGAGGTTTAGAATTATTAAACTAATAAACAAATAATTAAAATAACAAATAAAATAAACTATCACTCGAAGAATACGTAGGTGGATCAAGTAGGAGAATAGGTAGCTCTAGGATAATCCAGTTTTACTCATTAACTTCCCTTCCATGTGTCAATGTCCGACTCTGCCTTGTGGAATATGGACGCATCACTAAACCATGCATATCTACTCTATAGACACAAGTAAACATGCGTGTAATACGTGTGAATAACCTCGGAGCAAGAGATATAATTTCACCCCCCTTTCTAGGTACTATCAGTATCAATTATTTCCCCCTAGGATTGGTACTTTAACCCGATATGATCTCCCTTTATAGGTACTATGAAGTTATCCTCTTTATCCTACTTAATAACCCGAATTCAATTCAATTAATAAGTATTCATATATGATAGTTCTAATGAAGCTTCGGAGTCCCCTCACTTAGAATCATAACATGGAATCCTGTTCAGCGGTGAACGCACTCAATCTACAATCAAGATATATATTCAGACTCTATATACCAATTGAAGATGCACAAAACGACCGTGAATATGGATTAAGAAAGTACAATCATATATAAAATAAACCACAAGTAGTGTTGTACGGAGTGTATACATGGAAGTTCAATTAATTCATAAAACCATCAAAACTCCTAGATCTACCAAAAAGGCTCTAGCCCATGATGTTTCGAAGAACAATCATGGGTGTTGGATAGATCTTACCCGGATGTCCGGAAAATACAAGATAAATTAGGAAACGAATAAACCCTTGATATGGCGTCTTCATGCCCTTCTCCATCTAGAATCCTCCTCTTGGTTCTCCTCTTGATTCCACAAACGAATCTTCAAAGTGATGGATGGATGGAGGAAAGGAAGTGGATTATGGATGGGGGGTGATCCCCCCTTGTGGGGTGTTGTATGGTTGTGGCCTCTCCTCGGTGATTGGTGACGTTTTTCTTGACTGCATGAGCCTCCTTTTATACTTGTAATCACGTCTCTAGGGCTTGGAATGGGCTTTTCAAGTGATCCCACGCGTTTTGGCCTCGAAAATACGTAAGTTTCCGCATGTATGTTCGACCTCGTCAAACAGGTCGAACCACTTGCCACAGGTCGAACCACAGGTCGAACCCTGCTACAGGATTTGCGCAGTCTCTCCGTTTCGCGTATAACTTTCACATCCGACCTCCGAATTGAGTGATTTTTGCGCTCACGCGATCCTCTCTTCCTTGGCTTTTTAACCATATAAAGAAATCACAAAACTCCAAGAATTGAATATGTAACAGGCCATGGAAAGTAGCACTGCAATTCTGTTCGCACAGCTCGCGCGGCGTCACCACTTTGCTCATAACTTCCTCGTTCGGACTCCGAATGGGATGTTCTTTACGCCAAAACGACCCTCTCTTCAGTGGATTTCCAACCATATATCACACTCCCCGTTCAGAGCTCCACATCAATACAGAATAATTACACAAGTTGGATGTGCGTTTATCAGCATTCTTGCACAAATTTCACCTTTTCTCAAACTTGGCTATTTTCATCCTTTTTCCACCTAAAACACAACAAAACACCTCAAGTGCACCTTTTTCTCACATAATAATGAATATAAGACATTTGTGCTCATATAAGACTACAATATCAATCAAAAAGGTGTTAAATTGGATATTAAAACACGCTTATTTTCACTCTCATCAAACCCCCAAACTTACCCGTTGCTCGTCCCGAGGCAACAAAATAAAGATAAAGAGAAAGAGAGTATGAAAATTAGCAGGGAAACAAGGACTATGACAAATACCCCTCTTCAAAATACAATTGTCATCAACTTAGGTCATGCAACTCTTATCACGTGCAATAATCAATTCATAGCATACAAGTTAAGACAATCACCACCAATTCAAATGCTCCATTGACATGTTCTCAAGGAAAGTATATATCACTCGCACTCAAGTGTAAAAGATGTACACTTATGGGCTAAGGTGTTTACGCTCAAATTCAATTCAAGTGCATGCGTAACCATAAGCTTGCCAAAAGTCTCAAACTCTCCACCACTAAAAGTATGATTCGACAATGGGATCAAAAATGACTTTTCTTTTGGATGTAATGTTGGCTCTTTGGTTAAGGTAGGAAATATATGGACAATGTGACTCAAATAGTGGAGAACTAAAGCTGATTGATCACTTCAACTTTCATCCTCTCTTCCTTTTCAATGCAGACGATTTTCATTCCTTCTTCACCTTCAAGCACAATTATTTTTCTTTTCTCAAGCTCATCCGTTTTGTCCCTCTCTTTTTCTGCTTTTTCTCTTGAGGTACCAGTTTCGGGCACTACCTCACGCATCCTCCATAGGGTACTAGATTTAAGCACTACCCTAGGGTATTTGATTCAATGGAGTACTAGATTTAAGCACTACTCCATGCTTCTCCTTAAATGCATTATCAAAATCCATCACTAATTCAATACCAATTTCATTCCTTCCCAAGCTGTTCGTTATCAAGCTCTATCAACACAATTTGAAAAGCCATTAATTCTCCACTAATAAGACAATCAAGGCTCAAAAAAATTAAGATGCTCAAAGTGGTTATTTCACGTAGGCTGCCAAAGAATGAGGTTTTTAGACTCAACGGGGCTAACTACGGATAAACAATCATATGGTATAGGGAATTATTTGGCTAAGTGACTTATAAATTCAAAGATGGCCTAAAATCATCTCCCATTATCTATCACACATGTAGTTTCAAGTAAGACAAGAGGCAAGTTCTAGAATACACACACAAGAACGATACTCACCAGAAAAGAAATATCATGTGATTATGTATCATGATAAACAAGGCTCAAAATCTCACATGGGTATTTAACAAATAACAGAGCACCTTTCATGGTAAGCAATATCCCACAAGTACACATAGAACTTCATATCACAATATAACTCAAGTACACTTCCTTCATCAATTTCAAAGGCATATGAATTTCAAAGACAATTTTAAACATATAAGCTCACATGGATCACCACCTTAAACTTAATCGTTCCACTCCATGAATTAAAAGCACATATAAAAATCAGAAAAAGGAAACGAGGGCACCTGATTTCTCCTTCAAAACGCACGAGCTCCTCGAGTTAAAGCCATAGTGTAGAACTCGTCTTGCCACCTAGTTACCCTTTTTCTATCATCAAAGCTCAAACAAACTCATCATCACAGGATTCATCAATAATAAAATAGGAGAACTATAAGAAAGAATTAATTGACTACGTAATCGACTCCACACACTAGAAACACCACTGAACACTAGGCAAATTGCAAAAAATCGACACATCAAAACCGATTAAAGTTTCAATATACCGCAAAAATCAACTCCCCTAGCAAACATTACAAAGAAAAGATTATATTCTTGGTGCTTCAATGAGGTAAGTACATCACACCCCCCCAAACTTAGTAAAAACGTAAGTTGAAAATAAGTTTGAAAAGAGATGTAATTTCCGAATAATAAGCACGCCAAATATAAAAATTTCTTACTCACACAAAATAAATAAAGCAATAAAATGGAAGGGCAAACCCCCAACAGGCGCTCATGGTTAACGTCGTAGAGTCACTACGGTAGAGGACGGTCATCTCGCATCCTCACCTTTAAATACTTTCTTTCCCTCTTCTTGTCTACACTCAACACCTCTCCTTTCTTGGTCACAAAAATATGATCATTGAAATTTCCTTCCTCCCTTGGCTGTCTAGACACCCCCTTGTCAATCGTCCACTTAAATTCAGAATCACCTGTCTTAGAAAAATCAAGATTAAACAAGTTAGAAACCACATCTATGCTTTCGCACGATTGAGTCTCCATGGGCATCTTCATTGCACGATCAAGAGAGAAAATCACATCTTCATTATCCATTCGCAGTCTAAGCTTTCCTTCCTTAACATCTATCATAGCTCCAGCTGTGGAAAGGAACGGTCGTCCCAAAATAAGGGGAATATCACCCTTATCATCTTCCATCTCAAGTACAAGAAAATCCACGGGAAAAACTAACTTATCCACTCTCACTAAAACATCTTCAATTAAACCCTTCGGACAAGTCATGGATCTATCCGCCAATTCAAGAGCAATATTCGTGGGAGTTAACTCCCCCAAACCAAGCCTTTTAAATATGGACAAAGGCATCAAGTTAACGCTTGCCCCCAAATCACACAAGGCTTTATGTGCCGACCCTTTTCCAATGTCACAAAGAATGGTGAAGCTTCCCGGATCCTTTAACTTTGCAAGCAGCTTCCTTTGAAGGATCGAGCTGCAATTCTCTGATAGGTTTACCGTCTCTACTCCGTTCAAGCTTCTCTTCTTTGATATAATATTCTTGAGGAATCGGGCATAGTATGGCATCTCCATGATTGCTTCAGAGAAAGGAATGTTCAAGCTTACTTTGCTCATGACATCGCGAAACCTCTTGAACTTTTCTTCCAATCCCTTCTCGGCCAATCTCGAAGGAAACGGAGGAGGTATCTTGGTCTTTGGTCTTCCCCATTCATCACATTCAACCTCCTTCGCTTTATCCTTCTTGGCTCTCAATCTCTTTGCTTCTTCCCACTTTTTCTCAGCTATTATCTCTATACTTTGCTCATTCCGAACCACTGGAGTAGCATCAACATCATAGGGAACATTCGGCGCAGAAAACGGTGCAGAAGGAATAGGTTCGACCTCAGTTCGACCACTGGTGCTGGTCGAACTAGGTGTGTAATGGTCGAACCAATCGTCTGGAAGGCTGCTCTCTTTCTGTAATTGGGGTTCGACGTGGGTTCGACCTAGGTGATTGGTCGAACCATCAATGCTTTGGTCGAACTAGTCGTCTGGCATGCTGCTCTCACTTTGAACTTGGGGTTCGACCTGGGTTCGACCATCAGGACAGGTCGAACTGCTTCTCCCTTGGTCGAACCAGCCTACTGTACTATTTTTGCCCTTCGGTTCGACCAGGGTTCGACCAGATGGACTGGTCAAACCATGTCCGTCGTGGTCGAAACGTTGCTGCGACAAAACAGGGTGCTCCAGGATGTGTGGTTCGACCTGGGTTCGACCTGGTGATTTGGTCGAACCAGGAGAGTCGTGGTCGAACCTCACTTCCATCAAAACAGAGGGTCGCGAACAGGTTAGTTCGACCTTGGTTCGACCAACAGATTTGGTCGAACCCTCTTGATCCTGGTCGAATCGGGCTCCTTTTGCTTCAGATTTTGATTCCGGCTCCGTCGATCCTTCGTACTGTGTTTCATACCTCAATGTGATGGCTTTATTCTCCAATGTTTGTGTCAATTGATTCACATTTACGGTCATCTGCCCCATAATCAAGGTAAGCTCCTTCAACTGCTTAGATAAATCTACATGCTCAACATTCATGGTATCCTCAAGACAATCAATCCTTGCATCATTCTCAGCCATGTATCGATTGAAGGTATCTTCAACACTCTTCACTTCGTGCTGCCGCATACTAGGCCCCCTTTGTGTCAACTCTGTGATTTGCCTTTGCTGGAACTCTAGTAGCTTGTTGATGTTAGCTAGACTAGAGACGATCTCATCATCCCTATTCGGCTTCACCACTTGATGTTCAACCTGCGCTACCTCGCCAAGTACATATGATCCTCTATCTCACTCTATTGGCCAGTCACGTGAATTCATAGAGATGTCTTCAAACAACTTTTCTGCTTCAAGTGCTGTCTTTGATAACAGCGCTCCTCCTGATGATGCATCAATAAAAATACGCGACTCACAATCCAATCCATAGTAGAAGATGCTTATGTATTCAGCCTTAGACATTCCATGCTGTGGACACCTCCTGAGCATGTCTTTAAACCTGTCCCACGCCTCATCAAATTTCTCACCCTGATTCATAATAAATCGGGTGATCTCTTGTTTCATTCTTAAGATCCTTGAGGGTGGCATGTATCTTTCCAAGAACTTCTGCTGCAGTTGGTCCCATGTAGTGCAATCTGTGGCATCAAGAGTCTCATACCAAACTTCCGCCTTATCAATCAATGAGAACTTGAATAGGGCAATCCGTCTAGCATGATCATTAGCTCCAGCTCCCTTTTGAGTGTTTGCATAACCAAGAAATCTTCGGAGATGTTGATATGGATCTTCAAAACAACCTCCAGAAAAGGGATTCTTCTCTACCATGTTAATAAGAGCGGGATTTATCTCAAAATCATCATCTTCCCCCCTTGCTCCTATCAACCCCATGTTGACATTCCCAAAGTTCGTGAAAATTTCACGTATGGCAACATTATCCGGATTCTGCCTTGCTCCGGCCATGTTTAGCTCAATGTGTTATTCGTTCCTTTCCTTCCCCTCCTTTTTCAAGCACACAAGTAACTCGAAAAAATTCAAGGTTAGATAGAAATAAATAATCAAAAATAAAAGAAAAAAAAATCTTAATCAACTAGAAATAATAAAATCAATAATAACAGCCGTCCCCGGCAACGGCGCCAAGAACTTGATGAGCGTTTTCTCAACACACAAAATTATCCTCAAGTATAAGGATATCAATTGTAGTTTCGAAAGGTGACCAAGTGAATATCGAACCCAAGGGACGGCGTATTATCAATTAAATTATTATCTAAATTAATTAAGACAATTTGACAATTAAGTTGGAGGTTTAGAATTATTAAACTAATAAACAAATAATTAAAATAACAAATAAAATAAACTATCACTCGAAGAATACGTAGGTGGATCAAGTAGGAGAATAGGTAGCTCTAGGATAATCCAGTTTTACTCATTAACTTCCCTTCCATGTGTCAATGTCCGACTCTGCCTTGTGGAATATGGACGCATCACTAAACCATGCATATCTACTCTATAGACACAAGTAAACATGCGTGTAATACGTGTGAATAACCTCGGAGCAAGAGATATAATTTCACCCCCCTTTCTAGGTACTATCCGTATCAATTATTTCCCCCTAGGATTGGTACTTTAACCCGATATGATCTCCCTTTATAGGTACTATGAAGTTATCCTCTTTATCCTACTTAATAACCCGAATTCAATTCAATTAATAAGTATTCATATATGATAGTTCTAATGAAGCTTCGGAGTCCCCTCACTTAGAATCATAACATGGAATCATGTTCAGCGGTGAACGCACTCAATCTACAACCAAGATATATATTCAGACTCTATATACCAATTGAAGATGCACAAAACGACCGTGAATATGGATTAAGAAAGTACAATCATATATAAAATAAACCACAAGTAGTGTTGTACGGAGTGTATACATGGAAGTTCAATTAATTCATAAAACCATCAAAACTCCTAGATCTACCAAAAAGGCTCTAGCCCATGACGTTTCGAAGAACAATCATGGGTGTTGGATAGATCTTACCCGGATGTCCGGAAAATACAAGATAAATTAGGAAACGAATAAACCCTTGATATGGCGTCTTCATGCCCTTCTCCATCTTGAATCCTCCTCTTGGTTCTCCTCTTGATTCCACAAACGAATCTTCAAAGTGATGGATGGATGGAGGAAAGGAAGTGGATTATGGATGGGGGGTGATCCCCCCTTGTGGGGTGTTGTATGGTTGTGGCCTCTCCTCGGTGATTGGTGACGTTTTTCTTGACTGCATGAGCCTCCTTTTATACTTGTAATCACGTCTCTAGGGCTTGGAATGGGCTTTTCAAGTGATCCCACGCGTTTTGGCCTCGAAAATACGTAAGTTCCCGCATGTAGGTTCGACCTCGTCAAACAGGTCGAACCACTTGCCACAGGTCGAACCACAGGTCGAACCCTGCTACTGGATTTGCACAGTCTCTCCGTTTCACGTATAACTTTCACATCCGACCTCTGAATTGAGTGATTTTTGCGCTCACGCAATCCTCTCTTCCTTGGCTTTCTATCCATATAAAGAAATCACAAAAACTCTAAGAATTAAATATGTAACAGGCCATGGAAAGTAGCACTGCAATTCTGTTCGCACAGCTCGCGCGGCGTCACCACTTTGCTCATAACTTCCTCGTTCGGACTCCGAATGGGATGTTTTTTACGCCAAAACGACCCTCTCTTCAGTGGCTTTCCAACCATGTATACACTCCCCGTTCAGAGCTCCACATCAATACAGAATAATTACACAAGTTGGATGTGCGTTTATCAGCATTCTTGCACAAATTGCACCTTTTCTCAAACTTGGTTCTTTTCATCCTTTTTCCACCTAAAACACAACAAAACACCTCAAGTGCACCTTTTTCTCACATAATAATGAATATAAGACATTTGTGCTCATATAAGACTACAATATCAATCAAAAAGGTGTTAAATTGGATATTAAAACATGCTTATTTTCACTCTCATCAAATACTAGCAAAACCCTAATGGTTGTCTAATCGTGTCGTGCCACCGAGACGGAGACAAGCAACAATAAATGAGGGCTGTTGGTACATCAGCAACTTTCAGCAACCGGTGCAAAGTGCGGCCAGGCATCTCCCAGAGTGCAGCAGGTCTTTCTCTCTCCTTTGCTGGCTTTCTATTGGTGTATCAAGAAAGGCATGCCTATTGTGTGTTGTCCTCTAGTGTGAGAGTGCTGCCCAAGACATCCTTTCTTACCATTATTCTTGTCTTCTTGTCTGTCACCACTAGTTGTTCCTGCAGTCGTGTCTGTACTTTCCCCAGCAGCTCTGATAATCTTTCCTGCAGTCGGATGGGTTATTTTTCGAGGCAGTATAGTTCGTCGGACCACCTGGATGTCCTCTTCGACTTCAGCGCCGGGGGTGTTCTGCTGAGAGGTCTCGGCCCTCTATTGCTTTAGTGGGCTTTCTGTTCATTGGGCCTTTTTTCGTCTTATCCTCTTGGGCTATTCTAGCCCTTGATGATGGGTTCCACTATTGGGCCTATTCTTGGCTCTTCCCCGAAAAGTATCATTTGGGCTTGGGCCTACCTCTTTGTAGTCGGGCCTCTTCCTCGTAGTATCGCGACTTGTTGGGCTTCCAGCCCATTAGGCATGGGGATATAATACCCATAACATTAGCCCCTTGAGCCTGGATAATCTGATAGTTTAAGATTATCTCTGGTCGACCCATATTTTTGTAAGTTATATCCCTCATGCTTCGGTATGTATGATTCTTGCTTCTCCTAATTTAGTTTCTTATTCTGGTTTCGCCTTCATTATGTCCCTTGATTATTGGGTCGTCGCGATATTTTCGCAAGGTTGGGGGTATCTTTAGTATTTGGTGTTTTCGTTCAAATTTCAAAATTTGAAAACTTTATTAGTTTCCCTTCCCCTTTTCTCTCTTTTTCCTTTCGATCTTTCCTCTTCTATCTTTCCTCTGACGGTTGTGATTTCCCTTGCCTTGTACGCTCTCCCTGTTGGCCAATTGGATCGTGCGGTTCAACGTGATGCGTTTAGGATATCAGGCAAACATATACAGCGGAAGCAATAAAATCATGTTTACCGTACTTCAGGGTTGATGTAGAGTCTGATCCGTTGCAGAGAACCACCTCTCAATCTTCTGCAGTATGTCCCAAGTTGAATCCTGCTGTTGTGTGGGCAACAATCCGCAGGATTCTCTCAATCTGCTCCTGTTCTTTCTAACTGTCAAATGAGGCACTGACTTAGGGTTAACAGGAACTGAGATAACTTATTTATAAGGGCTACTGCAGGGACCAGGAGGAGAAATTGGGCTGGGCCTCAATTGAACTTAATTAACCAAGCTTAGCCCAAAGCTTTTAATTAAATCCAATAATAATAATATAGTCCACTAAAATATTATTATTGCACTACCCGTCCAATCCCAAAATTATGTTCTGGGCTCCTTCTTATTATAAGCCCGATAGTCTCCCCATGTTTAAGATATACAATGTCCATTAATTAATTAAGTTACTGACAACTCAAATTAATTAATATCTCATCCAAGAGTAGTACCACTCAACCTTTTTATCATGCCGGAAATTAATCCACTTGCAAGATTTACATGATAAATCTTATGAGCTCCTCAAGGGGACATCATCAACCTATGACGGACATGGATTCCTTCTACAATCAACAGCACACCATAGATACAGCACTACTTCCCAACTCACCGAGTATGTTAATTTAATACTTATAAATCTCACCCATTGATGAATCAAAGAAATACATACTGTCCTACGTGTCGAGGTTATTGTATAGGGATTAAGAGCACGAACTTCCATAATAACAGAGATCAAGTTCTACTATATAGTCAGTATAAGACGAACGATCTCAAGCGGTCCTACTCAATACACACAAGTGCACTAATGTGATTCTATAGCCAAGACAAGCTAATACCAAACCACACTACAACCATACCGATAGAGAGTCCCCGTCTATCTCAGTTGTGAGCATCTGTTTATACTTTATAAGGAAACCGATAATATGATCTTCCGCGTGTTGTCGCACAACATATTATCTACAGTATAAAGTAAATGGACTATTGCATCATGCATATAAAATAAATTATAAGATGCAATCATTTGATCAATAATTCTCATTTCAAATATTGTTATGACATTGTTCATACTAAAGCTAGACTTTTAGTATACAATCCAACAATCTCCCACTTATACTAAAAGACTATGCTGTCATGTCTTCTGCCATACATCTGATTCCCTCTTCCACTACACGACCATTAAAAGCTCTCGCCTTAAGGTCCTTGTAAATGGATTTACTAGGTCATCATCCGATGCAATCTAGTCGACAACAACCTTCCCCTCATCATACGATTTCTCGTAACAGGTGGTACTCGCGCTCCATGTGTTTAATTGCCTAATGGACTCGTGATTCCTTCAAGTTTGCAACTGCACCAATATCAACAATGTAAATTGTGATTACCTTGGGCAAACTTAGAAACACTTCAAAGTCCATCATGAAGTCTCTAGAGTCATATAGATACTTTGGCTGCCTCTTAGGCCCCAATTCATCATCTTTCCATGATGGAGTCCAGAGTCTGAAATATATTTCTATATAACACTCCTCCACATTATGACTCTACTTCCTAAAATTAAACACATAACCTTTGAGGAGAATTTACTACCGTCCAATCTGACTATAAAATCTGAATCTACGTAATCCACAAGAAGCAGTGAATCTGCTCAGTAAGTCTATATATGATTTCCAGTCCTTCTCAGGCACTCCATATATGTCTTACCACAGTTCATCATTCTTGTTCCGGATTATGTTGATACCCACTGTTCTGCATCCAGCAAAACAGATATCCAACTTCGTTCACAGCATTCCTTAGATTAAGCTTCCTTATTCGCCGAAGCATAAGGAACCGCTTTCATCTACTTTATCCTCTTTTTGTGTCTCAAAGACACATTTACTAAGATAATTACACATGCTAAACGAGTATGGACTGTATCATTTTATGAAACTTGAGATAAGCATAACATCCTTTCTTGTGATCCATATAACCGTGATCAAAAGGATGTATTTTGCCTTTCTTAAGTCCTTCATCACTACCGCTTTATTAACCGTACCCATACGCCCGATAATACTCTTTCATTGTCTCCAATGAGCAAGATACCATCTACGTATAGTACAAGAAACACCACCACGTTTTCGTCACTTTTTACAACACACAAGACTCATCCGCTCATTGATTTAAATCCATGCCACTGGATTATCTAATCAAAACAGATGCTTCACGATCTTAAAACTTGCTTTAGTCCATCGCTGGACACTTTTAAGCTTACTATCAAAATGCTATTAGTACTTTGCAATGAATTACTCTGGTTGCTTCACATAGATGTTTTCCTCAAGACTTCAAATCAGGAAAGCTGTCTTGACATCTATTTGCTGTCCCTCATAATTTAATATGAGCAGCAATAAATAAAAGAATCCGGATCAATTAAGCATAGCTACAAGCGAACAGGTTTTCTCATAATCGAACCATTTCTTTCTGAGTACACCTTTTCGCAACAAGCTTTGCTTCCAAGGTTTTCACCTTTCCGCATGATCCTCTTTTATTTCCTATGACCACTTCCAATGGCTTTTACACTATTTAGTGGTCTAATAAGCTCCCAGACTTAATTTAGAATCCGTAGATTCTATTTCAACATTTATTGCAACTTACTAAGATTCTGCATTTTAATCTTGTAGTGCTACGTCGTATCCGTGGGACAATACCATGTTCACTAGGGATCAAGTCTCACGACTCTCCCAAACATATATTTATGAGTTGTCAACCAACCCTCCCACTACGACAAGGCACTACATGTAATTGTGTATCAGACGTGACACGCGATGCAGTTTACCTTGTGGTATATCCTCTTGTACACTTGGTACTTTTACTTAGTGTTTTCCTCTCACTCCCTTTAGAACAACTTATACATGGGCTTGTGATTTATTACATAGTCCTTTTTCCAAAAATCTGGTCATTGTGTTAACAATTACCCTTCGATCTTTTGGACTAAATAAATCACTATCCATTTTTCTAGAATATCCCATATACAGACAAACGTTTCACGAATTACTGTATCTAGGGCATATCCATAAAATGAATTTAATTATTCCAAATAATTCATCATCTATCTAATCATAACCATAAGAGCCTAATACCTTCTACCCACCACACCATTCAGCTGGGGCATGCCCGGTGTAGTCAACTTGAGATTTAATCTCAACTTCTGATTAATAGCTCCTAATTATCCTAAGAGGTATTTACCACCACGGTTAAACCGTAATGACTACCTCTTGCCTGGATAATATTAGGTTCGCTTGAATCAGAATGAACTAATTCCAACATATATATCTTTGGCTCTACACCCCACAGCCTTGAAAAGGCAGTTAATCATTTTTACTTCCAAGCAAGACTCACAAGTCCGATAGTTTCCACTTCAGATAAACCTTACGGTCTATCAGCTATCAACTTTTGAATCCTACTTAAGTAAAATGAATTAGTCATAGACGCCAAATGTATGTTTAGTTCATCTCCGAAGGTTCCTTTCTCTTACTAATATTAGAAGATGCATTATTAATTACTATTTCTTGCATCTGTGGGATGAACATGATTCAAGAGTATAATTATTATCCACCAACGTACTATAACGGATTATACCCCCATTCCTCATCATTATGACCATGTCATATAAATGAAATGAAGTATCCATCCGTTAATGCATAGAAACCGAAATTAAATTCTTTCCATGAAAACGTACGTAAAGATAATTTCTCATAATCAATCATTTATTCCTATCATGAGATAAATAAACAACTCCCACTGCAATAGCCACTACCTTTGTAGTTTTACCCATGTCATAACTATCTTATCCTCACTTAGTAATAAACATTTAGTGATTCCAGTATCTACACACTTCGTGTCAGTAGATGCCATCACTAATCATGTTTAAGCCATTAGTAAATAAGATATTAAACTTGTTCACTTTATGATGAAAATGGTTTTCCTTTGCCACATGTTTTGTTAGAAGTTTCCCACCATTTACATCCTCTTGTAATTGAGGTGGAATTTTCTCAAAACATCTAGGCAATTATGGAAAATAAAATTGACTTAGGTTTCCCTTTCAACTTCTATTCCATATATATTTCCAATTCATTCATCAAATTCTATCATGATCTTGCGCCTTTTAAATTACTCAAGTATCTGAAGAGTTACATGAGTTCATCATATTTCTATGATCCTCTCATCTCTTCACTAAAGACTTTAATAGGCATCATGAGCCGTCCTTTGAGAGAACACATGTATTTTCTTAAGCAGTAAATTTCAAAATTAAGATTCTTTTCTAATCAGTTAATTTGGACAAGTAAATATAATTTCTTTTAGTTAACAATTAGTGAGACTAAAACTATTCGAAATACAGAGAATCACGATAAAATTTACTGATCAAAACTTCGAATTTTATCCTTTTATATTGTTTCCCTCAAAACAATATAAAATAAAATTCACCGACATCTCAAGCACCGTGAGTCTGCAAGCCACGTTAGTGTGGACGTTTACAAACCCGAACATTTACAAGAGAAGGTTTTACCCATTAATTTCATTTGTCAACCTAACTTTATGACAAAATAATTAATAGTCGGTTACTCTTTAGCCATGCAAATAATAGCAGTGACTCCGTTGGGGAGGATACTAATTATTTACACCTAAGTGTACACCATTATTTGATCCCAAGTCCACTGCGCGAGCTTATGTGCCTTACAGTTGGAGAAGTACACACGCGCTCGGGTAGCTTCCTACAATCATCAATTATAAGTTTGTACCAGTGTACCGCACACAAACTCATCCGTTAGGGAGGAAGGCCTATGCCAACACGCAAGTTTATGTGCCACATTAAAAACAATAATTATTTATGAAGTCTGTACCAGTGATCTGTGAATAAACTCATCCGTTAGGGAGGAAGGCCTATGCCAACACGCAAGTTTACTCACATCACTTACAAACCAATAATGGAGGCCGCGGGAATTTATTACCAATCCCCTCTCCCACTTAGTTATTTAATTACCGAGGGTTTTTAACATGCATATAATATTCAGAAATAAAATATACAACTTAGACATGCTTCTATTAACAGCAATTTAAATAAATAAATCACATAGAACATATCTTTCACATATACAACAATAATTGACAATTAAATCAATTAATCAGTTATATAACATTAATTAATTGCATAATTAGTGGATCAATCAATTTGGGCCCAAGAGCAACAAATAAGCACAAAATGAACAGCAGATTAAATAATTAATCAAGCTCATTATCCATGGCCCATAATCTTAACCCAAAATTAAATTAAGTCCATCAAGCCCACTAGCACAATTAGTCCATTAATATAATTAATTAATTATGCTTGGCTCATTACTCACAATTAATTAAATTAATTAGTCCAGCAGCCCATTTCTATTTTAATTAAATTTGGGCCAACAGCCCAAAACCAAATTAAAATTGAGCAGCCTATTGGCCCAGCAGCCCAACACATATTTTAATTAAATTGGACCCCTAAGCCCAACAACCAAATTAAAATAAATTGAGCAAAGACCCAACAACTAATTAAATCCTTTAGAAGCCCAGCAGCCCAATACCATTAACTAAAATTGGGTCCATATCCATAGCTCAAAACCATTTTAATTAAAATGGGCCCATTGGAACAAAACAGGCCCAACACCAACTTATTAAAAATAAGCCCAATAACCATTGCTGCCCTATCATTCCTTCCAGCCGTAATCTTCAGACGGAAACCACACGGCAATCTGTCACACGGCGCCGCCGCTGCCGCCGCCGGCGCCTCCCTCAGCCCACCGGAACGACGCCATCAGCCCAGCGGAACGACGCCAGACTGCCCAGAAACGTGTCGTCCGCCCACTGCCATGCTATCGCCGGGCAGCGGTGCCAACACTCGTCCACCAGCCGGCAGTGGTCGTCTCAATCGCCTGCTGCCTCCACTCGCCGGCCATCGCCGGGGCTGCCGACTGATACATCACGCTGTAACCACCGACGGCCCAACTGAATGCACGCCGCCAGCAACGACAGCGCCCCAATCTTCCTCTCTGGGCGTTCGATGCGCGTCGCCGAACTGCTCCGATCCGATTGGATTTACTCCAGTCAGCAGTTTCTTCTATCGGGATACCCTGATTCACTTTGACAGCGCCGCCGCCTATCGATTTGGATCCCCTACGGATTGCAACGCCCAAGGTCGCCATCGCCCAGCACAACACCGATCGGGATTCGCCCGCATCAGCCGCGCACAGAACACCCTGAAGCCTTGCTCGAAACCCGCCATGGACTTGCTGGAGCTTGCATCAGACGCGCCTTGATCGTCCAGTCAACAAAGTCCCCGGAGTACCCACCTGCCTGCACGTCATCCAGCCCGAGTCTCATCGCTGACATGCCCTGGCCTTCAAGGATCTCGCCGGAACCGACTGCTGATTTGACAGCCTCACCGTCGTTTGGATTTTGTTTGTTCGATCCATCAGTTATAGTCCACGTTTATCCATGTGCGTGTCCAGTGTGTTGAATCACAATCATCACACACAAAATTATTGACGTAGATAATCATAGGATTTCACAAATAATACAGAATTATTAAAATCCTAAAACATGTGTTCTTCTATGTGATTAATACCAGAATAAAACATATGATCACATAAGCCCTTTCATTCATACATTAATCGACAATAAACACATATATGGCTCAAAACCCAACGTAACGTCTCACGTTTTACCACGTAACCAACGCTCTGATACCATTTGTTGGCCAATTGGATCGTGCGGTTCAACGTGATGCGTTTAGGATATCAGGCAAACATATACAGCGGAAGCAATAAAATCATGTTTACCGTACTTCAGGGTTGATGTAGAGTCTGATCCGTTGCAGAGAACCACCTCTCAATCTTCTGCAGTATGTCCCAAGTTGAATCCTGCTGTTGTGTGGGCAACAATCCGCAGGATTCTCTCAATCTGCTCCTGTTCTTTCTAACTGTCAAATGAGGCACTGACTTAGGGTTAACAGGAACTGAGATAACTTATTTATAAGGGCTACTGCAGGGACCAGGAGGAGAAATTGGGCTGGGCCTCAATTGAACTTAATTAACCAAGCTTAGCCCAAAGCTTTTAATTAAATCCAATAATAATAATATAGTCCACTAAAATATTATTATTGCACTACCCGTCCAATCCCAAAATTATGTTCTGGGCTCCTTCTTATTATAAGCCCGATAGTCTCCCCATGTTTAAGATATACAATGTCCATTAATTAATTAAGTTACTGACAACTCAAATTAATTAATATCTCATCCAAGAGTAGTACCACTCAACCTTTTTATCATGCCGGAAATTAATCCACTTGCAAGATTTACATGATAAACCTTATGAGCTCCTCAAGGGGACATCATCAACCTATGACGGACATGGATTCCTTCTACAATCAACAGCACACCATAGATACAGCACTACTTCCCAACTCACCGAGTATGTTGATTTAATACTTATAAATCTCACCCATTGATGAATCAAAGAAATACATACTGTCCTACGTGTCGAGGTTATTGTATAGGGATTAAGAGCACGAACTTCCATAATAACAGAGATCAAGTTCTACTATATAGTCAGTATAAGACGAACGATCTCAAGCGGTCCTACTCAATACACACAAGTGCACTAATGTGATTCTATAGCCAAGACAAGCTAATACCAAACCACACTACAACCATACCGATAGAGAGTCCCCGTCTATCTCAGTTGTGAGCATCTGTTTATACTTTATAAGGAAACCGATAATATGATCTTCCGCGTGTTGTCGCACAACATATTATCTACAGTATAAAGTAAATGGACTATTGCATCATGCATATAAAATAAATTATAAGATGCAATCATTTGATCAATAATTCTCATTTCAAATATTGTTATGACATTGTTCATACTAAAGCTAGACTTTTAGTATACAATCCAACACTCCCTTCTCCTTTAGGTACCATTCCCTTCCCATTTTCTTCATTCTTTCCCTACTTTCTGGTGTTTTTGAGTTCTTCGTGTCGTTATCTAGGGTTTCCTTTCCCCTCTTTTCTTCTATACGCCATTTCTCTCCCTGCTATAATTTTGCAAACATGGATTATGAGGGTTCTATCTCTCCTTTGAAATCCCCTTCACGGACAACTGACTCTTCGTTTTGGAGTGCTAGGTCTCCTTCTCCTCGTCAAGAAGAGGGTTCAAGCTCTTGTTCCCTTTCCAAATCCACCTTTGACCAGACGGTTGCTAATTTTGTGTCGAATTTCAGTTTAAGGCATAATTTCAACATCGCTAATGCCGTTCCTGGGTTGGTAGCTCATCTCGGGGAGCTTCCTGAGTGGGAAAGTGGGGTTCGCTTCTCTACCGAGGACTTCACCTCTACTATTGATGATTCTTGGTTAGAGAAAAATATCATTATCACCATCGATAAATTCCAATGCGGAGATGATATTGAATTTTTTCTTCCTTCTTTCAACGCTCGAATGTGTTTTGCCCTATCAAATGTTATTGCGGCCTACGAGTTGCAGTTTGAGCTTGGCCTTCGGTTCCTTCTTCATCCCTGTGTCCAAAATATTCTCTACTTCTGGGGCATAGCCCCTACTTAGTTGGCTCCTAATGGTTGGGCTGCCTTGATGGGGATTTTAGTTTTTTTTCGCTTGATGAAGTATCCATTTTTTAGTACCTCCGAGATTAATTTCTAGTATTGGCTTACTCCGAATGCTAGGACAAAAAGGTATTACTATCTGGCGCCTCGTCACACTAACCTGGTTGCCTCTTTGCCTAGCTCGGTTAAAAAATGGAAAGATCACTGGGTTTGGGTTCGTGAGCCATGGAGGGGGCCTAGTGTTTTCGATTCTGAGGACTCTCAAAATCCTATTGTGTTCCCTAGGAGTTCCTTCTTCAAACCTGATCTTAGTACGTGTATGTATTTTGGTTCTTTTCCACACCATTCTACATATTCTAACATTTCTCCTTTTATTTTTATGCAGTAAGTGAGTCATGCGCTCTTGCGAAGTTGTCGTCTGAGTTTCAAGACACCTTCCATCGTATTCGTAATTTCACTGAGAAGAAGCGCCATTTCCAGTCCATCCTTACTTGTACCAATTTTTTCGTTGCTAGTTTTACTTCCTCGGCTATAGCCATGCCAGGTGATTTTTTATTGTCGCATTCTTTGTTTCATTCCTTTGATCATTTGAGATAATGTTTCACTGACCCCTATCTTTCTTTCCATTATGTTCAGGGGAGAAGAAGCGTCTCACGCCTGATATTACCAGCATTGCTACTCTTTCTTTGCTCGTAAATAGGCCGCACTTAGCAAGGGAAAGAAGAAGGTTTCTCAGGTCCATCCAAGAAGATTTCTGAAGCCCCTTTCGCCGTGCAGCTCCTCAAGGCCATCAAGATCCATGATCGATCTGATCCTCCATCTCCAATGCGAGTTATTGGTACTGCCAAGGGGAAAACCTTGGGTGCCGGGGAGAAGGTTTCCAAAAAAGGCTCGAAAACCCCGAAGTCTAAAAGGGATGATTCCAAGGCCATTGTCGCCAAATCTTTAGCTTCAAAAAGAAAGTACCATTTGCAGGACGAGAGTCCTGATGAAGAAACCCGTGACAGTACTGCTCTCATCGCCCATCCTCCAAAGCATGTTCGAGACGACAGTGCTAGTGGTATTGGCGTCAGCTCCCCTGGTGTTCCCGAATCCACCCCTCGAGAGATCGTGGACATTTGTGAGATCAGTTCGTCCCCCTCTCTCGAAGCTCCTACCAGGTCTTTGGTTGGTAATTCAGACGCTCCTTGTACATCCTCCCATCGAGCCCCTGAGTATCTGCCTACTCTCGATCCGAGTCTTCAGGGTATGCCTTTCGAAGGTCCCCCGGGTAACTCCGTTTCTCATTGTTCTCCTTCGAAAATATGGTGGTATTACCAAGGGAAAGTCCCTTTGCATTTCTGGGACTGTGAGCATTCGTCCACCGAGATAGCCCCTCCTGCGCTGCCCATATTGGAATATGCTATCCTTTATCTTCCTGTGAACAAGGTAGTTGATAAAGAACATTCCGTGAAGTATGGTAACAGCTAGTAGGACTTTCGTTCGCAGTCAGGAGCCTCTGTTTGATTTTGATGCTCCTGCCTATCTTGTCCATACTGCTGCCTTTCCCTTCAAGGGGTGTACTAAAGAGAACCTGGGTCATGTGGAGGAGATGTCCGCTGGGGCATCTCTTCATAGTGCTGCTAGCTATTTGGGTCGGCAAGTGCTTTACTTTATTATAACTTGGTTCGACAGACGAACCTCTCTCCATAGCTCCTTCGAATGGTGGTAGGGTTTCGGTGGTGATGGATGATGAAGTGGTGTATGTCTATCTCCTTGTTCTCTTGCGAAAACTCTTCTTATATACTTGTAAACTCTCCTTACGGGCCTTGGATGGACTTCTTGAGTGAACACATGCAATGAAGGTGTAAAAATATGAATATGATAAGTTTCAGCGCCTTAATTCGACCAATAGGCCAGATCAAATCATCCTTAGCTGGTCGAATCCCAGGTCGAATCGACTTGTAAATTGGTTGCAAGTTCCGGATTTGACCAGAATCTTGGTCGAATCACATACTCTCTGGTCGAACTGCAGCTGCTTCCCTTCAGGCTTCTGGTTCGACCACAGTTTGACTAAATGGCTTGGTCAAACCACAATGTCGTGGTCGAACTGTACTCCCGGTGCTTTTTCTCAATCGATAAGACCACAGGTGTAGGTCGAACCATCTCCTTCTTGGTCAAACCAAGCACCTGCTTGGTTGAATCGAGCCTCTGAATCTCCTTTTTCTGGATACGATCACTTTTAACTCATTTTTCTTTGAAAATCAGCTCAAATAACCTTGAAGACACATGATTCGTGACTTTCCAAAATATATATCGATTCATATCGAATTACAACCATCTAACATACCATTATTACACGAATCTGAGCTTGAAATACATGAATTTACACACTCATCAAACCCCCAAACTTACATGTTGCTCATCCCGAGGCAATGAAATCAAAAACCATAGAGTAGTGTAAAATTCACTCAGCTACCACCCCAAATACAACACATAATCACACATGTAATTCCATCAATCAAAAACAAGTATCACTCGTATCATATATATTATCCATGCAAAACATCACTCAATTATAATACAATTCGGAGTACTAAATCATCTAGCTTACAGGATAAGTATTTATTCTCACTCTCTAGTGTAAAATATGTACACTTCAACAGGTTAGTCTATACACTCATATTCAATTCATAATTCCGCGTAACCATAAGCTTGGCAAGGGTCTCAAAAATCAACTTATAATCGCTTCATTACTATGATCACAAAGGACTTGTTTTTTAGTTGTAATGTTGGCTCTTTGGTAAAGGTAGGAAAATTTAGGTAAAGTGACTACTTCACCAGTAGAGAATTACCTTGGAATTTTGCTTTCCATCATACAGCTTTATCTTCTTCTCCAATTTCTTCTCATGCTCTTCATAATTGAATTCTTCTTCTTTTCCTTTGCATCAACATCATCTTTCTTCAATGAGCAAGGGTACCAATTTTGGGCACTGCCCTTCTAAACAGTCGGGGTACCAGTTACTAGGCACTACCCCAAAACAAGATTTAACCATGCTCTTCCCTTTTTCATGCTTCTCAACCAATCTTCTACCTTCTTCATTCTTGCTAGTACTTATTCACCTCAACTCTCTACTAATGAATATGGTATTCAACAAGGCTCAAGTAAAGGTTAAATAAGGCTTTTTATCAAGGCTTGCCAAAGAAAAGGCTTTTTAAGGCTCAAAAGGGCTTCCAATGATAAAAATATATATAACGGAAGATAAAATTTTGGCTAAGTGACTCAATTAAACAATAACAGCCTAAGATCATGTCCTAATAACTAATCTATCATAAGTCTCACATAAGACTTCAAGCCAAGTTCTAGAATACGGTCATATGAATGATTCTCACAAGAATAAACTATCATGATCAAGCATGATTCATATGGCTCAAATTCTCACATGGGTAAATAGAATCCTAAGTACTCCTCATAGTAGACAATCAAGATCAATTTCACAATGAACTTTACATACTTATCAAGTCGTACATGCTTCTCATCAATAAAAATTAACACATGTAAAATATGAATGCGACATACTAATGCCAAGAGCCCACATAAAATGACAATCTATACAAGCATCTCCAACCAATCTATCCTCAACTATCAAACACCACATCTCAATCCTGCATCACCTCAGAATAACATAATATACGTGCATGCCACTCACACCACAAATACCCAACCTGTAAAGATAAAAGAGAAGAGAGATGAGATGAAATGGACAAATGATAAAAACCTGATGCCACTACTTCTCTGGAGCATCATCATCACTCACATCCTCCTCGTCATCACCATCACTCATCTCCGAGTGCAATCGATCCAAATCTCTATGAAGACTATTGAGCTTCCTATCCAATTCGCGCTCATCAGCATGCATTCTCCCTAATCTCCTATTCATCTCCACATAATTATCTTGCAGTGTGTTGTACCTCGCATCAAGTGCTTCATAGTTCGCATTTGCCAATGCTAGCCGCCTATTTGTCTCCTGCTGATTCGCATTCAGTGTGGCGAAATGCTCATGAATTAAGCGAAACTACTCCTGATAGTAAGCATCAGGATCAGCCCACTGCTGCTGTGCCACTGCTAGGATGGGATGGGGTGGCATCTCCTATTGGTGTGAAGCATCCATCTCGGGAGACACCAGATCAGCTCCATGCTGCTGCTGCTGCTGTGGCTGTGGTGGCTGCTCCGCTTCATCAACAATCCTTTGTAGCTCATCATACATACCTGCAGCGTACATCTGCGCTACGGTCCTCCAATCACCATTTTTTAAGCATGTGATCGATAAGGCTCAGTGCGCCAGTGTGTTCATCAACATGTTATTTTCATCCCGGATCGTAGTTAGACCCCTCACATCGTGTGGAAGCATATACGAAAAGGGCTTAGATCCCCGAGTATAAAACCAATCTCCACCACGATAATGGGCAAATCCACCTTTAACACAAGCACTCATAACTAGATCCGAATCTTTCCCAAGAGGTGTAATGCCTGTAAAGTCCATGTGATACCTCTCACCCACCGGAGTACACAAGCCTCCGATATTCACCCTCTAAAATGATGAACTATGAAATTTATACAGCTGCTGAATCAGGTATGACCCCTCATTGAATCTCACTCCGTTCATCATGCACCAAAGAATGTACAGCTCCCCTCTAGATATGCAACTCCCTTCGGATCGAGCAAACAATGTGTTGCTCAACACTCTATCCATATACTGAAGCACGGGGTTCCTAATCAATGAAGCATGAGCATCCTTCGTCTTAAAATCCATATCCTCTCCAGAAATCACTCTCCAAAAATTATTTGCGTTGAAATATCCATTCTCGTTTCTGGAGATCTCCATTGGAGTTTCAAATAGTCTGTTGAAGTCCTCAGATGACCATGTTTTCATTTCTCCTCGAAGCTAAGACGTACATTCATAGGGGAGGGCACTCGAACCCTTTTTGATGGTAATCAAACACAGCACCTCTGCAGTCACATGCAAATACGTAAGTTTCTTAAGCTCCATAAAATGCTAGATACCTACTTGGTCAAACATCCACATAATATCCTCTTGGATATTCATTGTAAGCATAGCTCCATCATCCGGGTACCTAGTTGATGAGAGTGGAAATTCATGTATTTTCGGGTCCAATTGGATATCTCTTTGAGTGTATAATTACTATTATTAGCACATATGTTGATACTTTGAATTATGATTGACAAAAAGGTGCTTGAGTGGTATTTTGTTGTATTTTGATAGGAAAAAGGATCTAGAACACAAAGTTGGAATGAAGGATGAATTCGTACTACTTGCAAGCAAACAGACATCCACTTTCCATAATTTTTCTGTATCTATGTGGTGGTCCAAATTTTCATATGATATATGATTGGAAATCCACAGAAGAGAGGAACGCGTGGCCACAAGAATCACCTCAATCCCATTTCAGATGAGAAAGTTATGATTAAAACGGTGACGTCGCGCAAGCTGTTCCTGCTCAGTACAATGGTGCCATTTTCAGGACTTTTTATACCTTTAAATGGTTGAGTTTCTGTGTGTTCTTTATATGAATAAAAATTCTAGGAAGAGAGGATCGTGTGAGCATAAGAATCACTCAAATTGGAGGCCGGATGAAGAAGTTATGCTCAAAACCGTAGAGTCGCGCAGGCTGCCGATGGACACACGGCGCACACACTTGCGGGGGCGTGCGTGGGCTGATGTTGCACGTTTTCCACCATGTGAATGCTTCTTCCAGCCATGTGAGAGCTCACTCAGAGCCGTGTGAGACCTCTTAGCAGTCGTGTGTGGAATCTTGTCACACGGTTGCTACCGTGTGACAACACACGATGCCGTGCGAGCAGTTTTTCAAAGTCGTAGCTGCCAAAACGAGATACACGAAGCCGTGCATGAGGATCACGACGCCATGTGAGAAAAATTGGTGCACAAGCGAGGCCGTGCGAGGGAATGTTGACACACTGGCCGTGTGGGATGCCGTGCGACTCTCGCACTGGCCGTGTGAGGTGTCGTGCGCCAAGTTGTGCCAATCCTTGCTCGACACGTCACTTATTTTTGGCCTAGGCCCATTCCATCCGTATAAATACTGCAATTCTGATTTTCACGAAAAAAACCTCATTCATGCCTCCAGGCATACAATGCCCTAATTTCACTTATCATCTTCCTTCCATCCACCGGAGAGACAATCGGAGTTGCTACTTGGATCGGAGACGGAGATTCCGACGGAGATCGCAATTAAAGAGACGGAGTCCTTCAAAAAGGATTCTTTATCTTTAGTTATTTTTTTTTGTTATTTTAGAACAATGGTTAGGATTTATTGCATCTTTGTGATTTGCCCTCGTAAATCCATGGGCTAAGCTTCTTTGTTGGTAATGTTAGGGCTTTAAACAGTTTTGACTATGTGATTTGATTGCCCTAGATTTGGATTTCTTATACTGCAGATTGTTTATTTCCTTATTGAAGAGGATATTTTGAGACTTCATATTATTGTGTTTTTGGGTTTTGATTCCTTTAATTATTCTTGATGGTATTATTGATTGATAGTTAATAGGATTCTCTATTTCTGTATAATAATTGTTGTTTCCTGTGACAGTCTTAGGGGATTGGCCTATAATACCTAAGAGTGTTAGACAATCAATTTGGAATATTAATTACTTGGTAAAACATCATTATTAGGTAATTGGTAAGGAGACAAAAGGGGTTAATAATCGCGTACCTAGAAAGGGAAGTCTAGTGCTCTAGCCTTTGATGGAATTTAGTATGAAGTACCTATAGAGGGAGAGGGAGTTAATTTTTTATTGATCCTAGGATTTTCAGCTCATTATAAGTGTTAGATCCTACCCGATCAAGGTGATTTATCTAGGCTTAGTGATCCTCTTATAAACGTCTGCAGGTAATTAATTTGGGTCTAGATAAATTAGTCACATAGTTAAGCTGTTTGCCCGAGCATCACCAATTCTCCATTCTTGAATTCTAAATCGTTTTCTCTGCGTGATTTATTTTATTTTCTTAGTTTAATTATTTTAATTCAGTTTTATTAGTGTAATTAATCATTCCTTCAAAAACCCCCGGATTTGTCTTACATTGGAATTATCATATAGAACTTGGTCACGCGCACTACAATCGATCCCTTACACTTGAGGGTGAAAGAAAATAGCGATCAAGTTCTTGCGAGCAATCTTGTCAGACATACCCCCCCCCATTGCTCCTTGATCCCTTCCCAATTATTTATCCGAATCTTGAAGTCACTAGGCAACCTCTTCTTAAGCCTTAACTTCTTTGTCACCTCATCTTCACGAGACGGCCTATCTTGCCTTTTTTGGGGCGAACCTCGGCTTCCTTTCCTTTTCCTGAAAATAATACTTCAATACTAACACAACAAGAAAAGCAAACCAAACTACTTCATAATCAACTAAGCATTCAACTCAACTTAAGACTTCAAGTTTTTTTTTTCAATGCATAATCACTCCAAACAAGCATATTTCATTCTCATAAATCAATAATTCAACTCTCATGCTTACTCAATTCCATTCCAACATCAATTATGCAATGAGAACAACCAACGATGCTATCAACCACTAGCATGCATTAACAATTCAAACAATTTACTCAAAATCCAACATGCTTAATCTCACACTACTCAAATTACTCCTAACTTCATGTAAACATCAAGGTTTAACAATAATTTAACAATCAAAATCGAACCCATCAATTGTTCATATGAAATTCCAACACCCATTCAAAGTACACCATAAACCCTCAAATAATCGACTCATTCAACTTACCCACTTCAAAATCAAGTAATAGAACTTCAATCCTAGGGTAATTGAATAAAGAAAACATACCTTTTAAATCGGCCATGGCTTAAGATGAACAAGTGTGAAAATTTCCCAAATTTGCCACGAAACCCTAGTTTTACCACTTGAACACTTCAAAATAACGAAAAATCGAGTATATAGAGTGTGGAATGTGGTTTAATCGGAGCGAAATTGAATGAAATTAAAGATTGGAAGGAAGGGTTTTTGATTCGGGAAGAATTTGATTGAAGGTGGTGCGCAAAGTGTCGAAGCAAGGGTGAAAAATGAGTTTAAAAACTAACTTACCCGGTACGATTCGACCAGAACAGACTGGTCAAATGTATTTTTTGTGGTCGAACTCACCTGTTCAAACTCTCATATCTGCAATTCAACCTTGGTTCGACTTACTATTTGGTCTAATGGAACCCTTCTTGGTCGAACCGGCCTGTACAAAACTTCCTGATCTCCGATTCAACCTTCATCTTGGTCGAAGCCTTGGTCGAACCAATCCCTCTTGGTCGAATCGACCTGTAACGAAGTCTTTGATCACTAGTTCACTTGAGCTCCTTAATTCGACCCAAACTTTTGGTCGAATCGAGCACCTGATACTCCAAAGTTGATTTTTTTCATCCCCTGTACATTTCAAGCTCAAAAATGAACATTAGGTACCAAAACAGAGCAAAACTTAGCTCGAGAATCAATCTTAATACTCAATATTTATGTGTAATCCGTACACGACACTAAAAAAGACACAAAACACCACTAAACATTAGGCAAGTTGCAAAAAAAATCAACGCATTCAAACCGGTTAAAGTTTTAATATGCCGCAAAAAATCAACTCCCCTAACAAACATTACAAAGAAAAGATTATACTCTCCGTGATTCGATGAGGTAAGTACATCACACCCCCCAAACTTAGTAGAAACTATAGGCGAAACTAAGTTTGTAAAGAAATATAATATCCGAATAGTAAGAACATCAAATATAAAAATTTCTTACTCACACTAAAGAAAATAAAACATTAAAATGAGAGGGAAAGCCCCAACAGGCACTCTTGTTTAACATCGGAGAGTCACAACGATACCAATCTAGTGCAAGGCATCTTCAAAGATGACACAAGCATCATCCGACGACTTGTAATGCTTCAATCGATGCCAGCTCGCCGTGATAATGTCCCCGTCTTTGTCCTTAAGCTCAAAACTACCTCTTTCACAGGCTCTATGGATAATGAACGTCCCCGTCCACTTTGATTTTAATTTTCTTGTGAAAAGCTTCAAACGAGAGTTAAAAAGTAATACTTCATCACCTTGCTTGAACTCCTTATACATGATCTTTGAATCATGCCATTTCTTCATTCTCTCTTTGTAGATCACCGAATTCTTGTAAGCTCGATTTCGAAACTCATCCAATTGATTGATATGAGTTACTCTCAATTGCTTCACATCTTTAAGTGAAAAGTTCAAGCTTCTCAATGTCTAAAAATCTTTGTGCTGGATCTCCACGGGTAAGTTGCACGGCTTTCCATAGATAATTTGGTATTGTGACATATCCAATACTATCTTATAAGCAGTCCGAAACCCCCACAACACATCATCGAGCTTCACAGCCCAATCCTTGCTATGGGTTCCAACTACTTTCTCCAAAATTTACTTCACTTGTCGGTTGGAGACTTCAGCTTGCCCATTCGCTTGAGGATGATAGGGTGTAGTAACCCTATGCTTAACACCATAATCCTTGAGAACTTTTTCAAGAAGCTTGTTGACGAAGTGTGACACTCCATCACTTACTAGTACTCTAGGAACTCCATAACGGGCAAATATATGTTTCTTCAAGAAAGACAACACAGTCCTTGAATCATTCACGCGATTGGGAATGACCTCCACCCACTTAGAAATACAATCTACTGCTAAAAGGATGTAGAGAAATTCATTAGATGGGGGAAAAGGACCATAAAATCGATCCCCCATACATTGAAGATCTCAACAACAATGCTTGGCTGAAGTGGCATCTTATCTCTTCTACTTGTGTTCCCCATACGTTGACATCTATCGCATGTCACTACATAGGTTTCATAGTCCTTAAACAAAGTAGGCCAATAAAGAGCAGATTGAAGTACCTTCGCTGCCGTCTTTTGAGCTTCGAAGTGCCCCCCGTTAGGTTGTGCATGGGAAAAATCTAGAACGTTCTCCATCTCCATCTCGGGCACACACCTACAGATGATAGAATCCCTACAAATCCTATAGATAAACGGATCATACCATATAAATGTCTCAACATCCCTTTTGAATTTCCAAGTTGATATCGGTTGAGATCTCTTGGAATTTCTCCTACGGCAATGTAATTCACATAATACGCATGCCATGGATCCATCCCTTGAGCAGCCACCACACATGCTCTTTCCGCTCCTTCAATAAACACTACCATTATCTTCTCATCAGGTAACATTTCCTCTATGTAATCTAAAGAATCATCACAGTGCTTCCTTGTCTCCAATCTCGATAGGTGATCCGCCAAAAAGTTCTCCGTACCCTTTTTATCTCAGATCTCCACATCAAATTCCTGCAGAAGAAGGATCCATCTAATGATCCTTGGCTTCGTTTCCTACTTCTCCATCAAGTATCAGATTGCAGAATGATCCGTATATACTATAGTATTTATTCCCACCAAATACTGTCGAAACTTATTGAATGCATAAACCACAGCTAGAAACTCTTTTTCAGTAATAGTGTAGTTCTTTTGTGCAGTATCAAAAGTCTTACTTGCATAGTAAATGGCGCAGAACTTCTTCTCCCTTAACGGCCCAAGCACCACTCCAAGTGCTAAGTCACTTGCATCACACATAAGTACAAATGGCTAAGTCCAATCTGGTGTGATCAAGATAGGTGCAGTAATAAGCGCCTCTTTCAAAACCTGAAAAGTGGTTTGACACTCTTCATTAAAAACAAAAGGAACATCATTTTCAAGTAAATAAGACAAGGGCTTAGAGTATTTCGAGAAGACTTTTATGAATCTTCTATAGAATCTTGCGTGTCTAAGGAAGGACCGCACTCCCTTTTCATTAGTAGGTGGTGGAAGCTTCTCAATCGCCACCACCTTTGCTCTATCCACCTGCAATCCCTTGGCCGAAATATGATGGCCAAGAACAATCCCATCTCTCACCATGAAGTGGCACTTTTTCCAATTCAAGATAAGATTAGTTTCTTGGCATCTCTTCAAAACAATAGCTAGATTAGATAAACAAATATCAAAGGAGGAACCAAACACAGAAAAGTCATCCATAAACACCTCCTTAATTTTCTCTATCAACCTATCAAATATGGCCATCATGCAATGCTGAAATATAGCAGGTGCATTACATAGCCCAAAAGGCATCTTACGAAAGGCAAAAGTTCCATACGGGCAAGTGAAAGTGATCTTTTCTTGGTCCTCAGGTGAAACAATAAAACTCAAACCCTGCAAGATAATCAAGCATTTGATCCATGAAAGGAAGGAGAAAATGGTCTTTGCATATATTTTCATTCAGTTTCTTGTAATCCGTACACACATGCCATCCTGTAGGATTCCTAGTGGCTATTGTCTCTCCATCCTCAGCTTTCACAATAGTCATGCCCCCTTCTTAGCTACAACATGCAATGGACTCACATGGGGACTATATTAATGGGATATATAATTCCTGCATCTAGCCACGTCAAGATTTGCTTCCTAATCACTTCTTGAATAGCGGGATTCATCCTTCACTGATTCTGAATGTTATTCTTAGACTCATCTAACAATCTTATCCTATCCATGCAATATAATGGACTAATACCTTTTAATTCATCAAGAGACCAATCAATTGCAGACTTATACTTTCTAAGCACATCTAACAATTTCTCAAGTTGATCATCATCAAGGGAAGAAGATACAATTACCGGATAGGTGTTATTATCACCTAGGTAGGCATGCTTCAAGTGCTCTGGTAGCAGTTTCAACTCCTCTTTCTTTTCTTCTTTGATCGTGCTTTCTCTATCCAAAGGCAAGTATTTTCTAGTCCACTTCACCTCTTCAAACTTGGTCCTCTTCGACTCATACCTGTCATCACCCAAAGCAAGTAAATTTTCAAGGAAATCAATACATACCTTATTGGAGAGCTCATCTAGCTCCGTAGTGGGAAAAGTAAGAGACTCCGCCAAGCATGTCTCAAGAGGATTCTTGGACAAGATCAGAGACATATCTTCTTTCACAATCTCCTCCACTACCTCAATACTGTGACATTGTGTCTCCATAGGCATTTTCATTGTTTTGTCTAGGTTGAATAAGACCTCTTCTTTATCCATCCTCAGCCATAGCTCACCCTTTTGAACATCAATCATCGCTCCAGTAGTAGCAAAGAATGGTCTCCCTAAGATCAAAGGGATATTATCCTTGTCATCTTCCATTTCAAGCACAAGAAAATCCACAGGAAAGACAAGCTTCTCTACTTTGACAAGAACATCTTTAATAACACCCTTCGAAAAAGTCATCGACCTATCCGCCAATTGTAGAGCAACCGTTGTGGGAGTTTACTCTCCCAAACCTAGCCTTTGAAATATTGACAAGGGCATCAAATTAATGCTTGCCCCAAGATCACATAAGGCTCGATGTGCTGGCCCCTTTCCAATTTCACACATGATAGTGAAGCTACCCAGATCCTTCAGCTTTGCTGGCAGCTTCCTCTGTATGATCGAGCTGCAGTTCTCTGATAAATTCACTATTTCAATTCCGTTCAATCTTCTCTTCTTCAAAAGTATATCCTTCAGAAAACGGGCGTAATATGGCATCTCCAAGATTGCTTCAGAGAAAGGAATGTTCAAGCTTATTTTGTTCATGATATCTGAAAACCTCTTGAATTTCTCCTCCAATCCCTTTTTGACTAGCTTGAAAGGAAACGGTGGAGGTATCTTAGTTTTGAGAATTCCCCATTCATCACGTTCAGCCTTCTTCGCTTTATCCTTTTCGGCTCCCAATCTCTTGGCTCTTTTCCATTTCTTTTCTGCTATGATCTCAGTATTCTGTTCATTGGATGGTATGGGAGTGGCATCAACATCATATGAAGCATTCAGCACGCAAAATGGCACAGAACGACGTGGTTCGACCAGGGAAACTAGTCGAACCGGGTGAGTAATGGTCAAACTGCATGTCTAAAAGTGCATTTTCTCTCGTACAGGTCGATTCCACAATGGGTGGCCAACTTCTTTGGTCGAACCATAGTGATCGTGGTTGAATCGAGCTTCAGAAAAAATAGAGTGCTCTGGACATGGTGGTTCGACCCAAGTTCAACCAGTGGTTTTGGTCGAACCACCCTATTTTTGATCGTACTGCTCTTCAGCAACCTCTGGATGTTGCCCAGGTGCCTGGTTTGACCTCCCATATGTAGTTCGACCATCTATGTTGGTCGAATTGGGGTCAAATTGGGCTCCTGTCATTTCAAATTTCAATTCCGGCCTCATTGGTCCCTCATACTGCGTTCCAGACCTCAATTTACTGGCATGACAAGACTTGGATTCTCAATACTTTGCGATGGAAACTTCCCTTTCTCTATAGTTTGAGTCAATTTATTCACGTTTCCTGCTATCTCCCCCATCAACAATGTAAGGTCTTTAAGTTGCTTAGAAATATCCTCATGATTGGCATCAATCTTCTTTTCTAACTTGGCCTCAAGACGATCTACTCTTGCATCATTCCTTGCCATGTACCTGTTCACTGTATCATCGAAACTCAGTTTCCCTTCTTCTACCTTAGCACCCGGATCAATACCGATAGGAGGTTGTAATGCATTTTTGGGATTACTCCATGATAACTCTAGCCTCCTTGGCTGTTGATAATTACTTGGGGGACCACGATTATTGTAGTTCCCTTGATAATTCCGATTTCCTTGGTTTTGGAACCTCATTCCTTTAATACTTTAACCCATGGCATAATTCGCCTCTTCGATCTCTTCTTGGCTAGCTCCTTCATAACCACCATCCTGTTGCATCATTGGTACTCTCTGAGATAAGTCCGTAATCTACTTTTGCTGAGACTCTAGTAGCTTGCTAATATTAGTCAAACTAGAGACGATCTTATCGTCTCTTCCCGACTTCACCATAGTATGCTCAACCTGTGCTACTTTACCAAGAATATAAGTGCCTCTTACTCAATCAGTCAGCCAATCTCCTGAATTCATCGAAATATCCTCAAAGAGCTTCTCAGCTTCAATGGATGACTTTGTAAGCAATGCTCCATTAGAAGAAGCATCAAGTAACACTCGAGAATCGCAGTCCAATCAATTATAGAAAATACTGATATATTGAGCTTTAGATAGCCCATGCTGTGGACACTTTCGAAGTATGTCCTTGAATTGGTCCCAAGCCTCATGAAACTTCTCATTACCTTGGATAGTAAATTGATTGATTTCTTGTTTAATCTTGAACACCTTTGAAGGTGGCATGTATCGCTCTAAGAATTTCACTTTTAATTTCTCCCAGGTATCACATTCAGCAACATTAAGATTATCGTACTAATCTCTCTCTTTTTCATTCAGTGAGAACTTAAACATGATGATCTTCCTTGCATCCTCATGAGCTCCTGCATCTTTTTATGTACTTGCGTACCCAAGGAACTTATTTAGATGTTGCTGAGGATCTTCAAAAGTTCTTCCAGAGAAGGAACTCCTTTAAATCATGCTGATAAGAGCAGGATTTAGATTAAAATCGGCTCCGGTTCCTCTTGCTCCTAACAGCCCTGCATTGCCTCCTCCGTTGTTCTTAAAGACTTCACGGATGGCAAGTGTATCCGGATTCACTGCCATGTTGACTGCTTCTACCTCCAAATTAACTTCGGGTGTAGCTTCAATCGCTTGCGAGTTCTGCTCTCCAACGTCAACTACTTGATCAATAGTATTGGTTGGCTCCTTATTCTTATCCTTGTTCTTCTTCTTCTTAGCATTCCTTTTCCTCGCTGATGCCACTATTTTTAGATCAAAAGGTTCTAGATTAGATCCCTTCAATCTAGTGTTCATACACCTGAGAAAAATTCAAAGTTAGAAAGAAAAGAAAACAGGAATAAAGTAGTCCTAATTAAACTAGAAATAATGAATTAACAATTAATACCGTCCCCGGCAACGGCGCCAAGATTTGATGAGCATTTTCTCAACACACAAAATTAATCCTCAAGTGTAAGGATATCAATTGTAGTTTCGATGGGCAACCAAGTGATTATCGAACCCGAAAACCCAAAAGACAGATTATTATTAATTCAGTTATATTCTAATTTATTAAGACTATGTTGGCAATTTATTTGTGTTAATTACTTAACTAAATAGCAAATATTTAAAATAGTGAATAGAGTAAACAAGCAATAGAGATAATACGACTGTGATCAAGTGAGAAATTAAGTAGTTCTTCGGTCATCCAGTTTTACTTTTTAATTTTCTTTCCATGTGTTGATGTCCGACTCTGTCTTGTGGTTTATGGACGTGTCACTAAACCATGCAAGTTCACTCTATAGACATAAGTAAACGTGTGTATGACACGTGTGAATATTCTTGGAGCAAGAGATATAATTCACCCCCTTTCTAGGTACTATCAATATCAATTATTTCCCGTGCACTTAGTACTTTAACCCAATATGATCTCATTTTTTAGGTACTATGAGTTATACTCTTTATCCTACTTATTAACTCGAATAATATTCAATTAACAAGTATTTATATAAGATAGTTCTAATAAGACTTCGGAATCCCTTCACTTAGAATTATAACATGTAATCCTGCTCAGCAGTGAACGCACTCAATCAATAACCAAGATATGTATTCAGACTCTACATAATAGTTAATGATACACAAAACGACTGTGAGTATGAATTTAAAAAGTACAATCTTATATAAAATAAACCACAAGTAGTGTTGAACGGAGTTTACACATGAAAATTCGAATAACTCATAAAACCTTCATAACCCTAGAACTACCAAAGCATTCTAGCCCATGATTGATCGAGGAACAATCATAGTGGTTGGTAGGATCTTATCCATAGTCTTGAAAATAACAAGATAAATTAAGTGGCGAAGTTAACCTTAGAGGTGGGCGCACTCTCTCCGTCTTGAATCTTCAGTTGATTCTCACTTGGTTCGACAGACGAACCTCTCTCCACAGCTCCTTTGGATGGCGGTAGGGTTTCGATGGTGATGGATGATGAAGTGGTGTGTCTCTATCTCCTTGTTCTCCTGTGAAAGCTCTTCTTTTATACTTGTAAACTCTCCTTACGGGCCTTGGATGAGTTTCTTGAGTGAACACACGCAATGAAGGTGTAAAAATATGAATATGGTAAGTTCCAGCGCCTAAGTTTGACCAATAGGCCATGTCGAATCATCATCAGCTGGTCAAATCCCAGGTCGAATTGACCTGTAAATTGGTTGCAGGTTCTGGATTTTACCAGAATCCTAGTCGAATCACATACTCTCTGGTTGAACTGCAGGCTTCTGGTTCGACCACGGTTTGACCAAATAGCTTGGTCGAACCACAATGTCGTGGTCAAACTACACTTCCGGGGCTTCTTCTCAATCGGTTCGACCACAAGTGCTGATCGAACCATCTCCTTCTTGGTCTAACCAAGCACCTACTTGGTTGAATCGAGCCTCTGAATCTCTTTTTTCTAGATCCGATCATTTCTAACTCGTTTTCCTTCAAAAATAAACTCAAATAGCCTTGAAGATACCTGATTCGTGACTTTCCATAATATATATCGATTCATATCGAATTACAACCATCTAACATACCATTATTATACAAATTCGAGCTCGAAACACGTGAATTTACACACTCATCAAATAACCAAGGAACTTGTTAAGATGTTGTTGAGGATCCTCGAAAGATCTCCTAGAGAAGGAGTTTCCTTCTATCATACTGATGAGAGCAGAGTGAAGATCAAAATCCGCATTGGCCCCTCTTGCTCCTAATAGCCCCACGTTGCCCCCTCCGTTATTCTTAAAGACTTCACAGATGGCAACATTATTCGGATTCACTGCCATGTTGACTGCTTCTGCTTCCGAGTTATCTCCGGTTGCAATCACTTCCGGGTTCAAGCACTCCAACTTCAACTCCTAGATTAAGAGCTTCAATTGGTTCCACGTTTTTGTTCTTGTTATTGTTCTTCTTTTTTTCTTCCTCGAAGATGCTCCAATCTCCGGATTATAAGGTTCTAAATCTCGTACCTTTGATCTAGTGAGCATACACCTAAGAAAATAAGCGTTAGAAAATTTTAACAAGAATAGAATAGTTTCAAATAAAAATAAATAACAATAAAATTGATAAGGCCAACCGTCCCCAGCAACGACACCAGAAACTTGATGGGCGTTTTCTCAACACACAATTTTAATCCCCAAGTATGAAGGATATCTATCGTAGCTTAGATTAGCGACCTAGTTATATTATCAAATCCAAAGGACAATTTGTTATCAATTTATTATTATCTAATCTAAAGAAACTATTATTGGTAATTGTAGTGAAAATATTGATTAAACTATTGAACATATAATGAAATAGCAAATAAAATAGAGACAACAGAGATAAACGAGAGTTGATCAAGTGAGAAGATAGGTAGCTGTTCGGCCATCCAGTTTCACTAATTAATCTCCCTTCCATATGTCAATTTCCAACTCTGCCTTGTGGACTATGAACACATCACTAAGCCATGCGAATCTACTCTATAGACACATGCAGATAAGCGTGTAACACGTGTGAATTTCCTTGGAGCAAGAGATATAATTACAACCCGCTTTCTAGGTACTATTAGTATCAATTATTTCTCGTGCACTAAGTACTCTAACGCGATGTGATCTCCCTTTATAGGAACTTCCTGCAGTTTAGAACACTTCAGTGCCATCACAAGAATAGAATACTGAGCAGATAGTAGAGAAGAAGTGGGAAAGAGCCAAGAGATTGAGAGCCGAGAAGGACAAAGCGAAGGAGGTCGAACACGATGAATGGGGAATTCCCAAACCCAAGGTACCTCCTCCGTTTCCTTACAGGTTAGTAAAAAGGGGATTGGAAGAAAAGTTTAAGAGGTTTTCGGATATCATGAACATGATAAGCTTGAACATTCTTTTCTCCGAAACAATCATGGAGATGCCATAATATGATGAGAGTGATAATTCACGTGTTTTGAGCTCTGATTTGTGTAGGAATTGAGTATGATTTAGGCGATTACTAAGGCAAATTGGTACATTTATGGTAAATCTAAAAATCAGAGGGTACTGAGGCTATTTGAGCATATTTATGTAGAAAAATAGGTCAGAAGTGCTCAGAATCAGAAAATACGAAGTCTGAGACGCAGCTCGACCAAGACCATTTGGTCGAGTGAGGGTCTGTACAGAGTTTCAGCATACGGGAAGGCCACTCGACCACCGCTCGACCTAGATGAGATCCGCTCGACCTCACCAGTTTGGTTAAGCAGGGACATGCATGCCTATTTTTGGTGATTCCAACCCTCCAGTAAAGGTCCATAGGAGAGTTTAATAAGTATAAAAAGGGATGCTACTGATCACGTCAAAAAGAGAGTTAGATTCCGCATCCATCCTATACACCACATCCAAACCCTAACTCCATCATAAGGAGCTGTAGAGAGAGATTTATGCAGCGAATAAAGTGAGAACCAAGTGAAGATTCAAGACGGAGCGAGAAGCAATGACACCCACATCTAGGATTTACTTCGCAACATAATCTTTCTTGTAATTTTCAAGACTATGGGTAAGATCTATCCGAACACCATGAACGTTCTTCCAAATGTGATGGGCTAGAACCGCTTTGGTAGTTCTAGGGTTATAAAGGTTTTTATCTTAATTAAACTTCCGTATGTATACTCCCTACAACACTACTTGTGGATTTATTTTATATAAGACTATGTATTTTTAATTCATACTCAGAGTTTTTTTGTGCATCATTAACTGTTATGTCGAGTCTAAATACATATCTCTTGCTCCAAGGTTATTGATTGAGTGCGTTTATGGCTGAGCAGGATTCCATTTTATGATTCTAAGTGAGGGGACTCTGAAGCTTCATTAGAACTATCTTACATGAATACTTATTAATTGAATTGAATTCGAGTTAGTAAGTATGATAAAGAGGATAATTATAACATCCTGTATGGAAATCGGCTTCTGAACACCTTGCTCCACCTCCACTCGACTAAAAGGATTTGGTCGATGATGCGAGTTTTCTTTTCACGCAAAATTAATCCCCAAGTAGTGTTGTACGGAGTTTACACATGAAAGTTTAATTAATTCGTAAAAACCTTCACAACCCTAGTTCTACCAAAAAGGATCTAGCCCATGATGTTACAAAGAACAATCATGGGTGTTGGAAAGCTCTTACCCAGATGTCTGGAAAATTACAAGATAAATTAGGAAACGAAATAAACCCTAGATTTGGGAGTCGTCACGTCCTTCTCCATCTTGAATCCTCTTCTTGATTCCACAGATGAATCTTCAAGGTAATGGATGGATGAAGAAAAGGATATGGATGATGGTTGGGGAGTGATCCCCCCTTGTGGGGTGTAGTATTGTGTTGTGGTTCTCTCCCAATTCAATTCAATTCAATTCAATGAATAATGATATGATCCACATCCTCTTTTATACTTGTAAGCTCTCCTTATGAACCTAGGAAGGGCTTTTTCTTGGAAAACATGAAAATACATTCAATAGGATGTAAAACACGCGACACACACTGAGTGGTGTAAAAACACGCACAAATTAGGAAATTCTCGCTGGCAGCTGCGCGACTTCACGATTTTGAGCATAACTTCCTCTTCAAAACTCCGATTTGAGTGATTCTTATGCTCACACGATCCTCTCTTTCTTGGCTTTCTATCCATATAAGGAACTCTTAGAAACTCCAATTTTTGAATATGTAACAAGTCATGCAAAGTGGCACATCCGTTATGAACAGGAACAGCTTGCACGACGTCACCATTTTGATCATAACTTTCTCATTTGGATTTCGATTGAGGTTTTCTTTATGCCAAAACGATCATCTCTTCTGTGAATTTCCAATCATATATCACACGTTCAATTTAGAGCTCCACACAAATACAGAAAAATTACACAAATTGGACGTGCGTTTTTCAGCATTCCTGCACAAATTGCACCTTTTCTCCAACTTTGCACTTTTGATCTTTTTTCCACCTAAAACACAATAAAACATCTCAAGTGCACCTTTTCTCAAATATTTTAAATATAAGATACTTGTGCTAATATATAACATCAATTTCCATAAAAAGATGTTAAATTGGACATTAAAACACGCTTATATTCACTCTCATCAATCCCCCAAACTTACCCGTTGCTCGTCCCAAGGTAACAAAATAAAAATAAAGAGAAAGAGAATATGAAAATTAGTGGGGAAAAAAGGACTATAACATATACCCCATTCAAATTCAATTGTCATCAACTTAGGTCATGCAACTTTTATTACATGTAATAATCAATTCATAGCATACAAAATAAGACAATCACCACCAATTCAAATGCTCCATTTACATGTTCTCACTGGAAGTATACATCGCTCGTACTCAAGTGTAAAAGATGTAAACTTATGGGTTAAGGTGTTTACGCTCAAATTCAATTCAAGTGCATGCGTAACCATAAGCTTGCAAAAGTCTCAAACTCTCCACCACTAAAAGTATGATTCGACAATGGGTTAAAAAAAGACTTTTATGTAATATTGGCTCTTTGGTTAAGGTAGGAAATATATGGATAAGTGACTCAAACATTGGATCAATCAAGTGCGCCTATCATGATCTTTCATTCTTCTTACTAACTTCAATTAAACACAACATTCTCCTCAACTCTTTCACTTTATTTTCTTTCAAGCGCAATACTTTTTTTTCTCTTTTTTTCTTTTCTTTCGAGGTACCAGTTTTGGGCACTACCTCACACATCCTCCATAGGGTACTAGATTTAAGCACTACCCTAGGGAGTTTGATTCCATAAAGTACTAGATTTAAGCACTACTCCATGATTCTCCTTAGATGCATTATCAAGATCCATCACTATTTCAACACCAATTTCATTCCTTCCCAAGCTGTTATAAAGCTCCCTTAACACACTTTGAAAAGCCATTAATTCTCGTCATGATAGAATCAAGGATCAAAAAATTTAGATGCTCAAATTGGTTATTTCTCGTAGGCTGCCAAAGAATGAGGTTTTTAGGCTCAACGGGGCTAACTACAGATAAACAATCATATGATAGGAAATTATTTGGCTTAGTGACTTATAATTATCAAAGATGGCCTAAAATCATCTCCCTTTATCCAACATAACATGCGGTCTCAAGTAAGATAAGAGGTAAGTTCTAGAATACACATACAAGAACAATATTCACCAGAAAGAAATATCATGTGATTACGTAACATGATCAACAAGGCTCAAAATCTCACATGGGTTTTTAACAAGTAACAGAGCACTTTTCATGGTAAGCAATATCCTACAAGTGCATAGATAACTTCATACTACAATATAACTCAAGTGCACTTCCTTCATCAATTTCAAAAGCATATGAATTTTAGGCATAATTTTAAACATATAAGCTCACATGGATCACAACCATAAACTCAATCCTTCTACTCATACTAATTAAAAGCACATATAAAATTAGAATAAGGAAACGAGGGCACCTGATTTTTCTTCAATGTATACACGAGTTTCTCAAGTTGTTCAAGTCGGTTATCTTGCCACTCTTCTACCTTTTTCTATCATCAAAGCTCAAATAAACTCATCATCATAGGATTCATCAATAATAAAATAGGAGAACTAGACGAAAGAATCAATTGACTATCTAATCGACTCCACACACTAGAAACACCACTGAACACTAGGTAAATTGTAAAAAATCGATACATCAAAACCAATTAAAGTTTTAACATACCGCAAAAAATTAACTTCCCTAGCAAACATTACAAAGAAAAGATTATACTCTTGGTGCTTCAATGAGGTAAGAACATCACACCCCTAAACTTAGTAAAAACGTAAGTTGAAACTAAGTTTGCAAAGAGATGTAATTGCCGATTAGTAAGCACCTTAAATATAAAAATTTCTTACTCACACGAAAGAAATAAAGCAATAAATGGAAGGGCAAGCCCCCAACAGGTGCTCATGTTTAACGTCGGAGAGTCACGACGGATCTAACCTTTATAGACTACTGGATCAGAGGGCGGTCTTGTCGCATCCTTACCTTCAAATACTTTCTTTTCCTTTTCTTGTCTACACTCAACACCTCACCTTTCTTGGTAACAGAAATACGACCCTCAGAATTTCCTTCCTCCAATGGCTGTCTAGACACCTCCTTGTCAATCTTCCACTTAAATTCAGAATTATCTGTCTTAGAAAAATCAAGATTAAACAAGTTAGAAATGACATCTATGCTCTTGCATGATTGAGTCTCTATTGGCATCTTCATTGCTTGATCAAGAGAGAAAATCATATCTTCATTATCCTTCTGCAGTCTAAGCTTCTCGGATCTCAACCCCCTTGCTCTTTCCCACTTCTTCTCAACTATAAGCTCAGTATTCTGCTCATGTAATGGTACTGGAGTACTCTGAACATCAGGTATAGCATTCTGCGCAAAAAATAGTGCCAGACAAAGCGGTTCGATCTCGGTTCGACCTCTGGTGCTGGTCGAACCAGGTGTGCAATGGTCGAACCCCGCTTCTGAAAGTGCATTATTCATCTTACATGCCGGTTCGACCATGATTCGACCAACAGGATTGGTCGAATCATGCTGATCATGGTTGAATCATCTTTCTGGAAAAAATAAGGTGCTCGGGATAGGATAGTTCGACCGGTGTTCAACCATCCGATTTGGTCGAACCATCTTGATCCTGGTCGAATCGCTCAGCTGGGACCTCTGAATGTCACCCAGGTGCCTGGTTTGACCTCTTTTGTTCGGTTCGACCTGATATGTTAGTCGAATCAAGGTCGAATCGGGCTCCTGACATTTCTAAATTTGATTCCGGCATCATCGGTCCCCCATACTGTGTTCCAGGACTTAATGTGATGGCATGGCACTGCTTCAGATTCATTATGCCTTGAGACGAGAACATTTCTTTCTCCAATGTTTGCGTCAATTAATTCATGTTCCCGGCCATCTGCCCCATCATCAAAGTAAGCTCCTTCATCTTCTTAGATAAATCTACACGATTAGAGTTCATAGTAGCTTCAAGATGATCAACCCTTGCATCATTCCTAGCAATGTATCGATTGAAAGTATCTTCAACACTCTTCACTTCGTGGTGCTTCATACTAGACCCCCTTAGTGTCAACTCTGTAATCTACTTCTGTTGGGACTCTAGTAACTTGTTGATATTAGCTAGACTAGAGACGATCTCATCATCCCTATTCGGCTTCACAACTTGATGTTCAACCTGTGTCACTTTCCCAAGTACATATGATCCTCTACCTCTCTCTATAGGCCAGTCACGTGAATTCATAGAGATGTCTTCAAATAACTTTTCTGCTTTAATTATTGTTTTAGATAACAGCGCTCCTCCTGATGATGCATCAATAAGAATACGCGACTTATAATCCAATCTATAGTAGAAAATGCTTACGCACTCAGCCTTAGACATCCCATGCTGTGGGCACCTCCTGAGCATATCTTTGAACCTATCCCACGCCTCATAGAACTTCTCACCCTGATTTATTACAAATTGGGTGATGTCTTGCCTCATTCTTAAGATCCTTGAGGGTGGCATGTATCTCTCCAAGACTTCTACTGCAATTGGTCCCATGTAGTGCAATCTGTGGCACCAAGAGTCTCATACCAAGCTTCCGCCTTATCAATTAATGAAAATTTGAATAGGGCAATCCGCCTAGTATTATCAATAGCTCCAGCTCCCTTTTGAGTGTTTGCATAACCAAGAAATCTTTGGAGATGCTGATATGGATCATCAAAACAACCTCCAGAAAAGGGATTCTTCTCTACCATTTTAATAAGAGCGGGATTTATCTCAAAATCATCATCTTCCCCCTTGCTCCCACCAACCCCATGTTACCAATTCCATAGTTCGTGAAAATTTTACACATGGCAATATTATTCGGATTCTGCCTTGCTCCGGCCATGTTTAGATCTGTGTGGTACTTCTTCCTTTCCTTCCTCTCCTTTTTCTAGTGCACAAGTACCTCAAAAAAATTCAAGGTTAGATAGAATTAAATAATCACAAATAAAAGTCTTAATCAACTAGAAATAATAAACTAATAATAACAGCCATCCCCGGCAATGGTGCAAAGAACTTGATGCGCGTTTTCTTTGCACGCAAAATTAATCCCCAAGTAGTGTTGTACGAAATTTACACATGAAAGTTCAATTAATTCGTAAAAACCTTCACAACTCTAATTCTACCAAAAAGGCTCTAGCCCATGATGTTACAAAGAACAATCATGGGTATTGGATAGATCTTACCCGAATGTCTGAAAAATTATAAGATAAATTAGGAAACGAAATAATCCCTAGATTTAGGAGTCGTCGCGTCCTTCTCTGTCTTGAATCCTCCTCTTAGTTCTCCTCTTGATTCCACAGACGAATCTTCAAGGTGATGGATGGATGAAGGAAAGGATGTGGATTATGGTTGGGGGTGATCCCCCCTTGTGGGGTGTAGTATTGTGTTGTGGTTCTCTCCCTATTCAATTCAATTCAATGAATAATGATGTGATCCACATCCCCTTTTATACTTATAAGCTTTTCTTATGGACCTATGAAGGGCTTTTTCTTGGAAAATACGAAAATACATTCAATGGGATGTAAAACACGTGACACACACTAAGTGGTGTAAAACATGCACAAATTCGAAAATTCTCGTTGGCAGCTGCGCGACTTCACGATTTTGAGCATAACTTCCTCTTCAAAACTCCGATTTGAGTGATTCTTATGCTCACATGATCCAATCTTCCTTGGCTTTCTATCCTTATAAGGAACTCTTAGAAACACCAACATTTGAATATGTAACAAGTCATGCAAAGTGGAACATCCGTGATGAATAGGAACAGCTTGCGCGACGTCACCACTTTGATCATAACTTTCTCATTTTTATTTTGATTGAGGTTTTCTTTACGCCTAAACGATCATCTATTCTGTGGCTTTCCAATCATATATCAGTTTTTTAATTCAGAGCTTCACACAAATACAGAAAAATTACACAATTTGGACGTGCATTTTTCAGCATTCCTGCACAAATTGCACCTTTTCTCCAACTTTGCACTTTTGATCCTTTTTCCACCTAAAATATAATAAAACACCTCAAGCGCATCTTTTTCTCAAATATATTGAATATAAGATACTTGTACTAATATATAACATCAATTCCCATAAAAAGTTGTTAAATTGGACACTAAAACACCCTTATATTCACTCTCAATAGTCGAGCGACCTGGTAATGGTCGAGCGAGGTACCTGTAATCTGACTTTGACTATTCAACTGTACAAAAGTTTGCTCGACCCCAGCTCAATCAGACAGGTCTGGTCGAGCGGCATTGTCTTGGTTGAGCGGGGTGTCTATACTCTGATCGTGACGTCTTCGGTCCTCAGAATGCCACTCAACCTCAACTAGACTAAGCAGCTTAGTTGAGCAGTGGTCGAGCGGAGACACAACCTTTCTATTTTCTACGGCTGGTAGCATTGGACTTTCATACTGTGTTCATGACCTCAATGTGATGGCATGACAAGTTTTTGGGTTTGTTATGCTTTGAGAGGGAAATTTACCTTTCTCAACTGTCTGGGTAAGCTTATTCAATCCCCTGCCATCTCTCCAATCAAAAAAGTAAGATCCTTCATCTGCTTGGATAATTCATCATGATTTGAGTCTATCTTTGTTTCCAAACGATCCACCCTTGCATCATTCCTAGCCACATATCGGTTCACAGTATCTTTCAAACTAGGTTTTCTTTTCTTGATTTTAGCACCCGGATCAACTCCCATATGAGGTTTGACTGCTACATTCGGTTTGCTCCATGAAATTTCAGCCTCCTTGGTTGTTGATAATTACCCGGAGGATCACGATTGTTGTAGTTCCCTTGGTAATTCCAGTTTTCTTGATTTTGAAACCTAGTTCCTTGAATACTTTGACCATGGCATAGTTTGCTTCTTCAAATTTATCTTGGATCGGTCTTTCTTCACCAATATCCTGCTGCATCATAATTGGTACTCTCTGCGACATCTTCATTATTTGCTTTTGCTAGGACTCAAGTAGCTTGCTAATATTTGCCAAGTTAGAGACGATCTCATCTTCTCTACTTGACTTCACCATAGTGTGCTTAACCTGCGCTACCTTTCCAAGTACATAGGTACCTCTAACTCTATCAGTTGGTCAATCTCTTGAATTCATCGAAATATCCTCAAAAACTTTTCGGCCTCAACGGGTGTCTTTGTAAGTAATGCTCCATTTGATGAAGCATCCAGTAAAACACGAGAATCATAATCCAACCGGTTGTAGAAAATACTGATGTATTGAGCCTTAGATAACCCATGATGTGGACACTTACGAAGCATGTCCTTAAACCTATCCCAAGCTTCATGAAATTTCTCTCCACTACCGATAGTAAATTGGTTGATATCTTACTTCATTCTAAACACCTTTGAAGGTGGCATATATTACTCCAAGAACTTCACTTTCAATTACTCCCAAGTAATGCATTCAGCAGCACTAAAAGTGTCGTACCAATCTCTTACTATTTCAGTAAGCGAAAATTTAAACAGTAAGATCCTCCTTGCATCTTCATGAGTTTCTGCATCTTTTTGTGTGCTTGCATAACCAAGGAACTTATTAAGATATTGTTGAGGGTCTTCGAAAGTTCCCCCAGAGGAGTTCCTTTCTATCATGCTGATAAGAGCAGGGTGAAGATCAAAATCTGCATCTGCTCCATATGCTCCTAACAGCCCCACGTTGCCCCGTCCATTATTCTTAAAGACTTCATGGATGGAAATCCGGATTTGGCCTATCTAGACTGGCCATATTGACTGCTTCTGCTTCCAATTTGTCTCCGATTGCAACTTTAATCATTTTTGAGTTCAGCACTTCAACTTCAACTCCTAGATTAAGAGCTTCGATTGCTTCCACATTCTTGTTCTTCTTTTTCTTTGCCTTCTTCTTCCTCGATGATACTCTAATTTCCGGATCAAAAGGCGCTAATGTTTCTGCCTTTGATTTAGTGTGCATACACCTAAGAAAATTTAAGCGTTAGAAATTAAAGACAAGTATGGAATAGTTTCAATTAAAATAACAATAATAAAATTGATAAGCACAACCATCCCCAGCAATGGCGCTAAAAACTTGATGAGTATTTTCTCAACACACAATTAATCCCCAAGTATGAAGGATGCGATTGTAGCTTAGATAAGCGACCAAATTATATTATCGAACCCAGAGGACGATTGGTTATCAATTTTATTATTATTTAAATTAAGAGAAACTATTGTTGGGCAATTTAAGTGGATGATAATGTTTAATCTAATAAATAATTAAATAACAAATAAAATAAACATGCAGTAAAGAATAAATGAGAGTTGACAAGTGAGAAGATAGGTAGCTCTTTGGGCCATCCAGTTTCATTAATTAATCTCCCTTCCATATGTCAA